>JAESUZ010004393.1:0-600000 GCA_017311185.1 Proteles cristata cristata
AGGCTTCTGCCCAAGACAGACTAAGGAGTTAGTATACAACAGGTTTATGGGTTACTTAAATCCTACTGTGTTCTCAACTGGTGCTTTCATGTGCCTTTGCTGGGGCTCATAACTAGTCACTCACTAGAAGGGAAAGCAGGCCAATGCGGTGACCCAGGGTGTTGGGATTCTGAGGGGACCACCCCTTGTAATCATTTCATGCCGAAATCCTGCTGTGCCTTTTATCACCCCTTCTGCCTGTATGAGACAAGGGAGAAGGAGGGTAGGAGGGATGATGAAAAGGAAAGTTCTGGAAGTAAAATATGTATTCTCTCCTTCCCCATCAATTTGCTATTCTTCTTAAGTACTTTACAAGGAAGTAAATATTGTGAAGAGTCAGATCTCAGGTGAGCCATGGAATGGAATTCTGCATTAGGCACAAACTGTATTAATGAAATTCTGGTGGCATACTGAATTCCCATGATGCTACTGCCAAACCAGTCTCATGCTGGCCTTTTGTATTCAGGTCATGGTAATGAAGAAAGTCTCCATGTTTTCTATTTTTTATACCTGAGTTATTAAAGTCAGGAGTGTGGACCACTTCACCTTACAGGAGGCAAGGGTGGAGGGCAGTTCACACTTGCCAACGCTGTCATTCTCAAAAAGAACAGAGGAATCTCCATTTATAGTTGAGACCACAGGCCTGGTTGTCTTTCTCATGAAGTAGCCTGCTTCTGAATTAACAACTAGGGATACTTTGTGGGGCTTCAGGGTTGTGAGGTGGATCTAAAGTCGCTTTCTAGGAGGCATTCCCAGAATCCCATAATAATTAGCTTAGCTATTGTTAAGTTTATCATACTCTTCAGCCTAGTTTTTATTTTCTAATTGAAACATCTCTTTGGATAATGGTTTCCATAGAACAAGTACCCACTGTATGGCTTCATGCTTTCTTTTATATGTGCAAAAGCTACCTTTGATTTCTTTTTGATGACAGTCCTTGGTGTGCTCTCCCTATCCTATTTTTTATGGTTTAATAAGCATCAGTCCTCTCTGCCTCCAGCCTTCATCTTTTCACTGAAAGGTGCAATGATTCTCCTTCACATTTGGCCTTTCTAGTTTCCTTTATCTGGACGTGGCCTGGAGTTCATTGGCCCAAAGAATTCCAAGCCTAGAGCAATATATGTGCAAAAGCAGAGCATAAGTATTCACCAAACCTTTAAAACTACCCCTAGAAAAAAGTGTATAGTTTTTAGATCTATATGGATTTTGTAATCCTAAAATAAAATATAAACCCATTGCTTTTATGTAAGACCAATTTGAATTTTTTTCAATGCACTGTGAAGCCTATAAAAATAACTCATTTGTGTCTAGAGACATGATGCCCACCAGTCACTCATAATGGCTGCCAGGAGCTCTTCCATTAATTCCAGTTTGTTGCTGGGAATGGCTTAAATTTTCATTTTAAGATTTAATTTATTACTTAATTTAATTTTAAAATATGGATTAAATTTTAATTTTAAGATCCAGAGATGATCTAAAACAAAGAACTGGAATAAAAGAATTCAGGTCGATTATCTACTGACATGAAATGATTTTGTAAAAGACAAGCTATGAATATAGAGACAGCTTTGTCTGAGCTCCTTGTGCGTCAGATCTTTGGTCTTACATCAGCTGAGGGAGCCCACCTGGCTTTTATTTCTCCCTTAGATGTTTCCTGGCTGAGGGGAGTGGAATTTCCCTTCTGTGACCTCCCTGTAGTGCCTATACTTCATGGACTTGCTGGGTACCCATTAAACTGGTTCCATTTTCATGAGATTTTTACAGAACTTTAAGTCTTCTGGTCACAAAATGTTTCCTTTGTGAAACCCTCAGACATTTGCTTTCCCTCTTCATCACAATGGCAGGAATACAGAGCTTTCACATGATTTTTTAATGGGATTCAGCTGCCCAAACTACAGTGCCTTCAACTGCACTTTGGAATTTGCTATGTCTCTGCCTTACTTTTCATTTGCAGATGCCTGGAACTCAACTCTTCTCTTCTCTTCTCTCTTCACTTCCTTCTGTTTTTCTTTCTCTGTCTCAACCAGCAATAGCTCATGGACATGTGCTGTATCTTTGGGAACATGAATCTATCAGTAGATATTCCCAAATGGAGTAAATGTCGCCCTACTTCAGCCAGTTTCTGGTATGATCACACATTTTTAAAGAAAATAGATATACAATGGAGCACCAGGTGCCTGTCAGCACCAAGCAGTTGGCAGCCATCAAGCATGAGCATGAGCCAAAGCAAATCCAGCTTGAGCCCTGTGGTCAGCAGTGGGGAGAGGAGCAGCCAGCATATGAGAGATAAAGGGGAGTCAAAATAATTCAAAGATAAGGGCAGGCTTGGCACCCAAGACCTGGGAAGACGGTCTGTAGGAAGAGTCTCTGACACCAGGGTGCACAGAGTTGGCAGGAACCACAGAGACAAAGCATGAGGAAGCACAAGGCAAGAGTATGTACCAGCATCAAAGGAGCTATTCTGATCACTTCCTGCTTCTAAATTTCTCCACATTCCTGTGGGGCTGAGAGTAAGCCCAGGACAGATGGGAACCGGGGAATGAGATGAGGAGCACAGGCACAAAGAATCTGATGTATCTTTTAGTAGGAGTGCAGTGACACAGAAGAGGAAGAATTCTCTAAAAGCACACATAGGAACATTAAACATAATGTAGTTTGCCAAGGCCATTCACACCGACTGAAAATCCCTGTCTTCTAGCTTTATGCATGTCTATCTCATCTCTTCTTTTGAAGCAGGCTGCTTTTCAAATTTTTTTCCTATAAAATTCAACATGTGATCTCCTGTGACAGACCTTGTTTCTGTTGTCTCCACAAGTAAGCATCATCCAATACATCATTTCACCCCTACACTAACAAGCCCCATTTTTCTTTGACCCCCCAGCATATTATCTCTTTTCCAAGTTCTCAGTGTGTCCATTTTCCATCATCTGCAAAATCTTCCCTGTCTTCAGAGACCATAACAGTACAGATCTACGCACGCTGGAGACGGGAGCATCCCAATATCCAATTAGTTACTTAGACCATCTTGTTCTACGTATTGTATGGAAAACAGGTCCTTGTTTTGGTTCCATCCTGCACTGGCCATGAACATGAGGCAAGTCTCTTTCTTTCTTTGAGCTTCTCCTGCCTATTCCCATGAGCTATGGTAAGAATCAGATGAAGCAATGGGAAGGAAAGAATTGTAAATTTTAAAGCACTACAGAAGTTATTGTTATAATAAAATATGGGTCCTTGGCTCACATTGGGGTGGAGCCCCTTCAGTCATTCTTTTAGCTTATTTATGTAACCTCTGGTGAAATATTAATAATTGTTGCCAAGTGGCATACATTTCAGCACTGGTTATTTCTTCTGTGGCTTTCACAGAACAATCACATCTGCCATGAACTGATAATTCCTCAGAAAGGTTGGGATGGAAAGATGTAACTAAAAGGGACTTGGGGGCCTCTACTTAATGAGACATCTTAGATAGGAGTCATTGTAGCTATTCCAACCCAGAAAAGAACAACAACAGCAGCAATCTTATAAAACCATAGTAAAACAGACAATAGCTTAGCACTGTTTCTTATCACTTGAAATTACCATTCAACCATGTTTGATCTCGTAGCTACCACCATCATGGACATAAAATTTTACTGATGTCCTACTAGTACAATTAAATTTCAACACATATTTTTGCCTATCAATTATGTGCCAAGCCTTATGCAAAGTATACAACAGTGAGTAATTTACAGATTCTTCCTTAAGAAACTCACATTACAGATAAACACCCACACATAAATAATATTCCATGTGAACAATGCTATAGGGAGGTGTATTCAAAGTGCAGTGGAAGTATAGAAATTAGAGTAACTCAGCCAACTCTGTATGGGAAGCTGGAGAGGAGGTAGCCTGTGAGCTGGGACTTTAAGGATGAATAGAACTTGGTCACAAAGTGAATACAGTCCAGCAGTTCAATACATGGGCTGTGGGGCCAGCCCAACTGGCTCAAATCCTGACTTTGCCACTTCTTACCTGCAAAACTTGGGTAGTTACTTATCTTTTGGTGCCTCTGTTTTCTTTTTTCTATAATATGATATTGTATGATACTAATAGAGCCTACCTCAAGGGTTATCATGAGCAGAAATGAGTTCAGTCACATATAGTACTCAGAACAGGTCCTGTCATGTGGACAACAATTTACTAAGTAGTAGTCATTATTATTGTTATTATTATTCTTCACCAAGGCAACAAGCAGGAAAGAGATTTTTGAAACTCTTAGAGACTTGGCGTCTGAATGTAAGAGATTTCTATGGTCATCGTTATCATTACTCAAAACAGTAAAGCTAAAAGGGATGTGCCACACACTCGACACCTTACATATGTAGCTTGACTTAATTCTCATAATGGTCCTGAAAGTCACAAAATGAAACTGAAATATCAATAATGCTACAAAGAATATGAAGTGAAAAAATAAGTGACACATAGGGTGGATGAAAGAGAATTACAAAAGGAAGGATATTTATAACCTAAGGTAAGGAGGCAAAAGTCAAAGGGGTTGCAAAATAAATGGTAGGCTTGAGCTAAATGAGGTTCCAGGCATGTTTTTTGTTTGTTTTCATTTTCATTTTTTGTATTTTCAGTTGTTGTGTTTGCTTCCTTGTATGCTCATTGCCGGGCCTGCCCTTTCCAGTCTACTCCAGTTCCCAGTGCCCATCTCCTACCCAAGCCTGAAAATATTTCAGTATTGAAGTTTGTGACATATGGACAAGGATCTATAACCTGAGATTGACAGCTGCTCACATGTGTGGAACAGTGTTTTCATGTCAGACACTGTTCTAGGTACTTTGAGACACACAATCAACATAGGCATTATTATCACCAATTTACAGATGAGGAAACAGAGTCTGAGAGAAGCTAAGCCCTTAAATGACAGGGTCAGAGGCACCGAAGCAGGAAAGTACATGGAGTGTCTGAGACTCATTTGACTGGAAGAGAGGATTCGTGCAGGGGATTGTAGGAGTGCAGGTAGGAGAGGTTGGGTGATCTTGAAGGCCAGGCTAAGGAATTAGAACATGGTTATAAGAAGCTAATAAATGACAGGCTTACTATTCTTCTTTATGACTTTATGAAGCTCACCCACAGCAAACATAAGGGCCACCACAAGGTTTGCTCTAAAGGGGGAGAGGTGCTGGGAAGGGCTGAAGATGTTGACTCGTCTTTGGAGAATGCTCCGCTGTAGGCAGGGATGGCCCTTCAGCTCTCATGACAATATAAGGGAGGAAGAACTGTCCAATAAATATTCTTAGCTGAGCTTTTATTCATATATATTATGTCATTTTTAAGAAAAAGGCCACTCAGTTTCCCTCCCTGGATTCCAGCCCTTGAGATATGACTAATATGTAAGTCTTACACAGCAGAGCACCCTCAAAGTCAAGAATAAACTCTTTAACCTTGATTCTAAGAAGTCCTTTATGGTATTCCTCCTGTTTTTACTTCTTCACCCTCATTTTGCTCCACTCCCATGATGCACCCCAGCCACACTGTTTTTCCCAGAAAGCACCAGATTTTCTCCAAAACACTGCAACAGGCCACATACTACCCCTAACCTCCACAATGTTTTGCATTTACTCCTAAGATACAGCCTCTCACTGAGAATACACTTTTTGTCTAGACTAGACTATAATAAGCTCCATGAAGGTAGGAACCCTTGTTCTCTACTGATTGCCTGCATCTGACACATCCCAGTTGTAGTCACTACCTGCAACAATTTTCCAAACAAATGAGTAAATGATTACATGAGAGAGTAGGTGTTCTGATCCCCTGGTCCTTATTGTTCACCTTCACCTTAACTTGCCCATGTACTTTCCCTCTCTAATTGTCTGTCTGACCCTAGATGCCCCCAATACCAACTTGACCATCAATTTCCATGTCTCTTTTCAGATCTTACATATCCCCCACCCTATTTACCATCTGACACATGCACACACTCACCACCACCCAAAACAACAAAATTTGCTTTCTCTCTCCTTTCTGGTGGTCATCCTTTGCCAAAACCTATCATTCTGTTGCTGTTAGCCATGAAATGTTTTGTGTCTAGTGGTTCTTCACTCTCCTCTCAGATCCAACAATTATGTTTGAATGGGCTCATCTGGAAAAAAGATATGGGGGTGGCAGCCCAAACAACATCTCAATTCTATAGCATTGTGGTTGGCAGTTCTTGGAATAGAGAGGAAGTATGTGTGCTTATAGTGTGTGTGTGTGTGTTTGTGGTGTATCAGCCAGCAGCCAGGGATAGTCTGGCTAACTCTCATGGAATGAGTAGCCTGGAAACAACTTTGATATCTGTCTGCTCATTGGAAAGGGGAAGGCCCTAGCTGGGCAATCCCAGCTGTAGGAGCTCCGGAGGAGCTCTGCCTAGCAGGCCAAACCTGGTAGTCTAGTGCTGGCAAGAAATCCAGTACTGGCAATAACAATTTTAGAAGCCTAATCGCTAACAGCTATGAGAACTCCCTATGTTCCAGTCACTGTGCTAAGCACTTTACATAGATTATTTCCATCGTTTCTTACATCAGCCATATATGGTGGGAGTTCTTATTACTCTTATTTTACAACTAAGGAAACTGAGGCACAGAGAAACTAGGTAGCTTGCACAAGATTACACACTAAGTGACGGAGCCAGGATTAGAACCAAAGCATTCCAACATCAGAACTCCATCCAGGATGGAAAGACTCCAAGCAGGTACCACTTAATCACTGAGAGTTCAAATATGGAAGCCACACACATACAAAAACACATACATATTTTTTTACAATATAACTCTCACAACTGGGGGAAATGGAAGAATCATTTGCTTGAAGGAGCAGATACAGAGGTTCATTAGAACCAACATGTTGTATTTCTCAGGATGTTTATACATTTGTAAATGTATTCCATTATACATACAGGAAGATCAAGGGAGCACTGGGCTGCCACCCATTGTGGTACTGCACGTAAAGGGTGTTCCCTGTAATTGTGCAGTGCACATACTGCCCAGCCTCACATGGTGGCTCCAGAAGGCATGCTTCTTTATACCCATGAATTAATATAGGAGACAAATGGCAATGTATTAATGGGGACTTGAGCTAGTGTAGCCTTCAAAAACTAAATAAAAGAAAAAGTAGAACTATGATAACCAGCTAGTCATGGTAGAATAGAAAGAAGATGTCTTTTCCAGTGTGACTGCAGAGATATTCTTCAATCTCCTCTGTCACCACCCTTTCCCACTCAGCCATATCAGTGTCATTTGCCACTGTTCCTTGCACACATATCTTCCCCTACTGCCTAGATTGTGTAAATGCTTTTCTTCTCTTCCTCAACCTCTCCCCATCTTTCTTTACTTATAACTCCTTCTTCAAGATGTAGACACTCATTGGGGTGCCTGGGTGGCTTAGTCGGTTAAGCGTCCGACTTTCGCTTAGGTCATGATCTCGCAGTTCGTGGGTTCGAGCCCCGCGTCGGGCTCTGTGCTGACTGCCAGCTCAGAGCCTGGAGCCTGTTTCAGAGTCTGCGACTCCCTCTCTCTCTGGCCCTCCCCTGCTCACGCTGTCTCTCTCTCTCTCTCCTAGAAATAAAAAATTAAAAAAAAAAAAAGGTGTAAACACTCATTAATTCATTCATTCAACAGACATTCTGGGAGCACCTACCGTATCTCAGGCCTTGAAGTAGATGCAAAGTGAGAGATGAGTAATGCATTCCTCAGCCCCAGGTTGCTCACAGTCTAGAGGGGATTAAATAAAGTCCTCTCTGGAAAGTCTTATAACCATACTCTTTTCTTCCCCCCCCCCCCACTAGAAGAATTCTCATGTTCTGGAAACACTGACGTGCATTTCCATATGGGTTAAGGAACAATGTGAAACACTTAAAAACTAATACATTGCAGAAAAACACAGTATTTTGAAAGCTATAAATCAGTAAGTTTATATGCCTGTATCCCTTCTAGTTCAATTTGTGAGGAGGCAATAAAAATGGAAAATTAAAGTTCAGTTGCTTTTCTCTAGATACTTGCCAAATTCTTGACATCACATTCTACTGTGTGTGTGTGTTTTTTTTTTTAATGTTTTATTTACTTTTAAGAGAGAGAGAGAGACAGCGTGAGCAGGGGAGGGTCAGAGAGAGAGGGAGTCACAGGCTGAAACAGGCTTCAGGCTCTGAGCTGGCAGTCAGCACAGAGCCCGATGTGGGGCCCGAACCCACGAACTGCGAGATCATGACCTAAGCGAAAGTCGGACGCTTAACCGACTAAGCCACCCAGGCGCCCCAGATTCTACTGTGTTTTTAAGATTCAGAGAGTCTATCCAGTGCTTGTGAAAAGTTCCATTGAGCAAAAGAAATGTATACATCATTCTAGCCTGAAATTTTTTTTTTTTCATTAAACGTGTGAGGCTTGAGCCAGACAGCTGTATGTAGTATGAAATTAACTTTATTTCCAAAGACATAAAGTAACAGATTATCTTATGAGAACCATCACAGGTGAAAGACTTTTAAAAAGTCTTTAGTATGGATATGAAGCCTCCGCTGGCCATGCATGTTCCATTTGAGACATGAAGGCTTATCTTAGTGGACTGTGAGCTCCTTTCAAGCAGGAACTGTGTCTTATTTAGTTGTCTAGTTTAAACACCCAACATAGGGCTCACTAAGTATTTGTGAATATGTTACTCTGCTGATCAAAGTGGAAGCCTTTGTTGTTCTCTGATGGTTTGTCATACTCTCTAATGTTCTGGAAAAAGAAGCATCACAGTTAATGTTTGGGGTTTTTGAGGTAGGACAGAAGGAGAATTGTTTTGCTTTATTTTTGAGATAGGTCATAAGTCATGAGAGACCAGGATGAAATCAATCTTGTCCACCAGGGCAACTTAGATATTGACCATCTACTTGATGAGTAGAGCCTTAGATGATCTTATCTTACCTGTGATGAGTACACTTACTACTTTGAAGTTTTGTGATATTTTCACCTCTAGAATTGTAACCAGCTGGTTCTATGGCTCTAGACCTCACATGTCTTCCAAAGCCTATACAAAAGCATTAAGATGCTATAAGCCTTCCCACTACCCCCTACCACTGCTGCAGCACACCATGGTCTAGATCACCTGTGAGATCAACTTATAAACAGGAAGTGTCTTAAGAATCAGGCTTGGTCTGAAAAATACAACATACACGTCATCTCACCTTCAGTGAAATGTGGAATTTGATGTCACAACCCTCTTCCTGTTCCCCTTGGCAATGGTATTTGGTTTGACTTGGTGATTAGAAATGTAACAAAACTCTGAGAAACTTTCCTTCCAGAGCACTTCTTATTTATTTTTTTTAATGTTTATCATGTTTATTTATTCTTGAGAGACAGAGACACAGTGTGAGTGGGAGAGGGGCAGAGAGAGAGAGGGAGACGCAGAGTCTGAAACAGACTCCAGGCTCTGAGCTGTCAGCACAGAGCCCAATTCAGGGCTCGACTCATGGGCTGTGAAATCATGACCTGAGCTAAAGTCAGACACTTAACCGACAGAGCCACCCAGATGCCTCTCCTTCCAGAGCACTTCTTAGGAAGTTTGATTGCTTTACAGAAAATACTTAGGAAGTATTGCCTAGCATTCATGAAACGCCCCTTCAGTACACTATTGAGCAGTTTCAAGGCCAATTAAATACATTTCATCTGGACATATACTTAGAATTCACAATAAGAGAAGTAAAAAGATGAGTTGATGAAATAAGGAAATTATTACCATTTTATTCCACACATATTTTTTACTTTGTCTCCTCTCCTATAAAAACTTCTCAATGTAGTGGCACCCATATACATTTTCAGAGGATTTTCATATTCTTATGTATGGACTTATATAGTGTCAGTAAATCCGTTACAAATTCTCATTTCTAACTCTTTCTGTTTGGCCATAAAGATTCAGAAAGAAACCAAGACCTTAAGGAAAGACCAGTGATTGCAGATGCAGGGTCTTTATTCTGTTTGCTTACATGATAAATGTCTCGATTGGCTGAACCAAAATAGTTTAAAGTCATGATGTATCGTGTGGGTCCCTACCGCCTGCCTTCAGGTGTCTATTTAGAAAAAGACATGTTCCCACCTGGGCACCAACTCCTCCCTGTTTTACCCTGTCATCCATCCATGCTGGGGTGGGCACTGTTGCATCAACCCTCTGCTACTGTTCTAATGATCTAGTGACAGGTGGGCCCTTATTGATCTGCAACAGACCCCTCAATTTGAAATGTAGGTAGTTGGTAGTGAAAGGAAATCATTTTTTTAAAGATAACAATGTCTTAAAAACAAGAGCTACAGTTTCTTAATTCCTACATATGCATGGTTTTTCTCCTTATCTTTTGGTTCTCAGAATGAGTAAATGTGGTTCTTCTTCCTTTGAACCAACTCTTCCTAAAGTCGAAAATGCCCACTGATAGAGAACCAATATTAGGTTGATTTTTGTTCTCATTGTATTTTTCCTGTTCTAGTATCCTCCCGCAGAACAGCTACAGTATGATACTCAACCCTTAGGAACCAAGTAAACTATTACATGGTACATGAAATAAGCCCTGTATATATTTGGGCTCTTTCCTCCAGTATTATATAAAATAGATTTTATACTTGCTTCTTCCTCCTGTTGAGGCTGGTTGGTAGCTCAGTCATTTGTTTACTCATTTACTTAATTCATACATTCATTCAAAGCATTTTTAAAAGTTTATTTATTTATTTGTTTGTTTGTTTACTTTGAAAGATAAAGAGAGAGCATGAGCATGCATGAGCAGAGCAGGGGCAGAGAGAGAAGGGGAGAGAGAATCCCAAGCAGGCCCCACACTGTTAGCATGAAGCCCAACACAGGGCTCAAACTCATGAACCATGAAGTCATAACCTGAGCCAAAATCGAGAGTCAGACGTTTAACCAACTAAGCCACCCAGGCACCCTTTAAAGTATTTATTAAGAACCAATTGTTTGCCAAGAAATGAAAAAAAAATAGACAATAGTGAAGATCCTTGCTATGTTCTTGGGGATACAATATCTACATGCATGAAACAATTTAAGAGTTATTTAAAGTGTGTGAAATCTAGTTGTGACAATAATAACAGATGATATTTACATTGCATTTACTATGTACCAGAAACTCTTTACGTGTTTTACATGCATTCATCCTCACAATAATCCTACCACGTAGCCCCTTTTATGATCCCATTTTATACGGGGTAAAACTGAAGCAGAGTGATTAACTAACTAGTAGCTGGTAAATAGCAAAGGCAGGATTTGAATCCAGGCAGTCTGGGGCATTAGTGAGTGAAGGGCAGAGAGAGAGAGAGAGAGAGAAGGAAAGAAGTGGGGCTCATCCTAAGTGGGGCTCGTGTTCACCCAAAATGGGTTTTGAGCTCACCCAATGAGGGACTCAAAGTCAGGAACCATGAGATCATGACCTCAGCTGAAGTCAGATCTTTAACCGACAGAGCCACCCAGGTGCCCGGTATATGTATTTCTATATCATTAAGGAAATGACTATAAAACCATCCCCAGTTACAAGTACATTCAATGTTTAAAAATACCCTATAAATTTTGTTTTAGCTTTTTTTTTTTTTTTTGGCTTTAATAACTCAACCAAGTTGTTGCTGGCGATGACGGCATTAGAAGCCATCAGAGCAAAGCCGCAGCTAAACCATAAGCTCATTGTTTTGATTTCATTTAGAATGTTGGCTCCTTAGGCTGGAGGTGCCAATGGGCCCCATTAGCCAAGAATTTCAGTTATCTCTGCTGGCCAGAGGAACTCAATGCTGTGAGGCGCTGTTCTATTATTACAGAAAGAGCCATTTGAAGAGACTCTTCACTAGTAGAAGATTCCAAGTCAATATGGTGATGCTACTGTTTGCCTTTTTCCATATTCTTTATAAAAAATATCATAGGCCATGGAGCAGTTTTAGTCTTTTCTGATAGCTGTCTGAAGTACACAGATAAGCTAGACATGAAAAGTCACAGCTGGCTTCATCTAACACTGAATTTTACTTGTAGAGTGAGGTGACTTCTCTAGAAATACAGATAAGGGGACAGAGACACCCCCACATCTCTAAGGGGTTCTGTGAAAATGGCACCCGATTCATCACTGTGCCTGTCCTTGAAGGTAACCTTGAAGGTCCTTCTGACGAATCTTAACTGCAGTGGTATTCTTATTCCTCCTCTGGGCATTCAACAGAAAAAGGCATCGCTTAGCCTTGCAGCAAGATGGAAATTAACTCCACAGATTCCCAGTAGTCAAGGGCTATTTGAGTTAGAATTCTAGCAGACTATTTGTCACACATATTATCTTCCTTTTGTATCATGTTCTCTGGCATTCCCATTGCCTATATTACTCTGCTGTCATATGTTCCCTTCTAATTTGATTTCAGACATTTTAAAAGATGGATTTTCATTAGATACTAAACACAGGGCGAAGTTAAAAATACAAAAGGTATTCTACAAGTCTCTGCTCAATTAACAAAAATTATAAATACAGGGGGCAGAAAAGCTGCCCCCTGATGAAATATCTTCTAGAATTGGCAAGAGTAGGACCCAAACAGAGGTTGTAGTTTCCTATTTCCTATAAATCAAATTTGAGTGGAGAGCCTTACATCTCTTAACGCTGCTACCCGCCTAGCCTGCCCCCCTCCACTCTCTGATACACCACTGTCTGTGCCTGTCACGGCTCTTGCTTAAAGAGTTCTGACTCATCCCAGCTTCGAGGAATTTAATGGAAAGATATAGAAAAGTACACAGACCCTGTGAAAAGGCCAGAAAATCAGAGTCAGAACCCAGATAGGGAACAAAGGAAGCTCACAGCCCAGCTCTCATGTCGCATAAACAGCTTGAGTCAGGCCCTGCCATCTCTGGGGACCCCGCACCATGGCTGGTACTATCGTCCCTGGACAGTGGTTGCCATCACCACCAAAATGAACCCTAAACTGTCCAGACTTCTCTATGTCACTCACTCCAATATTAAAGCCCAGTGGAAATACCCAGTTAGCCTCCCACCAAGTACAAAGTGATGATGTCCCCAAAATACAGGTTGGAGATTCAGGTGATAAATATTTCCTTTGTCTTCCCTCCTCTCCTACTTGCTCCCTTTCTACCTTAAATCTAGCATAGAGTTTCTGGGGTTTTTTTTTCCAAAAAATATTTTGATCTTTACAGTATTCCCATTTCACAGATGGGAAGATCAAGTGTCTTTGTTCAGGATGCTATAACAAAATGCCATAGACTGAGTAGCTTAAACAACAAGCATTTATGTTTCACAGTTTCTGGAGGCTGGGAAATCCAAGATCAAACTGCCAGAAGATGTGGTATCTAATGAGAACCCACTTCCTGGTTTGTAGATGACCATGTTCTTGCTTTATCCTCACAGGTCAGAGTGAGTTCTGGTCTCCTTTTCTTCACATAAGGGCATTAATCCCATCATGAGGGCTCTACTTGATGACCTCATCTGAACCTAATCATCTCCCAAAAGCCACACCTCCAATACCACGACATTGGGGGGTTAGTGCTTCAAATAGTGTCTTTTGGGTTTTTTTTTTTTTTGCTTTTGTTTGTTTGTTTGTTTGTTTTTAAGGAGACACAAACATACAGTTTACAGCACCAAATCTCAGAGAGGTTAAGTGACTATGGAAGGCCATAGAAAAGAGTTATGACGTCTAGATTTTTTGGCTTCATGAATAGGTTTTTTTAATGCTACTACCCATTTTGCTTTATTTTTTATTGTTGGCTTTTAAACTTTTTTGTTTTTGCTTTGCCACTGTAAAATTTTAAGTTTTCCTAATGAGACCTTCCAAGAAACCTCAATATCACAGGCAGATAAAAGCAGAGCGGCTCAGGTTGAAGAGGAAGAGACAACAGAACCCTGACTGTCGGCCTCACACTCCTCATTTCAAATACACAAACCTCAACACCACTGAGGTTGAAAAACTGCTGTTGCTCTTCTCAGGAAGAGGGATTGGCCATTCCTCGTCCATTTCCAGTCACTGTCCCTCCAGCCCCAGGCTCAGGGACCGGAAATAGCTCTGAGTTCAAATAGAGAATTAACTATTCATACCCAAATTTATCCATGGCCATGGTCCAACATTTCTGTTCCATAGAACTCTTGTTCATCAGGATATTAATAAATGAGAAATGAGAAAAATAAAGGTTTTGTTAATGGTGAATTTCTTATCTCAGCTAATATATGGGAAACAATAAATTTGTGAAAATTATAAATATTTCTTACCTACACGGAAGGACTCTCAAAGAGTATTGTGATTCTCCGAAGAAGAGGTAGAGTGTCTAGAATTTTCCAAACATTTGACCAGAGTCCTTTTTTTCAAGTTGCATTTCTCAGGCCCAGCCTCTCGGAGGTTTTAGTTTTATATTTAAATGCCTACTAACCACCTGGCTGTCGTGGAAGTAGGATGAGTTGGTTCTTAACCAACCATTTTTTTAAAATAAGGAATTGTAAAGCTTGTAAATCCCAGAAGAATTTCTAAGTTTACCCAGGAAATGTAGACCCCTATGGATCCCTCATGACTGAAAGATCGGCTTTATGCATTTCTCAGGAAGATAAAGGTGCAGACAGTGGAGCTCAGAAGCACTCTGAAAAATCCTGGACCTTTATACTCTCAAGAGAGTAACAACAGTAATTACAACTCTGATTAAAAGATGTCTATAAAGTTCAATTATGAAAGGCAGTAAGGTGAAGGTAAATTTGCTTTCAGATTCACGCTTTTTAAATACTGGTGATTATATATTTACCTCTCAGGGGAAACAAAGATGTCTCCAAAGGTCTGATCCAAATTTAGGAAGGAACCTAAATTCTGGGGAAGAAATGATTCAGCTGGTTGGAAAGAATCTAGCTGCCCAGGGCAATTTATTCCAGGTAACAACCAGGACATCATTTTACTCTGTCGAAGTCAAATGTGTAGCCTGGTTTATAAATGTCTTACAGTCTCCTGTTGCCTTTTGCCCCAAATGAAATCTGCTCAGCCTAGAATCTACTCCCTCCTTCAACTGTATCTTTTCTCACCAATTCATTTCTCACTTAAGATAAATCACTTACCCAGGGAACCTGAGTGGCTGAGTTGTTTACATGTTCAACTCTTGGTGTCGGCTCAAGGCATGATCTTGTGGTTCATGGGATTGAGCCCTGAGTTGAGCTCTGCCCTGATAGCACGGCCTGCTTGGGGTTCTTGCTCTCCTCTCCACTCTCTTCTCCTCCTCCCTCACTTATTCTCTCTCTCTCTCTCTCTCAAAATAAATTTAAAAATAAACTAAAAAAAAAATGATAAATCACTTACCCAATGTGAGTCTTGGTGTTTTGTGTTTAGTGAAACTGGAGTAATTCTAACTGTTCTGTCGATTCTGAGGGCTGTAGTGAGAATCACTTGTGTTGACCAGGACCGAGACTAGCCCACACTTGCATCTTAGTTAATTAGAAAAGGTCTGCAAGTATGTAGCCTTCTGGTTCAAGCTTGGCTACTGGCATGGGCTAGACTGCAGCCCCAAACACCCCCAATGCCTGCTACTACCCACCCAGTGGCACACCTGGTATCAACAGATGCAGAAGAACTATGTAAACTGAGAAGTGCTATCATCGGACAGGGTTGTGGAGAAGCAGTCAGGAGCAAGACCACATAGGATCTGGGTATCTTTGCTGGCTCTGCCATAACAGCTGTGTGACCTGGGCAAACTCAGGGACTTCTTTGAGCCCACATGTCCTCATATGTTATATGAGGATGACAGCAACTAAGATTTGAAGATTAGGTGAGATAATGCCTGAAAAGTAAACAGAATGTAGTAAGGGCTCAATAAATGTTAGCTATAACATCTGTAAAGCATGGAAAAATGGATTTTCAGACATCATTGTCATTTTTATTGTGACATAAATCCTATATCCTAGCCAAATTCATCTTCTTTATATAACAACAATCGGTCAATCTCTATGCCTTTCCCTGTGCTGCTTTTCAAGAGGAAGCAAGTCATCCTTTGTCAATCCAAAGCTCTCATTTAACCATTCCATTGGTACTTTCCCAATCACCTCCATTATTCTACAATGTTTTTGGAGACTCATTATTGGAACTAGTTAATACCTTATGATGTAATGCTAAGAAAAAAAAAGCCAGGTACAAAATTGTATATTAATGACCAAAAATAAGTTTTAAAAATATGCACACAGGTAGTCCACTCTTTGCACAAGCTTGATATACATGAATTTCAGTTACCATGGCTTAAATAACAGCAATCTCTTGACACGTTGCCAAATTTCAGTTACTCCAGTATATTAACTGTGTGAGTAATTGCCTAAATAACACTTTACTGCTTGCAATTCAGTGCACAGATCACCTTGTAAATGACAGATATATATCATGATCAGTAACCAATCACATCATTTCTTTCCAAGTCTGTCATCGGTCATGATACACCTGTTATTTAGTTCATGTACAGACCACAGAGTATGTGATCGTGTTGTCTCTTGGTCTTCCACTGACAAACCCCCGTGGCATTTTCAAAAATGGTTAATCGATTGGTCAACAATGGTCAATTGATGATAACTGGTTGGTCATCATTAGTCAACAATGATGAAAGTGCAGCAAAGAAAGGTAGAAGTGAAATTTTAATCTGTGTAAGTGGAGTTATGGAAGAAATAGCTGACTATAGGGCGACTATATGTAAGTGATGGATCACTGGGCTCTGCTCCTGAAACCAATATCACTCTGTATGCTAGTTAACTTGAGTTTAAATAAATAAATTTTTTAAATGTTATAGATCAAAAAAAAAAAAAAGGAAAGAAATTATTGACTGTGAATGTTGACATTGTCACAGTTCAAGAGACCCTTGATGTGGAGCCAGAGGAAATTGGGGAAAGCAAAACTGAGATAAATGAGGAAAGTGGGAAGAAAGGGATAGAAATTTCCTAGAGGAAGTGATGCTGGCAAAACTACACTTTACGTTAAAGGAACTCATGAAGATATCTCACACTGAAAGTGTAAAGAATAAAATACTGGAAGGTGATCTACACTGAGAAAGGAATATGACAGTTTGCCAAGGCATAGAAAGGATTGCTCTGTATTGCAACTTACACAACGCAAAATAGACAAGCAGTACTCAAAGTACTTTTCTTACATGTTTCATAAAGAAAACTTTATTTTTCAGTGTTTCTTTCTAATATTTAAGTTAACAGTACTAAAGTTAATGAGTACTAAAGTCTCATTTTACTATTTTATATTTCCCTGTATATTTATTACCAACAGTAAGAGTTTTTAATGTTTTGACAAAAAACTTTAAAGGTCACGGAACAACTGGATTTCCCCCCATTGATTATTGAAGTGACTTTACATGGTTTCACTTTGCATGGTTACTTTTACAGTCACGTGCTATCGTGCAAGGTGACAACTGCCTGTATCTTATCTGAGTTATAACTTGTTTTAACTCTCTTCTCTGCAGTTTTTAATAGTTTCAGACTGTTCTACAATTAGCACACATTACTTTTATAATCTGAGAAAAAATTATTATTTATAAGAAAAAATTGGTTTAAAACTCAGCTCCATTGGGAATAGGGTTAGCCTTCTCTGTCCTTACTCCTCAACCAAAATATAAATAAGATGTCTGGTTGCTGATATATAGTTCTATGAAGGCATTTGGACTATTGTCTGTGATTTCTTAATGATGTCAACAAGATTAAAATTTTTGTGTATAGGGATGCCTGGGTGGCTCAGCCGGTTAAGCATCTGACTTTGGCTCAGGTCATAATCTCATGGTTTGTGAGTTCAAGTTATGTTGGGCTCTGTGCTGACAGCTCAGAGCCTGGAGCCTGCCTCAGATTCTGTGTCTCCCTCTCTCTCTCTCTCTGCCCCTCCTCTACTTGTGCTCTGTCTGTCTCTGTCTCTCAAAAATAAATAAATGTAAAAAAATTTTTGTGTATAGAGACATATATGTAAAGTGTTTTCCTTCCTATCCCATGGAGCCTTGAATGGTATTCTGTATATATAATCGATTCTCAAAAAATATTTCTAACCTTCTTTCAAAACCCAGACAGCAGTAGCTGGGGGAAATCACCCAACTGCTTATTGATATTTGAACACATTTTAAGAAATTCCATATACACCAATTTAAGCGTTTTACTCATTTAATTAAAAATTACATTTTTCTTTTTCAAACAACACTATCCTTGAGAATGTAGAGGCCTTCTACATCATGGTGGTTACATCTTTAGTTTCCATGGTAACTGTAAGTCAGCCTCAGAATCATGACACATTTCTTTGGATTATAGTACACGGGGTTAAATTTTTAATCTCTGTATACATATAAAAGCAAAGCTATGATTGTTCTGGAAACCACAATTTCTATTTCTTAAATATTGTTCATTAAAAATTACAAAATATCTCACTTTTTTTTTTTAATTTTTGAAGCTTATTTATTTCTGAGAGACAGACAGAGTGAGCGCGAGGGAGGGGCAGAGAGAGAGAGGGAGATGTACAGAATCTGAAGCAGGCTCCAGGCTCTGAGCCATCAGCACAGAACCTGATGCAGGGCTCGAACTCATAAGCCATGAGGCCATGACCTAAACCAAAGTTGCCACAATATCTCACAAATTTTTAAATGTATGTCCTTTGTTAAAAAGACATGAAATGCAATGAAAGACAAAATCTGTGCATTCCCGGTTGCAGCACCTGACGTCTTCACAGATCCACTCAAGTCGGCTCAGGTCCAGGTGTAGGAGCTCTGGGAGGTATAGGTAGAGGTGACAGGTGGACAATGCCATTTTCATCACTCACCTTAGTATACAGTGTGTGTTGCCATTTTGACCTAAACCGCCTTATTTTTCATGGTCTCCTGAAAAAAATTGCATTTCATTGCATTGCCCTCAGCTTAGTAAGGCAGACATAACCGCGGCCTGTGTCACCACACCTCCGTCTCAGAAGGAGGTGAACTGGAGAACGGAGCAAGCAGGGGTGCTCTGTCACATTGCCAGCTAACAGCCCCAGATTTCCACATCTGACAAAGAGGTTTTTGTGGTGCAGCCTCTAACCTAACCAAAGACTCTGTCTTCCTTCTGAGACTTGATTAATTCCACCTTTTCCTGAAGAATGTGAAGAAGTGAAAGCAAAGACAAACAAATTGTCATTTCCAAATATAACTAGAATCTTGAGCTCTACCCCACCCAGCCTTTTAAATATACACTCCCCTGCTTGCAGGCTTATGATATGGTACCTGTTACAACTGAGACATAAATGACTGCTCACAGTTATGTCTGTACTAGCTGACAGTTGACAATGTACATAAATCCCTGGGTCTCTCAATGGGTTTTCTTGAGGTCCCTGCCCTCAGGGAAGGCTACAGTCAGTATGCAAATATGCCGACAGAGTGAACTCCTACACTCCAAATGCAAATCCAGTTGATTCTGTTTTCTGTGCTGGGAGCTTATGTGGCTTCATCCCAATGAGAATAATCCAGTTACACCCTGACTCTTATTTCAAGATAGCAGAATGCCTTTTTGATATTGTAAATACAAAATTGAAGATGGCAATTTGAAATCTATTAAGTATACATGTATAAAGCCCGCCTCTCCACAGCTGTAGAATTTTCATTCCTCCTTCCCAAGAGTAGAATCCTCATATGTTCTGAACCAAAGATAGAGCCAAATTGCATGGCATTTCACTGGTGTACTTTTGGGGACAGCGAGGCAGGGTATGTGAAATGGAAATACCAGAGGGAATTATTGATGGAACCTAGGTGAACTCATGGCCTGTCTTGCACTGCATCCAGAGACTTCATAAGGACAGGAAGTAAGTACATGTTTTAATCTTCTTCCCCAGCAGGAATCCAATTCCTCACTGCACTTGGAAATGGGAACTAGGGCAGGAAGGGTCCCTGTTATTTACAAGTAGCAGGACTTTGGTCAGAGCTGTTAAGCAAAAGCAGGATTGACTGCTTTGAATTTTCATCTCTTCCTTGGGAGAAGGTGCTGTCAGGGAAACTGCCCCAACTTGTGTAGAAGAGAAAGAGCTGAATGGTAGACTGTTGAGGTAACTCTATTAATCCAGCCTCAACAGAAGAGGAAGGGAGTCCTGCACTGAAAGGAAGAGACTGCTGAAAACTGAAAGAGGGAGTTGGGGGGTGTTCTTGAATCCTCTGTATCCCCCATCCTCCGTTAGATACCCAGACTTCACAGGGACCAGTGGACCAGGGATCTTGGAGTAGACAGACTAAGTAGATGCTTAGAAAATAAGTTTTGAGATGATGTAGCAAGGCTACATCAATCGTCTTACTCTGAAAATCTGCCTTTTCGAGTTCTAGTTTTAAGCTCAGGCATTTATTGCCAAAAGATCCTCTTGAACTCAAATTTGTGTTCTGGCAATATATATTATTAGCTCCCATTTCTCCAGATTAGTTTAGAAAACACTTTCACTTTCTCACAACAGAGACTGGGGAATAGGATACTCTGGAGGAATGGAACATGAGACTGGTAGAGTTTGATTATATTAGAAAAGATGAGAACAAAACCTGCTTCCAGGGTGAACAGAAGTATGAAAGTTTCTTTAACAGTGTGAAGATCTACCCCTGGACTAACATGTCAGAAAGAATATTTAGAGATGAGAACACAGGGTGAACCCTGACAGCATCAGATCCAGCTGCATTTGTCACATCAAAGAAAGCAAGAAGGGAGGCACCTGTGAGACTCAGTTGGTTAAGCGTCCAACTCTTGGTTTCAGCTCAGGTCATGATCTCACAGTTTGTGAGTTCGAGCCCCATAGCAGGCTCTTCTCTGATGGCACAGAGCCTGCTGCGATTCTCTCTCTCTCCCTCTCTCTTTGCTCCTCCCCCCACTCAGAAATAGATAAACATTTAAGAAAAAAAGAAGACAAGAGGAAGGCTGACTGCCTGGAAAAAGCAGTTAATCAGGGTGCGTTAAAGATAATATTACAGTCAATTACATGCTGTGCAATAGACAACACTAATGTTTCCAATTGGTTTAGACTATGGTTCACTAAATTCGTCAATTAATAGCTTGCTTTCCTTAAAATCTCAGGCAAAAAAAAAGGGACTTCAACATTCAGATTTTCTTTTAAAAGTAAGATATTCCCAGTGATTAATTAATGGCATTTAAATGTGAATTGACTTAAATTCCATAGTCTTGAATTTATAATTCCTCTTTTTTAGAGTTTGCAGTGTTTTATATGTATTTTGGTTTGTACTTGTGAAAAATGTTTTACTTCTGTCGGTATGAAATCCTGACTCCCCGCTGTTTTCTGTAGCTGTGAAATATCATAAGTCTTGCTGCTTGCAGAACTAATGTTCTTACTGATGTACCCCTCTCTCGCGCTTTTGATTAAGAAGTAGCAATAGCAAAAGAGAGGGCCTGGGACTGAGACTGGCCATTATTTTTATGTCTCCTTTTGTCACAGTAATTCTCCACCCAGGCTTCACATCAGAGGGAACTATGCAGCTTTTTAAATTATGGACTTTCCAGAGGGACAGCCTGGCATGTGTGTGTGCATGCACACACGCGTGCGCATGTATACATGTTTAAATAATGCAGGGAATCTGATGCATAGCAGAATCAAGAACTCTCACTTTATTGGGGCGCCTGGGTGGCTTAGTCGGTTAAGCGTCCGACTTTCGCTTGGGTCATGATCTCGCGGTTCGTGGGTTCGAGCCCCGCGTCGGGCTCTGTGCTGACTGCCAGCTCAGAGCCTGGAGCCTGTTTCAGTCTGTGACTCCCTCTCTCTCTGACCCTCCCCTGCTCACGCTGTCTCTCTCTCTCCTAGAAATTAAAAAAAAAAAAAACATTAATAAAAAAAAATAAAAAAAAAATAAAAAAAAAAGAACTCTCACTTTATTGATTTCAGTGAATAGCTGCAAACAGTTTAAGTCTGGGGTTGGAAGGTGATTGATCAAAATATTTTGTGTGTATTCCTCTGTCTGCCTGATTGTTTCTCCTGCTGCTTGCATGAAAGTATGAGATGTAGACGCCTTCATAAATTACTCACATGGCTGAAGGTGCAAAGTGTCCTCACTAATGACTTTTTAAATACCCTACTTCATACAAGAGCGGGATTGTTTTGCATCCCTCGGGTGGTGGCCTGAGCTGTGGCCGAGCCCCAAGGCTCACAGTTAAGCAGTGACGCTTCCGTGGCCTGTGAACATGGCTTGCTGTGTGGGCATGTTGGTGGATGAGCGAGTCATCCCTGAGAGGAGCCCCGCTGCCCTGGTTCAAAAGTTCACGGTCCCAGAAAAGGCGGTGGTGGACTCGAGGCCAGACAGAAATGCTTTCTTTCACACAGGAGAATGCCGAGAAGCGATGTGGCTGCCTGGTCTGCTGGGCTGCCTGCATACGTGGGGGGCCTCAGATTTCTTGCTCTGTTTTGCAGCGTTAGACACCGCACAAAAAATGGCATAGCATTTGACTGACATGTATATATTCCTTTTATAAATATGCAATTAATACATCCAGTGAGCCTAATTGCAGTATGTAAAAGAGGCCATTCATTCATGAACTAACATAACATAGAGTGTACATATCCACTCGGCATTTTTTCTAACACGTGAAAATGCTGCAGTGGCTATTGTCGACTCTGTACCAAGGCATGAGCTAGCTGATGTGGGAGCCCAGAGATAAATCAGATATGCATCATACCATAGAGCGCCTACCTTATGTTTGTAAAGATAAAAGGCACATGTAAATCATTAGGATACAGGGTAGAACAAGGCACCTGCCACAGAGTACAATTAAAGTTCTTTGCTATTTCGGAGCAAGGAGACTGGCTCCAGGTGAAGGCAATTAGGAGAGGCTCTCTGGAGGAGGTATCACGTGCCCTAGACCATGAGGGATAGGTAGGATTTGGACAACACTGAGCTTAGTGGAGGGCAGAGGCAGAGGGAGGAGTGGCTTTCCAGGCATAGGGAATGGGGTGAGCAAGGGCACCAGACAGAAGATCTAGGGCGTATACAGCAAATTTGGCCAGAATGTGGAATGTGTAAAGAGGAAGGGAATCTCTGACACCTTCTGAAGGGCCACCTTGGGTAAGTTACTGACCCTCTCTGTGCCCTAGTTTCCTCATCTGGAAAATGGGGATAATAATAGTGCCTACTTCACAAGGCTGCATGAGAAACAAATGAGTTAATAGATGCAAAATACTTAGAATATTCTGTGGTACAAAATAAGTTTTCTCTAAGTGTTAGATCTGAGTTATTATTAATGAAAGGGATCAAGAGATACCAAGACCAGATGAGCTCTAAGATGCATCCAATTCTAGGGACCCAGCATGCAAACCCACTGTGAATTCTGAGTGGTCTCTGAGGGGGAGGAAGCCAACTTCCTACTAGATCTGGGGACAATTTTGGAAAACAGTGGGGAGGAGACAGAGGCCTGGAACAAAGAAGGCTCTGAAAACAGAGGGCTGCTGCCCCTAACTTTTGCTGGTAATATGGAGTCTGAAGGGGTGGGGGGAGCCCTATTATGTCATTCCTTTCTCTCCCAGTGGAAAATTCCCTATTTTGAATCTCCTTCAGCTACTCTTTTGTGTCTCCTTTGGCCAATAAAGGATTTAAAAAAAAAAAAAAAGAGGGTGAGAGAAAAACAGCTTTGCTGTAGAGAGAAGGAAACAAAACAAAGCAAAACAACCAAACCAAAACAAAAAGAGAAATTAAGGTTCTAATCTGAAGTCACAGAGAGTGGCCCCAGGAGCTGAACCTTTATCTGTCCCCTTCATGCTGCTCACAGAAGCACATGAGGTATCAGAACTAATGAGACAAGTTGTCCCGACCGGGGTGTGGGGGGGTCTCACTGGCTTGTCGCCACATCTCACGGTCTTCCTAAGGCAGGCAAACTTTCATCAGTCATTCTAGGTCTCTTTTCTTCAAAGTTGGTAGTCAGGTCCTGAATGATAAGCGACTTCCCAGGTAAAATTCTGTTAAATGCTGAAATACTTGCCCTTAAGACCTTCCACCTTCCCTCCACCTGGTTCCCTTTGGAGTCTAGTCCTCTCTCTGAATGACTGCTAGGTCCTCAGGCTGTGGAGAGGCAGTCAGGAGTCACTGTGTCCGGTCACCTCCCTCTGGCCAGCCTCATCTCCAGCTCCAGCCATCACACAGATTCCCAATTGTCCTCACCTGCGGAAAAAAAAGTTGTCAGTAGACTTGAAATCACAAATTTGAAAGCCCCTGTGCTTTATAAATTCAAGGTGACACTGATAACTGTTCTGATTTTTAAAAATTACAGCCCTCTCATTTTTTTCTCCAGAAAAGCATAAAGAAGACAGTCTGGTTTGTATTTTATCCCTTTTCTTAGCTCAAGCTCTCCTTTGAATTGCCAAAGGGAATGAGTGACTCGAACACAGACACAGAATTATTAGAGTGGATTGCAAAATAAGATATGCTGAAGCTCACGGGCTTAATTTTTTTGCGTCACTCAGTAACTTATTTCAGAAAAGCACCAGTAATTGGGACATAATTTATTTATCAACAGGGATCCAGACTACTCCCTTGCAGTTGATTTCTGAAATCCATTTGACTTTTGCAGAGTGCTATATCCAAGGTGAGAGAGGCTAGAAACACAGATGTAGAATTACAATTACTGAAGGGAGAAGAGTTGGCCGGGGGTATTTAACCACGCTGGCAATCGGCCACCAAACTGGGTTTTTCTTCACAGCCCCTGACACATCCATTTGTGAAGGAGGTTGATAATAGTACCATACCTACACCCACACAGTTACAGCTAAATAACAATTTCCTTGATACGACTTTATTTTTCTGCAATTTAGAATTTAAGACTGCAATTTTATCTATCCTGACTAAGCCCCAAATTTATTTTTGGCTTTCTCTAAAAAAGTTGCACCCATTTAACTTTGCCTGACAATATAAGAGAAAAATGTTTTTAAAAATACAGATTTTAATTAGCTAGGCAATTTGCCTTCCTCTGAACCATCAAAATGTGGCTGTTGCCAAAGGCAGGGAGCCAGATGAAGTAGAGCCACGGTCAGATACAGAAGGCAATGTCAAGAGCTTGCAACAAGCAGCAGTTGCCAATAGCCTGGGTTCGTAACGTGCATATTATTTTAATGACCTATCAGCAATTGTCATTGAAATGAAAATTGTGTGATTTTTAAAAAAAGGATATTTTGGCAGCAGCAATTTTGGGGACTTAGGGGGAAGGTATATTTTTCACCACTACCTTTCAGAAGCAGTCTGATGGCCTGCTGTTGACCTTCAAGCTGCTTTTCCTTGCCCTGGGGCTTTTCCAGGCGCAGACCCCTCTCTGGGTCTTGCGTGTGCTCTGGGTAGAGCTGAGCTACAGCTTCTGGAGCCTCTGGTCTGGGTTACATGGAAGCCAAGGAAATGTTACTGCGAGGGAGAACCTACTGGCCTGTAGCCCTTTGGTCTAAAATTGATTTTGTGGTGGGAGAGTACCTTTTTGTTCTACTTTTCTGTGATACCTTTGAGGAAGCATCCCTCCCCTGGAGTTTCAGAGATGTCTTTCAGGAATGAAGATTCTTGTGACTTCAGTCTGGGCGCCCTACCTTCCTCTACCTCCTTAGTAAGAGGAGACCTTTGCAGAAAATGATTTTGGGTCAATACCTGTTGCCCTGTCTCCCTTTGATTGTCCAGTGGTTGCTTAGAGCTGGTGGTGAAACTACCAGGCTCGGTCACTAAAGGACTCCTGAATGAATTTTGTTTGGTGCTTCACAAAAATCTAGAGATTTAGTGAAAGGCTCAAGAGCTGCCTCTAAGCTTGGGTTGATGCTTAATAAAAACAAGTTTTTCTTTCATTGCCTCTGCATACAATAGCACCAGTAAAACGATAAAGGAGGGACTCTGGCTGGGTAAAAGCCTTGGGCCACAGATGTTGTGAAGTTATTACCCACAAAAGGCAAGGAGTAAGGAAGACTCTGTGTTCTGTGTCCCACGGTATACCAGGAAATGTCCCCAAATGCCCAGGCTTGATATCACTAGGCAGTTATGGTCTCCATCATAGCTTCGCCATTTGATTTATCGACCAGTTTGTTGGACAATTGATAGCCTCTGATTTGAATTTTTAATTTTCTTTGTCCTGCCTTCCCAATGAGATTTTGAGCACTGAGTGGACAGATCATATGAACCTCCTTGGCAAGCCTCACAACACCAAAATCAAATTCCTTTTTTATTTTCTTCAAAATCAACTTTCAGAATGAAGAACCAGATATCCTACTACTTAGAAATGTCCTCCTCGGGGCGCCTGGGTGGTTCAGTTGGTTAAGCGTCCGACTTTGGCTCAGGTCATGATCTTATGGTTCGTGGGTTCGAGCCCCGTGTCGGGCTCTGTGCTGACAGCTAGCTCAGAGCTTGGAGCCTGCTTCAGATTCTGTATCTCCCTCTCTCTCTGACCCTCCCTCTGCTCACACTGTTCTTCTCTCTCTCAGAAATAAACAAAACATTTAAAAAAAAATGTCCTCCTCAACATCCAGTTAGCTACCATTGTGCATTTTCTTTTAAATGGAAATTCCTAGAGGGAGGATTGATCCCTGACAATCTCTCCTTAAATGTGAATTACTTTGGTCAGATAGATGCTTCCAGAAAGAGAATTGATTGAGGAAAATGGGAGTAATTTTTGAATAGCCAGTCCACAGAGGAAAGACTCAGGGACAACTGTGTGTGTGTGTGTGTGTGTGTGTGTGTGTGTGTGTGTGCGCGCGCGTGTGCGTGCGTGCGCATATTCAGGAGAAGGAAGGGTTGGAAAACAAATTCTCACTGATTCTGTAATTCAGTCTGTGGATCTGGTGGCACACTCTAAGTATGAATGAATGATTTGGAGCAA
This sequence comes from Proteles cristata cristata, assembly GCA_017311185.1. Taxonomy (NCBI): domain Eukaryota; kingdom Metazoa; phylum Chordata; class Mammalia; order Carnivora; family Hyaenidae; genus Proteles; species Proteles cristata. The sequence continues at coordinate 26,828 of JAESUZ010004393.1, forward strand.
GAGTGAGCAGAGAATAGCCCTGCCCCCTGATTTTGTGTGGTTCACAGACTAATTTTTACATGTTTAAATGGTATTTAAAAAAAAAAAAAACAAAACAAGAATACTATTTTATGACTCATGAAAATTATGCAAAATTCAAATTTCAGATTCTATAAATACTTCGGTCAACACACAGCCATACTGTTTCATTTATGTATCATTTATGGATGCTATTGTGCTGTGAGGACAGTAGAGTTGACTACTGGCAACAGAGACAATATTTCCTGCAGAGCTAAAATATTTACCACCTACCCTGGGAAGCAAAGTCTGTCAACCCCTGACTTAGATAAAGTTTTCTTGTTTGTTTCTTTTTAGCTTTAATATTTTTGAGTGAAAAATCTTGCACCATTTATAAATTGAGTAAATACCGTTTCTTCTCTTTCATGCCTAACCATTTAGTGTTGATTAAAGTATGGTATATGTACGCAAGTGAATGCTATAAAATGCTCTACTGGCATGGAAATCTGTGTCCAATATTGACTCTTTGTGCAGCATGAACCCACACCAAAAAAATGATCCAAATATGATCAAAAATATCTTAGAGGTGCATGGGTAGCTCAGTTGGTTAAACTTCTGACTTCAGCTCAGGTCATGATCTCACTGTTTGTGAGTTCAGGCCCCATGTAGGGCTCTGTGCTGACCACGCGCAGAGCCTGGAGCCTGCTTTGGATTCTGTGTCTCCCTCTCTCTCTGACCCTCCCCTGTTTGTGCTCTGTTTCTCTCTGTCTCTCAAAAATGAATAAAATTTAAAAGAAATTAAAAATACCTTCAAAGATCCATTTCATAATTTAGACATGTTATTTCTACGTGGTGGGGTTACAAATGATTTCTTAGTTTTGCTTCTCTGCATTTCCAAAATGGTTTTCAGTGAACAAATATTACCTTTATAAAAAGGAAAAAATATAATAAAACACTCTTTTTCCTTGATAGAAAAATACAACAAAATTATTATAATACATTAGGTAAATTGTGTTCTTCATGAAGGGAAAAAGGAATATTCCTAGACAGAATGGAGAGAGAACAAGCGCCTTGGCATCAAACTGCTCACTGGAGTTCAGAGACCAAACCTGCCAGTCACTAGTTCTGTAATCCCTCTCTCTCTCTCATTCTCTCTCTCAGCCTGTTTTCCAAGTTCTCCAATAAGGAAAGAAAACATCTTCTTAGGGATCTTTCAAACATTAAATAAAACAATGCATTCAAGGGGCACCTGGCTCTTAATTTCAGCTCAGGTCATGATCTCAGCGTTGTGAGATCGCATCGTCTCTGTGCTGTGTGTGGAGCCTACTTATGAGTCTCTCTCCCTCTTTCTCTGACCCTCCCCCTGGCTCACATTCTCTCTCTCTCTTTCTCAAAGAAAAAAAATATAATGCATTCAAAACAGCTGGCAACCCATGTAGTGATAGGCACATAAACAATACAAAACTGTCAGTTTCCAGCCGATTTTATGAAGAGTATTTGCCATAAAGATGTCTTGCCTTCTGCATCAATTTCTCTTGTGAAAAGTGGTCCCTGAATGAAACGTGTGGAGTGAGGAGCAGGGGAAGGCAGGTGAGTGAACAGGAGGGCAGCAGGGGATGAGAATGCTGCCTGTCCTGAGGACAGTGAAAGTGGAGTGGGTCAGCAGAGGCATAGATCTTGTCATTTGGCCAGGAAGCTTCCATTACTGCCCAGAGTAGTTGGGGACAGCTAGAACGCTGAGGAGAGCCTGGGTGGGGGTGGGCAGAGGTGTATGTGTGTGACAGTGCAGATCTTGGAGGAAAATTGTTCTGACAGTTCACAGTTTAGTTTAGCAGTTTCAAGTGTCTCTTGTATGAAAACTGCCGGACCTCCCAAGATTCGTAAAGCATGGCTACAGAGTGAGCCTCACTCATAGGTTTAGAGAGATGACTTTGGGGAGAGGGGCCGGGCAACGGATTGCTTGTGGGTATCCAGCACATTTTCCAGTAGTCCTCCAAGGAATGCTTGCACACTCAGGATTTAGCAAGAAGGAAGGTGATTATTAAGATATTGTTAAAATAACCATGTTTTGAGGAAGTGACTGGGCCAGGAATAAAAACAGTCACTAAAAATATATACTGATAAGTTAGGAGACTAGATGCTCAATGCTTAAAAGAATGGGAAGAGGTGAAGAGAAGCTTTTGTGGCCCATTGAATTGATAATCATCAAGGAGCAACCCTTGGGTAGGATAATGTCAAGTGGGAACTCTACAGGGTACCTTATTCTTCTCGTCCTTGTTCTTTTTTTCCGGGGAATACTGCTCTGAAGGTTCATTTCCACCTTTCCTCTCTCCCAGGCTTTCTCTGTATCCATACAGTCCCAGCCTTCTAGACCATTGCTCACTATTAACACTGGCATGTGAATATGGTTCAGTCCTTCAAATTATATCCTTGAAGTGTCAATGGCTTATATGAACTGCTGTCTCAAGATACATGAAGGGTAAAACCAGACCAAATCAACCACAACCATCTTTTTGTGAAGTTCACTATGTCTCCATCCCTGCCCTCTAATGCATTACACAGTCATTACTTTTTCTATGCTGTTCACCTCTCTGTATGTTTCTCTACATATTTTTGTATTATGTTATTTATTCCAATTTTAGGATGGGTTTGTATGAGCAGGCCTTTGCTACATCAGAAGAGAAATAAATCATTCTCTCGTAATGTGTTTTACCTGAAGTATTGAAAGTCAGTATAATTACACTGCTAATGTCTTACCCCAAAGATGTATGTTCTTTTCAAATATATATATTCTCTCTCTGCATCTTGTGAGGATGCAAAAAGAGAATATATATCATATCATAAAAGGCACTCCAGCGAGACCCCATACCCCCATCTGCAGGAAAGGTACTCAATAGACCAAGACTGTGAACGATTTACTCTCTGTAGGCTCTGGAAGAAGGCTCTTTCTATAGGTAGGCCCCCTCTACAGTTGGAGGTGGTGTGTGGGCCTTGCAAGCATTGGTAATACGATGTAGGTTATGTTACATTTTGAGAAATGCCAAAAAGGAAGGCACTTAGAATCTCAAAATAGTTTATTCATCTATAAAGGGAATTAGAGTGAGGATGTTGGAAGGAGCTGGAACTTCTGAGTCTCAGAACTCGTGTCCTTCCCCCTGCTGAAGCTGGCTCTTCTGAGCTACTCTAGACGGACTATGAATTACTCAGTTTCCACACTGCTGTCCCCAGAGGGTCAGAGAAACTGGTTTCTTAATTGAAAAGTGGTGAAACAGGGGCGCCTGGGTGGCTCAGTTGGTTAAGCATCCGACTTCAGCTCAGGTCATAATCTTGCGGTTTGTGGATTCAAGCCCCGCATCAGGCTCTGTGCTGACAGCTCAGAGCCTGGAGCCTGTTTTAGATTCTGTGTCTCTGTCTTGGTCTCTGCCCCTCCCCTGTTAGTGATATAGCCGGAAGTGAGATGGGTCAGTTTCCAAAGGCTAGGTAAAGCATGTTTCCTCTGGGGTAAGGTAAGGACCATCCTTTACCATGACCTTGCATCAGTGAGGTGCCTAGAGGTCCTGCAAAGAGTTAAGAATGTCACATTCAGTCTTTAAGCAACTTGAAACAGCTCTTTGAGCTTCTGCTTTGCAGGAAGAAGGATCTTTCCATTCCATGCACATACTCATACTCATATACACACAGTGATAAATAAAAGCATTCACAAATGCTCATGAACACCCATGCATACCCTTATAAACACTCATACATGCACATAGGTAGTCACACATGCAAACATCCACACGTTCAGACACACACACAGGCACATGCCAGCTGGCCCCGTGCAGGCCCTTTCCAAGGAGCTATTTCTAGGCCCTAGCCATCTTCCACCACCTCTGCCCTAATGATACACTGGCTTTAAGCTAATATCTAGGTGACCCTGGCTCTCCATGGCTCAGTCTGTAAACTATTCCAACCCAACAGCTTTAAGATTGCATCTCTGAAACCAGCACTGAACACCAGGAAGGCTGAGGTTGGGGAGGACAGAAGGGAATGACTCCCTTTCTCCATCTAAAAAACTGTCAGACTAGAGGAGCTCTTCCGTCTCTTCTGCCTCAGAACCAACTATGAAACTGTCCATGTTTGGTAGGCACCTTGGGGTGGAAAGTGTATTATGCATCCAGTTTAAAATTGAGGGGGCAACTGGGGTATTCATTGGTCATTACAATCAAACAAGGAATTGGTGTGATGCCTGGTGTGCTAACTTTAATCTTGCCTGACACCAGGGTTCATCTTTCACTTTCTTCTTTTCCTTATAAACCTATTTTTATTTATTTCACTCTTTTTTGTTACCCATTAATATAGGATTATCGTAGTATTCTAAAATTAAAAAAAAAGAAGTTAAGCCACCATGTCTCCCACATACAGCCCCCTTCTCAGAGATGACCACTGTTAGCAGGTAGCGGGTGGCCTTCCAGACTGCAAACTGTCTGGACTATACCTTTCCGTGTCATAAATGGCACCCTACTACATGAGTTGTCTTATGACTTGCCATTTTTTCCACTTAATCATACATCTTAAAGGTCTTTTATTAAGTGATTTTTTAAAATATGAAACAAGTCCGTGAACTTCAAGGGGGTGCCCTTTCCCTATTTCTGCCAAGTGCCACGCTGTGCTGGTGGTTCCGTCCGAAATTCCTGATTCTGGGCTCCTGCCTTTTCCCATCTTACAGTTAAAGTAGTCACTTTGCAGAGTCTCTGGGCTCCCGCCTGTCTGCTGTGGCCGTGTGAAGGAAGCAGAGTCATCTTACTGTAATTATATGAGGTTCTGGGCAGTTTTCTGTGCATCAAATCCAGTAACACAAAACATAAGAAAACCATTATGCCTGAAACCCAGCTATTTACTCTCTCCCACACAGCATTTTCTGGGAAAGGGAGACTGCAGTCATCTGGGAAAGGGAACCGCCACGATGCTCAGTTAGGTCCCAGAGCCATGATATGCAGTGAGCACTCCGGGCTCCCCCCGCTCCCGCTGCCCCCCAGGGCCATCCCAGGCAAGTGGGAACTTTTTACCAAGAACACTAGCCCAGTGATTAAATGACACAGACATGACCAGACTTTTCTTCCTCCAATCCTGGTTCCATCTGTAGCCCTAGAAGCTTGGGTCAGATACTTACTGTCTGCACACCTTATCTTTTTCATCTAGAAGACGGATGTCATAAAAAGTGTAGCTATGTTGTGAGGGTTTTGTGATGCTTAGATGGGAGAATTCACGAAAAGTCCTTAGCACAGCGCTTGGCGTCTAGTAATTCCTCATGAAATGTTAAATGCTGAGTGAGCTTTCCCTCTCCCCTTCCATCTCTTAGAATCCTTCTCGGTGGTTCCAACCCCTTGTGTCTGCCCATATAGTCACTCTTTCCCTGCTCAGGCAAGCTTACAACAGCTGGGAACCTGCCAAGCTGTTCATGGCCTGGCCCTTCCCTGGGGGTGGAAGGGGGGTGCGGTGCTCCCTGGGATTCGTCCTCACTCACCTTTTCCACAAACCTCTCAACTTCCTCTCCACAGCAAGTCCGGTGAGACTTACCTCCATTCATTCATGCATTTGTTATGTGTTCTTTCAGTACATGGGTTATGTTCGTGCCTACTATGTGCCAGGCATTGATATAGGTGGCAGGGGTAGAAAGAGACAGTCCCAGCTCTAAGGGAAGCCCAGTCTTTTGGGGACTAGAGACTGATAAATTGGCTCTATGGTGCGTGGCACCAAACACGTGCTCTGATGAGAAGGTTTGTCCAGGATGCCTCAAGGATGCACGGCAGCCTTGCAGCAGATCTTTACTTTCTGGGAGAATCCTCCAAACCTCCTATTGAATTTTTTATGTCATCAATTATACTTTCAATCACCAAGTCTTCTTCTTTTTTTTTTTTTTTTTGTTCTGATTATTCTTTCTTTCATAGTGGTTCCTAAAAAGTGTATAGGAATCAGCCAGAAATGTACATTTGGACCAGGATGGATTCCCACAAGCTGAGCAGGAGCCTGGTATGAATGTCCCAGCCTCTGGATGTCAGGGTCTCTGTAAGAACCAAAGAGACAGTTGGCCAGGCTGATAAGGCAGTCATTCATTCCTTTATTCATTGCATCAAAAGTAGTGCTATGCACTGTTGCAGGTTATAGTGTGGAGCAGTGAGGGGCATGATCTGTTCTTTCAAGATTTCACTAACGTGTGGAAGAAACCAGCACATGAACAATAGTAATGCTGAGGGTTAAACTCCACATGCATCGCTGTGTGGATTGGCCAGGAAACCATTGAGAAGGAAACTGAGAAGGAGACAGGAGAAGGGGGCCCAGCAGAAGAGGTAATTTTATTGCTGAGTCTTAAAGGATAAGAGGTAATTCCCAGGCAGGGAAGGAGCCGAGGAAGTAGCAAAGGGGGAATGGCATTCCTGGCAGAGAGAAGGGCGTGTGTTAAATCCAAGAGGTATTAAAGGGTTTATGGCCTGTTGGAGACTGGTGAGAAGTTCTGTGACTTAGTTCACCCAGCTGGGGAAGACGGGGAGAGGCGCTGGCAGGAGATGGGGCTTCAGAGAGGTCAGTGAGTGCAGATCATGCAGGACCTCATCTGGCATGTTAAGGATTAGGGCTTTATGTCAGCGGTTCTTAAACACTTCTACATGGACCCTTTTGAAAATACGATGAAAATTATGAACCTTCTCACCCCTCTAAATACCCGTGTACATACACGCTCGGGACTTGAAGGATCTGAAGCCCATTCCTGTTCCTTGGGTTAGGCAGTGGGGAAGCCCCAGAAAGTTTTAAGCAGGAATGTCCATTCAGTTGGAGGACTGAGTCCTGGCTCTTCCATTTCCAGGTGGATGTGGCTGTAGTGACACCATTGTGCCTGCTTCACATCCCTACAGCCCACCTTGGATTTCAGTGCCGTTGAGGTGGACAGTTCCGTGCGAGCTCTGACATGTGCTCACACTGGCAATTGTGTCTCCTGTGACTCACACATAGGTTTAGTCCCAGGGCAACCCCTGAGCGTGGAGACCCAGGGTGAGAAGTGTCGGTGCATAAATGTCCCAGCCTCCCCTTTTCTGGGTTACTGTTCCTCCAGCCACTTTCTGTTTTCCAAGAAACTTAAAAAACCCTCATGAGCTGATAGCCCTGTTGCATTCTCTTTTTATACCTTAAAAAGAAAACCTGCCTTTCATGTGCAGTGTCTATCAAAAGGGAAGACAAAAAAGTGTTGTACTCAGTTGGCAATTACCAGCAAAAATCTGTTTGATTCTTTTTGTATTACTTAGGGTAAAAAGTTTTAACTATAAACTTAAAGTTTAAAATTTTAAGCAAATATTAAATTGGGGTTAAACATTGAAAGAAATTAGAACCAGAAGGGCTAACATCCCTAAAACTGGAATTAAAGATTAAGTCGCTTAAAAATCACTTTTAATTGACCAAGTGTTTTGCCATGGGCCCAGTATTCCGGTACAACATTCTCTACAAAAGTCAAAATATTCAGAGTAAGTGCTGTGATCCTGGTTTATGCAAAAAGGAGAAATAATGCTGAGTCCTCATTTTGAAAAAGTATGTACCCATCTTGGTTCAAGGGTTAAAAATGGTCACAGGCTTTACTAGGAGGTCCAAGTGTTCCAAGTTAACTCAGGTGTTCAGTGTTTTAAGTGGTCATTTTCATTTCACTGAAAAGAAAATTAGGAAAAACAGTTCATGGCTATGACCTTGACTTTCCCACCTACCTGTGCTTGTGGCTTTGTGTAGATAGAGTCAGAGGGTCAAAATCCACTGGCTTGCTTAAATATGGGCATATAGGAGAGGTTGGATTTAGGGCTTGAAGGTAGGACAATGTTCCAGGACAAATACAATTATTGAGAAGAAATCAAATAGTCTTTCTATTGCTTCTTGGTGCTGTTATAGGAAATCATGTTTTGTGGTCTCTGAGCAGGATCTCCAGAGACTATCATGGCCAGGAATCTCTTGGGAGAGGCAGAAAGGGAGGAGTCTAGGGGGAGGTAGAAAGGGAAACACAAATGGGAAATAAAGAAATTTTTTTAATGTTTATTTTTGAGAGAGACAGAGAGAGAGTGAGAGAGGGTGCAAGTGGGGTAGGGTCAGAGAGAGAGAGGGAGACACAGAATCTGAAGCAGGCTCCAAGCTCTGAGCTGGACGCAGAGCTCGACTCAGGGCTCAAACCCATGAACGTGAGATCACGACCTGAGCTGAAGTCAGACACTTAACCAACTGAGCCACCCAGGCATCCCAAGAAATTTTTAAATTTATATTTTCCTAAAAGCATTGTGGGGTCTTGTTTTGTTTTCATTGTTGTTGCTCTGTTTTGTTTTGCTTGGTCTTGTTTTACCAGAATGTCCCACAGAAATTTATAGAATGCCTTATAAAAGGAACTCGAGGACTAGAGAGAGAGGGCTACTTAACTATTTAGTCAGTTTGTAGCAGGGTTTCAGTCCCCCTTCAGTGGCTTTCCAGCACATTGGAATCATCAGGGTAACATTTACAATGACCAATGCTTGCCCACACTCCCAACCCCCACTTCAGATTCTGATTTAATCTTGTGTGACCTGAACATCAGGATTTTGAAGATCTTCCCAAGAAATTCTGAAGTGCAGCCAAGATTGACAACCACTGTTTTTAGTCAACTACTTCTTATATTCCAATGTGCACACAAGTCACTGGGGGGTCTGGTTAAAATGTAGATTTGGGTTTCAGTTGTTCTGGGGTAGGGCTCAAGTCTGCTTGGTGACAAGTTCCCAGGTGATGCAGAGTCTGTTGGTCCAAGGACCACACTCTGAGAAACAAGGGGCTAGAGATGAGGTCCTTTTGTGCTATAAACCCTATCATTCTACCAAGCTGCTGGATTTCATGCCTTTAAATATCACTTCACTAGGACTCAAACAACTCTGAACGTTGTGGTGTGAGTACCTGACGGACTCTTACACAGCCATGACAAGTTCTGCTTCTGAAGATTACACAGTAATAATGAAGGAATGTTCAATATCATGATGGAAAACAAAAGCAACAGTGACATAAAATTTTATGTAATCAAAAATATGTCAAACAAATAAAAAATGCATGGGAAAACTGGGAAGAATTACAACAAATGTTAATAGTGATCTTGATAGTGATATTTTTCTTCTATCTATTTTTTATAGTTTTTAAATATTCCATAATGAAGCACCAGTTACTTTCATAATGAACAAAATAGTAGCAGGAGAAATGTCTACATATCTGCAAGTTTAAATACCAGAGTGTGTGAAACATTTTCATGTATCCAATTTTGTGTTTATATCTGCCTTTATTTTATATTTTTTCCAAATATTAAAATGTAATTGACACATAACATTGTTTAAACTTAAGGTATACAACATGATGATTTGACACACACATACATATTGCAAAATGGTTACCACAGTAAAGGTAGTTAACATCTCCATCATCTCATATAATGGTTTATTTATTTATTATTTATTTATTTATTTTTGTGGTGAGACCATTTAAGATTTACTCTCTTAAAAACTTGCAAGCATATAGTACAGTATTGTTAACTTAATCCCCATGCTGTACATTAAATCCCCAGAACTTTTTCACCATGTAAATATGAATTTGTTTAGAGTTTGACCAACATTCCCCATTTCCCCCATCATTCAGCTACTGACAACAACCATTCTTCTCTCTGTTTCTATGCTCAGCTTTTTTTAGATTCCACATATAAATGAGATCATATAGTGCTTGTCTTCTGTCTGACTTATTTCATATACTATAATGCCCTCAGGGTCCATTCATATTGCTTCAGATGGCAGGATTTTCTTCTTTTTATGGCTGAATGATAGTCCATTGCATATATCACATTTTCTTTATTCATTCATTTGTCAATGAAAACTTAGGTTGTTTCTACAGTATTTTACATTAATAAAAATTACAACTGGTGTAGATCTCTTTAAAAGATAAGAAAACTAGAAGAGACAGCACTGAGTCTAAAATGAGTCTCATGATAATAATGAGGTTCTTTTCACTAAAACACTCTATCTGTACAAAATACCATCTTTGTTGGCCAATAGACACATAAAAAAGAAGCTCAACATCACTAACCACTAGAGAAATGCATAGAAAAACCACAATGAGGCATCATTTCCCACGTCAGAAGGGCTAGTGTCAAAAAAACAAGAAATAAGAAGTGTCGGTGAAAATGTGAAGAAAAAGGAACCCTCATGCACTCTTGATGGGAACATAAATTGGTGTAGCCACTATGGAAAACAGTATAGAAGTTCCTCAAAAAAATAGAAATATTATATGACCCAATAATTCTGCCTCTGGGTATTTAGTCAGACAAAACAAAATACAAATCCAAAAAGATGTATGCATTCTTATGTTTATTGAAGCATTTTCTAAAATAACCAAGATATGGAAACAACCTAAGTGGCCATCAGTAGATGAATGGATAAAGACATGTGGTGTGTGCGCGCGCGTGCACACACACACACACACACACATGCACATGTGTGGAATATTACTCAGCCATTAAAAAGAATGAAATCTTGCCATTTGCAACAATATGTGTGGACCTAGAAGGAATTATGCTTAGTGAAATAAGTCAGACAGTAAAAGACAAATACCATATGATTTCACTTATATGTGAAATATAAAAAACACAGATGAATAAATCAACAAAATGAATCAGACCTATAACTATGGAAAGCCAACTGGTGGTTTTGAGAGGGGAGGGGAGGGGAAGAGATGGTAGGCAAAATAGTTGAAGGGGATTAAGAGGTACAACTTCCAGTTATAAAATAAGTAGGCCAGAGGAATGAAAATGATAGCTTTGGGGATATAGTCAATAATATTGTAATAACTTTGTGTGGTGACAGATGGTGACTTCACTTACAGTGATTAGAACTGAGTAACATATAGAAATGTCAGATCGCTATGTTATACACCTGAAACTAATGTAATATTGAATGTCAACTGTACTTCAATAAATAAGGGTATCATTTTTGTGCTTGTTGAATAACTCAGGAAGCTCCCCAAATTATAAATAGTCACATGAGACTAGGGAAGGATGGCAAAGCCAAGTATGAGGGGACCTGAATTCTTGTCTAATCTTGCCAGGTTACTAGCTATGTGATCTTTGGCACATTGCTTAAATTCACTGAGGTCTCACTTTTCTCTTTTGTTAAATGACTATTAATAGAAATGCCTACTTCATAGGTCATCATGAAGACAAAATGAGGTAGCAGGCCCTCAGTGGCTCATGTCATCTCTGAAAGGTCTGGATGTGGTCATCAAGGACTGACAGGGGAGAATAGGAGATCTCTAAGGATCCTTCAGATTCTATCTTGTGACATTAGAGAACTGTATTTTGGAAAATCTAGAGAAACAAGATCATATGGCATTTGTCTGGATGTCAAGTAAGTTCTTAGCAACTGTGCTATGCAGCAAGGACAGCTCAAAGGAGCTCACGGTCAAATAATTCAATACAACATGATATGTCCCATAATGGAGAAATAGATAAAGTGCTCGAGATGCCCAGAGTGGATGTAGTAGAGATGGTGATAATGTGGGTCTTGAGAGAGAAGAGGAGGAAGAGGCACACAGGCAGAGGGAAGGTCAGGGGCCAAGGCTTGGGAGCATGAAAGAAGGCCGCATGTGGTGTGGCTGTAGTGGATGTTGGATGGGGGATAAATCGTAGGTGAATCCAGGGTTCAGACAGTTTGTGGAGAGCTTTTCAGCTACAATGAGGACATTATGGTATGACCTTTGAACCAGGGAGTAGAATAACCAGATCTGTCGCTTGAAAAAGAAACCTCAGAGCAGTGGTGAGACAGATGATCTGGAGGCAGGGAGGCGAGGTGGATGGAGGTCATGACAATAACCCCAGCAGTGGTGGCAGAGAAACACAAAAGGGTGTATTAGAAACACTTGATAGGCCTTAATGATTGTTTGCATGTGCTGGCATGGGCAGGGAATGAGGAGACAAGGAAATTAAAGGTGCCCGTGACCCAGATAAAAAGTGCAGGAGGAGCAGCACTGGCGTGAGAAGTGCTCATATGTTCAGTGTTTAGGTGGAGCATCCAGAAAGACAGAACAGATGTATGGGTATGTGACCTCCAAGATGAGAGGCAGAGAGATGACGGAATCTGTCCGCTAGTGGTGAAGTGATGGGTGGGTCAATGTTTGTTTCTGAAAATGCCAGCAGTATTAGAAGTTTCTAAGGCAGCATGTCTCCAAATGTAGGCCAAGGAAGGCCAGGCCTGCATCTCAGTCCCTGGTGGTGGGCTCTATCCCAGGCGCACTGAGATGGAGTCGGCAGGGTGAGGATCGAGCAGGAGCATTTATAGCTCAGCAAGTCCTACTCTAAGAAAAAGAGCCCTTTGATAAACTCATGAAAGCTAAGACTCAGTACTGTCCAACAGAAATGTAACATCAGCTACTCACGTAGTTTTAGTTTTTCTCGTAATCATATTTTAAAAAGTAAAAAGAAACAGGTGAGGTTACTTTAATAATATATTTTACTTAATCTAATGCACAGAAAATATAACTTCAACATGAAACAGTGTAATAATTGAGATGCTTTACATTCTTTTAATCACTCAAGGTCTTCAAAAGCCAGTTGTAATTTTCTACTTACAACATACTTCAGTTCAGGCTATGCTATTATCAAGTGCTAAACAGCGACCTATGGCTACTGCATTTGACTGTGTGGCTATAGAAAGGTCCCACAACTCTGCACTGAAATATATACATGCACACAAAGTTTTCCTAGAATTCTGGGGATTCTTGTTGCTCCTGAAGTATACCTATGCTTGGTTAAGAACTCTTCCTTTTAGGGTGGCTTACTTGGTTAAGCATCTGACTTTGGCTCAAGTTGTGATCTCGTGGTTCACAAGTTCAAGCCCCACGTCGGGCTGTGGGCTGACAGAGCCTGGAGCCTACTTTGGATTCTATGTCTCCCTCTCTCTCTGCCCCTTCCCTGCTTGCACTGTCTCTCTCAGAAATTCTCTCAAAAATAAATAAATATTTTAAAAATAAATGGTAAAATAATAGTCATTTAAAGAAAAAAGAACTCTTGTCTTTAGAGACTTTGGGTTTCTTGAAACTGATCCTAGAAATCCATGGCTTTGTTCAATATTGTGAGGTTTAATTTTAAATATTCTAGTTACACAGAATATAAAGTAATGTACACTTCAGAATGATAAGAATTCATTCTTTTTTTTTTTTTCACTTTTCTACGTGTATTTTATTTTATTTATTTTTTTATTTTTTACAAATAGTTTATTGTCAAATTAGTTTCCACATAACACCCAGTGCTCATCCCCACAAGTGCCCTCCTCCATGCCCACCCCTCCTCCCCCCCACATCCACCAGTCCTCAGTTTTTTGTCAGCATTCAAGAGTCTCTCATGGTTTGCCTCTCCCCCTTTCCCCCACCATTTCTGCCCTTCTTCTTCCCCTTGGTCCTCTGTTAAGCTCCTCCTAATCCTCCTATACGTGCACACATATGATATTTGTCTTTCTCTGCCTGACTTATTTCGCTCAGCATAACACCCTCAAGGTCCATCCATGTTGCTACACATGGCCAGATTTCATTGTTTCTCATTGCCATGTAGTATTCCATGGTCTAGATAAACCACATCTTCTTGATCCATTCATCTGTTGATGGACACTTAGGCTCTTTCCAGGTTTTAGCTATTGTGGAGAGTGCTGCCATGAACATTGGGGTACATGTGCTCCTATGCATCAGCATTTCTGTGTCCCTTGGGTAAATTCCCAGCAGTGCTATTGCTGGGTCATAGGGAAGTTCTATTGTTAATTTCCTGAGGAACCTCCACACTGTTTTCCAGAGGGGCTGTACCAGTTTACATTCCCACCAACAGTGCAAGAGGGTGCCCGTTTCTCCACATCCTCGCCAGCATCTAGAGTTCTCTGATTGGCTCATTTTAGCCACTCTGACTGGCGTGAGGTGGTATCTCTGTGTGGTTTTGATTTGTATTTCCCTGATGAGGAGCGATGCTGAGCATCGCTTTCATGTGTCTGTTGGCCATCTGGATGTCCTCTTTGGAGAAGTGTCTGTTCATATCTTCTGCCCATTTCTTCACTGGGTTGTTTGTTTTTCAGGGCGTGTAGTTTCAGGAGTTCCTTTGTAGATTCTGGATATCAACCCTTTATCTGATATGTCATTTGCAACTATCTTTTCCCATTCCGTTGGTTGCCTATTAATTTTCTGGGTTGTTTCCCTTGCTGTGCAGAAGCTTTTCATCTTGATGAGGTCCCAACAGTTTATTTTTGCTCTTGATTCCCTTGCTTTGGGGGATGTGTCAAGTAAGAAGTTGCTGCGGTGGAGGTCAAGGAGGTTGTTTCCTGCTTTCTCCTCTAGGGTGTTGATAGTTTCCTGTCTCACGTTCAGGTCCTTTATCCATTTTGAGTTTATTTTTGTGCATGGTGTGAGAAAAATGATCTAGTTTCATTCTTCTGCATGTTGCTGTCCAGTTCTCCCAACACCATCTGTTAAAAAGGCTGTCTTTTTTCCATCGGATATTCTTTCCTGCTTTGTCAAAGATTAGTTGGCTGTATACTTTTGGGTCCACTTCTGAGTTCTCAATTCTGTTCCTTTAGTCTATGTGTCTGTTTTTGTGCCAATACCATACTGTCTTGATGATGACAGCTTTGTAGTAGAGGCTAAAGTCTGGGATGGTGATCCCTCCCGTTTTTGGTTTTATTTTTCAGGATTACTTTGGCTATTCGGGGTCTTTTGTGGTTCCATACAAATTTTTGATAGTTTGTTCTAGTTTTGAGAAGTATGCTGGTGCAATTCTGATTGGAATTGCATTGAATGTGTAGAGTGCCTTAGGTAGTAATGACATCTTAACTATATTTATTCTTCCTATCCATGAGCATGGAATGTTTTTCCACTTCTTTGTGTCTTCTTCAATTTCCTTCATAAGTTTTCTATAGTTTTCACCATACAGATCTCTTGTATCCTTGGTTAGGTTTATTCCGAGGTATTTTATGGTTTTTTGTGCAATTGTGAATGGGATCAGTTTCTTGATTTCTTTCTGTTGCTTCATTGTTGGTGTATAAAAATGCAACCGATTTCTGTACGTTGATTTTGTACCCTGCAACTTGGTTGAATTCTTGGATCAGTTCTAGTAGGCTTCTGGTGGAGTCTGTCGGTTTTTCTATGTAGAGTATCATGTCATCTGCATCTGCGAAGAGTGAAAGTTGACTTCCTCTTTGCCAATTCTGATGCCTTTGATTTCCTTTTGGTGTCTGATGGCTGATGCTAGGACTTCCAGCACTATGTTAAACAACAGTGGTGAGAGTGGACATCCCTGTCGTGTTCCTGATCTCAGGGGAAAGCTCTCAGTGTTTTCCCGTTGAGGATGATGTTAGCTGAAGGCTTCTCATAGATGGCTTTGATGATGTTTAAGTAGGTTCCTTCTATCCCAACTTTCTCGAGTCTTTATTAAGAAGGGATGCTGTATTTTGTCAAATGCTTTTTCTGCATCTATTGACAGGATCATACGGTTTTTATCTTTTCTTTTATTGATATGATGGATCACATTGATTGATTTGCGAATGTTGAACCAGCCCTATAACCCAGGAATGAATCCCACTTGATCTTGGTGGATGATTCTTTTTATGTGCTGCTGGATTCGATTTGCAAGGATCTTGTTGAGGATTTTTGCATCCGTATTCATCAAGGATATTGGCCTGTAGTTCTCTTTTTGCTGGATCTCTGTCTGGCTTGGAATCAGAGTGATGCTGGCTTCATAAAATGAGTCCGGGAGTTTTCCTTCGCTTTCTATTTTTTGGAATAGCTTCAGAAGAATTGGGATTAATTCTGTTTTAAATGTCTGGTAGAATTCCCCAGGGAAGCCATTAGGTCCAGGGCTCTTATTGTTGGGAGATTTTTGATCACTGATTCAATTTCTTCACTCGTTATGGGTCTGTTCAGGTTTCCTATTTCTTCCCGTGTGAATTTTGGTAGTGAGTGTGTGTTTAGGAATTTGTCCATTTCTTCTAAGTTGTCCAATTTATTGGCATATAATTTTTCATAGTATTCCCTGATAATTGCTTGTATTTCTGAGGGTTTGGTTGTAAGAAGTCCATTTTCATTCATAATTTTGTCTATTTGGGTGCTCTCTCTTTTCTTTTGGATAAGTCTGGCTAGAGGTTTGTCAATTTTGTTTACTTTTTCAAAAAACCAACTCTTGGTTTCATGGATCTGTTCAATTGTTTCTTTGGTCTCGATGTTGTTTATTTCTGCTCTAATTTTTATTATTTCTCTTCTTCTACTGGGTTTAGGGCGTTCTTGTTGCTCTGCCTCTAGTTCCTTTAGGTGAGCTGTTAGATTTTGGACTTGCGCTTTTTCTAATCTCTTGAAATAGGCCTGGAGAGCAATGTACTTTCCTCTTAGGACTGCCTTTGCCGCATCCCATAGATTTTGAATTGTTGTGTTTTCATTTTCATTTGTTTCCATATATTTTTTAATTTCATCTCTAATTGCCTGATTGGCCCATTCATTCTTTAGAAGGCTGTTCTTTAACCTCCATGTTTTTGGAAGTTTTCCAGACTTCTTCCTGTAATTGATTTCAAGTTTCAAAGCATTGTGATCTGACAGTGTGCATGGAATGATCTCTATTCTTTTATATTTATTGAGGGCTGCTTTATGTCCCAGTATGTGATCTATCTTGGAGAATGTGCCATGCGCACTTGAGAAGAAAGTAAATTCCCTGGCCTCAGGATGTAAAGTTCTAAATATATCCGTCAGGTCCATCTGGTCCAATGTGTCTTTCAAGTCCATTATTTCTTTAGTGATTTTCTGTCTGGTTGACCTATCCATTGCTGTAAGCGGAGTATTAAAGTCCCCTGCTATTAGCACATTCTTATCTATAAGCTTGTTTCTGTTTGTGATTAATTGTTTTAGATATTTAGGTGCTCCCATATTCGGTGCGTAGACATTTATGATTGTTAGTTCTTCCTGATGGATGGACCCTGTAATTATTATGTAGTGCCCTTCTTCATCTCTTGTGATTGTCTTTAATTTAAAGTCCAGTTTGTCTGATATAAGTATCGCTACTCCGGCTTTCTTTTGATTTCCTGTAGCATGATATATATTTCTCCATCCCCTTACTTTTAATCTGAAGGTATCTTCCCGTCTAAAATGAGTTTCTTGTAGACAGCATATAGATGGATTTTGTTTTTTAATCCATTCTGCTACCCTATATCTTTTGATTGGAGCATTCAGCCCATTTACATTCAGTGTTATTATTGAAATATGTGGGTTTAGAGTCTTTGTATCTTTTGTAGGGTTCATGTTTGTGGTGGTGTCTCTGGAATCTTTGTTCCTTGCAACCTTTCCTTCAGAGCATCCCCCTCAGGATTTCTTGTAGGGCTGGCTTCGTGGTGACAAATTCTTTCAATTTCTGTTTATTTGGAAAGGTTTTTATCTCTCCTTCTATTTTGAAGGACAGGCTTGCTGGATAGAGGATTCTTGGCTGCATATTTTTACTGTTCATCACATTGAAGATCTCTTGCCATTCCTTTCTGGCCTGCCACGTTTCAGTAGATAGGTCTGTCACCACTCTGATGGGTTTCCCTTTGTATGTGAGGGCCCTTTTCTCCCTAGCTGCTTTCAAAATTCTCTCTTGTCCTTGTATTTTGCCATTTTTACGATGATATGTCGTGCAGAAGATCGATTCAAGTTACGTCTGAGAGGAGTCCTCTGAGCCTCTTGTATTTCCACATTGACTTCCTTCCCCAGGTTGGGGAAGTTCTCTGCTATAATTTGTTCCAGGACTCCTTCAGCACCTTTCCCTCTCTCTTCCTCTTCTGGGATTCCTATGATACGGATATTGTTGCGTTTGACTGTGTCGCTGAGCTCTCGAATTCTTCTTTCCTGTTCCTGGATCAGTTTGTCTCTTTTTTTGTCAGCTTCTTGTTTTTCTATAATGGTGTCTTCTAGATCACTTATTCTCCTTTCTGCCGATAAGAATTCATTCTTGCAAAAAAGAAAAGGAATAAATAAATCTTTTTGGTTTATAATTCTACAGTGGACTGTCTACACTAAAAGATGGATTTTTACACTTTCATGGGACACTTTTGGTTGCAGATTTGGTTTGTTAACCCTGCGGATATTGTTTCTAGGCCAGACAAAGGCAGAGTTATAGGCATCATTTTCTAGGTGCATTATTTGAAACATGATTTTTAATTCTGCGAATTTAAAAAAAAATTTAATGTTTTATTTATTTCTGAGAGAGAGAGAGAGACAGGGTGAGCAGGGGAGGGTCAGAGAGAGAGGGAGATACAGAATCTGAAACAGGCTCCAGACTCTGAGCTGGTAGTCAGCACAGAGCCCAACACGGGACTCGAACCCACAAACTGTGAGATCATGACCTGAGCTGAAGTCCAACGCTTAACCGACCGAACCACCCAGGTGACTCTCTGCGAATTTTTTAAATTGGTTTCAGTGGTTTCTTTTCCCCTTGTCATGGTTATATACAAATTTCAAAGAAATGGCCTGAGGCACTACTTCCTTCCCAACAGCCTGTGTGTCCTCTCTTTAAAGCAGCACCTCATAAAAGGGGATTTCTTTCTGAATCTCAGGCAGAATTATTTTTAGAGGTGGCATCATGTTATATTTGCAGGAATGACCCTTCCTGTAACTGGCCTGTTGGGATGATTGTGGAGATATGGTTGTGGTCTCACATAATTACACACCTGTGCCAAAAGTCTAGGGACCATCCATGTATTTCCAAGGCCTCTAAATCAAGGGTATTTGGTTAATTGCTCACAGGTGCTTTCTCGTGCTTATGAATATGTGCAGTCTATGAATTTCACAAAACTTGGCAGAAAGAAGGGCTGTAAGGTTTAGGAGTTTCTTAGATTTACTCAGCTAATTAATCAGGCAGGGTAGGGATTTGGCTCCTTGGTTGAGGGAACTACACATTTGGAGTATGACTAAGGAATAAGCTATACTTTTGAAGCAGAGTTTAAATGGAAAACAAAAGGAAACAGAGAAAAACTTTAGTAAGCTGCTGCCCCTAGAAACTTAGTGTAATGAACCTGCCTATTCTGGGGGCTTTGCAGAGATGGGTCGGCTCGTCCTCTGCACAGAAATGGTGCTAGATTCTAAGACACAGCAGACTGTGTTGGGTTATGAATTTTAATTTCTAAGACTGTACCTATAACAAGCCACACTATTCATTCTTTTTTTCTGCTGGCTGCTAATGATCATTATTATTGGCACAAAGGCCTTGAAAAGTATGGAATGCTGATCAGAATAATCCTATAGTAGATTTATTTAGAAGTTCATCCTAAACAAGCAAATATGGCATTACTGGCATAATATAAAATCAAAAGAATGTTCAGATCATTGCCCCAGGTGATTTCTGTGACAGTTATTCATAAGAATAAAAGTAAGGAGGCCTAGGCTAAATGAAATGTGCCTATAGCCAGTTGGAACACATCATTCTGCCCAAAAGTTAGGGGGGAAATGGTTTTGGAGTTCAGTTCAACAAGCCCGCAAAACCCCATGTGCTGATATTAACAACGATGAAAAGGACATGGTTTCTGTCCTCAAGGAGCTTAACTTTGAGAGAAGAGAGAAAAACAGAGAATGTTCATTGAATGTACTACATGCTGTAGAAAAGTCTTGATTCAGCCATTGAATCTGGCAACCTTTTGTGGAGAGATGAAAGCAACCAAGTCCGATTATGAAAGGTTAATAAGAGTTAGTCCAGCTGAAAAAGCTGGTTTTCAGGGCAAATATTACCAGAATAGGAAGAAATAAGTGGAGAGTGGATGGGTGTGAAGCTGGAGACTGAGAAATGAAAAGATGTAGTGATCTTATCAAAGATAGGGGAGACTTAATCTTGCTTATACTCTGCAGTGAAAGATCCAGCAAAGAGGAAGAGATCCTTCACTGTCCACTGGAATCATCTGTCAAGCTTTTAAAAATGCTGATGCTCGGATCCACTGCCAGAGAAGCTGGTATAATTGGCCTGGAGACAGCCTAGGCACTGGGGTTTTCAGAAGGTCCAGGGGTGACTTAAATAGGTTGCCAAGGGTGAAAACTGCTGGCTCAGATAGAGTGAGGGGGTTGAGGAAAGTATCAAACAGGCTAGAAATTGCCACTGAGGGGAATGGAAAGGGACCTGAGGACCAGCAGAATCACTATGAGGCAATGTCTAAGACCAGGTGAGTCTTCAGAGCAAAGATTTATGATAGCCCCGATCTGCGAAGGCTGATTTTGTTTTTTCTCCCAGCCACAGTGTGAGGCCAGCAAAGTTGGCTGGCAGTAGGACTGGTCCCGAGGTGGGGTTTACACAGGCTCGAGGTACAAGAAAGGGGTCAATCAAGTCAGCTCCCGGCCATCTAAGGCTGAGCTTGGAAGAAAGCAAGACAGGGAGCAGCCCAGCCCAATTCTACCTTAATCCTCTATTTCCACTAGTGGAGGTTCTTATCAACAAGAATCTGGACAAAAACATCACCAATAAAAACCCAAGTAAGCAAAGCACTAGGAGAAGTAAGAGGACCGGATGCTTCCCCACTTATATCACTAATTGCCGAATAACCTAGAGGTTGTTGAACATGCTTCCTATAAATCTGTGTGACATTATATGTCAGGAACACATTTCATGTCCCTCCCTTTTTGAAAATCACCGTTCCTGCCCATGAACTAAAAAGGCGGGACGTGGCTTATGAGGGGTAAGTCTGTCCCATTGGTCATAGAAAGCATCTCCTAACTCACAGGAGTATGACTGTGTGCTAGCTCCCTGACTTTCCATGGGGACGGGCGGCATTTTTCTTGCTACGGTGGTGCAGTGGCCTATTATTGAACCATTTTGCACAGTGACACAGTGAGTCATTGTTCTGGCAGAATTCCCTGCTTTCCACACACATTTCTACCTACCTTTGGAATGTGGGAACACTGACCTTGTATATGATAGCCTGGCAGAAAAGTGGCTCTGTCAGAGGTTTTACTACTGAACAGCCCCGGGGAAGCAAGGAACAGAAGAAAAGCGTAGAAGGAGGATGGGGAGGGCAGTGGCAGGGAATATAGAGAGAAGAAAGAGAATGATGACCAAGAGGAAGAGAAATCATTCTACCTGCAGTATTCCTCAGTATGGGAAACCTGCCTCTCAATATGTTAGATCTGTATTTCAGTAAGATGACCAACATGAATATATACTTTTTATTAAAAAAAAAACACATTTAGAATTATGCGTGTATATGTTTGAGACCTTAGATAAGTTAACCTAACTTTCATATCCTTAAAATAGGATGATAATGTTATTTACCTCCCAGGGTTGTGATAGGGGAAAAAATGAATGAATCAAAATACCCCTGGGACATTATAAGAGAACAGTAAATGTTAATCATTGTTATTGTTTTTCTGTGTTTGGCCACTCTGAACTTAAGGACCTTATACCACTTTTCTTAACTTATTTTTTTTTCTTTAAACTTCTTTCTTGTCTATGAAAGGGGGATGCAATCATCTGGTCAATAGGTACATAAATTTAAGGACGTTAGAATACTCATAAAGAAAAAAACATGCAGTGTACAAATACGTTGCAGTGACGATCCATTTGTTCACAGGTATTTACTGAATGCATATTACTGTTTTATATGCCTCTCTGAACTAGGACACACATGGTATCTGCCCTCTTAGAATTTATAGTCTTCAGGATAGATTAAACATTATATATAATACAATAAAAAATATTATTATCATACAATATAAATACACAAATCCACAATCAATTGTGGTAAGCATATTGAGAGAGAAAAGGCAGTTATTATATTTAAGACTAACAATGGAGACTACATTAGTTCGGGTACAAAAGTTTTTGATGACTGACATGTAGTTAAGACCTGAGGGTGAAAAGAAACTAGTGAGTGTCTGGGGCAGGGGTGTGGGGGCAAAGGGGAGGAGGAAATGTTCCACATTATTTCACATACCAAAAGAAGGTCAAAGACAGCTACCGTTTAGGGAGCCAAGAGCAAAGGGGCAATAGATCTAGACCTGTGTTAAGGAGTTTGGAACACGTGCACCACTTGCCCGTGTTCACTTGTTTAAAAGGATGCTCTGGTTCTCTCTGATTGGAGAGAAGCAAGTATGGAAGAAGAGAGACCAGGTGGGAGGCTACTGATGAGTAGTCCAGCAAAGAACTGATGGTAGCTTGGGTGGATGGGAGGAGATAGAGACGGGAAGCAAAACAGGCAAAGTCAAAATATATTGTGGGAGTGAAATTGACAGGACTTGGTAATGGATTGAATGTGAACATGGCTGGTGCAGCCACCGACAGAAATGAGGAAGTCTGTAGGAGGAACAGGTTTGGTAGGGAAGATGATTACTTATGATTTGCTGTCAGAATCCTTTAATTGGAATGCAAATTGTTTTAGCCCATTGCAAGCAATAAATAATTATTATAATGCAATTATGAATGTATATATTATAAAGAACTGACAAGGTTTCATCTGGGGCAGATACAAATAAAGTTGTAATATTAAGGAAGTCCTGATGATTCTTGGACTCCCTATGTCTAAAGGGTTTCAAACAATTGATTGTGAGGCAAAATATATAATCAGTAATCTTATAGTTTAGTACCCACTTGACTATTATCTTGACATCATTTAAGCTTGACCATGGAGAGTACAGCTCTGAACACAAAGCAGAAATTTCTCAGGACAGAAATTCTATACTGAAACCTCTTGGTTTTGAATCTGTAGAATGAAGAGTCTTCTGGTATTTTATATTAACACATGAATATTCTTCGTATCTTTACAAAAGCTGAGCAATATGAAGGAACACTCATTTTTAATAAATGCACCGGAGGCCAGGGCCCAACAAATGACCAACTGTTATGGTATCACTTCCACAAGCATTTAGTGTGGGTGACTGTTTATTAAATAGCACAGTTGGGCTTTGAGGTTTGAAGAAGAAGGAGGGGGAGAAGAAAAAAAGGAGAAGAATAAAGAGGACTAGAATGACAAACAAGAGGGGGAGGTGGAAGATTAGAGGAAGGAATGAAAGATGGGAGAGAGAGAAGAAGGGAAATGAAGAAAGAAAAGGAGGAAGAAGAAAAAACAGAAGAGAAAATCCTGATGTTAACTTCTAATAAATCTGAGGCCAAATACACAAAGAAAAAATGCCATTTGGAAGAGCTGTCGTAAATCTGATCAGAAAGATTTCTTCTCAATTACCCCATAAAACAAATCTTCTGACCATCACCACCTTCCCTAACTACTCTTAAGGGGCCAAAGACAGATGGGGAATCAGAGAATATTCCAGACTCAAAGCATAAAGGTTTATAGCTAATGGACAGTTTATGACTGGAACCTAGGACACAGATCAGTCCAGATGTTTGGGGAACCCTGTACTTTCCAACAGCTGGTCCACTGTACCTACCCAAATTACGTCAGCTGCTTTGTATACTTTTTGGAATATCTAAAACATCTCATCAGCTGGATTCCATGTGTTTCCTTTGGGGATACATCAGTACTCCATGAACAAAAGGTTAAAAAGGGAAAAGAAAGACGAACTTGAGAAAAACACACCAGGCCTTTGCTTATGTCAATTGTATTCAAGTTGTCTCAGAAGACAAACAGGAATTTCCCCTGTAGCCACTGGGTTGCACATACCCTTTTCACTTTCCGAAGTGACTGGTAAATAGCTGTGTGACAGGGCAAATTCACTCACCTCGAGGAGCCCCGGGTCCTTCATTATAAGATGAAGTGACTGAACTAAATGGCCTCTACGCGTAAGACTTCTTCCAGGTCTGTCATTTGACTTTGACTTGCCTCCCTGGGAACGCTGTGTTCAAAACCCATGGGAATTGGCGTGACTTGCTCTGTGGAGGTCATCCAAACCTGATTTCCACTCAGCTTGTTCTGTGATTTCTACTTTTAAGTCGGCCTGGGAACTTCTCCTCTAAAATTTACAACTGGATGAAATAAATCCATCAAGGGCAGCTAATTAGCACAAATATAGTTGCCAGCAGTAACTTATGAGGAAAGTTCTGTAAGGATGAAGGGAAATGATTCTTCCCAGACACAAGAAAAGTTCCACTGATTTGGCACTTTCCAAGTTGGGAATTAGTTGCCAAGAAATAGGGCAGAAAGGTGATTACTAGGTCTTTTTCTCTGAGAAAGGTGTGACTCCAAAGTGGAGATGGACAAAAGGGCCCCTGTGTCCTTCTATTTAGGATGAAGCTAGGCTATGCCAGACAGACATATGTATGGGCCATCAAGGCAGGACTTCTGGAGCCAGCAGCAGAGACCCATCAGGATGTCACTCTTTGCAGGAAGCCTTGCCCACCTACCAGCCTTTCTCTGGCTTGCCGAGCAGTGGCTGTCCAGCCCCAGCAGAATCTGACAAGACAGGGTAACGTACGGATCAAAGCCACCACTGCTCCCAAGGGACTCAGCCATTTCCAAGGGCTCCCAGTGAACATGGGTGACCACAGGTTCCCAAGCCATGTTCCAGACATATGGTCAGTTGCGAGCTGGCACAAGCCTTAGAGAGCTGGGCAGTGCACCCACACTTGTCCTCAAGTTCTGTCTTTTCCAGAGACAGTCCTCAAGCAGGAAGTAGTAAATTCAGGGAGAAGTGTAAAGGAAGAAGTAAATTCAGCTGACTCTCCAGAGTTTGCTGATAGAATCAACTTTGTTTGCTGCAGTGGGGCTCTCACATCACCACATTCCAGGGCTGCAGTATAATTACTTTAAACACAGAGTGGCATTTAACCAAGCCACTGTTTATGTGCCTAAATCAGCACTCAGAGGAAACTGCCTTTTAAATCAACTTTTTGATGTTACCTCGACATTGCATGTGACTTTGGCAGGGAAAATAAGCCCAGTTATTTGCGCTTCATGTATGACTCAAAGGCTCTGAAGTGGTGTGTTGGATCCGGTAGCCTGCCCACAATGAAGCTGTCTTGTCGTCCTCGCTGGGCCAGCCATGCCAAGCAGCTTCACGCGGGGGTGGTCTTCTGCCTTGCTTTCCTGCTTGTCTTTCTGTCATAGTGATGAACTGACACAGGTGTGACCCACCAAGACGAAGCTATTGCATGGATGACACTTAGTCCACCTTGTGTGGACTTCCTTAGTCCACTGGCACCTCCAGATGCAGTGTTTCACCCAAAGGACAGGCATCCAGGTGATCTTCCAAACCAGGCTTTCCTGCTGCTCCATCCTATACGTTGGTTAAGATGGGTGGACCTTTACGAGAACAGAACAGAAGGGACTAACTGTACTGGATCAGATGGTATTACTTACAGATTCTTGGGTCTCTAAAGACTTAAAAATTAGAGGACTAATTTTTAAAAGTTTTGATTTATATTTAAAAATGACTTGTAAGGAGATAAAATAAAACCCCACACAAGAGAAGCTTTTCTTGCGCCCCACTCTAAACAGGTCGATGTGATTACCCCCACTTTAAAATTGGGAGACAGAGGGGTGCCTGGGTGGCTTAGTCAGTTAAGCATCCGACTTTCGCTTAGGTCATGATCTCGTGTGGGTTCGGGCCCCGCGTCGGGCTCTGTGCTGACTGCCAGCTCAGAGCCTGGAGCCTGTTTCAGTCTGTGACTCCCTCTCTCTCTAACCCTCCCCTGCTCACGCTGTCTCTCTCTCTCTCCTAGAAATAAATAAAACATTAAAAAAAAAAAGATTGGGAGACAGAGATTCTTTCAGGTCCAGCTGAGACAAAAAGGCAATGAAGGTGCAAAAGCTGGAGTGGAAAGACTCCTACCTGGGCCCAGCTTGTGTGGTGACAGAGGTGACTGACATAAATAGGGTGAACATATAATTTATTGTGCAGAACCAGGGCTGTTTTGTTTTGTTTTCAGAATGAAAGGGCAATTATTAAAACTTAAACAAGAATAACAGGCATAACCTGGGGCTTTCTGGTAAACCAGGACATGTATCCAAGTCATCCTCCTGCAGCCTTCATCGGTGATACTGTATCTGGGTGAACCCTGAAGCCAATGAAACTTCAGGTCCCTAACTTACATAGGTCCCTGTGCATGCTGGGAGTGGCCTGGACTTGTAGAGAGTTGTAGGTGTGGTGTGTACGCTAGACCATGATCAGGAAGCATTTCTGTGTAAAGCATCCCTGATGATTCACCTGATGATATTTTTGGAAAAGTTCCAAATCTCCAAGGCTTCAGTTACCTGTTGTGATTTCTTTCCTAAGTAATTGTTCATCTTTGTCCTTAATTTTACGTACATAATTCTTTTATTTATTTATTTATATTTTTTTAATGTTTATTTTTGAGAGGGGGAGGGGCAAAGAAAGAGACAGAGGATTCAAGGTGGGCTCTGCACTGAGAGTAGAGAGCCCAATGTGGGGCTCAAACTCATGAACTGTGAGATCGTGACCTGAGCCAAAGTTGGACACAATTGACTAAGCCACCCAGGTGTCCCTCTTTTTTCTTTTTTTTTAGAAAGCATCCTTCTCCTCTCCCCCTAACTCCTACACAAATTGTATGAGCCTCAAGTTTCACACTTTGTAATAAGGACACCTGTTCAGGTGACACAGTCTGGGGAGAGAAGTAGGGACCAGCATCATTGCAGTAGGGTGTAAATCACATTATTTCTTACCCTCATCACATTTATATCAATGTAATTAGGATAGAATGATCACTAAAGGCATCTCTAGAGAAGAAAATCGATCTCCCAGCTGGATCTGAGGGTCATAGACCAAAGGGGTAGCAGTGGTCCTGATTTTGAGTCCTTCGTTATAGGAAGAAATGTAGGAGAAAATGGTGCATTGCATGTTTGTGAGCCTCAGGTCCTCTAACAGTACTCGCTGGTAGGACTATTTCCTGCCTTTACTCTGAGTCAGTCCCTGACCCAGCTTCTCCTGCTGCTCAGCCCCCAGCACATACATACTCTGCTCAGATTCTAGCGTATTTGCTCCTATTCACAATGCCCTGAAGATTCATCTGGACCAAGCCTTAGGAGACCTTCAATCGAATTCTTTGTCTGCACTGACTCATTTTCTGACTTCGTCATTTTTCATAAGCTCTTCAGTTCTCTTGGATGTACAATGAAAATGATTTAACACCTCAAGAAATAGGAGATCATATTTTGCTCCTCAAAAAAATAGGAGGTCAGATTTTAAAATCAGCTGCCCTCCCCGCACATGTTAAAATACCCTTGCTTTATGGACTGTGAGAAACATAGGTGATTGTTCAAACAGAACAACACAAAATTGATCTTGGTGGAATTCCTTTTCATACTTCAAGAAATGAAATGAGGTGCTCTTGTTTTATTATCACCTGGATACATTGGAGAATCTCTGCCTCAAAGAGTTTTGCATTTTAAACCAGCCTGCCATCATGTTTCCTGACTATCTTTAAAATGGGCTCCTGAATTCCACAGGTCCAAACACTCAAAATTCATTATATTGTATAAACCAGAGCCCAGCTGATGACTAAGAGCTAAATTCTGACAATCACTCAGCCCCCTTGGTCACCCAGCTCTGTCACCTTTCATATTTTTGTGAAGGTCATGCACATTTTCTCTTCCTTCTGGACATGCTTTTCTGCTTTGACTTCATTGCTTTACTGCTTTTACTGCTTTTTAGCCACTTTACTGTACTCCTCATTGTCCTTCAGAGTTTTCCCAGCTATCACAGTTTCCTGGAGGACTTCACCATTACTGTCTTCTTCCTATCACCATTATACCTAGTTCATGATCATATGACATTTCTTTATACTATAACATCAAGTTTTATTGACTGGACTATGAGCAGTCTCAGTGTAAGGAGTGCATTTACTATAGTTGCAGTAGACATCCAATAAATGTTGAATAAATGAACTAATGAAAACAAGATGGCATTAGAGAGCACTTATAAGGCAAGAACTGTGGTATAGTGGTTCTGGAAATAGATGAAAAGAATATCCTATGAACCTTATTCCAGTGTTTCCTAACTTAGAAACGGTAGTCCCTATCGGGAACACCATATGGACAATATTATTCACCAGTTGGGATGAAAAATTTCAAGGGTCTCCCAGACCCTTGATATATAAAGGGTAAATGAGACTCTCCAATCTCTGAGCCTTCCCCCTTCCCCCTTTCATTCCTTGCTTTTAATAGTGCTGCCTTCCTACAGGTGCCTGGATGGCTCAATCAGTTAAGTGTCTGGCTCTTGATTTTAGCTCAGGTCATGATCTTATGGTTCATGAGTTTGGACCCTGCATTGGGTTCTGCATTGACAGTGAGGAGCCTGCTTGGTATTCTCTCTCCCCCTCTCTCTCTCTCCCTTACACCCCAAAAATAAATAAATAAGCTTAAAATATATATATCTTGCTGCCTCCTTAAAAGCAAGCTGAATTGGTGGGATAAGTATATATGATTGTGTTATCCCATGACGGAATATACCTGTGGAATGTCTATTCCATTGCTCTGTCTTTAAAAAAAAAATTTTTTTTAACATTTATTTATTTTGATGACACAAGTGGGGGAGGGGCAGAGAGACAGAGGGAGACACAGAATCTGAAGTAGGCTCCAGGCTCTGAGCTGTTAGTACAGAGCCTGATGTGGGGCTCCTCACCAACTGGGAGATCCGTGAAATCATAACCTGAGCCAAAGTCCGACACTTAACTGACTGAGCCAGCCAGGTGTCTCCCATTGCTCTGTCTTTCATAAAATGGCCTCTGCTAGGCTCTGCCTAGCCAGGGACGTGGGCCTTGTCTAGATATGCTTCAGTCCAGCTTTAGGAGCCCAGAGTGTTGCTCTTCACTTGCCCTTCTAAACTGCAGCGCTGAGGCAGCTAAACATCAGCACCAATCTTTTAAGCTCAGCAAGTCAGTAAAATGAATTTTTTAAATCCAAATTAGAGCTGAGGGAGCTTGGGAACATTTGTCTGGAATGCTAACTTGCCTCCATAAAACTCACAAAAATAATTGCTCACCGCAGTCTTGCACGATTAAAACTATAATTAAACACATTGGAGATTTTTTAAGTTGTCCAGGTATCAGGAAAATTATAATGACAGTAAAAAAAATTACACTATATCTAGTAGCAACTATCCTTGAAAACCATAGTGTTAATACCACCTCTCCTGTAATACTAAAAATTCCCAACATTGTTATAGTTTTAAAACATCATTGGTCACTCACCCTGTTGCCAGCATATGTGTGTGGTGGAAGGGGATGAAACAGGGTAGTCTGGGATACTTTCATTACCCAAATCAGTAATTTGAGCACTTGGGGTCTTATTTCCAACAATCTGCATATTTAGAATGGGATGAATTTGTGTGTGGGGGGGAGGGAGATGATTATATATTTTTCCCGTTTAGCAGAAACTAATCACTCATCTCTGCTGTTGAAAAAGAGCTTCAATCATTTCTGCTGTTGCATTTTCAGAGAATAAATGACTGAAACTGAAAACAAAACTCAGAAATTCTGATTTCTAACCCTGTATTTGTCCTATGACTCTTCTGGGATTCCCCTTATTTTTCTTTTTTCTTTTCTTTTCTTTTCTTTTCTTTTCTTTTCTTTTCTTTTCTTTTCTTTTTTCTTTTCTTCTTCTACATGCTGGCAAAAAAAAATAGACAGATTTTTACCCAAGACAGGAAGCAGTATCTGAGTAACTTCCCCAGACCTTGACTGGAACAGAATCTCCTTAGTGTCACAGGCTGTGATAGGATGTGTCACCGTAACATTCAAATCTTTTTGCTCCCGAGCAGAAACCACATCATACTGACCCATTGCAGGGCGGCATCCTCACTGTTCTTCAATGCAACATGTCCATTCCTGCTTCCAGGTCTTTGTAGAATGCTCTTCTCTCTCTTCTCTGCTATCCAAACTGTGCCTTCTGTGAGGCCCACATAGGCCTGGCTTCATTTGATGGGGCTACCCCCATTCTCTTCAGCTCATAACTGTGCCCCTCTCTAAGTTCCCTTAGTATATACTGTCTAAGCCATTCTTTTAATTACCTAGGTCTGTTCTTTTCTCTTTATTGAATTATGACCTCCCGAAGAGAAAGGCTCATGTCTTATTTTCACGGGGGTTGTCATATCTTAGGTTTATTTAGGCATGAAGTAGACAACTGATAGTGTTTGTTTAAATGCCAATAATAATAATAATTTAATCCTTGGTGGTGCTCCCAGACTTGGGAAGAGCAAGATAGCATGATGGAAAGCACATGAGTTTTGAGTCAGACAGAATTTCTAATGTCCCTTGTCCTCAGGTATTTGGGGTTTTTTTCCAAGTAAATAGGAACAAGAAGACCTAACTTGCCTAGTTATCAGGATTAGAAATAAATGTGAAATGCCAAGCACAGTACCTTCTATATAGTAGGTTTTCAATAAATGGGAGTCATTATTGATTATGTAACCAAGACCTGGAGATAATGATTCTATTTTCTGTTCATTTACCAAACAGATTAAATGGTTTTGAGATCTCTTTTACAGAGGGAAAATAAAAATTATTGAGTGCCATTATTTGCGCTCATGATCAGAGAACTCTAAAGGGAAAATGGGAAAGATGGTGGTATGTCCTAGCCTTACCTGTGCACTTTCTTCTTATCTTCATTAATCTGGGACTGGGTTGTTTTGCACAGTTAATATAGCAGCAGCCACATCTCTGCAATGAAAGGTTTTAAAGCATATTCCTCTGTAAATCATTCATTTCATTCTCAGATTTCTCTTCTCTGCTACTCTTGCCTGATGTCAGATTAAGAAGATAAACAATTCTGAAACATATCAAAGAGAGATTTTAAAGGAACTGGATATATAATGATGTACGTTGAGTAAAAGGATGGGTTTCAGTTACTTAAAATAAATGCCCATATGATAGTGTTATTGATCTATCATCCTATGTCTTTTCCTCAGTGGAACTGATGCCAAAATCTTTGCATGAAATTAAATCTTTGTAAAGTAAACAAAACTGCTACTTAATTCGCTCTGATGACCTGGTAAGCTAAATACAAATGGTCCTTTTGTTTTCAGCCACACCAGTGATTTCCAGAAAATGAAGAGTCTGGGTTGTTCTGGCTGTCTGGAACCTATAGCTAGAATTCAGGTAAGTACCTATAAAAGAAGAGAGTCCTATTCAAGACAGTCTTATAAGCTGGTGAACAATTTATAGAGCACTGAAGAGGAGGCCCATATGGCTCCGGGACAGAAATCTACAGAGAACCAACTTATTGGCTATTCTTGAGTGAGTCATATGCCATGTCCCCCGTGGTTTCTTCATTTTTAAAAATGAGGGTGACAGTTTTTGCAAGATATTATCAGGAGGTCTGTTTAGAGTATGGGGTAGTGACTGAAGTCACTGGCTTTGGAGTCAGAAAGACCTAGACTTAAATCCTGGTTATGTTACTTATCAACTGTCACTTGGAACAGAAAACCTCTTTATGTATTTTTCTCATTTGTAAAAATGGGAGTAATTATTGTTCTTATCTCATAAGGGTCATTGTGAAGATTAAATAAGGTGTCTGGGACATCACAATACATCAGGTACTATTAGCTATTATTTATAAAATACTATAAGCTTCTTATAGAAAAGAAACCCATATAATTCAAAATCTGAATTATTCAACTGGCAGGTACAGGTTTGGGAGGGTATTTTCAGTTTTAAAAAGTAGATTTTAAATAGGCTTTTACTGGGGTGCCTGGGTGGCTCAGTCGATTAAGCATCGGACTTCAGCTCAGGTCATAATCTCACGGTTCGTGGGTTCGAGCCCTGTGTCAGGCTCTGTGCTGACATCCAGTTCAGAGCCTGGAGCCTGTTTCAGATTCTGTGTCTCCCTCTCTCTCTGACCCTCCCCTGCTCATGCTCTCTCGCTCGCTCTCTCTCTCAGAAACAAATAAAACATTAAAAATTTTTTCTTAAATAGGCTTTTACTTTAAATAAGGACTATATGCCAAATTATCTGATGTTTAGTTGATTCATATATTTCTGATTATTCTTGATGACTGTAGAATTGCAGCCATTATTATTAGGAGCATATCACATGTATCTGCATGATAACAGTGCGTCCTCTCTCTCGATAATTTTGCTCTGAAATACTGGGACTGAATGAAGTGAAAGAGAGAATTATTAAATTATCAAGTTCCAAAGTAGCCAAGCTTAACTATTCTTTGAGATTCTCACCCGCATTCACTTTCTTCCACAATGTAAATTGCAAATTAATAATCTTAGCTTCTCAAATAAAGTTTGTGAATGAGACCCGGAAAGAGGTTTTATAAGTTTTATTAGCATAAGGAAAATAATGATCGAAACATAGGGTTTTCTTTCGTTTAAACTATTACATGCAGGGGTTAAGATACTTCAGAAGGTCTAGCCAAATAGGACACCCGGGTGCACAGATGACTGAAGGCCAAGAGCCTGGGGAGGTTGGAAATCAAGGGAAAGGAAGAGTGGGGGAGACGTAGGGCAAAAATATCCTGCTGGCAAGATGAAAAATGGCGGGATGGCCATACTGGGTTCAGGTTCTCAAAAGACCAAGCCATGCAGGTGTCTTACTGTCACCAATCCTGCTGTTGGTAAACAGAAGTAGCTCTGGCCTGCTCATCTTCTCTCTCCTATGGCTGCCGTCACCCAACCCTGCTTCTCCCCTTGCTCATTGCCCCATTCCTTACCCAGCTGGAATGTTGGAGCTTTGACATTGTTTACAATCAGAGTCATGGAGTAATAATAGTTCAGCTTAAAAAAATTTTTTTTAATCTTTTATTTATTTTTGAGAGAGAGAGAGAGTGTGTGTGTGTGTGTGTGTGTGTGTGTGTGTGTGAGCAGGGGAGGGGCAGAGAGAGAGGGAGACCAGAATCAAAAGCAGACTCTAGGCTTTGAGCTATCAACACAAAGCCCCATGCAGGGCTCAAACCCACAAACCATGAGATCATGACCAGAGATGAAGTTGGCTGCTTAACCGACTGAGCCACCCAGGAGCCCCAGAATTTGAGCTTAAAGACAGATGTGTGACTATTTCCAAGAATACAGCCTGATTATGATATCCTCCACAATCTCTGACTGCTACTTTTGATGTATTTCATTAACTGCATAATGATAGGCATTTTTTTAAAACAACTTTATTGAGATATAATTGACATATTATAAAATCTATTTTAGATGTATATAATTTAATGGCTTTTTAATAAACTTAGAGTTTCTTAATCATCACCACAATCCACTTCGAGAACATTTCCAACATCCCTCCAAAAATCTTTTTGCCTGTTTTCAGTTAATCCCCATTTCTACCCCCTAACCCCAGGTGACCACCAATATCTTCTCTGTCTCTATATATTTGCCCCTTCTAGACATTTAGATGGAATCAACCAATAGGTCTTTTGCATCTGGCTTCTTTCACTTAGCATAATGTTTCTGAATTTTTACTTGTTGTAGCAGGTATCAGTCATGTGTTCCTTTTTATGGCCGAATACTATTCCACAGACCATGTACTAACTGATAGACATTTGAATTGTTTCCAGTCCTCCACTATTATAAATAATGCTGCCATGAACAGTCACATACATGCCTTTGTGTGGACATTTGTTTTCATTTCTCTGAGGTAGATTCCTAAGAGCAAAATTGCTGGGGGAGATGGTAGGCTTAACTTCTTAAGAAACCACCAAATTATTTTTCAGACTGAAAAATATATCTTACCTACCTGCCAGCAACATGAGAGGATTCCAGCTTCTCCACTTCCTTGTCAGCACTTGCTATCGTCAGTCACTTTAATTATGCCCATTCAGTAGGATCCCAAACATTCCTCATGGACTAGAGTCTCCTTACAATTTGAAACAGGCTCTTTGATGTCGTATAAGCAAAAAAGGAATGCTTCATTTCCATTCCTTGTTCGGCCAGCTAGAATAAGTTAAAAACAAAAGCAAAAACCTAGCACCTGACGTGGGCAGGGTAGAGACTCCGTGCTCACCTGTATTCTTCCTCCTGCTACCTGCACAGCTGCTTCTCCAATAGAGTCTCATCTGCTCCAACAACTTGAAGCAGATCCCTTTAGGATACACGTTTCATTGTGCTATATCATGGTGTCATGTCAAAGAAATGCCCACGCATTCAGAGAAGTCATTTATTCTTGATTTTCTTCCCAAAATGATGGGATCGGGTGATAAATAATGCAAGCAGGGAAGAAGGAAAGAAAGCAAAGAAGCCAACTGCCCACATACTGGGTATGAGATGAGCATTTTCATATTTTTCACATCGTGAAATTCTCATAATCCTTGAGGTAATTTTACAATCACCATTTCACAGGTGAAGAAGTGAAAGCTCAGAGAAGTTAGGTAAATTCCGTAAGGACACACGGTAAGTGAAGCCGAGTTTTAAGCCCAGGTCACCTAGTTGGAATCCAATTTTATTTCACTGTGCCAACAGAGGAAATAAACAAAGGAGGAAAATTCTGATGAGCAGGGAGAAGAGTTAATGTAAATGTTAACTAATGAGAAAATATAACAATGAGACCTACAGTGGTGAGTTATTATACCTACATTGTACAGCCCATAATTATCTTGTGGTCCAGGTCTTATTTCCATAGTTGGGTGCCCTGTATATGTGTATATGTGTGTGTGTGTGTTTGTGTACACATACACATGCACACACACACGCGCACACACACAGTTCAAACCTTGGAGATGAATCAATCTCACTCCTTCAGGAGGAATGGGGAGAAAAGGTGTTCTTGTTTAATGAATAGGCATTTTGATTTTCTCCCCACCAAGAAACAATTGTTCATCCCAAGTACTTGCCTGGTTAGTGCAGAGAAAATCCACAGAGACATTTTTACCACCCGGGGTGAGGAACTAAGAAGTTCTAGAATTAAACTGGTATATTTTTTGAGTCATAGTTCTGTATCCCTTGGGTGAGTGGCATCTTTACTGATGTCGTTGCTACTCACCACCACATGGCATCTCTGCACGGTTGCAGTCACAGCATGGTGGCAGTCACAGCAGTGTATAGATGGAGCGGACCAATTAGAAGAGGCAACAGGGCATGTGGAGGAACTCTCTCTCTCTTAAATAAAAAAAAAAAAACACACACACTTACAGATTCCAGAGTGGAAGGCCTCCTCCTTAATCTCTGTTTTTAGGAATATTTGATTTATGTATCCCTTACTTCATTTGTTTTTCATCTATGTTTATATGATCACCATGAAAGAAAAAGAGAGAACTCATCTTTATGATGCCTAGTTTCAAGGGAAATGTCACTATTTCCTGAAGTTCTTCTATTCCTTATAAGCACCAAGTTAGAGGTTGTTCTGGCATGGGTTAGAAATGTGGTAAAAGGGACAGGGGATGGGAGATGAGAATATGAGTAATACATTATGAAATTACTTTTTCCCTAACAACAGCCAACACAGGTAATTGGGGATTATTTTAATTGTTACCAATTAAGTTCTTCAGATTTTAGGGCTTTAAGTTAAATCCTAACTCTGGCAGCATTTTGTTACTGGGCTCATATAATGTACTTAATAGCACTTACCTTTCAGTGGGATTAAAAATTCCATAGGGCATCTGTCTGATGATAGATCTGAGTGGCTCAGTCTGTTCAGCATCTGACTTCGGTTCAGGTCATGATCTCACAATCTATGGGTTCCAGCCCCACATTGGGCTCTGTGCTGACAACTTGGAGCCTGGAGCCTGCTTCAGATTCTGTGTCTCCCTCTCTCTCCACCCCTCCCTCTCTCACACTCTGTCTCTCTCTTTCAAAATAAAATCAAGACATAAAAAAATGTTTTTAATTTTGTAAAAATTCCAGTTTACACCACTGGATCTAAGAATGAGAGGAATGGGGCTCCTGGGTGGCTCAGTCAGTTGAGTCTCCGACTTCGGCTCAGGTCATGATCTCATGGTTCATAGGTTCGAGCCCTGTGTCGGGCTCTGCGCTGACAGCCAGCTCAGGGCCTGGAGCCTGTTTCGGATTCTGTATCTCCCTCTCTCTCTGACCCTCCCCTGCTCACACTGTCTCTCTCTCAGAAATAAATTTTAAAAACATTTAAATTTTTTTTAATTAAAAAAAATAAGAGTGAGAGGAAAAACTAGCAAATGTGATTATAAGGTGCTCTGTCAGAACAGATGGTTATTAGTGTACCTAATCAAAGCAGTAATAATAGTAGCACAGATCAATGCATTTCTCATACTATGTTCCAAAAGATGTTAATAGGTGATCTGTGGGGAAAAGAAACCCAACTCCATAATCAGATAACATTGGAAAACACTGAGTAAAATTTGTGCAACACCAACGAGCCTTTAATGTATTAAATGTACACTGCGACCCTCCAAGAGGGGCATGCTGCATGGAGTATTTCCTGAACTGCTTGAAAAGAATACCTTTTTTTTCTTTTTTTTTTTTTAGTATAGTTGACACACAATGTTACATTAGTTTCAAGTGTACAACATGGTGGTTCTGAAAGTTTATACATTGAAAAGAAAAACTTAGAGGGACATTTTGTAAAACATTTTGGGGGAAGACAGCACAGGAAATTTGCAGTTGCTTTAGGAGTACAGTTTCTTGTCTAACCAAAGTTCACACATCCAGGCACCTCTTTCCATTTCTCACCCACATTCCATCTCATATCTCCCACAAAAGGACCCTGAATGGTAAACCCATAGATCATAGAAATATGTTAAAAGAGAAATGAAATCGATGACCCTTCTAAATCTGAATTTTCTTATACAAACCTAGAGACCCAGCCTGACTGAGTGCTGCTTAATGGTAGTTTCATGTGAAAGGGGAATTCTTATTAAGAAAACAAACTAGGGGCACCTGCGTGGCAAAGTTGGTTAAGGATCCGACTTTGGCCTAGGTCATGATCTCACATTTCATGTCATCGAGCCCTGATATAACAGTGTGGAGCCCGCTTGGCATTCTCTCTCTCCCTCTCTCTGCCCCTCCCCCACTTGCACACACTCTCTTGCTCTCCCAAAATAAATAAACAAACTTAAAAAAACTAACTTGTATAATAATGAAATGCAATGCATGGCACTCATTTGGATCTGGATTTCAACAGACCAACTATAAGAAGACATTTTGGGGATACAGAGAGAGCTTGAAGGCTGAGGAATTATTGTTAATTTTGTTAGCTATGATAATGGTATCTCGTTATTAACAAAATGCCAGTTTTTAAGGATGCATACTCAAGTGTTATGTATGAAATGGATTTGCTGTAAAACCTTTAAAAAATAAATGAAGCAAATATGGGAAAATATTAATAACTTCAATCTGAGTAATGGGACAGGTGGGGATTTTTTACAATATTTTTCTGAAGGTTTGAATTTTATGATGTTGAGTTTTTTAAAAGGCAGAATAATCAATCAGCCCCGATCTACTAAATCAGACTCTCTGGAGGCTGGTCCTAGGAGTCTGCTATTGTTTCCCTCCTCTTCTTTGTCACTTTCTCTTTAACAATCATACTACCAGCGTTTTTTAGTCAGGAAAGCTGAGCTGCTAGCTGTCTCTGGAATGCTATAGCCTTTACACCTCGCCCAGTTAGTCGTGGCCTGGTATTTTGTTTTTTAAGAGCTTACAAGGCAGTGATGTAGGCGTGTGACATAGTTATAATATAGCAAAAAGCCTGTTGTGCAGACATGCAGGTTGAAGCTACAGATACTAACTAAAAGCTCAACCATATCATTAAACAAGTATAACATGACTTATTTTTACTAATTCATTTTGATATTTACTGTTTGTATTGCAAACATATAGTTGAATTAAGAATGAAAAAGTGAGTAACTTGCCATAATTATAAGGTAACCATAAAATTAAAATTGAAAGTAATGTTACATTTCATAAATCAAACGTATTAAGGCAAACGATATAATAATAACTCTAATCAATTCTTTTTAAAAATTTTTTTAAATGTTTTATTTATTTCTGAGAGAGAGAGACAGCATGAGCAGGGGAGGGTCAGAGAGAGACGGAGACACATAATCTGAAACAGTCTCCAGGTTCTGAGCTAGCTGTCAGCACAGAGCCTGATGTGCGGTTCGAAACCACAAACCGTGAGATCATGACCTGAGCTGAAGTCAGTCGCTTAACTGACTGAGCCACCCAGGCACCCCAATAACTGTAATCAATTCTAATATGTGCTTAAAGAACGGCATTATGCATAATTAACATAATAAGTTACATATTATACTTCACATACTAAATGAGAGTCAACTTCAGAAGTCATAATTTGATACATCCTTTAAAAATACTGAGATGAGGGGCACCTGAGTGGCTCAGTCGGTTGAGCGTCCAACTTCGGCTCAGATCATGAGCTCACGGTTCATGGGTTTGAGCCCCGCGTCGGGCTCTGTGCTGACAGCTCAGAGCCTGGGGCCTGCTTCGTATTCTGTGTCTCCCCCTCTCTATGCACTCTGTCTGTCAAAAAAAAAAGAATAAACGTTAAAAAAAATTGTTTTTTTAAATGCTGAGATGAACATGGAAATTCAGTACCTGTAGAATCCATATCATCTACACTTTCTAAAAAAGTTTTTAATGTTTATTTATTTTTGAAAGAGAGAGAGAGAGAGAGAGAGAGAATGAGTGGGGGAGGGGTAGAGAGAGAGGGAGACACAGAATCTGAACCAGGCTGCAGGCTCTGAGCTGTCAGCACAGAGCCCAGTGCGGGGCTCAAACTCCTTAGTCTTGAGATCATGACCTGAGCCAAAGTCGGATGCTTAACTGACTGAGCCACCCAGATGCCCTCATATCGTCTGTATTTTCGAAAATCCATATTGTCAGGGTGCCTGGGTGGCTCAGTCAGTAAGTGTCCGACTCTTGATTTTGGCTCAGGTCATAATCGTATGGTTGGTGAGATTGAATCCCATGTCAGCACAGAGCCTGCTAAGGGCGTCTCTCTCTCTCTCTCTCTCTCTCTCTCTCTCTCTCTCTCTCTCTCTCCCTCTCTGTCCTTTGCCTGCTTGCACGCATGCTCAGGCAATCGTGTGCACACGCTCTCTCTCTCAAAATAAATAAACTTTAAAGAATCCACATTGTCATACTTCCAAGATGTTATGGCAGAGGGTTTATAGAACATGCCTGAGCGTCATACCTGTAACTCATACGGTCTGCACAAAATGGATTGTAAGCATAATTAGCCATGTCCTAAGCCATAATATCTATTAAATATGGGTTTCGAGCTGTTTTTTCTAAAATACGTTGAAATGAACACATAACTATTTTTTGAAAATGCATGTCTCTCTTACCATCTAAAATCATGTGGCATACCACAAGTAATACTCGTCATACACCTTGGGAGTCATCAACCTAATTTGAGAGTCGCAAGAATATATTAGAATATATCCTTTGCTAATAGGAAAGAAAGTGAAAAAAATATTCCTAAAGGGAAAGAACTATGTCGTAATTATATTTGTATAATCTATACCTAGCATAGTGCCTAAAACATAATAGGCATGTAATACATGTCTGAGTAAATGAATGAATGCTTATCATATCTCTGAATTAGCTCTATCCCCTATTCTCAAAACCAATTATTTGTCAAGGTAAAGGCTTTAATCAGAGCTCTTAGCCCATGAAAATTAAATTGCTGAGCCTGGCCCCTTTGTAGGAAATGTAAAACTCATGAAATTCAAGTACTCTTGGGAAATCCAAATATATTTCCATTTACCATTGTATATAATAGAGGCAAAAATAAATTTAAGTAAATTTACTTAAATACAGGGATATTAGAGCTTTTGACATTTCTTAAAACATTAGAAAAGGAAATGGAAAATTATCTCTTACAAATTTGGAGGCAGCTTAGAGTAACAGACAATGCAGACAGAAAGCCTGGGTTAGAATTCTGGCTCTATTTACTATTTAGCTGTTTGTAACTTGGGTAAAGTCACTTAATCTGAGCTTTAGTTGCTTACTTATAAAATGAAAAGATGAGATTAAGTTATCTAGGTTT
This sequence comes from Proteles cristata cristata, assembly GCA_017311185.1. Classification (NCBI taxonomy): domain Eukaryota; kingdom Metazoa; phylum Chordata; class Mammalia; order Carnivora; family Hyaenidae; genus Proteles; species Proteles cristata. Next base: position 66,685 of record JAESUZ010004393.1, read on the forward strand.
CCTTCCAGCTCTAAAATTAATTCTTTTTTAATGATTCTCCTCCCAGAGGCCTTGTGCCTTGTGTTAAGCTTCCGATCTTTTCCAATATTAAGTAGACAGAGGCTGGCATTGCTTTGTGCACAGACTCAGCACTGCTCTGAATTATATGAGCCTAGGTACTGGCAAGCAAAACTCCCACATATAAGTAAAGGCCCTTTGATGTTCATTTTTTGGACAAGTATATTTAGGAAACCATTTAACATGCCCTCATTTCTTTCAGTATTTGAAGTAAATTTTATCGGAAGGCAGCATATCCAGCTGTTAAGAACATATTCTCTGCAGTCAGGTTGTTTGGGTTTGAATCCTGGCTTTAGAATTTAGACAAGGATAGATGTGTTAACTAATCTTGTAGTGGTAATCATTTTGCTATATATGTGTGAATCAAATCAACACACCATATACCTTAAACTTACACAATGTTATATGTCAATTATATCTCAATAAAGCTGGGGGGGAAATAGCTCTTAGGACAAGGGACTTCTCCATGACTCAGCTACCTCATCTTTTTATTTATTTTTTTTAAAGGTTACATATTACTTTTTTTTAAAATATTTTTATTTTTTTATTTCTAGGATAGAGAGAGACAGCGTGAACAGGGGAGGGTCAGAGAGAGAGGGAGACACAGACTCCGAAATAGGCTCCAGGCTCTGAGCTGGCAGTCAGCACAGAGCCCGATGTGGGGCTCGAACCCACGAACCGCGAGATCATGACCCAAGCGAAAGTCGGACGCTTAACCGACTAAGCCACCCAGGTGCCCCTTCCTCATCTTTTTAAAGTGATTACAAAAGAAAAAAATAATAATAATCCTACCTATTTCATGGGCTAGTGGGAGGCATAAGAATTAAATGAAAACAAAACAAGCATTTAGGAGAGTGCCTAACATGTAGTAATCACCCAATAAAACAGCTACAACGGGTCTTTTCCAAATATCCTTTATCTGGGAAACCATATTGTTTTTTCCTTACTAAAGGACACAGTGAAACATTTGCTGTGTACCTGTTTCTTCACTCTGACCTGTTTATGTTGACATCTGCAGAAGAAACGAGGAAGGCAGGCGGATCCTGCCCACGCCCACCCTGCCGTCCGAGGCCTGTCTGCAACTAATCGAATTGCTCTGGTCAGTTTATCACATTTGCCTTCAATTGCTCGTTTCCCTGTCTGGGTGTGTGCTGTTGGCCCATTCGGTAGCTATGAGAAGCAGCCTTGTGAAATGCTCACCTGTGAAGATGATCCTCAAGTCCCTATACTGTTGCCGAGAGGCAAATGAGATGCTTGCGGTTTAAAAACTGCAAAATGCTGCTCAAATGCCACTTTTTTATATGTGAAGTCCAATTTGAAGATCAAATCTAGAGGAAAAAGGTCAGAATGAGGGAGGTACCCCCCGGAAGGACTGTCATTATTACAAGGTACAGTGCTCATTTCCCAAGGGCCATGGAGTAGCTGTTTCTTCTGTCCTGATTTTGCACCCAGAGAGGAAGGGCCGGAGGGGTAGGAGAGAGCACCCCCCACCCCACCCCCAGAAGGTTGACAAAGACAAGATTGAAGCAACTGTAGGGAAGAAAAGGCCAGCTCCATTCTGAACCATCTTCTCACCTGTGTTACACGTTTTATGTGGAATAGCAGGTGTCTTTTACATTTAAAAAATAATGTTTTGTTTTTCTTTAAGACAGCTGGCAGGAAACTTTATTTGTATGGATATGTCTCCTATTTAAGGGGAAGAATAAGCATTTTATGTAACAACCATTAAATGAAAATCCTTTAAAAACTAATTTTACTCTGTAATTGATGTGGCCCCATTTAGTATGCAAATGACTGATGTTAAATATATGCGTATTCCCTAATTTTAGGAACATAATTTTGCAAATTTATATTTTTATTTTTTTGGAAGCATTACATATAAAAGTGATACCATTGGCTAGAAATAGTTGCTGGGAGGAAAAACTGACATAAAGTGAATGGCATGTTATCAGCACCGCAGAACAGTACAATTAGCAACAACATTTTATCCTGCCGGCACACAATTGCAATGCTCCATGTATCTAAAAACAAACCGAGAGGGTATTATGCTTAGTGAAATAAGTCAGACTGAGAAAGGCAAATATCATGTGATTCCACTCATATGTGGAATCTAAAACAAACAAAAACAAAGCCAACATCAAACAAATAAATAAACAAAAAGCAGAATCAGACCTATAAATACAGAGAACCGATGGTTGCCAGAGGGGAGAGAAGGGGTAGAGAGTTGGGCAAAATGGGTGAAGGGGAGAGGGAGATTGAGGCTTCCAGTTCTAGAATGAATAAGTCATGAAAATAAAAGGCACAGACTAAGTAATACAGTCAATGCTATTGTAATAGTGATGTAATGGAAAGATGGTAGATACACTTGTGGTGAACTTTAGTATAATGTATAAGCTTGTCAGGTCACTGAGTTGTACACCTGAAACTAACATAACATTGTGCGTTAACTATGCTCAAAGAAATGAAAACAAATGTAAAGGGAACAGAGAACAAGAAAAAGATTTTTCTCTGTTAATTAGCATAACAAGTCAGGAAGCTAAAGAGATTTTTTGTTTTGAAGCAGAAATTACAAACGGAGCAATTTTGAAAAGTGAGGATAAAGATGAAATTCATAATACAAGCTGATATGTTCATACCTTCATTAATGTAATCCATAAATCCATCTAAAACAGTTTTTATTTGTTGTTTTTGTTTAAATTCCAGCTAGTTAACATACAGTGTAATATCAGTTTCAGGTGTACAATACAGTGATTCAGCACTTCCGTATTTCACCCATGCTCATCAAAGCAAGTGCATGCCTTCATCCCCATCACCTAGTTTACCCATCCCTTTACCCATCTAAAAGGTTTTTCTTTTTCTTTTTTTAGTGTTTATGTATTTATTCTGAGAGAGAGCACAAGCCCATGCACACATGTGCAGGGGAGGGGCAGAGAGAGAGGGAGAGAGAAAATCACAAGCAGGCTCCATGCTGTCAGTGCAGGACCTGATGTGGGGATAGAATCCACGACTGTGAGATTGGGACCTGAGCTAAAACCAAGAGCCAGAAGCTCAACCAACTGAGCCACCCTTCACCTAAAATAGTTTAAAAAAAATTTTTTAATGCTTATTTAATTTTGAGAGAGAGAGAGAGAGAGACAGCTTGTGACTGGAGGAGAGGCAGAAAGAGAAAGAGACGCAGAGAAGCAGGCTCCAGGCTCTGAGCTGTCAGCACAGAGCTCACTGTGGGGCTTAAACTCACAAACCATGAGATTATGACCTGAACTGAAGTTGGACGCTTAACTGACTGAGCCACCCAGGGCCCCACCCTAAAACAGTTTTAAAAAATCGTCCCAATTTAAATCCTCTCTCCCCAAGTCCCCAAAAGATTCTGATGGGTGGCTTTTCCTGTAACTTAAGGACACTATCTTCAAGAGTTCTCCAAGTTGCAAAGAGTAATAGGGAAATCTTTGATTTAAGAAATGAAAAGTTTGCCGCCAAGTTCTTTCCAAGGATAATGGGTTGGATGAGACAGGACAGCATGGAGCCCAAGCCTCAGTGCCAGTGGGAACAGTAATTTGGTCCCTACCACCTCATTCAGACTGGGAGCCCCCAGCTGTGGGTGGTTCTGCATTGTTCGAATTCCTCCAAGAGGCTCAGGTTGACAGCCACTGTTCTGGGAGCCACAGCTGAAATAGGAAGCTCATGTCGCATTCAAGATTTTACAACCTGGCTCTAGCAATGACAAAATCATAGAGACTAAAGGCAGAGGTGATTCTAGGGACTGCCAGTGGTTCCTCAAATGTTCCCCTGAACTGTCTGCCTCTCTCCTTTATGTTGTGGTATGGCTCAAATGAAGTCACTGGAACCTTGAAGGGAAAATGTGGAATTGCAGATAAATGCAGAGGGGTGTAGTTACTTACCTGAGAGCTTTTGTCATCATTCTTTTAGTCTGATCAATTTAAAACACAGGCCAATTTAAAGCTGTTAGAGTGGAAGGGTATCAGGAAGCACTGCCCTATTGATGCCTTCTTGCCAAATGCCCTCATGTAATTCTTCGAATTATTTTTAAATAGATCTACCCACTGAAAACAAGGCTGAGAATTTTGTTCCCAGTCCTTCCTGTCCCACGTACAGTTTGAGTGGGTACATATCATGGGTACTTCTGGACGTTTTCTAATACGATAGCTTGCTATCTGAAAGTCACTCTGCTAAAAAAGTGGACACCTTAGTGTTAGATTTTAAAAACTTTATCAAGGACACCTGGATGGCTCAGTTGGTTAAGCATCAGATTCTTGGTTTTGGTTCAGGTCATGATCTCATGGTTTGAGTTCAAGCCCTGCATTGGGCCTTGCACTGACCGTGTGGAGCCTGCTTTGGATTCTCTGTCTCCCTCTCTCTGTCTCTCAAAATAAATAAATAAATTTAAAAAATATATCAGATTTGGGCATTCCATTAATTTCATGACTTTTTCTATTTTGTTTTTTATAAAAATTATTTAGAAGCTCCAATACTAATGGGCTACTTAAATTTGGGTAAGTTACCTGTGTCCTAGTTTCTTTATTTGTAAAATAGGAATTTTGATGGTATCTATCTCTAGGGTGACTGTTATGATAATAAACTTAAAACATCCGGCATAGTACCTAAACCACAGTGAATGATCAATAAGCAATCACCTGTCACTATTTTAAATGCATTGCATTCCTGGAAACTACTCTTCTGAAGTTACTTGTCATTCATAGAACAAAATAGTTCTATCCATGCAACCTTGTGTTTATCAACGAGGTGTCACCTTCCAAAGTCCTGAGTGAGTCAGTGCCTCGAGGATGAAATAGGTACATGTTTATCAGGCAGCATCAAAAGAGCAAAGCTGTGAAATGGGAAGATGTACAAATTGGGTTACTTGCATATCCTCTTCAGTCTGTATTCCATTTTCTCAGAGCTGCCCTTCATCGCATTTATGGAAACATTAATTAAGACTCTGACTCATTTATATGCTATTAGATTGATGTGGAAGTTTCTGGGGACTAGATGCAATTATGTTATTCAGAAAGACTGGTAGTCTCCATTGCTTTATCTTAAGTTGAATGGCTTCTTATTGACCAAATTAAAAATCATAGCTTGAGTTAGTCCATTTACATCACAAAGAATCAAAAATAGGCAACCCATCCTTAATTTGAATTGGTTGCACTGACCTTACTGTCCTTGTTGTGATAAGCGATTACTAATCACATCTTAACACATTTTCACTCCACCTCCCCTCTCACCTAGTTTTATTCATTGGAAGGGGATGGCAGAGCTACAGTACCTAAAGCATTTTGGGGTGTCAAATGAAACATTTCTAAAGTATCTTTAATCTGGCCTCTTCATTTAAATCTTACTTTAGTATAAGCACTAACAGTACCACTACACATATGGTTGCAAATGGATGTCAGAATCATTTGAAGACTCTGTTGCCATTATATTGAGATTGCCAGCCTTGCCACTGGTTCTTAAATGGTTCTGATACATTTACAGGCTTGGAAATGACTATATAAAAGAAATCAGCTAATAAGTCTAAGTGGAAATCAGGCAATATTTGAAAATGGTGGTTAACATATACTTTCTATAGCTATTCTTGGGTTTGCTTTCATGAAATTTGAATATATTTGAAAACATACATAAATTCTTTATTATAAATGCTAGTGATATGAAGAATAATGGGAGTATAGGGATAGGAAATGGCTTTCGTCAATATAAATGTGATGAATATGATTCATGCAAATAACTGATAGCCCTTAAGATGCTTTCAAAGTTTATTTCTGTATATTTGGCAGAAGCTATTTGTTCAAAAGATATTGTTTATTCTATTGTATGCATTTCTACTACTTAAAAATAAAATTAGCAAATTATTTAAGTAATTAAAGTTATTATTCATCATAAGAGCTAATAACTGGTCAGGTCTGGTTAAATTATAAAGTTTATACTTTATTAATATCTCTGTAAGACTAATTTTAGTTCACAAGTTAATTCTTCATTGATGTCAGTGGAAAGCATTAGCATTTCCAGCTTTCTTCCTCTTTGACCTATTGTTTAATTTGGACTGGGATAAATCTTGCTTTATCTCTGTTGACAAAGAGCATGGTGTTCTACCACATTAGTAATTTTATAGCCAGAGGTAGAAATTTTACTAATGTTAAAAAATGCTTTTGTCAGATACAAGGATTGTCCTATTTAGTTTTCTCTCTCCAGGTCCCCATACACTAAATTAGGGGATACAAGAAGACATAAAGTGTGTAAGAAGTATCTTGAGGCTAAGAAAAAGATTCAGGTAAAGTTTGGGGAAGAGCAGATGAAGAAACTCAGCCCAAATAACTTACTCTGTAGGTTCCAAATGATTCTTCATCTCTAGTAACTCTTCAGCAGGCTTAGCCAGAATCCCCAAAGTGACACTTCCTTCCACCCAACTTACAGGGCAGCTAAATGTTCAGGTCAAGTTTACCCTTTGGACCTGTGGTTAACAACTAGGAGCAATAATTCTTTGTTTTGAGGTGCCCTGCATTGTAGGATGCTTAGTGACATCCCTAGCCTCTATCCACTAGACACTGGCAGCAATGACCCATCTCCTCTCAACCTCCTGATTTGTGGCAACCAAAAACATCTCCAGACACTGCCAAATGTTCTTCTGGGGGAATAAGCACCCTCTAGTTGAGAACAACTAGATTTTAAAAAAGTTTATTTTGGGGGGGCAGGGAGAGAGAGAAGAGAGAACCTTAAGCAAGTTCCATGCTCAGAGTGAAGCCCAACACAGGGCCCGATCCCATGACCCTGGGATCATGACCTAAGCCAAAATCAAGAGTCAGATGCTTAACCTACTGAGCCACCCAAGTGCCCAGAGAACTACTAGATTAATAGTTGCAAAATATGGGTTTAAAAGGTGCTTTGTCCTACAAATATCGACCCCCACCACCACCACCTTACAAATGCTGAAATTCCTTTAATAAGATTGTGTCTTTCTTTTCACCATCATAGATTACAAGGCTTCAACCACAGGTACCAGTTTGAGGCTACTTTGGTGGGAATAACTGCAGTTAAAGTGTAACTAGTCAGTCAGTCAATAATGGCAAAGGGTTAATTTTCCAAACCTTCCTAAATCTGCTGACAAAAAGATATGAGCTAGAGGCCCTCCTGAAGTGGGCCACCTTCAGAGAAAGGACTAAGGATAAACTTCCAAACTGTAATTACTTTACCTGGAATCATCCATCTATCAAACATGCACCTGGTGCCCTGTCAGGGTCAGTGGTAGGTGTAGTGTGAAATATCCAGTGACTTCAACACTCTGCCGATGCAAAGAATGGCCTAGGAGCTGGCAAGATACTGAATATTTAAGGGGAGAGTGGATAATTAGATAATCTCCCAGGTTGGGAGATTAGGCCTTGTTTACCTCTGTGTTCCTAACATACACCCAGTACACAACAGGGACTTAAGTATTTGCTAAATGAATAAACAAATGATGGAGAAGGCTCCCAACAGCTAGGAGGGCTTGGGAAACAGAGCTTTGGCCAGAGGAGGTTTACTGAGAAGGGGCAGGAGAAAATGTACACTCTACACAGAAGTTTGGAGATGGAGTGAACTGAAAATGACTGGGGTCAGCTCTGCACCCAAAGCAAGACAGTTTAGGGAGAGAGTGTGAGCTTAGAGACAGATTTCCTGAGTTTCAGATCCAGCACCTACTTTCTTTAAGATCTTAGGCATCTGTAAACCAGGGATAATGACAGTTCCTCCCTGAAAGGATTGGATTAAGGATTCAACAAGGTAATACTTATAAACCTTTCACACCAGTGGCTGTCAGAGACACTGCTAGGCTTAGGTTGGGAGCAGCAGGTTTTGGATTGGGTTGAGGGACCTGAAGAGAGACCTAAGAATCTGAACATTATGATAAAAGGGAAAGGGAGCCAATCAGGAATGAATAAAAAGTTGACCAAGCAGCTGTGTTAAGTGCTCCACTGCTACAACTATTGTCTTGGTGATGTGACTGATAGACACATTCATTATTGTCTGTAGTCTTCCTTGGTGACTTAAAAGCAAAATTCAAGAACATGGGCAACTGAGTTGACCTGATTGTTAGGGTTGTTAAGAAAGTTGTATTAGAAGGTCAAGGAGATATGAGGCATAGACTACAGGGGAGAATAAATTCAAAATGGTGAGTTTAGGCATTAAATTCAAAAGAAAAGAAGAGAGGCCAAAAACAGCCAATAAACTGGAAGAACTGGGAGGGGTTTTGGTGAGTGAAAGTCTCAAGGCCAATAACAGTTCTGGTGGGAGAGGCAGAAGGGCAAGACGCGGTGGACAGAATGGCTTCTGATGTTCAGAGATGGAGCAGCTCCAGATGACACCAGGAAACCTTCACGTGGAGGTGGGGGCATTGAGCACATGGGAGCAAGGCCACGTGTTTTTCCCTTGCTCTACTCAAACCACTCTGTTCCCAAGGTGTCTCATCAACATGCTTTGTTGGCAAGGAATTCAATAATTGATGAACTGCTCAAGTACAACCCCTCTAACGTTCTTAATATTTCAGAAGTCAGTAGGATGAGTAGTTAAAGATAGAGGGAAAGGTGCAAATAGAAATAAAATACATATTAAGGAATATCAAGGGATATATACCAGATACTGTTCAAGATGCCAGGGCCAGAGCAGTTAGTGAGATTAGGTCTGTGTTCATATGAAGCTTAAATTCTAAAGGGAGAGACAGTGACAAACAAGTGAACATATTCATAACTAATTTCAGATAATGAGAAAAGTGCTATGAAAAAAATAAGTGATGTGATAAAACATTTTATATTGATGTGTACATAATGTGAGGTCTACATACACATAAAATGATATGTTAAGTATATATCCCATTAAATCTTAAGAAATTGGGGTGTAAAGGACAAAAATTAGTATCTAATATAGAACTATGGGCTGAACAGAAAATCACTGATTTGCTGATTCTATTTTCCTGCTCAAGAAATCACATAGGTAAGTCATAAATACATAATAAAGTTTTTATTTTTTTTTTAATATTTTTCAATTTATTTCTAGGAGAGAGAGAGAGAGACAGCATGAGCAGGGGAGGGTCAGAGAGAGAGGGAGATACAGACTCTGAAATAGACTCCATGCTCTGAGCTGGCAGTCAGCACAAAGCCCGATGCGGGGCTCGAACCCACGAACCATGAGATCATGACCTAAGCGAAAGTCGGATGCTTAACTGACTAAGCCACCCAGGCGCCCCCATGATAAAGTTTTTAAAGAAAAGCATGTTTAAGAAGGACAGGCCTTACCCCTCCACCCCAGGAGTCTTACCGTCCAAGCTAAATCTAGTTAAGAATGCTATCACCCAGCACTTTCTTCTCCTGGCTGTCAAAATTAAACATTGGAATCTGAGGCCATTTGAGAACAATCTTCCAATTCTTGGCTTCTAGTTCAAACTCCACGCCTAATTACCAATGTTCTTTCTTCAAAGAACTAATGCATAAGAATTCTGTTTATGCTAATAGAATGATATATTAGCCTGCCCTTGTAAAAGAAAAATATAACCACTGCCTTGCATACAGAAAAATTCCTTAAGATTTTTTGGCATTTGGTTCCCTAGCCAAGCCAAACAAGAACGAATGTAGATTTTGTTTCTCATCTAGGATCAGGTGAGAGGAAAACAGGGATCTAATGTGGGTGTTCATGAATGCTTTTTCCCTTGTATATACAACCAGGTAACATAACCAGCGTATCAGGACTTTGTGTTATAACGAAAATCCCAATGACCACAGGTGGATAGAGTGTTCCTTGGAGTCCCCACCAACAGAGCCCATTAGTGTCCGTGAGCTTACTGTGAAATCCGAGAGCCAGCACTTCGTACTTGTAACTTTTGTTCGTCACTCTTTTTCAAGCAACTGAAAAAGAAGCTTAAGGGCACGGTTGGTTGTGCTTAAAGTATACTCAAGGTAACCAAATTAAAACCGAATGGATATGTTTCATGAACACTTTTCATCAATGAAACTTTTGTTGGTATTCTCAAGAAAACCAGTATTGGCTAGGCTGTAAACCTGTGTTCTGGAAGATGGATGTTCACATCTCCTGTTCTATCTAGTTCAGTGTGTCTCTGGCACAAATTGATAAGATGTCATAAACTACTGAAGACAATTTCAGTGACATCTGCAATGTTATCATTTGTGTTTGAAAGTGACTCCTCCAGGAATATTGTCTCAGATAAAGATAATCAGAGTGTGCCTGCAGCATAACTCGAAGTAACCAGTCCTTCTTCCTTTCATTTCTCATTTCCCCCAGTAAGGAATGGAGGGAGTTGCCTCCATCTCTGTGGATAGGAATGTTTTCTTTCAGCTTTTCAGAGAGTAATCAAGGAATCAGAGCTGAAAAACTGCTCTGGGACATTGAGGCCTGTTATATAAACACAAATGGTACACACCAGGAAGCTTTATCCTATAGGGAGTCTAGCCCTTGTCTCATCCCTTCTACTAGACATTTTTCTGAACTAGTCCTCAATCGCCTCTGGAATGTGATTTTTGCCCCACGCAAAAGCAAAAATGCTATTTGCACACTTAATTCCTCACTCTATTTTAGTTAACAGCAGTGCCCCTCAAACAAGCATGGCCTCTATGCCATTATGCCTTTCACTTCCAAGACCTCAGTACTGGGTTATCGTCCCTTGTGGAGCTAACACCTCCACTGCCCCACTCCTCAGGAGTGAAAGGCCTGGCTTGACCCTCCCGGTCTTATCAAACTTTTTGTCTGGAGTATTCAAGTATGCAAGCCCTCAAGGAATAGTTATGTGATGTTTTTGCAAAACTAAAGCCATAATAGAATGGAAAGAAAAGTGGCTCTTCAAATGTCTCCTGCAAAGTTTTACATGTTGCATGAAAACCAAACTTTGTCCTAGGATAATTAAGTTACCCTATTTTTAAAAAAATTTTTAATGTTTATTTATTTTTGAGAGAGAGAGAGAGAGAGAGAGTGAGCAGGGGAGGGGCAGAGAGAGGGGGAGACACAGAATCTGAAGCAGGCTCCAGGCTCTGAGCCGTTAGCACAGAGCACCACGCAGGGCTCAAACTCAAGAGCCTTAAGATCATGACCTGAACCAAAGTTGGACACTTAACTTTCTGAGCCACCCAGGTGCTCCTAAATTATCCTATTTTTAATATTTTCTGAAATTTGATGGCCAAAAGAGTGGAATTCAATTAGTTTAATTTTTATAACTCTGTGTCTCAAAATTGGGTAAAGGTAAATTTGTGTTAAGATCACTACATAATATATTATGTATGCTAATATATTGCCATGATGTGCTACCTCTGCAAAACAGTTATTTGTATTCCTGGTTAGGGGCTCCTGGTGCACATTAATGAGACAACTGGGTTAAATAACTGATAATCAATTTTCCCGACTTTTCTTTTGGTGTTTTTGTTTTACAGAACATAGTGATATACCAATGAGAATAATAAAAAAGAGCATTCTAAATGTTAAGCAGTGAAAACCAGGACCACATCACTGCTGTTAAGTTTCCATATGTGATTAGTTTGTCTTTCAAAGTAATATATATTAGCTAAGTGGACATTTAAGACCTTAGAGTAGGACTTATTTAAATTTATTTTGAATGCTTTCAAATGCATTTTGTTTTGCTTTTTAAATTGCACTTCAGTAATTACCAAAAAGAAAAAGGAACCTAATTCCTTTATCATGACCTTCATCCAGAATGATAAACAGTATTTAACATCTGGAAGGTCTTCTTTAAAAGCCAGTATGTCAAATGACCGACTTCTTTCTCTGTGTAGAAGTTATATCTCAGCATTAAAACATACTCTGAGTCCCAAATAACCCTGAATTATCTAAGAAAGATGAAAAAGAATTAAATTTTAAAAAAATTTTAATGTTTAGTTATTATTTTTTGAGAGAGACAGAGTGCAAGTAGGGGAGGGGCAGAGAGAGAGGGAGACACAGAATCCGAAGCAGGCTTCCTGCTCTGAGATGTCAGCACAGAGTCTGGCATGAGGCTCAAACTCACAAACTGAGATCATGACCTAAGCCGAAGGTGGATGCTTAACCACCTGAGCCACCCATGTGCTTCAAATTTTTCTTTTACTATTTTGAACTGATCTTAATTTTCAGAATACTATTCCAGTGTTTGGAAGATACTTGTGGTGTGTGAATTACAGCAGTTTACATCTCTTCCCCTTCTGTGTAATTATGTTCTTTATACCAAAAATGTGTAAGTATCAGCTACCGACGCTTAAGCCTCTTGAATTACAGAATGAGGTTATGGCCATCATGTTTTGAACTCACACCCCAGGGCACGTGCTCACTCTTGTGCTCTCTACCTCAGATGCCATGACCCATGGTTCCCCCATGTGTCTCCACTTAAAATAATCTGGGGGTTTAAAAACATTCCCAACCCCAGACTGCATCTCAGACCAATGAAATCACTTGCCCGGGACACAGTTTTGGAAAATCTCCAGGTGACTCCAGCGTGCTGCCTTGTTTGAGAGCCCCCGCCTCAACTAACTCATTCCTTGGCAAACTTCTGTGCATCCTTTCCCATCTCTGTTTATCCTTCTCACCCAGACAGAAGTCTGATGCCCACCTGAAGGGCCCAGGCCTTCCCTCTATGCCTCCTGCATATCCCTCGCCTGGCAAGCATTAAAGTATATTGTAACTGCTTACTCACTTGCCTGCTTCCTCAAACACTGTAAAATTCAGGAATATTTTGACCTTTGGATCCCAGAGTCTACCCCTGTGCCTGGTGTTTCGAAGTACTCAATAAATTCATCGAATGAATAACTTCTTCCTTAGAAAAGCAACAGCACAAATATAGAGTTATGTCAATATTTACATGCCATGGAAAAAGTAGAAATTTAAGATGTGCTCAAGGTGATGTTTCACTGATGGGCAATGTGTCATATTTAGGAAAACATCATCCCGGTGAAAATAGAACTATACCTAAACATCAAAAAGAACCACAAAATATAACTTTACCTATGAATTTGCGTTCTTTACTGTAATAAGTGCAAACAAAATGTCTTGCGATAAGAAATATTAAAACAACCCATCCTTTCTCAGCTCCACCTCCATTTTGAGTGGACTGTTGTTTTCCAAAGCAACCCTTTCAGAAATGTATGTTTCGGGGGGTTATAGAATGTTTTTTAAGAGTTTTGAAATACTTAGTTTACAAAATGCATTGGGGCGCCTGGGTGGTTTAGTCAGTTGAGGGTCTGACTTTTGCTTAGGTCATGATCTCGCAGTTCGTGGGTTCGAGCCCCGCGTCGGGCTCTGTGCTGACTGCCAGCTCAGAGCCTGGAGCCTGTTTCAGTCTGTGACTCCCTCTCTCTCTGACCCTCCCCTGCTCAAGCTGTCTCTCTCTCTCTCTCCTAGAAATAAATATTAAAAAAAAAACACAAAAAACCAAAATGCATTATGTAAGAGTATATGTTTATTGGTATTCACTATTAACGTGATCATTACGAGTCAAACAATATTCACATAGTAAATTTTGCTACAATCTAATTCTAGACAATAAACCCAATCTTAAACATACATTTTTTTAAAAAGCTGTTTAAAATATTTGGCTCCTTGGGTTACCTAATTATTTTATATTGCAGCAGTGTTTCACAATCTAACAATATGTCGTTCTTTTTTTTAAAAGTTTATTTATTTTTGGGGGGGAGAGAGAGAGAGAATCGCAAGCAGGCTCCGCACTGTCAGTGCAGAGTTGGATGCGGGGCTCAGGGTTCCAACTCATGAACTGTGAGATCAATGGACCCAAAATCAAGAGTGGGAGGCTTAACCCACTGAACTAGCAGGTACCCCACAAGATGTTCTTTAGCTGCTAGATGCAGAGAGCATGAAAAGAAATCAGATTTAAGAACTCTTTTCCGAGAGAGTAATGTATTACTTCTTTATCTTGTTTATCTTATGAAATGCTGAATTATCTCATTAGACATCAAATTAATTTAAGATCTTGTCAACCAGTGTTCACTATGGACTCATTCTGAATGCATCTAAAAAAGTGAGAGAAAAGTGTGATCCACTTTTAAATGCCTACATTGTCATCAACTACTGTAAGCCAATTTTTAATCTTACTCTGTTAATTAAATACAACTAATTTAGAAAACAGTCATTGGAATGTAGCTCTGGTCCTCTTTTCCATTATGGAATCATGACTTTAAATGCAATATCCTTAGACACTGCTGCTTTGCTTTATCAGAAATAAGCTCTGAAAGTATAATCAATTGTGAAAAAAGATTACGGCTGCTTCTAAGATTCAGTTCCAGTGTCATAGTTCCCCCATTGTAAAGGCTGTGAATGAGGCAACTATTCCAAGTTAGCTTCAGCCCTAATGAACACAAAAGTGAATCTCTTTTGCCAAGCAAACGAGGCACACAGACAGGCATACTTTCAACCAGTATCAGCCAGCTTTACACATTTAGGTTTGGATTAAAAGATCAGACCAATTTTTAAGTTGGCTTCTGTAAGCATACATCTGATTTTGGGTATTGTCTTCTCAGGTCCTCTGCTGCTGGTGTTTTCATCCATCTGTCAGACCCAGAAACATATACACCCCATCACTCCTTTCGTGAGGGGTCCTGTGGGGCGTTATTGCCACCACTGGCCAGGGGTCACTGGGTCAGCAATCAACATGAGACCTAGGAGGGCAAAAGCCCAGGAGGTGGGAGCACTCTGCATCAAGGGCCTGGGGACACGGTGGAGGCTGGGTCTCTCCCTTGGCTCCAGTTCCCAGCGGCAGGTCCTACTGGGCGCAGGCTGGCCAAAGAGGCTTAGCTCTTTCCCAGAGCCAGCAACTAAAGGTGGCAAAGAAGCCTCCAATCTCCTGACTCGATTCGTAATTCCGCAAAAACATCCTCCAGGGGCCCTTTGCATCACCCGCTGCGCTCTCCAGCCACCTTCAGGAGCGGACAAATAAATTTTCTGAGGGGTCACGGACACTAAAACCACAGCAAATAGAGGCTGTGTCTACCTTTACAACTGGAGGGACTCAGCGGGGGAGGCTTGGCGGCCGGGCTGCGCCCCCTCCATCCAGGATAAAACCCGCGAGGGCGCGGCGTCCCGAGGGGTGGGTGGGCCGGTGGGTGCGGGACAGAAGGCCGGGAGGGAAGCTAGGAGTCACGAAGCCTCCTCCGCCGGATCGCCTCCTCGTTGAGTGGCCTCCACTCCGACGTTCAGGATTAGTAAAGCGATGCTCAGGCCAAACAGCCACCCCCGCCCAGCCAGACTAGGCTCGCGAGGGAGCGGTCTCGGGGAGCGAGGCCGAGCGTGGGAGAGGGCCATTCGGCCAGAAGGGGGGAGCTGACAGCGTCCCCTCCCGCCTCCGTTGCGCGGGGGAAAGGCCTAGAAGGCAGGGGTCCACGTACGGTACCCTTCTGCGCTCTCCTTTCTCAGGGCCCGGGAGGGGGAGGTTCCCTCCGCTTCCTCCCACCCTCGAGTCGCGGCACCCCTCCGCGGGACGCTTGGTTGGGTCCGGGGCGGGGCCGACAGGCGCTCCACGTGCGGCCGCGAGCCGGGCGCTCGGCTCCCGCGGCCGGGCGGCCACCCCCGCCACCTCGGGGCGGGCGTGGGGGCGGAGCCTATGGGGGCGGGGCGGGAGGCGTGGGCTGGGGGCGGTCCGGACGCGGAGCGCTCGTCAAGCTGCCGGGGCAGAGGGGCTGAGAGCAGCCGGGCTGGCGCGGCGCAGGCAGGAAGGGACGAGGAGCTGAGAAGAGTCCGACGCCGGGTGCTCCGGGCTTTCTGCGAGGTATGAGCGGGAGCTCGGCGCTGGGGGGCCTCCCAGTCCGTCCCCTAGCCCGGCCACCGCGCCCCGGCTGCCCACTGTGCCCCCTGCCGGCCGGGCGGCGGCGGCGGCCACTGGACGGGACTTTGGGAGGGTTTCTGGGAGTCGAGAGCCCCAGCCAAAGCAGTGGCTTCCCTGAGTCTTTCTTCGCCTTCTTTTTGCTTCCTCGGCTCTGGGCGTCGGGCACCGGGCTGAAACGTAGCCTCTCCGCCGGTCAGAGCTCGCCCACGCCGGCGCGGGAGGACGGGGCCCCGGGGCAGCCGAGCCAGGCGGCGGGGGAGGCGCGGAGCTCCGGGGCCGCCTCTGCGGCGAGGGCCGGAGGCCGGCCGGGGCTGCGGGCTGCGCCCCGGGCTCACGGTGCCGCGCTCGGCTCCCCAGTGGTCTCTGGCGCGCTGTTCTGGGGGCGCCTGTCGGTTGCGCCCCATCGGTCGCGACTTGGACGGGGCGCCGGGGCCAGCCAGTGAACCCTACATTCCTGGGTGTTCAGCCGCCTGTTGTGCGCGGGCGCGGGGCGGGCAGCCCGGCTGCGCGAAGGGACCCGAGAGCAGCGTCTGCCCCACGGTTCCTGAAAGTGTCTAGTCGGGGAGCCGGAGATTGAGCTGGGGCTCGGCGGCGCCAGAAGGGGGCCTCGGTGGGATGCGAGTAGGGGGCGCGGCCTGCAGAATTTGGGTTCCTGGAGGTGCTTGCGGCGCGCAGGCCCGGCCCCGGGCACAAGAGACCACCAGCCTGTCCTCGAGGAGTGCCAGGAACTGTCACGTACGGACCGCTGGGGGCCACCCGTGTGAGATCCACGGGGCTTGTAACAGCACCTCGAGTCCTGGGACAGCGTAACCTAATGGGGAGGGCGTTTTCTTTAGGGCATGAATAAATGGAAAGGTGTCAAAAGAAGCATATTTTAAAGTTGAAATGAAAACTGGCAGATTTTTCAGGCCGTGCAGTTGTGAAGTTAAGTGTCCAAAGAAATATTAGCTCCTTTACACCCTTTTCGTTTTTATTTTTTTGGCAAAAAGCTGTTTTGCCAGAATTTCCCTCAGGAGCTTTGCATGGCCCACAGTGGGGCAGGAAAACTTCAGCAAGCGTTCTCAGGTTGCTTTTGACTTCAAGCCTACGCTCTCCAGGTTTTTGGAGTGCGCAGAAAAAGTATCTGATTCTGTCTCTTTTTCTCTGGGATCCGACGATGTTTGTTTATTGGTTTTATAAGCATCTATTTAAACGTAGTTTTTGCACGAAATACTCCCCGTTGCCACAGGGTGTAGTTTAGGGATTAGAAAATACTGTTGGAGAAAGCTGCTAGTGGCTTCATTTTCCAAGAATGTAAGTCATTTCCTTTCTGTGATTTCAGGGAGTTGATATTTCACAGCATCAAAACTTTGTGGGGAAAATTTTCCGTAATACATCTGTCATTAAAAAGGCTTTTGACTTTTGGATTTTGTCTTCTTAGAACAGCACATAAATTTAGGCTCAGCAGTGTTAGAGGATAGGAAGTTTTTCAGAAACTGCCGCATTCTGAAAGTCTTGTAGAAAGTAATTTTAACAACCACCAAGACTTACAAACAGCCTGCACCATAGAGAGTGGGGGAGGGGAGAAGACCAGAGGAGAGAGGCAGGAAAACAGATGCTTTTGCTGTTGTCCTTTGTAGTATAAAACTTGTAGCAGTTAATCATTTTCCTTGGGTGGGGTTTTGAGAACTAAAAGTACTATGTTAAAAAGGAAAATAGCCCACAATATGAGACAGCTGACATTCAAATGCTCTTTCCAAATGTTTGTAAACATATTGGATTTATATTTCATATTAAAACAGACCTCTGGGATCATTAGATGAGAAGGGTCCCCCAGGGCATATCTTCTATCAAGTTATCTCCAGGATATCTTCTCCAGAAAGCAGACTGACTGTAATATGAACTAATTTTCCCCCTTTTGAATTGCTTGTAAAAATGCCTGAGTTCTGACACTGATGGACCACAGTAATCAGCAGTTCTTGCAGAACTCAAAACATCTTAAGAGAAAGGAAAATCTGTCTGTATTTCCACGGTCTCCTTTTTGGGGGGCAGCTGGGGTAAGCGACCAGCTTCGAGTACATAATTTGAACTTGCTGATTTAAGATGCTCCCAGCTCTACAGTAAAACAATAGGAGCAAGGATGAAGACACTGCTGTTTGAAAGCCAAGTGCCCATGTGCTAGGTAATCATTTCTGGTAACAGGTTCTGTAAAAACTCATTCAGTTGGGCCAGCTGAACCCAGAGAACGGGGGTTGTAGAGCTTTTCTGTTTCTGGACTTTGTTTTCACTTTTAACTACACTTATAAAGCCTTTGGCTTTCAGAACTTATGACATAATAGACTGTGTAGCCTTTTGTGGCAGATGCTTGAAATGAAAGTTTCAAACAGAATCGCTTTTGACTGAACTGTCAAGTGCAGAGTTTAGTGTAAATGAGTCCTGTCTCACAACTAACTTTTTTGATAAAGGAGTTCTTTGTAGTTTTCAGCTTGGATGCTGCACATTTTGATTTCTGAGACTGTGGGTTTAAAAAAAAAAAATAAAACCTGCAAACAATTATTTTATTACATGAAAGCCAGTACCAAGAAAAGATTAATTCAGTCCAGATGTAAAAATGTATGTGAATGTTAGATTTGGATGATCTCAACAAGTTTTCCCTTTTGTTGATGAAACTGCCTGGATCCCAGATGGCATTCACAAACTGTCCCTTAGGTGGTTTTCTGAGTTCAGAACTAAATTTCAGGGGCCTTCTCTCAAGTCACTTTAAAATTGTTTTAAGCATTCTAGAAGATAGACATTTTTCTCTCTTTATGCAGAGATGGGTTTTTCCTATCCCACATGGATACAAACTTTATAAATGCCCTGGTTTGGTAAATGAAGCCTGTGTCTTTCATAAGTAGGAAAACCAGAGGTATTCAGCATTGTGTAACCTTATGAACAAAACATAGAAATGGTGGCTTTCGTTTATGCAATTCCAACTTTATTCTCTTTTTTAAAGTATTTATTTACTCATTTATTTATTTGCTGGGAGAGCATGAGCAGGGGAGGGGGAGAGAGAGGGGTCAGAGGATCGAAGCAGGCTCTGTGCTGATAGGCTGTCAGCACAGAGCCCATTGTGGGATTTGACCTCAAGAACCGTGAGATCATGATCTGAGCCAAAGTCGGATGCTTAACCAACTGAGCCACCCAGGCACCCCAGTTCCAATTTTATTTTTTTTAAAGAAAATAAAGAGTTTTAAATGTGTTCTCAGTCTGTAATGAATCCTGTTGTAACACAGTTTGTGGTTTCTGATAAAGCAGTTGATCCCTCACCAACTAGAAAGAACAAACACAACTTAGAAGAAAACTCTAGTACTTAAAAAAAAAAGTCTGTACTTCCAACACTACAGTTATTAAGGGTGTGTGTTGCACACTTAAAATTGTATATTTTTAAGAATTCTTTGATTATATAATTATATATTTAGGAGTTTGGTTACATTGTGATTGCGCTTTAAACAATTGAGTGTAGGATGGGGGAATAGAAAGGAAACAGTGATGGAATTTTATGAGTGGCGAAATTTTAGTTAAAACGTATCTTTCCTAAAACCCAGACAGGAAAAATAGTGTTGTTGTCCTCTGTAGTTAAAGTTTGATATGAGGGGTAGTTGAGAGGTGTTTTTGAATTGCGTATTACCTGAGGAAGAGACTTTGGGGGCCTATAAAAATAAGTAGAAACAAGTTAAAGGAATAATTTGAGAGGAAAGAAGAAGTAGAGTACTGGACAATGAGTTTCAAGGAAAATCTGAACTTCGAAGGATGAATATTTAAAACAAGGCTGAAGTAGGGAAAACGTTATATTTAAAAATGGCAATTAAAAATAAGATCTTTTTAGCAGAGAAAAAAGGATTCCTCTTAGGTGCCCTACAAAGCCTGGATACAGCATGAAATGGTACTGTTATGTTGTACTCATTCTGGAAGGCTTGCATGGATTTGTGTTGAATTGCTGCTTTGGTGTTAAATAATGTTTAGGGACTGGAGGCTTATTATTGTGCCCCGCCTCCACCCATGCCACTTCTCATTTTGAAGCTTAGAAACCTTTTTCGTCTAAACTCTCATGATTCTACAAATATTTCATTATTCCCCCAGCATTTGTGAGCGCGAGAGCCTGCCTGCCATGCTGTAGGACCAGAGGGACTCTACGCTGGTAATGGGCATAGTTACTATAAAATTTTGAGTAAAAACAAGCTATCAGTGCTTCCAGATTATCTGATATGATTTGGTGGTGTAATTACTTCTGATGCAAGCTTGTCTGATACCACTCTGTATAGGTATCAAGTGGAGCAATCATGCAGTATACCATACTGATCAAAAAGAGATTCTAGAACAGTGGGAAGGGGAAAGGAAAGAAATCACTGATCTGACATGAAGAATTTTCTCAGGAGGAGAAAAATGTAGTGTTGCATCAAATTCAGATGAACAAGTTACAGGCCAAAGGAGAAGGCAATGTTGACCTTGGATCTGTGTGTAGCACAGTGTTTTCTTGAATGCCTTTTCCCACCCGTGTGACCTTTCCTGGCAGAGCTTAATCTACACAGCAAGAAACTAAGAGATTTTGTCATTATCCAGTTTATTTCATTAGTGTGGTAACTGGGATAATTCTGACCAAAACTATCTATTTAGAACCTCAGTATTCCTAATTGATTATCTGGGGATAAATTTTCAGCTGTTTTCCAATAACCCTAGATATATATGTATAGAACTTTGAGCAGTAACGTTTTACAGGTACATGAAGACAGAGAGAAAAGCAATTACTTTGCACTATCTTCTAGCCACAGTTTCATGTGAAGGAGGAAATGATTATAAAAATTTGGCAAATTCTGGATGAAGATTTTAGGAAATTAATGAAAGGCTCACTTAGCCTTTTGGGTAGTTCTTTGTGTAGTTTACACTAAATGAGTAATTATTTTTCTGCCCACAAGTACTTGTACTGTCCAGTTGCAGTGAAAAATGCAGAAAAGTGCACGAATCAGAAGTATAGCACAAAGTGATCATATCTAGACAACCAGCATCCAAGCCAAAAAACAAAAAAACAACAAAAAAAAACCCCATCACTATCTGCTCCCCAGAAGCCTTTCCTTATATTTATAATCCCTACCTCAAGGATAACCACTCTTCTTTCATTGCTATAGGTTAGATGGTTTTCAGAAAAAATATTTATTTTGAGAGGGGGAGGGGCAGAGAGAGGAGGAGAGACAGATTCCCAAGGAGGCTCCATGCTCAGTGCAGAGCTTGACTGTAGGGCTCAATCCCACTACCTCAAGATGATCACAAGGTTACAACCTGAGCCAGTATGTCAAGAATAGGGTGCTTAACCAGCTGAGCCCCCAGGTGCCCCCAGCCACAGTTTAGTTTTAACTTTTTCTCAGACTGCAGTTTTTTTCAAGTTTATTTATTTATTTTGTGAGAGAGAAAAAGCACGAGTTGGGAGGGGCAGAGAGAGAGAGGGAGAGAGAGAGAGGGAGAGAGAGAAAGAGAGAGAGAGAGAATTCCAAGCAGGCTCCACAGTAGTAGCACCTAGGGACTCAAACCTGCAAACCGTGAGATCATGACCTGAGCCAAAATCAAGAATCAGATGCTTAACCGACTGAGCCACCCTGGCACCCCTCTCAAACTGCATGTAGTGCAATGAAATAGAAGTTCTCTTTTGTGTCTTCTTCAGTTCAGCATAGAGTCATGTCCAAATTGATGCAGGTAGCAGTTCTTTATTCTTTTATTTCTGTGGATGAATATACCCGTGTATTTACCTATTCTGTTGATGGACATTTGGGTATGGCGCTGATATGTGGGGTATGACCTTTGGAAGGTTCAAGAAAAGCCAATCACTCTGGAGTTGAAAGGAGAGTATAGTCTTAAGGTTAAAAGAGAAAAGTACTTGAGAAACGTGGGAGAGAAAAAAAAGGAACATTACAGAAACACTGAAGTCTCAGCTCAATCCATAGAATCCTAGTATTTTAGAGACACAGGAATACCAACTGGACCTTGCCAAATTTTAACTGAGAACTGGAACGAAGCAGGAGGCCTTGGGTGGCAGGCAGCCTAATCAGGTTGTAGAAGTGGAGGACTGAGGCCCTGTGAGGTTGAATGACTCAGAGTCTCACAGGTAATGACAGCGCCAAGTATACAAGCTTCTTCTCACTCTCTGTGTAGTCTAGGTACATGCCATCTGAGGGCTAACATCCGCCCCCCTACTCTTCAGTGAGTCCACTGGCCTAAGGACAGGGTGCTCTGTTCTGTCAACACAAAGGTATTCTGTGGCTCTGTTCAGATAGACTCAAATCTACCCAGAGAAAATGGGGCAATGGCCAGTGAGGCAGAATTTTACCTCCTTGAGGCTTGCCTACCTCTGATCGCATGCAGAGCCCTTTTCTCCTTCTCCCTGTATTCTAGGACTTTCTAGTGAGATGTTGGGTATTTAGTGCCAGGTAGGTGACATCTTGAGGACCCTCTTGACTCATTGTTTCATTGATCCACAAATGATCTAGGCTGGACCTCAGTTTCAAAGGACTGCTTTCTAAATATTTTGAGAATAGTTCACTCCTAAGAAGATATTATGAAAAAGTCTTTTTTTGTTTGTTTGTTTGCCTCTTCCTGCCATTATGTCCTCACTGGTTATAAACTTTTCTCCTCCCTTGGACATCCTTCCCCCTCCTTCAACTTATCTTTTCATAAATACCTCTGGGAATATCCTGTCTCTACCTAAAACAACAGTGAAATTCTGATGCTGATGTCTGTGGCAGTCTCCAGGAAGCATTTACTGTAAAACAGAGGATTATGAGAAATCTAATAGATAAAACAAAGTGCTTACAGAGGAAAACAAATGATGTAGATTTTTTTCTTTTATGTTTCCCTAAAGAAGAAGAGGGCATTTTTCATGGTTTAAGAAAAGGCTCAGAATTTTGACTTAGGCTCATTAGGAAAGTGAAAAACAGGTAAAATGACAGAAGTTTTACAGATGGGTAGTAAATATATTCTGCTCAATGAAATACTGCTTAGAACAGCAAACACTTAGCATGTGCAGTCGTAGAAAATTTTTTTAAAAATGTGCTCACCATAGGTCGTATCTCTGACAAGTTCCTCACTGAAATTACTGCAGGAAAGAATAGTACGTTTCAGAGGCAACAGGGGAGAGAAGCAGAAAAGTCTAGTGGTAACAAGATCCTTGAAATAAATCCTCTGAGGCCCGGATCCAGGTTCCACTATTTTCCAGTGTATAACCTTGAGGAAGTTACTTCTCTGAACCTCTTTTTTCTTACCCATAAAATGAGGATAATGATAGTAACTATCCCACAGGGTTGTTTTGATTACTATATGAAAGAGTACATAAAAAGCAACAGCGCAGTCTGACACATAGTCAACTGTCAAGTGATGTGAGCTTTTACTACTTAAGACAAAAAAATGATGTATAGGATTTATAGTTTTCTTGGAAGTCCCTGAGCCTTTAATTTACGAGCAACTCACGAGATGGTATTCTATTTTGTTTTTGATGACATTCAGCAGGCAACAAAACCTAGTGTTTCTCAGTTACTGATATTGGACAATCTATATTACTGCACCAAGAATATCTACAGATTAAAAAATACTCTTTTTATGATAATTAAGTTTGAACATAGTATTTTTAAAGTTACAGACTACCAGTGGCCCATGTCTTTTGCTCTTGTATCTTACAGAATTCATGCACTTTTAAAGAAAACCACTACTGGGGTGCCCAGGTGGGTCAGTTGGTTAAGCATCCGATTCTTGATTTCAGCTCAGGTCATGATCTCTCAGTTTATGAATTCAAGCCCCGCATCAGGCTCTGTGCTGACACTGTGGACCTGGGATTCTCTTTCTCTCTTTGCCCCTCCCCCCCTTAAAAATAAATATTTCTTGGGGCACCTGGGTGGCTTAGTCGGTTAAGCGTCCGACTTTCACGTAGGTCATGATCTCGCAGTTCGTGGGTTGGAGCTCCGCGTCGGGCTCTGTGCTGACTGCCAGCTCAGAGCCTGGAGCCTGTTTCAGTCTGTGACTCCCTCTATCTCTGACCCTCCCCTGCTCACGCTGTCTCTCTCTCTCCTAGAAATAAATAAAACATTAAATAAATAAATAAATAAATATTTCTTAAAAATTAAAAAAACCACTATTATTGGTATAAAGCAGTCATTGATTATTTCTCCCATCCCTGCCCCCACCATTGGCACAGTTTCTATAATGTAGGTCAGACCCCTTTAAAATTTTCTCTGAGGAGGTCCAGTGCTTAAGATTTAAGCTACTCGGGTTCGATGGAAACTAATAGTCTGAAAGTTTCAAAAGGAACATTTAAGAAAAGCCAACTTAAGCACATTAGAAAGAGACACATTTACATCTAAATAGCAGAATTATAAGCCCAGTCAAAATAGGCACAGGATCCTCCAGAATCATTGTGGTGTATCCTCCTACTGTGTTCATTAAAAGCAGGACCTACCTTGCCTACCCCATGCTCTGTCATGCATTGAATAATATCTTGAATTCAGTGAACATTTTTAAAGTATTAAATTTCCTAAGTCCATCAGAAATGGGTTTTATGTCTCTGTGAAGTATCCAGACCGTGTTGGCAATTTGAAAATACACTATGGTCATGGAAGGACTTAGTGAGAAGATGACTCGAGGAAGTTGACCCCACAGAGATACCTGGGAGAGACTGTTCAGCTGGGAGACTGGCAAAGGTCTCAGTGGAAGTGTGCCTCGTGTGTTCCAGGAGCTCTGAGAGGGTCACAAAGCAGTAGTAGATGAGGTCAGAGAAGTTTCGGGGGTATGTCATGTATGGCCTGCTTGGTGGACCATTTTAAGAACGTAGGCTTTTACTCTGAGTGAAATGGGAAATCACTGGAGAGCTTTGAGCAGAGGAGTAAGCGTTTGATTTACATTTTATTAGAATCACTGGCTGCTCTGTCGAGGTAGAAAAATGGAGCAGGGTGGTCAAGGGCAGAATCAGGGATACAAGTTATCAGTTGTTGATAACAGTCCAATTGAGAAATGCCGGTAGCAGTGGAGGAAGTGGTGAGAAATAACCAGGGTTTATTTTGTAGATCAAACCACCAAGATTTCTTGCCAGCTGTTTGAGCAATATCAGAGAGATCAGAGTAAGGGTAACATCAAGGCTTTTTGCATAATTATGGAGTTGCCATGAACTGCGATGGGGATCTGATGAAGGAGTTGGTTTGGGAAAGATAACAAGGAGCTGTTCTAAGCATGTTGTGTTCAATTTCCAGGTGGAGAGGTTGAATGAGTGGGTTGTTGGATAGGAGTCTGGAGTTTCATATGCCCAGGCTAGAGATTCAAATTTAGAAAGTGCCGACAGAATTTGGATGAGAGCCCTTGGGGAATGTGTGTAGACAGAGAAAGCAATCTGTGGACCGCGCCTTCGGTCATGCCAGTATTTACAATTTGTTGAGGAAGAGAAGAAGTCTCCTAAGAAATTATCTTATGACATAGGAAATATGCACATATTTCTAACATAGTGGATCTAATTAAGTGTCTCCATTCCCTAAGTAAGTGTTATTATTAGAAGATATTCTTATTTCTGTTGACCCACAAGATGGGAAGAATGAACTGTGAGTTATATTTCTGTGATAAGGCACTTGGGCTGAACCTGGGCTGTTTCAGCCTTTAAAGATTGAGTTGGTAAGAAAGGATCAATAAAGGAGACTAAGAAGGAGCAGCCAGATGGATAGGAGGGAAATTGGAACAATATCCTTGAAGTCAAGTAAAGGAAGTGTCTCAGGGAGGAGAGAGTGAATCAGTGATGTCCTGGGTTACTGAGAGGTCAGGTAGGATGGGGACTGAGTTGCTGATTGGATTTAGCAAGGGAAGTCATTGGTTACTTTGACAAGTGCTGTGTCAGTGGAGGGGTGGGGGCAGAACCTGACTGGCACGGGCTCAAAAAGGAAT
The DNA here is from genome assembly GCA_017311185.1 of Proteles cristata cristata. Classification (NCBI taxonomy): domain Eukaryota; kingdom Metazoa; phylum Chordata; class Mammalia; order Carnivora; family Hyaenidae; genus Proteles; species Proteles cristata. The sequence continues at coordinate 92,468 of JAESUZ010004393.1, forward strand.
AAAAAGCTAATGAAAGAATTCCTATTTTCTTTTTATTTATTTATTTTTTATTTTAGAGAGAGTGCGCGAGCGTGAGAGCAGGAGAGAGAGGCAGAGAGAGAGAATCTTAAGTAGTCTCCATGTTGAGCTTGGAGCCTGACATGGGGCTCCATCCCATAACCCTGGAATCATGATCTGAGCTGACATCAAGAGTTGGACGCTCAACCCACTGAACCACCCAGGTGCCCCAATAATTCTTATTTTCTGTTCAGTTTCTTATAAATATTCAGTATTGAATGTAAGTACTTTTTAATATATCTGATAGAATGTGGGGTAGGACCTCAGAATACTACTAGAGGCCATGAGGGGTCTTCAGCAGGCTCTGTTGGGTATGGGGGTAGTGGGGAGCCTTTAAGCTACCCTCTAGTTATTATTGGGAAAGCTCCCAGTATATAGATTGTAGTCCGTTTCTTTTGAAATAGAAAATCAATTCTAATGCAGTCTCTTTATATTGTGTCCCTTTAGATAAGACCTATATCCTAGAAGCGCCATCATGTTGTGTTAAGACTTTTCTGTTTCTAGTAAAGATGTGTTGTTGACTTGATCCCTTACATGAAAAGGGTATGAGAGAGCCCTAGTGACACATGTGCTTTGAGGTGGCTTCTTTCTCAGCAATGGTGATAGATTTGAGCTGACCAGCCACACATCGTTGTGCCCCATGAACCTAGACGTCTTCATTCACAGAACAGATGGCTCAGGGTAGGGATTCCCAAGAGCCAGAAGAAATTAAGTAATAGAAACATTGCTTGTTTAATAGTTATTTTATACTTTGTTGGTAACTTCCATTGTGAATATTATTTCAAAGCATGTGATTAAGCAATTTTCAGAGTTCTGTATTGTATATCGTAATTATGCACCAAGAATTTTCTCTTCTGGGAATTACCTTTCAATTATAATGCTAACTTTCTGTAATACTGTCATCAAAACAAATCAACAGCTCTCTGATACTAATTCTCTTTTCTTTCCCCAAGCTTATTAAAATGTTAACATATTGGCCTTTAACGCTTAAATATTGTTTTTGGATAGTTAAAAGCTTACAGTGAATGGTAGAATTAAAACTTTGCTACATGTGTTTGAATGTTGTTTGGTGATAAAAGAAAGTATAGTAATCGTCTTTAGAAAGTTGCTACATATGGGGAAATGCTGGAAAGAGCAAAGACTTTTCTTTTCCAGTGGATTATGGTGCATGTTTTTTGAGAAGTGGAGCTCCAGGGACTGTATGTGTGTTTGTAGTGGGTTGTGGTATACACAGAATGTCAGCATTCTCTTAGGCGCTGCTCTGTCAACACTGCTTTATTAGTATCATTTTGAATGTTTTTTCAGCTGAAACTTGTAAGTCACTCTACAGTTTGTTAAATGAACATAATTGGCTTGTAACAGAGAAATACACAAGGCCAACGTGAAATAATTTGGCAGTGTTGAGAGTTTTACATCGTAAATACCGAAGTGTGCAGAGGTATAAAACTAAGCAAATTTTGGAATAAATGTTAAGTCTCTTAAGTCAGTGAATACAAGATGAAGTCCAGATCTCTGAAGCATGGAATTCAATATGCCAAACCTGCTCCAAGCCTGTGGCCACCAGGAAAAAAATTTTTTTAAATTTTTTTAAATGTTTTTTATTTATTTCTGAGAGAGAGAGACAGCATGAGCAGGGGAGGGTCAGAGAGAGAGGGAGACATAGAATCTGAAATAGGCATCAGGCTCTGAGCTGGCTGTCAGCACAGAGCCCGACGCGGGGCTCGAACCCACGAACTGCGGGATCATGACCTGAGCCGAAGTCGGATGCTTAACCCACTGAGCCACCTAGGCTTGGTTTTTAACATAGCATGAAAATATTTATTTGCCAACATTTAGAAGTTGAAAATTTTCATTTTTTACAAAATTGATTTTTGCATCTTCTTTTGAAAAACTGGAAGGCATAGCAATGTTTTCTGGGGAGCAACGTAATGATCTCCCCTTTTATATGGGGTTTGTACTCTGTAGCCCACCATAGTCCCCAGAAGAGATCCTCTTGGCCCCAACATTGAGACCAAATGGCTGTGAGCATTTTCACCCTGCACGCTTCACTCCTTTCTTGCCTGCCCCTGTAGGCATGTGAATTTACTGTCATTGTGTTGTAGTTTTATGTAGTGTCATTTCACAGATCCGTAAGTGTAACCCAGTTGTTCTCCTCCTAGTCCCCAGTTGTCTCCATTATCAGGCTAACTATGACATACTACTTAGTCTGTGTCACACATGCTCTTCTCTTTCCACTGAACTGAGCTGCAGAATGCTTGTATCATTTCATTGGAACTTAGTACATCCTACTTTATATAGTCATCTTTTTATATATTCTAGCTTACCAGCTGTAAGTTTCTCGAGGGCAGGAACTACATCTTAGAATTTACTAGTGCCTAGCAAATCTACTTTACATTTACTGGATTAATTATTGTTTAGATGGTACCAGTAGATGGTAATATATAACTATAATGATGCTTCAGAAGAATTAGAAAATACCAAAAACTCATAAAATCTATTTCCTCAGCCAGGGCTATCTTAATTTACTTTATCGATTTCTTTGTAGCAGGATTTATATCATTTATTTGAGTATTAATTCACTTACCGCCTCATTTATTGCTCGTTAAGATTCTGTCATGTAGGTGGATGCCGTTTCCAAGTAAGCGGATCGTTATTACACACCATTTTATTACTTTAGATGTGCTTCTTTCTAAGGCTAATACCATTTTAAATGTCTTATTTTTTTCATTCATTTGACAAATAGTGTGTACCCTACGCAGAAGGTCCTGGAGATAGTGTGTATTCGCCATGAATTCAGGAGAGCAGGCATGATGCAGAATTATGGTGCATGCTCTCCTGAAGCTTTAACCCATTACCTAGAAAGGCAGACAGTAGATAACAGAATGTATAACTGTTTAATTTCGATAAGTATACCAAGAAGTAGGGATTGCCCTGAGACCTTATAACTGGGCACTCTGGTCTGAGGGTGGGGCTATAATGGGGAGTATAACATAACTGAATTCTAAACTCCTTGACTTTCTCATAATGCCATAGCAGTTTATAAAATATTCTGAGTGTAAAAATATTAACCTTAGAAACAAATAAATGAAGCGGTAATTTCTGTGACAAAGTAAGAGTTTAAAAAAATTCTCTAATGAATTTACCATCAGCTGCAGTCATTACATTAATGATGAAGAATGAATTTTTTTTTTAAATCTTCATTTTTGAGAAACAGAGACAGAGTGTAAGCAGGGGAGGGGGCGGAGAGAGGAGACACAGAATCTGAAGCAAGCCCCAGGCTCCAAGCTGTCAACACAGAGCCCCAACACGTGGCTCAAACTCATGAAATGCAAGCTAATGTCCAGACCTGAAGTAGGGCTCTTAACTGACTGAGCCACCCAGGCACCCCATGAAGAATGATTTATAATTTATAACTCTAGAGTTTATTTTGTTTGGTACCTGAATCGAACCCTATTTAAATAAGTAAATGTCAGAGTTCCTGGGAGGCTCAGTCGGTAAAGTGTCTGATTTCGCCTCATGATCTCACAGTTTGTGATTTTGAGCCCCTCATTGGGCTCTGTGCTGACAGCTCAGAGCCTAGAGCCTGCTTCAGATTCTGTGTCTCCCTCTCTCTCTGTCCCTCCCATGCGCATGCTCTGTCTCTCTCTGTCTCTCAATAATAAATAAAAACATTTTAAAAATTAAAAAAAATAAAAGATAAAATGGAATTTGGGCTAAAAATTTCAGATATAGCTGACTTGCAAACTTTTATTTTAGGAAACCATAATTATTTTAGAGATGCTTAAAGTGAGGACATTTCTTATGGCTTCCAAAAACAGGATATAAAAAATAAACTGACTTATTCCTTCAAGAGTAGCTAGTGGATGATACCTTTATTTTATATTTCCAAGGCCGCAACTAAAATATATTAATAGTTTATCAGTCTGATCTTGGAGTGATGTAATAGAATGTTATGAAAAACTTCAGCAGTAAAGTTAGTAGCATATGTGAGCCAAAAAATAGAGTGGAATTTTGTGTGGTGTATATATTTTATCACACCAATCAGAAATGCTTTAGGCATTTTTTCCCCAAAGAAAATAGAATTCTATACTTAACTAAATCCATCTAAATATAGTGGTAAAGTTAATGTTTTGCATAGCTTAATGTCACGGTGAAACAAAGGTCAGCTGTAGTGGTGCCATTTCTGAGATTTCTGTTGAGAAACTCATGTTACTGGTAATTATAGAAAGAGATTCAGAAAAATTAACATACTTAAGGAAGTTTTAGTTCAAGTTAACCCAAGATTTTCAGATGTGAGCTTAAGGAAATGTAAGGAATCAGATCAGTAAATAGTTTTTAAGGAATGCCAAATGTCATACAGAATTTAAAATAAGTCCCAGATATAAATCTTCTTAACCTTAAGTATTCATTAAGTGAGCCTATGTTAATTTTAAGTTGTGAAGAAGGTATTTAATAGATTATTTGTAATTTACTAAATTATTTGCTTTTATTGGTGCCTACAGAAATATAAAGAGAAATTTTTATGAATTTTAGTTGTAGAGTAAAAACTAGCAGGGTAAGCTAATGAAACTCAGTTAACTTATAAAACAAAGTTTCCTTTAATGATTGGTTGGCTTATGTACTCTTGAACTAGACTCATAATTATCTGACCAGTAAGTTTTCAGGAAATTTGTAATCACCATATTATAGATAAAGGATCTAAGTTAATGCATTTTAATGTATGAACTATTTTGACTTGAGGAGCCTGAAACATTCTCAGTTGCCCAAGGGGATGGGAAAGGCTATGAAATGTTTGGGGGCTTGTGTGGCCTGGTTAGTAGTCAGTTGAATTCCATTTTCTAGGGCTTGAATCCTGACCAGATATGTTGCAGTAGTAACTCGTGTTTGTGTATCTCTTTTCTGGTATGATATTATTATTGTCTGTGTTATGGACATTAGTCAAGTCTTCCCAGGTAGGCAGTAAGATGTTCGAGGACACATAAGAGGTGATTTCTACTCTCTTGAATTCTTTCATAGGTGCTGTAAAACTGTTAGCTCTTGACTTCAGCCCAACAGTGTTGTGGCTTTATTCTTTCTGATCTGTATAGTGTGAGAGAGCTGTCACCTAGATTTAAACCTTCAGCAAGTCAGGGAAGCATCTGCCCCATTAATAAAAGTTAGCAGACTTGTATTTGTATCTCCCAAGTCTGATGATGTATGTAAGTAGCACAGTAGTGATATGTATTCATATTTAATATTGGCGTTGGAAATACACATTTTGTTGCATAAACATTTTAAAGGCCATGAAGAATACAGATTTTGTTCCATAAACTTTCAAAAGACTGTAAGTAAAGATTGGGTTTTAAATTTCTTTTCTACATTTATTTGTTATTGAGAGACAGAGAGAGGCAGAGCTTGAACGGGGGAGGGTCAGAGAGGGAGACAGAATCTGAAGCAGGCTTCAGGCTCATCCAGGCTAGCTGTCAGCACAGAGCCCGATGTGGGGCCTGAACCCACAGACTGTTAGATCATGACCTGAGCTGAAGTCGGACACTCAGCCGAGCCACCCAGGCACTCCCAAGTACTAACAATAGACTGCAACAATAGAAATTATCTGTGATTTCTCAGTGCAAGAAAACAAGGTCTCTTGAAATACCTTAGACTTTGGGATTTCTTCCCAGCCTACATCAGAACAGGGTTTCTTGTTTCCTCATGCCAGGAGTTTTCTTAGGGACAGTACACCACACACTGGGGCTGACCAAGACACAAGCTTAATCCATTGGAAACGCCCATTTAATCATTCCTGCAGTTTTTTCTCTTTGGTTTGACATGTGGTGTTGTCCACTCTTGTTGTGATGATCAAATTGCTTGTAAGGAAGTGGTCTTAAAATGACATGGCTCTCCGACCATTTGAGTTGATGTGCATGGCCCTGTGCCTAGGAGCGAGATGATAACAGACCTCATATTTTCTTATTAAATAATATTAGTCATATCTTTCTTTCATATTGGGGGTAGGGTCAAAAAGTTGGGATTATTTCTAAATGAAAATTTTATATTGCTGTGCCACCCATCTTTGCTGCTATTCTTGACCTCCTTACAGATCTGAGTTTTATCGTCCCCTGACTTCTTTTTCTTCAGCCCTTCTCTGTTTTCTGTTCCTGCTTCATCTGATCACATATGTATCTTCTATTACAGAAGGAAAAAACAACTCGGTATATGGTATGTTCTATAATGGGATGAAAAGGCTAATAAAATCATGTACAGAGATATTCTACTCCTTCCTAGAGTCTTTTTTACTCAAACTGTGTGTGTGTGTGTGTCTCCCAAGGATATTAATGAAGTTATTTTATAAGTATCTTTATGAATTTAAACCTTCCAGAGGGCAGGAGCAGTTGACCCATAAAGCAAACTAAAAACCATGTTTATGAAAATCCATGTTATATATCTCCCAAATCTGACATATGAATAAAATACAACTTTTCATAACAGTAATATGTAGTTAGATTTAATGTAGCATTGAAAAAGATAAATTGTATGTGTGTGAAAAATGTAAATACTAACTTTTCAGAAACTAAACAAAGATTGAATTTTGAAGATTACCAAATAGAATGTAGTTATAAAATAGAACATTTTTCTCAAAGAAACAAATCAGGATGTAATTGATTAGCTTCCTATAATAATTAAATATATATATATTTAATGTTTGATTATGGGAATAATTATGTAATCATAAGAATAATTCTAAATAGTGTTATTTCAATTCTCTTTAAGATGCTTAAGTGTAAAATGAAATAATAGGTCTTCAGAATGGTGTATGCATCTTAATTAATAAGGTTTTTCTACCTAAATACAGATAGAAATATAGCCATACAGCATGATTAAGAACTCTGTCTTTAGGGGTGCCTGGGTGGCTCAGTCAGTTAAGCCTCTGACTTCGGCTTGGGTCATGATCTTACATTCATGATTTTGAGCCCCGCATCTGGCTCTGTGCTGACAGCTCAGAGCCTGGAGCCTGCTTCGGATTCTGTATCTCCCTGTCTCACTACCCCTCCCCCTCTCGTGCTCTGTCTCTCTCTGTCTCAAAAATAAATAAAACATTTAAAAATTTTTAAAATAAGAATTCTATCATTAGAGTTTGGTATTATAATAAATCACTGTTCAGAAGTTGAATTAAATCTGATATTTGAGTGAGGTCACAGATCTTTTTTTATTTTTTAGAGAGAGAGCTCATGAGTGGGAGAGAGGGGCAGAGGGTGAGAGAGAAGAGACTCTTAGGCAGGCTCCATGCTCAGTGTAGAGCCCAATGCTGGGCTCAGTCCCACAACCCTGGGATTATGACCTGAGCCAAAATCAAGAGGTACACCCAACCAGCTGAGCCACACGGATGCCAAGGTCACACATCTTAAAGTGTTGTTAAAAAATGGAATATACCGGGGCGCCTGGGTGGCTCAGTCGGTTGGGCGGTGGACTTCAGCTCAGGTCATGATCTCAAGGTTAGTGAGTTCGAGCCCCGCATCAGACTATGTGCTGACAGCTAGCTCAGAGCCTGGAGCCTGTTTCAGATTCTGTGTCTCCCTCTCTCTCTGACCCTCCCCTGCTCATGCTGTCTCTATCTCTCAGAAATAAATAAAACATTTTAAAAAATGGAATATACTACTGAAATGAAATAATGCACTTGAAAGTACTTGGTAAGTGTGGTATCCCATGGAGATACCCCTCAGGGTCTTATCATAGTTATCTGAATGGTCATTTACTACCCATAGTGTGGGCAGTAGAAAAGATTGTTACAGTGTTTACCCTGGACTGCAGGTCATGAGCCGGAAACTCTGACTTTGGTACATACTTGAGGGGCAAGGATATATAGTGTATCAGATTAAGAACCATGATTTGTATATACTATCTTTCTCAAAAATGGAAGGAAAGTGAACATGTCTTTCTTTTAAGCAGCATCATATTTTATGATTCCAGCAGCATTATAATTTATATATTTTATGACATTTTGTAGGTTACTTTATCCTCACAGTAGTAGTCCCTCTTTTACAGAAGAGGAGGGTAAATTGGATGACTTGACAACTTTACCTGAAATACTTTGTGAAAAATCAGAACATAATTCTAATTCTGAGGCCTGTGTTCTTTTTTCTTGCTACCAGTCATCCTGTTGATAAAATATTTCTAGAGTATTTGCAAAATACAGTGTGACATTTTGATTTCTTTTTTTTAAGTCAGTTTTGGTTTCTGCCAGATACTAAATCAACTTGTGTTCCATAATTAGCTTATACTGATTTTGCCATACAGAATTTTTTCTGTCAGTCTGAACTAGATAGGGTAGTCTTTTCAAACATTTTGTATTTCCTGTGATAATGCATTTAACTTGGCACAAAATTCCTGATCATTGGATTTTACAGCAAGATATGCATAAAATTTCACACTATTAATCCTTTGTTCAGAGCAGCTGTTAACCTTGAAAAAAATCTCTAGTAATTTGTAGGATTGGTTAACAAAGGAGAATTAGAATGAAGGTGTTTTTGGAATGATTGCACACTGTACATTTAAAGGTGAGACATTAAATACATTTGCTTGATTTCTTTTTAGAGCATTACAATCTTTAAGTGCTAGTGTTTTATGGAAACATACTCAGGCCTTTCTGAAGGAAAGTATTGACATGTAGACTTTGTAAATGAACCCAAATTTAGCATCAGAACATCTGCACATCTTTCTTTCATTCAACTCTTATTTATATGCCAAGCATTTTGCTGGAAATTCAGTGATGACCAAGGAATGGACCTGTCCTCTGGAAATTGGAACCTGGTTGATGAGGGAGACAGACAAACCAGTGAACACTTAAACCATGTGGCATGTGAAATGTTAACCTGTTTAAACATTTTTTAATGTTTAAAAATGTTTCAATGTTAAAAAATCTGTTGTGCTAACTTTGTATAACAGGAAATTTTCTTTTCTCTCTCCAGAATTCTTACTAGATAATACCACTGGTAAACATAAAAGGCCAACTTTTGTTTTTACTTAGTATCACTTAAAACTATAGTCTTTTCCCAAATCACCATGAATTCCTACCTTTGATTTTTTAAGATCGGGTTTAAACTTTCTGAAGCCATGGATTTAGCCAGTTTAGTTAATAATTGTATCACTTTTATTTATACCCTGCACCATGCAGCAAAGGGTTTGAGGTAATATGGTGTTACTTAACACATAAGGCGCTTTAATGAACATGTAGATTCATTACATTTCTTAAAATCAGATTTTTAGTTATATAAATTACATACAATAAAAATAAAGTTCACAGATTTTAAGTAGATAATTTGGTGACTTTGGAGAAATGTGTATAATTATGTAACCAGTGTCAATCAAGATGTAGAACATTTTTGTCATGCCGAAAAGTTTTCTTTAGCCTCTTTTTAGTCAAGTCCTCTTCTTCCACCACTTTCTCCTTTTTCTCCTTCCCCCTTCAACCCGTTATCCGTGACAACTCCTGATCTTTAGTTTTGCATTTTATAGAATTTCATGTAAATTGAATCATATGACCTGTAGTTTTTTTTTTTTTGTGCCTTGCTTTTGTATCTGGCTTCTGTCAGTTAGCATAATGCTTTCTAGATTCATCCATTTGGTTGCATACATTGATAGTTTTTTTTATTGGGCAATATTAAATTGTCACAACTTTTCATTCATCCGTTATTAATGGATATTTGCATTGTTTCCAGATTGGAATGGAATTTTATTATGAATGAAGTTACTATGAACATTCGTGTGTAAATTTTTTTAATTTGAGGCACTCCAGTTCATTTATATTTTAAAACTTTTTATTCAAGTATAATTAATATACAATGTTCCATTAGTTTCAGGTGTACAGTATAATAATAAAACAATTCTATACATTTCTCAGTGCTCATCAAGATAAATGTACTTTTAATTCCCTTTATCTATTTTACCCATCTGTCCACCCACCTCCCCTCTGGCAGCCACCAGTTCTCTGTATTTATTTATTTTTACATTTTTATTTTTGAGAGAGAGCAGAGACGGGGCAGAGAGACAAGGAGAAAGAGGATCCGAAACAGGCTCCACGCTGCCAACACAGAGCCCAGCGTGGGGTTCAAACTCACAAACTGTGAGACCATGACCTGAGCTGAAGTCAGATGCTTAACTGATTGAGCCACCCACGCCCCCCCATTCTCTATATTTAAAAGTCTGTTTTTTTTGTTACTCTGGTTTTTTTTCTGTTTTTTAAATTCCCTGTGAGTGTAATTCTCTCTGAGTGAAATCATACAGTATTTCTCTTTCTCTGTCTCACTTATTTCTTTTAGCATTATACCCTCTAGGTCTATCCATGGTTTTTGCAAGTGGCAAGATTTCTTTCTTTTTTATGGCTGAGTAATACTCCATTATGCATATATACCACATCTTCTTTATCCATTCATCTATCAATGGAACTTGGGTTGGTTCCATACTTGGCTATTGGAAATAATGCTACAACAACCATAAAGGTGCATGTATTTTTTGAGTTAGTGTTTTTGTTTTCTCCGGGTAAATACCCAGTAATAGAATTACTGGGTTGTAGGGTAGTTCCGTTTTGAGCTTTTTGAGGAACCTCCATTCTCTTTTCCACAGTGGCTCTACCATTTTGCATTCCCACCAGCAGCGCATAAGGATTCCTTTTTCTCTACACCCTTACCAGCACTTACTTACTGAATCTAGCCATTTTAACAGGTGTAAGGTGATACCTCATTTTGGTTTTGATGTACATTTCCTTGATGATCAATGACAGCATCTTTTCCTGTGTCAGTTGGCCACCTGCATGTCTTCTTTAGAAAAAGATCTACTCATGTCTTCTGCCCATTCTGTTTTTTTTTTTTTTTAAATTTCTAGGAGAGAGAGAGAGACAGTGTGAGCAGAGGAGGGTCAGAGAGAGAGGGAGTCACAGACTGAAACAGGCTCCAGGCCCTGAGCTGGCAGTCAGCACAGAGCCCGACGCGGGGCTCAAACCCATGAACCGTGAGATCATGACCTAAGCGAAAGTCAGACGCTTAACCAACTAAGCCACCCATGCGCCCCTCTTCTGCCCATTCTTGATTGATTGAATTATTTGGGGTTTTTGGTGTTGGGTTGTATGAGTTCTTTGTATATTTTGGATAGAACGCTTTCTCAGATATATCGTTTGCCAATGTGTTCTCCCATTTGTTAGGTCGCCTTTTTGTTTCGTTGATGGTTTCCTTCACTGTACAACAGCTTTCGATACGGTGTAGTCCCGGTAGTTTCATTGTGCTTTTGTGTCCCTTACCCCAGGAGACATATCTAGAAAAACGTTGCCAAGGCTGGTGTCCAAGAAACTACTGCCTACTATTTTCTTTCAGGAGTTTTTTGGTTTCAGGCTTCACATTTAGGTTCTTAATCCCATTGTATATAGTGTTAAAATGTGGCCCAGCTTCATTCTTTTGCATGTAACATTCTAGTTTTCTCAACACCATTTATTGAAGAGATGGCCATTTTCTCATTGTATATTCTTGCCTCTTTTGTTATAGATTGACTATATACGCATGTGTTTATTTCTGGTGTCTATCTTAAAATCGGGGATTGTGATGCTTCCGGCTTTGTTCTTTTTCAAGATTGCATTGGCTATTTGGAGTCTGTGGTCCCATTTAGTATTATTTGTCCTAGTTCTGTGAAAAAGGTTATTGGTCTTTTGATAAGGATTCCAAGCGTAAGTCTTTGGTGGATGTATCTTTTCATTTACCTTGGGCAAGTACCTAAGAATGAGTTCTATGATAAATGAATGTTTGACCTTATAAGAAGCTGTAAATTGTTTTCCAAAGTAGTTACATCTTTTAACATTCTCAGCAGCAGTGTCTGAGAGTTCTAGTTGCTCTGAATTCTCACCAAGGTTTGGTATTTTCTGTCTTTTCCATTTTAAACATTCTAGGGGTGTGCATTGTGGTATCTCGCTGTAGTGTATTTTTTATTTTTGATTTGAGAGAGAGAGAACACACATGTGCAAGTATGGGAGAGGGGCAAAGGGAAAGAGAGTGAGAATCCCAGGCAGGCTTCAGGCTCAGCACAGAGCCCAGTGTGGGGCTTGATCCCACAACCCTGGGATCATAACATGAACCTAAATCAAGAGTCAGACACTCAGCCAGCTGAGCCACCCAGGTACCTTCACTGTAGTTTTTAATTTCATTTTCCTAATGACCAATAATATTGAGCATCATTTCAAATGCTTGCTTGCCATTTGTATATCTTTTTTCGGTGAAGTGACTGTTTAAATCTTTTGGCCATATTTTTAAGTGAGTTTTCTTCTGTTAGTAAGAGCTATTTATGTATTCTGGGTTTAAGTCTTTAATTAGATAAATGTTTAAAAATATTTTTTTTTCAGTCTGAGGATTGCATTGCCATTTTTAAACTGACTTGCAAGGAGCAGGATTTTTAACTGTAAAGAAGTCCAACTTATCCTTTAAAAAAATACTTGATCACAAAGATCTCCTAGAAGTTTTCTGTAAGTTTTACAGTTCTAGCTTTTATATTTGGATCTGTAATTCAAGTTAATCTTTGTATTAGGGCTGAAATCAATTCTAAGTTTATTCTCTCAGTAAAGTACCTTAGCACCTTTATCAAAAATCAAATGACTTTCGGTACATGGCTCTGGACTCTTTATTCCATTGACTAACAACATATCTTTAGGCTAATATTATACTGCTTTAGGGGCACCTGGGTGCCTGTCGTTAAGTGCCCGACTCTTGATTTTGGCTCAGGTTATGATCTCACAGTTTGTGAGACTGAGTGCTACATGGAGCTCCACACTCACAGCACAGAGTCTGCTTGGGATTCTCTCCCTCTCTGCCCCTGCTCTGCTCGCACATGCATGCATGCTCTCTCTTTCTCTCAAAGTAAACTTTAAAAAGGTAAAAATGATATATACTGCTTTAAGTAATATATGTACTCTTTACAGTACATCTGAAAAATCAGCTTTGAGTTTGACTAGAAAGGGCAGACCATACTTGCTTTGTTCTAATATTAGGGGAAAACCATTTACTCTTTCACCATTAAGGGTAATATTAATTGTTGGTTTTTCATAGATGGTCCTGACTTCTACTCTTGGAGCAAGTAATTTCCAAATTCTAGACAGATTAATGCAATTGGAAGGTGTTTTTGAAGGACTCCTTAGAGGGGATTTCGGGATTTTGTCTCTTCATTTTTAATAACTATTTCGAGGGTTACTAGTAGACAACTTATAACTTTCCAAATTTTATCTGAAAAAGAATTTTCATCCAGCTTTCCCTAGAGAGCCCATGATTAGTACCAACACCATATTTTCTTAATTCACTTTTCCAGAAGTGAAGGTCGTGAAGGAAAATAGGCACTCCTTTCTTAATGAGTACTTTTTGAACACTTGAATAGTTTTGCCTCTCGATCTGAGGCGATAATGGTTCTAAGGAATTTGTTGGCAATATAGAATGTTTTCTTGGTAGAATTATAGGAGTGAGAGGACAGGGATGCACCGTAGGTATTGGACAGTAGTCCTGCCATGAGGAATGGCTGACCTCGGAGTAGGCTGCTCATCTGGTTTATTCAGGATAATAGTCTATAGGTCAGCCTCAGGACTAGCTGCCTTTCCAGGATGATTAGAGACATTAAAAAAAAAAAAAAAAAAGCAATATTTAACAGAGGTAGGTTAGTTTCTGTTTTTTGTTTGTTTGGTTTGTTTTTAACTTCAGCATTGAATTATGGTTCCATTTTTCATGGAGGATTAGCCCCGTCATTATAGGGTAACGTGTAATTCTGATTTCCTTCCTCCACACCCTTTAAAAACCAGACTTTTAAGTCTCTCTCAAAGCATTTGAGGATGATTACTATCAGGAGGAATGTTGTCTTTTGGCGGTACGCAGGGGGATGCACTTCACAGAACCAGAAAATCCAATGAACAGGTAGGTCAGATGGAGACAACTTGACTGGGCTCTTAAGTGACTCACTGTTGGATGGTGTGGACTTCACCAGAGAGCACAGAGATTCACTGTTAAATGACTTTTATGTCTACTGTCTTTGGGATATCAGGTAATACTCAAGTTGGCTTTGGTTTCTTACTTCAAAATCCCAGTTGAGATGAGTTCTAGAAACAAGGTCTGTGAATTGGTGTATGGGAAATAGAATATTACTGTACAGGTAAATACTGCTTGAAAATGAGATTTCACACTTGATGGACCTAGCAAATTTATGGTGGTTGTCTTCTAGAAGTAAGTGAAGGGAATTAAACACTGGATGATGGGTAGAAGAGAGCCAGCTTCTGATCGAAAATTACCTTGGGGGAAACCTAAGGGATGCAGCCGTGGCTCCCAGTGATGTTCTTCACAGCTGCCATAACAGTCATGGATTTGTGTTACTCCAAAATAACACAAATCACCTCAGTCTCCTTGGAGAAGATTAGCTAATGATTGGATGATGCCCCAGGGGCATAGAGTAGCCATATAGAACTGGGAAGCCCTATAGAAAATAAACATTCTTATCAGTTTTCTTAAGCAATGACTTTTAAAACTGTAAGTCAGAGTTTCAGACTTTTTTCTTAATGATTAAAATAATCATTGTTGGAGTGCCCAGATGGCTCAGTCAGTTGAGCTTACAACTCCTGATTTCAGCTCAGGTCATTATCTCATGGTCCTGAGATCGAGCCCTGCATTGGGCTCCACACTGGGCATGGAGCCTACTTAGGGTTCTCTCTCTCTCTCTCTCTCTCTCTCTCTCTCTCTCTCTCTCTCTCTCTCTCCCTCCCTCCCTCCCTCCCTCCCTCCCTCTCTCCTCTCTCTCTCCCTCTCTCCCCCTCTCCCCCTCTCTCCCCTCTCTCCCTCTCTCCCTCTCTCCCTCTCTCCCTCTCTCCCTCTCTCCCTCTCTCCCTCTCTCTCCCCCCCGCCCCTCCTGCTTGTGCATGCACATGAGTGCTCTCTCTTTCTCTCTCTAAAAAAAAATAACAGTAGTAGTTGTTTTCTCTGACTTTTAAATTGATATTTTCAGATTTCTTTGTAAATTTATGTGATAATTTTGTTTCTAACTTACGGCAAAACTCCCAAAGGGGTGTTAAATTAGACCTTTTGTAGCAATAAAAGCCTTGTTAGAATATCCAGAGGAATTTTTTACTTTGAAGTCTATAGATTGTGCTTTTGATCTTTTACTGTAAAGAGTACCTGGACCTGTGAGTTTTACTTCAGTCCATTCTGCACGTTTGGCACATGAACAGTACGTGTGCATGTGTGAGGGTGTGTCCTGCAAATTCTCCTCTTTCAGGTGTGTCTGGTTAACAAAATAATTGCGGCCCATCATTTATGTGTATAAGGGTAAAAGCTGGATTCCTAGCATCTCAAACTCTTTTTCTGGCTTCAAAATCTTTTTTACATATAATTCTGCAACTCTCAGGGTAGAAGGCAGGTTTTATTAGCATTTGAGTACATTCACTTTAGTAAATCATTTTAGCATGTTTTTTAACTTTATATATAAAGTGAACGTTTTGAAAAGAGACTAGATTAAATTAAATCGTTTCCCACTCATGGGAGTTTTTGAACAGCATTTAGACAAGAAAAGAAGGAAAAGGGATACTGGGTACCTAACACTAACTGGTATTATCTTGGCAGATCATTCTCTCACCACATCGGTTTCTTCACCAATAAAAGTAAGGAGTTGGGGGGTGCCTGGGTGGCTCATTCAGTTAAGACTTCGGCTCAGGCCATGATCTCACAGATCGTGAATCTGAGCCCCACATCAGGCTCTGTGCTGACAGCTTGTAGCCTGGAGCCTGCTTCAGATTCTGTGTCTCTCTGCCTCTCCCTCACTTGTGCATGCTCTCACTTGCTCTCTCTCAAAAGTAAATAAATAAACTTAAATAAAATTAAGGGGTTGGAGTAGATCATCTGTAAAATCTGATACAGTGGTCAAGTTTTCATTTGGTTGTTATTTTATTGCATTATTATTCCATTTAGTAGTAGATAGAATCAGAGAAATTAAAATATATGGCTACTACTAAATTGTAAACACTGTAAGAATTCATTAACAACATCAGAATATCTAAGGCTTTTTTTCCCCCTATTTCTGGCTCATGGAAACACTTATGTAGTGGGCACAATAATATTTTATTAAGATTATTTTAGTTTGCTGTAAAGTCTTTGCATAGGATCTTCAATGAATTCAATTTATGTTAAAAGTAACAGGATTGCATACTTGTCCTACTTTATGTACCTTTTTCAAGTTTAATAACCAATATGTAGTTATTCACAGCATTTTCTTTTTTTTTTTACAAATAGTTTATTGTCAAATTAGTTTCCACATAACACCCAGTGCTCATCCCCACAAGTGCCCTCCTCCATGCCCATCTCCCCTCCCCCCCAATTCACAGCATTTTCAACAAAACCTCTCAGAAATTTTATTTTTTAATTATGACATATACACATAGAAAACTGCCTATAATGTCTGTGTACATTTTAAACAATAATAGTAATCAACACCATTGTATCTACTACCAATTATAAGAAAAAGAAGAATTTTCTAGCTCTTTGGTAGCTCCTGCCCTTTCTGAAGACATCTCCTAATCCCACACTACCCCATCCAGCACGATTTTGAGCTTAATCATTACCTTTCCGTACAGTCTTACCAATATATATTCTGTATCCCTGAATGAGTTACTGTTTCATCACCGGATTTTGAACTTTCTATTCAGGAAAGAATTGTGTATATTCCTTTGTAACTTGTTTTTTCACTGAACGTTGTCTTTGGGATTCACGGTTGTTCACGTGTGGCTGTGGTTCATTAATGTTCACTGCTGAATTGTTTTAATGGACCATATTTTATCTTGTCACTGGACTTTTGCCTCTCTGGTTTGTGTGTTTACTTTGTTGTTGTTAAGAACTGTTTAATAACATGAAAAGTCCTTCAGTGTTAAAGCTAGCAACTTTCTAAATCCTCAGTTCAATCTTTCTTAAAGGTGCTAGCCTCCGGAAAAACAATATTGCAGGGGAAAAATAAGTAAAGTTAATACCGAGATTCTCATGTAATATAAGAATTTCTATATTTCTACCAGATAATGAGAATTTCACAGCAAAATCATTATCTAGAAAATTACAGTTCCAGTGTCAGAGGGAATCGAGTGCAAGTCCCATGAATGAAGGAATCAAAGATTTCATTGTGGAAATTAGAAGCAGATGCTTCTAAGTTGGAGGATTTTCCCTGAGAACAGCACTTTTTGTTGGCGGTGTCATGCTAGAAATCCATCTTGGTTGAAAGGAATTTTTGTGCCTGGTTGCTAAACCTGATATGACTTTTGAATACAGATGGCTATGAAAAAAATAAAGTTTCTCTGGTTGAAAATTCGTGACTTTTACTCTTGACTCTGTTCTTCTTGTTGGTTGTCTATCTAGGCATCTCCCCTCATCTCCCAGGCTTTCCAGATGTACTCAGATTTTTGTTTTGATGTCCATGTACTTGAGGGGAAGTTGATCCTACCTCTAGCTCTAGAGACGGGCCCTGGGGCCTAACTATTCAGACCCCTGCCCTATGATTGGGGGTGGGGGGTGGGGTGGCTGGTGACCTGAGAAATCCAGTTAGGGTTAGTATCATTACTCCTGTTCGCCTCCGCATTCTGGGTTATTTGGCCACGCTGAGAAATGCAAGCCTTAAAGTGGAGTGATTCCAAGGTATGAGAAGGAAACTAGGTTCTGGATGACATCTCAGGCTACCACATCAAACCACCCAGGGGCCCTTTCATCCTGCTTGTAGCCTTCAAGTTACTTTGGTTTTTATAAATTTCCCATATAGCATTTAACTAGCTTAACTACTAATAGTTAACATGTCTATAGTGTATACCATATGCCTTACATCATCCTTTAAAGTAAGTACTGTTGTTATTCCCGTTTTACAGATATGGAAGTTGAGATGTAGAGAGAGGTGAAGGGACTTGTCCAAGGTCACGTAGCTGAGATGTGGCTGGCTAATAGTCAAACCCAGGCAATTTGGCTACAGAGTTCAAGTTTGAGTTTGATATTTTTGGTACTTAAAATTTAATGCATCCCAGACATTTGCTTTCACAGAAGTTGGCTTACCTGATATACAGGGAGACTTTTCTAGAAACTGTATTTTGTTGACAGTTTTGGAGATTAGTTTTCTTCTACGTTTGTCTATTACATTGAAAGACAAGGAAATATATGTATTTTTCCCCCTGTAAATAACATGCAGAAAATATTCAAGAAGCTGTGACCTTACTGACTCCCATTTCTGGGGTGGGGATTGGAGAGCGCCTCTTTAAACATAATTTTAATCTTAATTGCTAGAGAATTCCCATTTCTGGTGATATGATAAATACTTTGCTCATTGCATCCTACTGTGTGCCTATTAGAGACCCAGTACTACCACAGACGTTAGAGACCTAACAATGCTGATGGATGACCCTGGAGCACATACCAGTTCTCCGCGGGGAGACAGACTTGCCATCAAGTACAAGGGTGAGAAGAGTGCAAGGGAAATGCCCCTCAGCTGCCTAGCAATGTGGAGACATGCTTCCCAGACAAGTATCTTGAATTTTCTGGGGAGAACAAAGATAAGAGTATTTTGTTCTTGTTCTTTTGGAGGTGGGTGAATCATATGAGAGGGAGGATATCTAGGCAGGGGAACAGGATGGTCAAAAGCATAGACATATGACAGTTACGACTTGTTCAGAGAACTCTGAGGAAAACAGCTGTAATAATGTACAGCATGAGTGACAGAATGGCCACACCGAGGCTGGATAGAATACGAAGGTGAGAGGTTTGTGCCTTAGAGTTTAGGTGTTGTCCTGAGGAAGCACTGTGGCGTGAAAGAATGTGTGCGCTGGGATGTGAGATGCAAAATTGGATGTGCAGTTTAATGAGGTCACCTTGGCAGCATTGTGGGGGTGGTGGACTTACAGACTGAAACAAGACCAAACGTTTAGACATCCAAGTTAGAATACAGTGAAGATGGATGGAAGAGGAGAAAGGCACGAGAATGACAGACTGGACAGAGGAAGAATTTTTTTTTTTTGGTAATTAAGATTATTTTTAAGTGTATATAGCAACTCTATCCCAACCTTTCTGCCACTCGGATCATTTTTGTCATCCCTTCTCTCCCCCACCTTCCTTGGGTGCTATGAAAAGATTGTCAAAATGAATTGTTTTCATTTTTTAAACCTGGCAGGTAAAACTGAATGTGCTATCAAAATAAGCACTTGAAAAATGGTATGAAAATGACTTAAGTGAATGATCTTAGTTTCCTTTGAAACTTTACCATGGGTAAAAATACCAGTTTTTATCAGGGTTTTTGAAATACTTAAAATAATTATAAAGATCTCATTACTTTTTCTGTTTAATTGAAGGATGGTTTAATTGAAGGAAGGAATAGTGTTACATTATTTCAGGTGTGCAGCCAGTGATTTGGCAAGTTTCTGCGTTATGCTGTGTTCACCACAAGTATAGCAGTCCTCTCACCATCCAGTGCCGTTATGGTATGCTGTACCTTTTATACCCAGGACTTATTCATTCCACATTCCTTCACCCATTTTGCCCATCCCTCCACCCCCTTTTCCTCTAGCAACCACCAGTTCTTTGTATTTTTTGGAGCTGTTTCTGCTTTTTGTTTGTCTTGTTTTGTTTTTTACGTTCCACATAGAAGTGAAATCATATCGGATTTGTCTTTTTCTGTCTGACTTATTCCACTTAGTATAATACCATCTAGGTCCATCCATATTTTTGCAAATGGCAAGATCTGATCCCTCTTCGTGGTTGTTACTCCATTGTATGTATATGCACCGTATCTTCTTTATTTATCTATATGGATGAACACTCAGGCTGCTTCTGTATCTTGGTGATGGTAAATCATGCTGCAACAGACAGAAGGGTGCATGTATCCCTTTGAATTAGTGTGTTTGTTTTCTTTGAGTAAATACCCAGTAGTGGAATTACAGGGTCATGGGATAATTCTATTTTTAATTTTTTGAGGAACCTCCGTGCTGTTTTTCCACAGTGGCTGTACCACTTTGCATTTCTACCAACAGTGCACGAAGGTTCCTTTTTCTCCATATCCTTGCCAACTCTTGTTATTTCTTGCCTTTTTTATTTTAGCCATTTTAACAGGTATAAGGTTATATCTCATGGTCTTGATTGTATTTACCTGATGGTTGGTGATAGTTGAGCATCACTGTATACCTTCTTTTGGAAAATGTCTTTTGAGGTCCTCTGCCTATTTTTTAATTGAATAATTTGGGGGTTCTGATGTTGAGTTGTATAAGTTCTTTATATATGGTATTAACCCCTTACTGGATATATCGTTTGCAAATATCTTTTCCCATTTATTAGGTTGTCGTTTTGTTTTGTTGATGATTTCCTTCACTGTGCATAGCTTTTCATTTTGGTATAGTTCTAATAGTTGGATTTTGTTTTGTTTCCCTTGCTTTAGGAGACATTTAGAAAAATGTTGCTAACTCCAGTGTTGAAGAAATTGCAGCTAAAATTTTAAAGTTAAATTTTAACTCCAGGAGTTTTATGGTTTCAGGGCTTACATTTAGGTCTTTAATGCATTTTGAGTTTATTTTCCTTTATAGTGTAAAAAGTGGTCCAGTTTCATTCTTTCGCATATAGCCATCCAGTTTTCCCAGCACTGTCTATTGAAGAGACCATCTTTTCCTCGTTCTGAGTCTCCTCAGAAACCTGGTCAGGGTACTGAAGGAGACGCCTTATCATTCAGGGGAACATTTTCCACCGCTTGATTTCTCATCTGTCCCGTCTGAATTTGCTTCCTGGGACAGCAACACAGATTCTTTGAGGGACTCAGTCCTCTGTCCTGCCTCCCTACCCGGGGCCTTTGTAATTCTTCTCCTCACTGCATACAAGCCATTTCACCTCCCTCCATGAAATGTTTTCTCAGTGCTGCACCTGTTCTCAGGCTTTCCACAAATCCAGAGACAGCCTTCTGTTTACCACGTAGTTTAGCATTTAACTTAAAATATATAGTTGTATTATTTCTTTTCGTTCCTACTGTGTTAATTTTAACTCTTCAAAGAGATTATAAGGTCTCTAAGGGCCAGAGTTTAGAAATGATGTGAGAGATGAGAAGGAGCATACTTAAAGTGCTAGAGGACTCAAGTACCAGTTAGTTTATATGCTGGCCAATGGGCTAGCAGAATACTCTGGATTTCCCTCCCTGCCTCCCTTCTTGTCTTTCTTACTGTCTTTCTTACTTTCTTTCTACCTATTTGATTTAGGGGTTTCTATATTCTTGCTACTTCTATTCTAAAAATAGAGTGAAAGAGTAATTTTGGTTTACAGTTGGTATTTGTGATTTGGGGAGAATGTATTCAATAAATGGTATTTTTTTTTATTGATGTACTATAATTTACTAATCCTTTCTGTTGTTAGACTGTTTAGATTTTTTTTCCAGTTTTTACTCTGATGGTAATAGTTCAGTGAGTACTTTTGATCAAAAGTGTGATGTGGGTTGGTTGTTTCCTTCTTATACATTTTGTCCCCAGATGTTAGATTATTGGGTCAAAGGTACAAACATTTGTAGGACTAGACACATAATTTTATTCCTTACAGTATGGTAAGCATTAGTTGGCACCAATTCAAGTCCACTTTAATTGGAAGGTGCTTTGCCATTCCCAGCCCCAAGGAGTATCTAGCAAATGTCATTGTTAAATATAGAAATGAAATAATCTATTAACTGCTCACAAGAGAAAAACATGATTTCTTTTAGAACTCAACACTACCTATTACCAAAAACCCATTCTTCCATTTACTTTCCATAACATGACATCAGTAATGTTACTTAGTAGTACATGAATGGCCTATTTAATAATCTTCACAACAGTTTGATTTCAGAGGTGAGGAAAATGGACATGAAGTCAAGAGACTTGCCCAAGGGCACCCAGGTTTCAGGTGGCTTGGGTAGATCCAAATCCAGGCGGTCTGAATCCATACTCTTAAGTAGCACATTGTATTACCTCTCACTATATTCCCACTTTCTAAACTTAACATTTCTATTATTCAATAACTACATTTCAAATTTAGTTATTACTTTTATCTAACTTACTTGTATATTACTCATTACCTCGAGCTCTTACAGGTTAGGTTTCAGACCACTGCAGAAAAGTGAATACTGCAATAAAGTGAATCACATGAACTTTTTTTGTTTCCCAAGTCATATAAAAGTTATGTTTACACTATACTGTTGTCTGTTAGGTACACAATATTATTATGTCTTAAAAATGTACATACTTTAATTAAAAATACTTTATTGCTAAAAAATGCTAATTAAAATCTCACCTTTTAACAAGTCATAATTCTTTTGCTAGTGGAGGGTCTTGCCTCTGCATTGATGGGTGCTGACTGGTGAGCATGGTGATTGCTGAAGGCTGGAGTGACTATGGCAGTTTCTTAAAATAAGACAATGAAGTTAGCTGCATCCGTTGACTCCTTTCGTGAACAGCTTCTCTGCCTCCTGTGATGCTGTTTGATAGCATTTTACCCACAGTAGAACTTCTTTCAGAATTGGAGCCAGTCGCCTCAAACCCTCCTGCTGCTTTATCAACTTAACTTGTGTCCTATTCTAAATCCTTTGTTGTCATTTCCACAACTTTCACAGCATCTTCACCAGGCATAGGTTCTGTCTTAAGAAACCACATTCTTTTCTTGTGTATCAGAAACAGCTCTTCATCCATTCAAGTTTTATCCTGAGACTGCAGTTCAGTCCCATCTTCAGGTTCCACTTCTAATTCTAGTTCTCTCGCTGTTTCTCCTACTTCTGCAGTTACTTCCTACACTGAAGTCTTGAACTCCTCAAAGTCATCCATGAGGGTTAAAATCAGCTGCCTTGAAAGTCCTGTCCATGTTGATATTTTGACCTATAACAATGAAGCACGAATGTTCTTAATGGCATCTAGAATGGTGACTCCTTTCTAGGTTTTCAATTTACTTTGTTTGGGTCCATCAGAGGACTCATTATCCATGGCAGCATAAGATTTATGGAAAGTATTTCTTAAATAATAAAACTTGAAAGTCAAAATGACTCCTTGATCCATGGGCTTTAGAAAGGATGTTGTGTTAGAAGGCATGAAAGCAACATTAATCCATTGTACATCTCTATCAGAACTCTTGAGTGACCAGATGTACTGTCAATGAGCAGTAATATTTTAAAAAGAATCTTTTCCAGAGTGGTAGGGCTCAATAGTAGGCTTAAAATATTCCATAAACCATGTTGTAAACAGATGGGCTGTCATCCAGGCTTTGTTGTTCTGTTTATAGAGTACAGGCAGAGTAGAATTAGCATTATTTTTAAAGGCCCTAGGATTCTCAAATGCTAAATGAGTATTGGCTTCAACTTAAAGTCACCTGGTAGCTGCATTAGTCCCTAGCGAGGAGTCAGCCTTGTCCTTTGAAGTTTTGAAGCCACACGTTGACTTCTCTCTAGTTATGAAAGTCCTAAATGGCATCTTATTCCGTAAGAAGGCTGTTTTGTCCACTCCGAAAATCTGTTTATTGTAGCCACTTTTGTTAATTATCTGCACTAGATCTTCTGAACAACTTGATGCAGCTTCTACATCATCACTTGCTACTTCACTTTGTACTTCTATGTTATGAAGATAGCTTCTTTCTTTAAACTTCGTGAACCAACCTCTGCTAGCTCCATACATTTCTTCGGCAGCTTCCTTAGCTCTTTTAGCCTTCATAGACTTGAAGAGAGTTAAGGCCTTGCTCTGGATTACTCTTTGGCTTAAAAGAATGTTGTGGCTGGTTTGATCTGCCCAGACCCCCAAGTAAAGCTGTTTTGCCTTTGTATCATTAGTGTGCTTGCTAGAATAGCGCTTTTCCTTCAATAACCTCTCCTTTGCATTCATAACTTGGCTAACTGGTGTAGGAGGCCTGGCTTTCATCCTGTTTTGGCTTTTGACATGCCTTGCTTAACTAAGCTTCATCATTTCTAGCTTTTGATTTAAAGTGAGAGACATGCAACTCTTCCTTTCATATGAATGGTTAGAGACCACTGTAGGATTGTTAATTGTTCTTATTCCAATATTGTTGTTTCAGGGGGGAAATACAGAGACCAGGGAGATAGGGAATGGCTGGTTGGTGGAGCAATCAGAATACCCACATTTATCGATTAAATTCATTATCTTATCTGGGCACAGTTTGCGGCACCCCAAAATAATTACAATAGTAACATTAAAGATCACTGATCACAGATCACCATTATAAATATAATAATAATGAAAAAGTTTGAAACATTGTGAGAATTAACCAAAATGTGATACAGAGATACAAAGTTACCAAATGCTGTTGAAAAAAATGGTGCCAACCAGATTTTCCAGAAACCTTAAATTTGTCAACAAGCAAACAAAACCACACGCGCGTGTGCACACACACACACACACACAAAATCTGTGAAGTCCAATAAAGCAAAGTGCAATAAAACCAGATGTGCCTATATTTTAAAAACAGCTAGATGGTAAAAAGTAATGACTCTAAGGAAACTTGTTCTTAACAGTTGGTTCTCAACAGTGGAGGATTTTGTCCCAAGGGCATTTGACAGTGTCCTAAGAAATT
The DNA here is from genome assembly GCA_017311185.1 of Proteles cristata cristata. Taxonomy (NCBI): domain Eukaryota; kingdom Metazoa; phylum Chordata; class Mammalia; order Carnivora; family Hyaenidae; genus Proteles; species Proteles cristata. The sequence goes on from JAESUZ010004393.1 coordinate 117,088, forward strand.
TTGGGTTGTCACAATTTGAAGGTGGGGGAATTCTCCTGACATCTAGTGAATAGAGGCCAGGGATGCTGCTAAACGTCCTACAATGCACAGGAGGTCCCACAGTACAAAGGATATTTTACCCCTGGTGTCAATAATGCAAAGATTAGGAAACCCTGCTCTAGAACCTTCCTTGTCCAAGGACATGTATGCAGTAAGTGAAACATCTCTCTCTTAATGAGCATATACTATGTGCCTGCCAGTCATAGATTAGAAGAAATCTTCTAATCTTCTGAGTAGGGGAGACAGACAAGAAATGTAAGCTACTGAACTGTTGGTGTAGAGATAGTGCTTTGAAATAACAAAGTGTGTTTGCACAAATGAGTTATCCATGAAGCAAAATTTCTAACTGAATATGAATTAGTCACAGGGCCAGCCCAAATTCAAGGGAAAGGGAAATAGATCCTATCTCTTAATAATAGGGAGCATGGAGAAAGAGTTTACAGTTTTCTTTAATATGCCATAAGTACTTAACAGTAGTACCTAACACATAGTAAGTGTGTTATAATTATAACACACTTATAATTATAATGTTAGCTATAATTAGTGCCTTTTCTGAGCAGTAGTTGAACCTTGGCATTTGCTATTCCCTCTATTTGGAAAACTCTTCCTGAGATGGATGGATGGAGGGATGGATGGATAAATGGAAGGAAGGAAGGAAGGAGGAAGGAAGGAAGGAGGAAGGAAGGAAGGAGGAAGGAAGGAAGGAAGGAAGGAAGGAAGGGGAGAGAAAGAAAGAAGGAAAGAAAGAAAAAGAAAGAAAGAAAGAAAGAAAGAAGAAAATAACACCCCTCTCTTCTGTGATCATTTCAAATATCTACTTATCAGAGATGCTTCTCCGGATTTACCCTGTATGAAATAGCATCTACACTACCATCTTATCCCCATCAACTCTCTCATCTACTCTCAGTTTATTTTTCTTCATAGTGCATGTCACCATCTACATTATATATTTATTTTCTCTCTCCATCATAGCAGAATACTTGTTTTGTTCAGTGTTATATACTCAGTGCCTACAACACTTAGTACATCGTAGGTGTTTAATGTATATACATGGAATTAGTGAGTGAATAAATGAATGAGGAAAAAAGAACAACTCATATTACCAAAGACATTTTGATACCACTTTTAAGATATCATGCATTGAGAAACTATATACTATTTATTCCAAAATGATATTAACCACACTGTTCATATACTTAATGCTGTCAGCTATTATGTCTTCCCGTGAGACTTATCCATCAGGATACAGGCAGAGGCAATATCATCATCTTCAGTTTCTTGGCGGTGGTATGTTCCTAACTAGATTTTGAGCTCAAGGATGTAGGGGCAGATCTTCTATTGCTGTTGTATTCTGCTTTTAAGCAAATAAATACAGTACCATATATGTAACTTGAGCTTCCTAAATGTATAATAATTAAGGTTAGAGCTCTTTGCGCTCCAGCTTTCTAAGATAATTTTTCATCTTGTTTTTGTTAGGTTATAAAGGTTACCTCATTGACTATTGAAATACGGCTACTAACCATGCTTGCCTTGTAGTAATCATCTTAGCACATTACCACCTTTCACTTTTTTTAGGGTGACGGTCTCAGAATTGAGAATCCTTTGCTTCCATTCAAAGTGAGACTGTATTATGTGTGTTGGAAATTTCTGATAACCTAGTTCTTTTATTTTTAAATAAACTTTTTTATTTAGAATACTTTCAGATAGATAGAAGTTGCAAAGAATATAGGAGTTCCTGGACACCCCACATGTACCCAATTCTTCCTCTTGTTAACATCCTACATGAGTGTGCTATGTTTATCATGACTAATAACCATTTATTCATACATTATAATAAACTAAAGTTCATGCTTTCATTCTGGGGTGTGACCCAGTTTTAAAGATTAATTCTAAGAATTTCTAAAAAGAAAATCTATATTCAATGTACACGCTTACCCGGTGGTAGGTAATTTCCCGATTCGTAAAAGAAAGTAACTTTTAGCCAGTGCGGTTTATCAGAAAATAAGGCACTTATAATAACGTGGATTTAAAATTTGAGTGAGGGAATCTAATAGCTTAACATATTTTATTTGTGAGTTGGGTATTAATAAAGATGATAGGATGAAGCTTGATGATTATTAAAGGTAATTTTTTGTTGCCTGGAATATCTGATCCTACAACATGGTGTGTTCAGTAATCTATCCTAAGATCACTGGACAGAAAAGGGCTGCCCAGAGTAGGAAGTGTACCCTCCTGGGTCCGAGTTGGGACTTAGCTGAGGACACAGCAGAGGTAGCCAATGGCTCAGAGGTAATTTCTACAACTCAAACTGGTATAAATTTAGTCTAATTCTTTTCCCTAGAGGACTGTCCAATTTAAGATTAAATTTTACACTGGAGCCTTTTAGAGATACAGGCATTTTGCTTTTTCACTGGAATCTTTTAATCAGCTTTAATGCAGTCCTGGGTAAAGTAAAAACTGAATCCTATCTCTCTTTTAGGACTTTTTAGTTTGCCATCCTCAAAGCAGAAAAGGCAGCAATGAGGGAGTGCTGCTTCTTAAATTCTCTGCTTTTCATTAACTTTCTTCAATAATCCTCTTCTAGTCTTTTTTAAATACATTATTTGAATCATAAAATAAGTAAAAATTGTAGTCAAATGGAATTTGAAAATTATTTTAATGAAGCTCTGGAAACATCTCAAACCTCAGAAGATATTTTTTCCTTAGTTTATTTTTTAAATTCTTGAAAGTAGGTTAGTAGCAATACCCCCCTTTTAATTGGTTTAATTAGGAATGGAAAATTATAGGAATAACTCAATTTGAAATGTAGATTTAAATAAGAAGAATTACATTGGGATTAGTATCACTTAAGGGTTTGAATTTAAATAAGATGCATTTAATCATAGCTTAGAATTTCTTCTTGGAAAGATTTTAATAGCAGAGAGGAGACCTAAGTATTAGAATAGATCAATACATAGGAAAAAAAATTGCCATGAAATTGAAAAGGAAATTGCTTTACAACCATATTTCTCAAATAGTATGTTTAAGGATATTATTCTATAGGACCTTAATAGGTAAGTCTTAGAGGAGGGGGAAGTATTCTGTGACCAAGTTTGAGAAATATTAAGTTAAACAAATTAAAGCAATTGCCTGCAGTACTCCTCAGAGCCTTTAACACTTTCTTTCAGAGAAGGTATATATAGAGCCCCCTGTTTCCCCAACTTACTTATCCCTAGGTCACCCAGTAACACTTTTCAGGAAAGTGTTCTAGTACACAAATTTGACCTCTTTTAGGAATTTATTTATACCTTTGAAAAATTTATTTGACTTCTGAAAAGTCCTCATATGTTGCTTATTCCCCATTCTGTACCTCTTGATGTTTTCCCAGTGTACACTGTGAAAGTCTTATATTCACCTGTTTGCTCAGTACCTTCCTTACGTTAACTCAAGTATGGTTTTTATACGTGACTATGTGTCAGAAATACCTGGGAGCTTTTTTAAAAGCTTAAGATTCCTGGGTCCTGACCTGGGAGATTCTGAGTAGAAATGTAACTGTGCTCAGGATTCCGTATTGATTACAGATACTCAGGTGATTCTGATGCAGCCAAAGTGGGTCTTCCAATTGGTGCTTTGGAACTATTGAACTAAAAGTGCGCATTTGTCAGATCAGTGATTGGATTTGGGGTACACTTAGTTTGTGGTCATATAACACAGGGGCTAAACATCCCATACTGGCAATAAACTTCAATGTTGACCTCCAGTGATCCTATAGAATGATGTGCTGGCTATAATCTTAATGTGAAACAATTGCTATTATCTTTTAAGAAATGCAGAATACTTGTAAGGGGGCTTTTGGTCCCCTTGGTAATAAGGAAATAATGTATGTAAGATTACCATCTGTTGTTACTTAATTTGAGTAGCTCCCTTATTGGTGACATTTTATTCATACTTTAAAAAGAAATTCTAGTTTATATTTACTGATAGCCATGTAAGATTATATTCTCTCCCATCTTCCTGCCAATAACAGATGGACATTTAACCTTAAGCAAATAGACCAGATTATATCTCATTTATGCTTTGATTTATGTGAGCACTGACAGTAGCTTTTCTGTTAGAACTGTGTGGTTATGTACTCAGAAAGCTATAGAATACTTATGCCTAAGGAAATTGAAGAGGACACAAAGAAATGGAAGAGCATTCCATGCTCATGGATTGGAAAAACAAACATTGTTAAAATGTCTATACTACCCAAACCAATCTACACATTTAATTCAGTCCTTTTCAAAACCAACAGCACATTTTGCAGAACTAGAACAAAAAATTCTAAAATCTGTATGGAGCCATGAATAGCAAAGCAGTCCTGAAAACACCAAACAAAACTGGAGGCATCACAGTTCTGGATTTCAAGCTATATTACAAAGCTGTAGTCATCAAGACATTATGGTACTGGCACAAAATCAGACACATAGATACAGTGGAACAGAATAGAAAACCCAGAAATGGACCCACAGCTATATGATCAACTAATCTTTGACAAAGCAGGAAAGAGTATCCAATGGAAAAAAGACAACCTCTTCAAATAGTGTTGGGAAAACTAGATGGTGACGTGCAGAAGAATGAAATTGGACCATTTTCTTATACCATACACAAAAATAAATTAAAAATGGATGAATGATCTAAATGTGAATCATCAAAATCCCAGAGGAGAACACAGGCAGCAACCTCTTTGACCTTGGCCAGAGCAGCTTCTTAATAGACACATTGCTGGAGGCAAGGGAAAGAAAAATAAACGTCAACTATTGGGACTTCGTCAAGATAAAAAGCTTCTGCACAGAAAAGGAGACAGTCAACAAAATTAAAAGGCATCCTATGAAGTGGGAGAAGATATTTGCAAATGACATACCTGATAAAGGGCTAGTATCCAAAATCTATAAATAATTTAGCAAACTCAACACCCAAAACACCCCAAATAATCCAGTTAAGAAATGGGCAGAAGACATGAATAGAAACTTCTCCAAAGAAGACATCCAGATGGCCAACCGATACATGAAAAGATGCTCAACATCACTCATCATTAGGGAAATACAAATCAAAACCCCCTCACACCTGTCAGAATGACTAAAATTAACACAAGAAACAGCAGATGTTGGTGAGGATGCAGAGAAAGGGGAACTGTATTGCATTTTTGGTGTGAATGCAAACTGGTGCAGCCACTCTGAAGAACAGTATGGAGCTTCCTCAGAAAACTAAAAATAGTATTACACTACAATCCAGCAATTGTACTACTTGGTATTTACCCAAAGAATACAAAAAGATTCACAGGGATACATATACCCCAAGGTTTTCAACAGCATCATCAACAATAGCCAAACTATGGAGAAAGCCCAAATGTCCATCAACTGATGAATGGATAAAGAAGATGTGGGGTGTGTGTGTGTGTGTGTGTGTGTGTGTGTGTGTGTGTATGTGTATGTGTATGTGTATTACTCAACCATCAAAAAGAATGAACTCTTGCCATTTGCAATGACGTCGATGGAGCTGGAATGTATTATCTTAAGCAAAATAAGTCAATCAGAGGAAGACAAATACCATATGATTTGACTCATGTGAAATTTAAGAAACAAAACAGATGAACATATGAAAAGGGGGGTGGGGAAGAGGAGAGAGGGAAACAAACCCCAAAAAATTCTTAATAGTAGAGGGTTGATGGAGGGAGGTGGGCGAGAGATGGGCTCGATGGGTGATGGGTATTAAGGAGGGCACTTGTGATGAGCACTGGCTGTTGAAGGTTAAGTGAAGAATCACTGAATTCTACTCCTGAAGCCAATATTGCACTATATGTTAAATAAGTAAAATTTAAATTAAAAATTTAGTTATACTCTCTGGTAAAACAGTTCTGTATTCTGGAAATTCTCTTCTGCATCCTACAAATACAGCTGGAAAGAGACAATAAAAATACTACTGGAGAAAAATAATTACTGTTTGTTTGAGAGGCAACTAGTCTTAACCTATCTTGGTTGAATAGTGTTATATTAGCAATAATATATGAAAAAGTAGACACACCCATTAAAAGTAGAACATATCCCCCACTGTTTTAAAATGATTCTGCAAAATCTTGCCAATGCAATAAGACATGAAACAAAGGGTGTGAGTGTGGAAGATCGGAAATAAAAATTTTCATTACTTGCAAAGAAAGTTGTATATATTGAAAACCTGAGAGAAATTAAAAAATAATGTGTTTAATAAACTGAATAGTTATGAGAGGGTATTTACAAAATCCACTGTTCTTTTGTATACAAACACAGTTTGATATATACAGTTTTGTTATTTCTGTGTATTAATTGGTCGGTGGAAAAAAAACCAGAAGAATTGTTTGCATTGTCTGGTTAAAGGATAAGGAGAAAGAGCAGCACCATAAAAACTCAGGGAGGAAAAAAAGTTATAAGGAGGGCTTCACCTTGGTAAGTTAAGAGAGATCCGTTGAAGTGAATCCCGCAGATCCTGCCACTGGCTTCCTTCGGCAGAGCCATGTTGGTGAAGTGAAGGAAGTGAAAGCCAGACCACAGTAGTTAAAGGAGGAATGTAATGTAAGAGCCAAGACGTTTATTTGAGTTTGTAATGGAAAAAAAGATTGAGAATGTTGTTGCTGGTTTGTCATTTTGTTTGTTTATGGAAGCCTTGGTGTTGTCTCCCACGCGAGACCGGAAACTTCTCAGAGGCAGGCTCTCTCTCTCTGCTTCTGCGAGCCCTGCAGTGCCTGGCACCGCCTCGAATGTAGGACGCTCTCATTGGCTCTATGTTTAGTTCATGACTGTGAATGAAAGTTTTAAAAACAGTTGATAGTGGGCACAATACAGATTACATTTCAGTGAGTTCTCATTTATTAAACCAGGCAGCCCTCGCATGGAGGCATGCTGTCCCTTTGCCAACAGAGACAGTTGTGCTGCGGCTCATGTCCCTGTTTGTCTCCTCACCAGTCTCTCTGCCTTCATTTATGGCTGGCTTTTGGGCTTTTTTACAGCTATGAAACCTACGTAGTGGGACATCATGCTGCTGCTTCTGTAGGGCGTGTGATGAGGAGCAGAGTTTGGCTTTGGAGTGCTCGGAACCAGAGGAATTGCCGAGGACTCGGAGCCCAGCCCTGACCACTAGAGAGCCCACAACACAATGAACAAATTGAATTTCCATAACAACAGAGTCATGCAAGACCGCCGGAGTGTGTGTATTTTCCTTCCCAATGATGAATCTCTGAACATCATCATAAATGTAAGTAGATCCGACTTTAGAAGTGTTCGAATATCCTGTTCCCAACCGGTGGCCACATCCAAGTTATTACCCGGTGACGAGTGAGAGCGTTACAGAATGAGGCCATTAATAATGTGGCAGAATTGGGGGGTGAACGTTGTCTACACAGGTACACACTTTGAATTATGGCTTCAGAGCAGCTGCCTTCAACATTCTTTGACCTGGGATGAAATTACTGAGCTATGGTTACTATATTATAGAAAAGCAAGCACCTTGCTTTTTTAAAAACTGTATATCAAGATCTAGATTTTTATTCATATATAATATGAATTTGCTTTTTGAGTGTTTTTGAGTTGTGACACACATGATACAGTAATAATGGCTAGCTTCTTAATATGCATCTTGGTCATTAATCCTAGCCTAAGTCTAGCCAATTTTAAAAATAGGCTGTGCACTTGAGCACTAAGCTGTTGCTTATGGGTCATGAGTCAAGGGTAACTGTCTTAGTTGACCTGGACATTGAGGAATATTGGTACTGTTTTTCTTAACTTCTAAAATTGAGTTATCCACATACAGCAAAGCATAGGCATCATAAGCATGCAGCTCAGAGAATTTTTACAAGTGTATACACCCATGTAACCATCATCCAGCTTGAGATATGGTATATTTCCAGTACCTGAAAACATCTTTTATGACTCCTCCTTGTCAGTAATCTCTACCCAAAGGGTAATACATATTCCCTCCTCTAGAGAGTAATTTGCTTATTTCTGAACTTCACACACCTGGAATTACATGGTGTGTTTTCTTTTATATCTAGCTTCTTTCAGTCAACGTTGGCCTATGAAATTCATTTATCCCATTGCATGTAACACTAATTCTTTTTCATTGTTGTATAATATTCCTTTGTGTGAATATGCCCAATTTGTTTATCCATTTATTGTCCATAGATATTAGGGTGTTGTAAGTATTGGGCTATTAGGAGTAAAAGTGTTAAGAGCATTTTATGCGTATACGCTTCTGACCCTCACCTAAGAGCAAAGTTGTGAATCATACAGTATATCTGTGTTTAGCTTTGGTAGCCACTGCCAAACAGTTTTATGGTGATCAGAACCATGCCTAGCACTTTTCAGCCCCTCTCCCTGTTACCAACTTTCATATTCTTCCTTTTACTGATTCTGTTAGATGGAATTAGGAAAAAAAATTGTCTACATGCAGTGCCTTAAATTAGTTTTTTTTTTTTAATGTTTGTTTATTTTTGAGGGAGAGAGAGGCAGAGTGTGAGCAGGGGAGAGGCAGAGAGAGAGGGAGATAGAATCCGAAGCAGGCTTCAGGCTCTGAGCTGTCAGCACAGAGCCCGGTGTGGGGCTCAAACTCACAAAGTGCAAGATCATGATCTGAGCCAAAGTCAGATGCTTAACCTACTGAGCCCTTAGCTTTCTTTGTTATCCCAATTGCTATATAAAAGAATATTTCTAAATGTTATACTGACTATATACGACATTTAAATAGCTTCATTACAAAATTTAGACAGGAAATGACTCTGCTTATTACCATAATTATTTTGGTTTTATTCTGACAACCACCAGTTTCTCAGTGTTACAGTTTCTTGATTTACTAATATAACCTCATTTTTGCTCATAGTGATTGTCTGAGCATCAAACCTACCTCTTGGATGAATTTTACCATCTGTAGAGCAGAATTTCTGTTGATCAGCAACATTGCTATTCAGGTCAAAATTGTTAAAATGTAATTCTACTTATGTAGGTGAATATGCTCTTTCAGTTTTTATATACAATTATATAAAGAGGTACTAAATTTTTAAAAATTCAAAATCCAGGGCATATAGCCTAAGCACTTTAGGAAGCTTCTCTCAGTACCATTTATATGTTTCCACCCAGAAGATTGTATATCCATGTGTTCATGTGTGCAGGTATGCACACATACAGGATATGGAACAAAACCTTTACTGACCTCAGGTAAGTGGAAGGAAGACTAATCTGACTTCATTAGAAATACTGAAAGCTGGCTATAATTTTCAAAGAAATTAATTTGTACTGAAATCTCAGCTAAGGAAGATAATTATGAATAACACCTATGGTACAGTCATACTATGTGATTGTGTATATTGTTAGTGTATAGCATCGTTCCCAACACTTACATATTAGCTGCTATTATTATTTTAATTCCTCATCAGAGATTCAGTTCGCATGTCTTCGGTCTCCTTATTTTGTAACATTAGTGTAATATCCCTACAGGATGGGCCAGGACCATGATCATGAATTGTGCAGCCAAACATCATCATCATTAAGGAGGGTTTTAGAGTCACAGGGACCTAACTTGAAATCCCTACACCTTGACCTACTCTGCAGCCTGGGCAAGTTAGGTTTTTGCTTCAGTTTCCTTATCTGTAGTAGAGATCATCTTACTGTCTTCATCAGGGTCATTGTGAAGATTCAAAGATAGAACATGAATAAATTGTCAATTGTAGCACATGGCAGCTGGGCATTGCTCAGTAAGTTGGCACTTAATAGAGGAGCACTTGTTTTAATTTCTTTGGGCTATGCTTGTCCATTTCATTTGGAAGCTCTGTTAATGAAACTCAAATAGAGTGTGTAAACCCCCTGTAGGCCTGTGAGATTTTCCTGTTCCAGAGTATATAGACTCCCCTGCCATATCCAGACTCTTCTCTAGCCAACTGTTGAACAAAGGAGGGAGGAGGAGAGAGAGGAGGGACTGAGTTACGTAGTATGGAGGCCCCTCGTTGCTGGAAAACCAATGCAGGACTGCCAGAGGTGGCTTTTCCTACAAAGTGTTATCTCTGTATTCATATAATAGCAATTGTGTTGTAGGGTTGTAACATAACAAATTAACTATAACCAAATCATCATTTCTTAATGTGTAGTTGATAGAATATTGTCTTTCTATGTGTGAGGTATATTTAGTGTCTGATCGCTGTAGTTTCTCCATGAGTTTAAACTAGTAGGGACTCTTTAAATGATTTTAATCATTAGATAAATACTAAATATGGAAACTTGGAAAATTTTGGAAATAAAATTATGGTAAATGTAAGAGCCACAACATTGTTGAGTGATATAAATAGTGGCCAAGAGCTTATACTTGTTCACTAAAACTAAGGCAAACAATTCTTTTTTTCTGGAATATATTTTAAATGTGCTTACTCAATAACCATTGAACTTTAGGACCAAATTTTTTTATTTTTATTAAAAAGGTCCCTAAAGAGTATATTTTTAGATAATATTTTAATTCTTATTCTTAATACTTCATACTCTATAGCACTTTTTAAAGCTCCATTGGTCCTGAAGTTTAAAGAACTTGAGAAATTTCACAATTAGCTAAAATGTAGACTTACAGACTCATAATATGCAAATACAAAAACCTCAAGTTTTTTTTTTCACAGCAGGTAAGACTTCAGAGCCACAGTTTCAAGCAAGAACACTACTTACTCAATAGTTGTTACAGAACTTTAACAGTAGGCCCCAAATACTTGATTTAAACTAGCAGAACAATAATAAGTATATGGGATATATGGAAGAAATGTACAGCATTATTTGAACAAGATATACATAGTTACAAATTGGTTTGTTTTATGTATAGTTTGTGGTTTGGAATTTTTCTGTTAACTTTTTATCACATTTTATCCCAAGTGCTTTGTTTATAACCTTTTAAAATACAGTAAAAACTAAGGATTAAAGGTGATCTAGATAGATGACCTTTTAAGTCTCAAATTTGCAGTATATATTTCGACTTTATACAACATTTGATAGATTTCCCTTTATCATGGTGCTTAAGCTTATTCGTAAAGTAGAATTATGGTAATACAGAACTCAGAAATTCACAGTCTTTTTAATGAACGAAGAGGATGATGATTTTCTATTGGCAAACGTATTCTCCCAATGGTATTTGTGGGTTTGCAGTGCTTCATTTTCCCTAAATTCTTGAATGGCACATTTATAGAATGATCTACTCAGTGGGCGAGAGACTAGTCCATAGTCATGGGACAGTACAAAGGTGAGGGGCCCAAATGGGTATCAGACACCAGCTTTTATTCTTCAGACATTTACTAAGAGCCAACTGTATATCCTGAATATAAAATAAGACACTATCCCAGCTTCATTGACTTCCTGGTGCTTCTAAGTGCAGAATTGGTGTTATTCTGGTCTTAAAGAAATACCTTTTGCTCTTTCTGTTGGATAAGGTGCTTCAGATTAGTTGCCATTTAATAATATGGAAAGAGCAGTAAACCTATTTTTCTTCCTTCAGTTGAAATTATCACCATTCTGCATTGTTTGGCTTTCAGTTATCAAGGGGTCTTAGCATGTTTTTATTTTCTGAACCTGAGTCACATATTAAGGTATGAATTCAGAGCTAATATAGAGTTTATAATTAAAACTGCAAGATGTATCAGTGCAAGTAGTACAAGTGAGGGACAAATGCCACACATAATGTATATATATAGCTGAAATGATAAACTGTCATGTTGTGTATATTTTAATATACACATTTAAAACTGTTTTAATACTTAAATGAGCAAAGCTGTGAGTCGCTGCCTTTGCCATTACTAGCTTATATGATCTTAAGCTTTGTGGGTTGTCTTTCTTTCTTTCTTTCCTTCCTTCCTTCCTTCCTTTCTTTTTGATAGAGAGAGGGAACATGAGCAGGGTAGGAGCAGAGAAAGAGGGAAGAGAGAAAATATTAAGCAGGTTGTGCACTGTCAGCACAGAGTCTGATATGGGGCTTGAACTCACGAACCATGAGATCATGACCTGAGCTGAAATCAGGAGTTGGACACTTAACCGACTGAGCCACCCTGGTGCCTCTGTGGGTTGTAGTTTCTACTTCTGTAACATGAAGAAACTGACCATGACCGTAGGATCTCTTCAAGTCAGCTCCAAGCTTTAGTGATTCTGAATTCAATGAGGCAGACCCAGCAGAATTACTATCCCCCAAAATACTTCATTAAATATTTGAGAAATTATTAAAACTGTGTCTTTTAAAGACCATATTATTATTTCAACATGTGACTTTTCCGAATAGTCTATTCACAGAGTTCCAAATTAATATGATTTTTTTATGTTTGAATTATACTAGGACTCAGAAAGGACCCTTGTTTAGGTACTTAAAAGATATAAGACAATAAAAGTAAGATAAATAAAAGCTAGTTATTCACTCACTCATTGTAATGGTATCTAAGTATTTTGCTTAGACCATCAGGAAGGTAACCTTCCCTGTAAAGATACCTACCTAATTCATGCTTCGGATAATGTGAGTAAGCTGTTTCGGTACCTTATGAAAGAAATATTTGTCGTGCACCATGGTTTTAGAATTAAGGCCTTATCAGCATGTCATAAGATTTATGAGTCTTGTACAAGATTGCATTGGCACTTTATTACCATGTTGTAAAAATTTGTGTTATCAGTGTGATAGTCATTACTGAAACAATGCAGACTAAGGCAATTTCCATGAACCAACAGTGGTTTTTCTAGTGTCACCTCTTCCTTTCAAGGTGTATATAATTTGGGTGTATTAAATCGCCTGATTGCAGCTCAGTATTTGGGCTTGGATGACTTGTCTCAACTTGTGTTTTTTTGTTTGCTTGTTTATTTTTCTCTACAGGTTAAAATTCTGTGTCACCAGTTGCTGGTCCAGGTGTGTGACCTACTCAGGCTAAAAGACTGTCACCTCTTTGGACTCAGTGTGATACAAAGTAGGTCTTAGTCCCATCTCTGATAGATTTAGCCAACTATCACTGAGGATATTTTATAGCTGGTTGTAACTTAATTTGGGCATATTGTGATAGGATTGTGATTGTCAAAATACTCATAAATTGGTCATTATTTTTAGTCTCCTATTCATTTTTTTCATCTTAACTATTGTGAATTTCTTACAAGATTTAGAATTTTAGGCCATGTATTATAGTTTGAACTTAAAAATCGGTTCCTTTTTAGGAGTCTAGATTTTGTGTTTGTTCTTTTCTGTGTTAATGAACCAAGCTTGATTTTTGCTTCCTTGCACTCAGGGAACAGCTGGAGCTAGTAGTAAATTATTTTGCATATTTTTGTCATTGGTTTTATAATTTTTGACATTAAAAAACTTAGGCATAAGAAAAATGACTTTATTCAGGTTTTCTTGCTGTTGACCATATAGTATAACAAAGTGATCTATTAATTTGCTCTTATTTCCTGTTTTTCCTCTTATCACCTTCTCTTTTTTCCAGTTAGACTATATGACTTGGAGATAGGGGATCAGTTTCTTCCCGTATACTTTATGTGAAGGCTTTCTTCACATAAAGGGCTCTGTATAAGCCTCCTCCACTACCCACTCCTGTAATTCCTTAGAGTTGAGTTCCCAGGATTTACCTGCAGTCATTCCTTACAAACTTTTTCTTTCAAGTCATATTTAAAAATGTTTCTAATTTAGTCTAATGCACAAAACCTTTTCTATCTTTACTCTGTTTTTCAAGAATACTTTTTTTGTGAAATACATTTAATTACATTTTATACTTGTAGATGAATCATATTCTACTACTGGAATCGGTTTAAATTTAAAGCCTCATGACATCTTGAGAATCTGGTTAGTACCAAAAAAGCTTAGATCTGCCAAGTTGGAAAGTGTATCATGATCAGCCCTTCTCCTCCAAAGTATGTACCATTTTCAGCTGTCTTTTTAGGAGAAGCCAGAGAGCGTGGAGCAGGGAACGCCTCAGGAACCAATGAATCAACCACTTGCTCTTCAGTTTTTCCCTGTAGTAGTTAAAGCAGTAAAAACACAAATGCTTAGCTACATCCTTCTATTAGTTCATCCCTCAGTCATTCTTTCAAGGAAGGATCTGGGAGAAATAAGATGCCCTATAGCTTCTAGAATAGGTTTCCTTTCTTTGAAACCCAAAATTAATTCTTTCTTACTACAATGACTGCCAGACTGTTGATCTGTGTTGCTCAATAAGTCAGTCTCATAAAACCAGTTTACGGCTTCCTTAGATTTCAAAATACGAAGTTTGAAGATCTCTTTTTTAAAAGAGAGACTGTAGTGTGGCAAAAGAACACTGGAAAGGTACACAGATGACCCTGTTCTAATTCTAGTTCTACCACTAGCTAGCTGTTGCAGCTTTAGAAACGTTACTTGTCTTCTCTCGACTTCAGTTTTCTCACGTGTCAGCTGGAGATTACTTTACCCGCTTTGCAGAATTTTGATATATGCTTTAGAATTCTTAAAATGTAAAGCCACGATCAGACTGTCAGATGGTGGTAGTTTAAAAATATGTACCGTTACGGTGAACAGTCTCCATTCTGTTCATTATGTTGCTTCTTCAGATGGAAACTCAAGCCAAACACAAATCATATTCAACAGGAAGGTTGTCTGGTCTTGTTCACTTCATGTTTAATTGGTAGCATATAAGATATGGGAGATAATTTAGCTGATCTGATAAGTGGATTTAAGTAGCATCCTTTAGGGGTTTTTTTGTTTGTTTTTGTTTTTTGTTTTTGGTCTCTGGGACCTCTTATCCCTTTCATTCAAATTGGCTGGCTTAATATGCCATTTATAGAGTAGCTCTACCCTTCCTCCTCTCTTATGGCTCTTTTTCAAGCAAACTTCCCCAGCCTTAAGTCAGGAGTGACAGGGTGGTCAGGCCTGTTATCCTTAGAGAAGTCAAAGAGACACCCTTCCCTTCCAGAATGCAGAGCTTTGCACGAGGACACTGCCTTAGTAATGGCTAGAGACACTGCCAGTTTTAAAAAGATTTACAACTTTGTACAAGGCAGGAATGCTGAAAGCTTCTGTTGTGAAATCTGTCTCTTTTGAAAGATTCTCTTGGGAACATCTGAAAATTTTAATATTTTTTTTTACCAGCTTGTCTTCATATATTTAGATCATTTTTACATGGGTTTTTTAGCAATCATGGTTTCTGTTCATCTTAGGAACATCATCTCCTTGAAGAACTACTTCAGCATTTTTTTTTTGTTGTTGCAGGAGCTTCTTGTCATCTTTCCATGGGATCAGTCCAGAGGCAGTGCAAGTGATGGCTTACCATTTTTATCAGGCCGTGTTTTATGTGGAGAACACAGAGAAGGAATTGTCTTAAAGACTGTTCTTCACAAAGTGTGGGTCAGGCCCATCACTTGGAAATAGGCAGTTATCCTCAATGTTATCTCATTTCTTATATAGCAGTTTCTGCCCTGTTTCATTATTCTGTACCTAGGACAGGAGTCCTCTGTGAGCTAAGCAAAAGCATGTTTCTCTCCAAGTAAGGCCAATGTTGGAAGTTTGACTATGCATTAGGGTGGACCATAGAAACTTAGTAAAAGCAGGATGTGGAAGCTAGTATTCTTCTAAATACTACATATTTTTAATAGGATGTGTTCTGTATTGCAAACACAAAATAGTTTATAAGATCTCATTAATGTGTAGCCAATTTTTTGTCTTTTAACATCTTGTTGAGTGTTCGCATTTGTATGTGAATTCAGAGCACATTCACAAATCATGAAGCTTTTTAAAAAGAAACTTGGTTTTGTGTATATTTTCTTTAAAAAAATTATCTTCTCTTTATCATCTTGCCTCCTTCTCTTAATGTGCAGATAATGAACATGTCTATATGGAATTGTCACAAAAGCTGTATAAATATTGTCCTAAAGAATGGAAGAAAGAGGCCAGCAAGGTACGACAATACGAAGTCACTTGGGTGAGATTACATTTATGAGCAAAACTATTTTGATTTTTTTAAAAGGTTTATTTTAGCTATTATACATTAGAAACATTTAATTTTTAAGTTTTAATTCATAAAAACATTATGAAGTAGAGAATGGAAAAGGGAAATGAATGTGTAAGTTCTAAAATGTCCCATTAATAAAGTACTAATAGCTTATAGCATATAATGATAGATTTCAGATATCTGCTTAAATCATGTTGGATAATGACTGTTTAGTAATTTGGGGATAATGCTTTGAAATGAACACCATGGAAAAAGAACTTGCTCCTCTTCTGTGGCTGTGTTAGCCATCAAACTTAATGTTCTAGAAGTTATCCATAATTTTTAAATCTACTTTTACTGTACTTACCTTTGATACTTTATTACTTTATTGTACTGGTGCCTTTATTTAGTAAACATCAATTCCATTTACATGGGACATCATTTCACAGGGAATTTACCTAGTATTTCCAGTATCACCGTATTAATCAGGAATAAGTCCCCAGTGGCTAATCCTAGATCCTCCAATTTGTATTTAAGAATTCTTGGAATAAACGGGGAAGGCTATTTGAAAGCCAACTACAAAGTAAGGAACGTTAAAGTCTAAATAAACAAACATCATATTAGAATTTGGTATGTGGAATGTCAGAGGAACAAGAGAACATTTGTAATGAGGAGCAAATGGTCACCACAGGGGATAGTGCTGAGAGAGGAGCCGGATCTCAACTAGAAATTTCCACTGGCATTTATTTTTATCTTCCCTTATGTTGTCATTGGCCTTACAGTGATATCTGAGTATCAGATATATGATGATGCTTTATAACTTCCCAGTTTTGCATGAACTTGATATCCATAATGGACAACTGACTACTTTTCACTAGCCACCACTATATCACCCAACCCCCATTAGAAGTAGATAAAACCTTTCAAGGTTTAAAAAGTACCTTGTAAGTAATGGTATTTTGTTGCTTTTAAACCCCATTTTACAGTTACTAAAAATAGCTTTCTTTTTATGTGTGTCTTTGTTTTAGGGTATTGACCAATTTGGACCTCCTATGATCATTCACTTCCGCGTGCAGTACTATGTGGAAAATGGCAGATTGATCAGGTATGAGGACAGGGAGAGACTAAGCCTTCACTTCCCGCAAGCACTCACCTTCTGACAGAACCAAATAAAGTTCTTGTGTGTATTTGTCTCCACCTGCTAGAATACAAATTTCAAAAGAGCAAGAATTTTTAAAGAAATCTGGGTGTATCCTTATGTATCCTCAGTTCCTAGAAAAGAGGCACAGTAGTTACTCTAAATATTGAAAGAATAAATGAACGAATGATAATGTTAGACTATTGATGAAAATGTTAACAATATCACTGCCTCACATTTTCTATACTCCCCATTTTTTATAACAAATCACTCACCAAAAAGCTATTTCATTCAGGAAGGAACTAGCACTTTTGTGAAGAATGGAGAAATTAATTTAAGGACTATATTCTTCTCTGGGGCAGCAGCAAGAACTCTCTCCTGTAGGGGCGCCTGGGTGGCTTAGTCGGTTAAGCGTCTGACTTTCGCTTGGGTCATGATCTCGCGGTTCGTGGGTTCGAGCCCCACGTCGGGCTCTGTGCTGACTGCCAGCTCAGAGCCTGGAGCCTGTGTGACTCCCTCTCTCCCTGATCCTCCCCTGCTCATGCTGTCTCTCTCTCTGTCCTAGAAATAAATAAAGCATTAAAAAAATTAAAAAAAAGAACTCTCTCCTGTAAAAACAGTGTGGATGTAGCCTGGTTTTCTTTCCATCTTTGGGGTCTTGATCTGTTCTTTGCAGGGGCGTTAAAGTTAAGATTACAGCCAGTGGAGCTATCCTGTGAGAATCTTAGAAGCAGTTTGGCGAGGGCAGGTAATGGATTCTTTTTCTGGAGCCACCAGCAAGAACAATTCTAAGCTACTGGTACCACTCGGAATTTACCATTTCAAAAGCTTGATTTATCATTTGTATAGGCGGATTCAATGCTGGAAAGCTTTCAGAGGTGGTTTTGTTGGCTGATAGAAAATACTTGAAATGTGAACTCTGTTTTACTTACTTAATGTACTTTTAAACTCTGAGAGACCCCATTAAAAGATACAAAGATACATTTGGCTACTAAGTTGTATGTGACATCTGCTTTGAATATTTGTATTATTGCCATATGTAAATAAAAAAAATCAGTCCATAAATAATTTTTTTAAAGGCCAAGAAACTTTTTTTAGTTATTCGAAATTTGAGTAAAATTTTTACTCAGTTTACCAACGAACTATGGAATGTGCTGAGAAGGAAAATCTATTATTTAGCCACAAATTAACCCCCTGGGGCTAATGAATGTTTCATTCATCCCTGTGCTTCTGCTGTTTTCCCGAGGGATGTACTAGTCCAAACATTGTGTGGTCAGCATTATAAAAAGAAATGTATAAAAAGAAAAGTACTGTGTCCCAAGGGGAAAAAATTGCATAAATGCTTTATTTTTAAACTCGTCATACTTAAACATGATCTTAGTTAAAATAAACTCATGTTTTTATTGTCATCAGCTAATGCGCTATAAATTTCAGGTAAACATTTGGCTTAAAATAATAGGGGAGGCAAATAAGCTCATTAAATATACACACACACACACACCCTTTTCTTTTTTTCTCTTGCATTTTTACTTTGATCACAAAGGCATCCCATTTGCCTGTGACATTTTTTGGAGCTTGACCATGTTTTCCCCCAGTCAGCACTTCTTACTCAATGCATTTAATGGGAAATATATTTATGTCTAACCTCAATGGATTATAATGAATGCACTAGTAGTATTTCCATTTGTGAGGAGCATCATGACTGTCATAACATGTTCCTATAAAACCACACCCATAAACTAATATCCACTAAATTTAAAAAGTAAAAAAAGAGGGAGAGAGATTTAAGGCAAGCTTTTTTCAGTTCATTCTGAGAAAGAAAAAAAAAACACTGTAGGTTTCTTTTAATGGATACTTAAGCAGAAATATTTTTAGAAGGACCTTAGCGTATTTGTAATGTGCTCAGCTGAAAAACAAAACAAAGCAGAGTAGCAAAACATTAAAGCCAGGATTGTCCCCTCAGATTTATCCTTGTTTATGTCATATGTGCCGCATTATTGCAGCAAAGTTACTTTGATGCAGACAACAAATGCCTAGGCTTCTATAGTAATAGTTGTTTCAATGAAATATTTACCATGTTGGAATGGAATGATTCAGACCTTGCTTCCATTCTCTGAATGAATTAAATGTTATAGGCCTCGGGAAATGTTATTTTTGCCTCTCGGGGTAGTCTCACTTGGAGTCCTACCTCCCTGCAACCTGGATGAGGCAGCAAGCAGATATTAGCCTCAACCCCCTACCCCTTTATTTTTTTCAAGAAGTGTGGAAGGAGGGAGGACGGGGGAGCAGAGACAGAAGAGCTCTTGTCACCAGATGGATAGCAGGATTTGGGTTCTGTTTACATGCCATTGGATTGTTCCATCAAATGCGAATTCTGTTTTCTTTTATTTTCCTAGTGACAGAGCAGCAAGATACTATTATTACTGGCACCTGAGAAAACAAGTTCTTCATTCTCAGTGTGTGCTCCGAGAAGAGGCCTATTTCCTGCTGGCAGCCTTTGCCCTGCAGGCTGATCTTGGGAACTTCAAAAGGAATAAGCACTATGGAAAATACTTTGAGCCAGAGGCTTACTTCCCATCTTGGGTAGGCACTGTTTTCAAGCTTTAAAATGTTTTCTCTAGCACATTTCTACTTCATTATACTGCTACTCATGTTGCTTCAAGAAATGGGAACCCAGATGTTTGTGGCCAGTAAAACCCTTCGTGATGCCCAGATATAACTTTAACACTTAAGAGCATCGTACATATGATCTCTTGATGTATTTGACCTGCTACTTCTAGTTAAAGGGGAAGAGGATTTTTGTCTGTCCTAAATATAGTGGAACTTGGAACTTACCAGCCCTTCTTTTGGCATTTGCATGGTCTTTACTTCCTTACTTGCTCTTAATTCAAGCATCATTTTCCTCCCTTTGAAGGGAGAAAAACATAACACTTTAAAAAGTAAGATCATTCTCACCTTTTTCTATGTTGCAAAAACAAATGTAAGTAGTCGCCTTGCGCTGACCACCATCTCCTCCACTCACGAGAGGAGCCATGCCTTTACTTCAGCAGGCAAATTTAGGTTTTTCCAACATGAACTGTCTTGCTGTGCTTTCTCCACCCAACCCTGCCCATGTCTGTGCCCACCCTTCCTCCAGGTATCTTCTGTAAATCAGATTTTTACCTTGTTTCCCAGATGTACTCCTCAACACACATCCATCTGCCTTCTGTCCCCACCACTCCCCTCCACTCATCATGTTGTCCCTATGCTCACCGGTGACCTTTAAGTCGCCAAGCCCTGTGGATACTTTACATTTCTCTTCTCAGCTGCACTTGACACATAACCGCTCTCATCCTGGGAGATCTCCTCCAAATGAGTGCTTTTTCTTTTTTTTAAACAACCACCTATGTGCTGGCAGCTCCCAAATCTGTTTCTCTTCCTGTGTCTATGAGATAGTGGTTTACCCATCGGCACCCCAAACTCAAAATGTCCCAAGTCAAATTCATCTTTTCCCCACCTCATTTTATATATTCCTACCTCTCTGTTCCTAATTCCGCGCTGCCATCCACCCGGTCACCCAGAAACTTGAGGCTCCTGCAGAGCACTCCCCACCACCCTTCTCTCTCCCTGCCCTGCCCACATCAAGCAGAACAGTGTCTGACATCAAACACTTCATTACCTATCACCAGCTTAAGAAATCAGATTCCCTTGAATTTTTGTTGTGGTTGACTTCTTGCATGTTGATGGTGTGCCCTCCCCAGTGTCGTCTCCCAGGTTCCAGCTCTCAGCAGCACTCCGCAGCCCTGCTGAGGGAGCTTGTCTTTGCCTCCGTCCTTAGAGCCTGCAGACGAGTGGATTTTGCTTCTGATTTAAATCTTCAGGGGCTTTCCTCTCACCTCCAGAGTGAAAGCCAGACTCCCACACAGAACCGAGGAACCTTCCAGGTTCTGATCTCTGCCAGCCTCTCCAGCTTCCTTTCTGGCTGTCCCGTGCCTTGACCTCAATGCTCTAACAGCATTCATTAATCCCTGAGTCTCCAAACGCCCTGTGGTATTTTGCATTTCTGGCCTTTCTACCTGAAGTTCTCTTAGCCAGTGAAATCCCTCTCCCTGTTTGACCTGGCTAACTCTTCATCCTCCAAGACTCTGCTCAGGTATAGTTCCCTCTGGGCAGACTCTCTATTTACCCAGCGCCCCTCCTCCGGGCTTAGCCCCCCATAGTGTTTGACATCTTATTTTCTGTTTATCTTTTGCCTCCAAGGAACTGTTTATTAGTGTATTCTAAAGGACAGGCTTAAACTTCACCTCTTCTGTTTCTTCAGCACTTCCCATTGAGGTGCTCAATCAATACAACTTTTTGTGGACTGATTGATAGCACATCAGTCATTAGAGAGAAACCACAAAAGGTGTCAAGCTTTTACATATTAGTGTCTGTGGAATGCAAATTAGCCTGTACATATTTATGTTCCCTGAGTCGTCATCAGGGACTTGCTGAATCTTGGTCTTTTAAATCAGAGCTTCCCATTTTGCCTCCACTCAGCCTCCAGAATGTGGAGATTCGAGTTTCTTCAACCTTTAAGATCACCAAAGCCACCTACTTCAGTGCCCTTACAAATATTATTTTCTGTTAGTTCTTTGAGCCAAGCAAGGTTGATAAATACTGATTTAGGTGATCTCCACGTAAAAGGAGTCTAAAAAGAAAAATGTGTAACTTTGAGTTCTCAGCAATATTAAATAGCCAGTAATTTATCATGTTTGCTTCAATAGGAAGAAACAAAATGTCAGTATCTATAAAAACATTTAAAACTAAAAATTCTTCAGATTTTTTATTTTGATGATTTTAAGCACTACTCTTTTTCCTCTCTTTGCATAATCCTTTCCATATTTTATAATCCTTAATGAAATCAGCTAAGATTTTTAACTAATCAGCACCTTTCTCTTAGCCTGCAGCTGCTGGATACACTATATTTTGGCCTTGAAAAGCTCCGGCTACTGTCTGTTGAAAAACTAAGCCACAGTGAATTGCAATGAATGTTTGAATGAAATTGTTTTCTCACAAATATTCAAATAGAGTGTTCACATCAGCCTTTTATGCAAAAACCAAAAATTTGCAGAGAATTCCTCCCAGTCCCCTGCCTTCTTTGGATTAACATTTAGAACCTCCTACTCTGTGGCTGTAATTTTAGAAGAGTCAAGTAGGATCCAGAACCTGAAGATGTGTTGACAGTAGATGTATTTCATGGTACCAATAATTCTGCAAGTATAAACAGTGATGTGTACAAAATTTTGCAAGTTTGCATGTTTTTTTTTTCTTGGTGAGTTTCAAGCCAAGAGAACATATTTTTCTCATTTCTTGTAATTTTTCTTCTCAGATATGCAGCTAAATTGACTTTGTAGCTTCTAGTATAGCTGATTCAGCCTAGTAACATAACAGATGGTGAAGATAGAATAAAAGTGGGAAATTTCCTGATGGAAATTAGCCAGCTTCCATGACCTGTGTTCGGTCCTTGCCCTTTCATCATTTGGGGCGGGGGGTGGGAGACAGCGGTAGGACTTCCACCCCCCCGACAAACGTGGCAGTGCATACCCACTGTATTCCAACAGGTTGTTTCCAAGAGAGGGAAGGATTACATCCTGAAGCACATTCCAAATATGCACAAGGATCAGTTCGCACTGACAGCTTCCGAGGCTCATCTCAAATACATCAAAGAGGCCGTCCGACTGGATGACGTTGCTGTTCATTACTACAGACTGTATAAGGTGCGAAACTGCAGTAAGTCTGCAGCTCTTGGTTGTTGTTGTTAAATGTTTGTTTTCATTTGAGAGAGAATGAGCAGGGAAGGGGGAGAGAGGGGGGGACAGAGGATCCAAAGCAGGCTCTGCGCTGCATCTCAAGCCTGATGTGGGGCTTGAACTCCCTAAAGAACTGTGAGATCGCCACGTAAGCCAGGCTTAACCCACTGAGCCACCCAGGCGCCCATGTCTGCAGCTTCTGAAGACAAAATACCTTCTTGATTAGAAGAAGCTTTTATTAAAGTTGTCATTTCATTTTTTTTAATGGGCTTTAAAAAAAAAAAGGATTCATGTGAACTGTTTGTCATGGTAGGTCAGTCTTGGAGTTAATGATGCTTTTCCTCGGGCTTGGGAGCACAATAGAGTCTTTTATTAATGGTTCTAAATATTGAGATACCAAGGGGCTTCAAATTGGGAATCTGGCTTTTCAGTGACTGTGAAATAGTTATTTTTCTCCTTTCCAAATCTGCATTTCTGCCTTGGGGACTAACATTTGCAACTTGTTTGATCAGTAATTTTTAATATTCCCCCAGAGAGTTCATACCTGCACTGTATCCATTAATAAGGAGAACTACCACAACAGCTAAAGTTTACTGAGTATTGTTTTTAATAGGGTGCACTTTATTTTCTTTTTTAAATCCTCACAGTTCTAAAAGATAGGAACTCTAATGTTCATTTTACAGATGAGGAAACAGACCAGACACCACAAAACTAGCAAGTGGCAGAGCCAGGATTCAACCCAGGCCTACTTGACTATAAGAATTTATGGATAAAAACAGTGCCCAGCCCATGTTAAGCAAGATATTAAGCTGTTACCATTATCATTGTTATTAGTATGCTGCTTATTACTACTGTTCCCTTTGTGGAAAGCTTAGCATAACGAGACCATTGGAGACTAGGCTGTAGTTTGGATATGTTACTGGATAATCTTCCTGGCTGGCTCAGAAAACTTAATAAGGTACCAAAGAATGGTATTTTTTTCCCTCCCTTCCATGTCCAAAAGATGCAACTGTTGAGATCGAGTAATCCTTGAGAGGCATAATCGAGTTCTGTAAGGTCTCTTTGGCCAAATTCATGAAGGAGGGAGTTGTTTGTTTCCTTAAGAGATTTCATTTGTGACACCTCAGTTTATATGAGAAAATGCAAATAAATGACTTTTGACAATCAGTTTATATTTTAAAATGTACAGGAAGTATGAATGGCATATAAGGAGTGAGTGTGACTTTAGAGTCAGATATCAGAAACCCTACATCACCACTCATGGGATCCTAGGCAAATAAAGTTAAAATTCTGGGCCATTATTAAGTGGGAATGGTTCAATATGTTTCACAAGGTTGGGAAAATTCTGTGATGTAATGAATGTGAAATAACCAGGTAGAATGTCTGGTACATTTAATCAATGCTCAATAAATATCAACTGCTTCTCATTTGATAGGAAACTTAGTATTTTAAAGAATCCTGTTAGGAATCCTTTAGTAAATACCCCCAATTTATCTTTTGCTTAAAAATTAATCTTTTATTTGCTTACGATGTGGTACTTCTACATGGCATAGAAAATGACTCTTTTATCTTCTTAAAACAAGATAATGATAATGACACTAAATGAAATAGGGAAATGGAAATTGTTACCTCATGGGCAGAGTTTTCATTCTTGAGAGAAATCAAGTGGCAGCTATTAAAACTGCTTGTAAAGTGGAAATAAGGTAGACAGAGGACAGGAAACATTCTGGGAGAGAAAACTTCTGTGTCCCTCTCCCAGCAGCACATGCCTGGTGCCTGCACAGCCAGCATTTTTATGAGCACAGTCTTATTTCAGGAAGCAATCAGAGTAGCCTTGAAGAAGAAATTGACCTAAACTCAGTGATAGATTGATTTCTCCTGCAAAACTTATACTGTATGGGCCTTTCTTGATGTAAAAACGTATTACTTGGAGAAAACAGTCCAAATAGTGAAAATAGGGTGAAAATAGGCCATATCTTGTCTTTACTATGCCAGATGAGGATGCATTTTCTAAAAATATTTCTTCTCATATTCTTAAGAAAGCTGGCACTGAACGTACTCTCTTATTTTTATTGAGGAATTTCATAATGAAAATATTTCAGTTACTTTGTAATTTTATTTATCTTCTGTTTTGAACTTCGTACCTTATATCCCATTATTACACATGAGCACTCCAAAGATGTGGCCAGATTTCAGAGTACATTTAAAATTCAGAGAACATTTCAGGAATTTTTTCCCTTATACTCATCATAGTTGATTTTTTTATAGTTTATAGTTTCGCTGGTAGAATGTATATCGTATTGGCAAGTGATAATTGAACTTCTTAGAAATAAGTGTTTTCTTTCCAAACAAACTGAATATAAAGCTTTTAAAGCATTTTATCCTCATGGGATGAGAGCCTTAAATATTTAGACTTGCCTCTGATTTTGGCTTCAGAGGCAGGAGAGTTACGTAGTTTGAAACCTATAAAATCTAGTGCAGCTCCAAAAATAAACTCAAAATGGATAAAGGACCTGAACGTGAGACAGGAAACTATCAACACCCTAGAGGAGAAAGCAGGAAACAACCTCCTTGACCTCCACCGCAGCAACTTCTTACTTGACACATCCCCAAAAGCAAGGGAATCAAGAGCAAAAATAAACTGTTGGGACCTCCTCAAGATTAAAAGCTTCTGCACAGCCAAGGAAACAACCCAGAAAATTAATAGGCAACCAACGGAATGGGAAAAGATAGTTGCAAATGACATATCAGATAAAGGGTTGATATCCAGAATCTACAAGGAACTCACCAAACTACACGCCCGAAAAACAAACAACCCAGTGAAGAAATGGGCAGAAGATATGAACAGACACTTCTCCAAAGAGGACATCCAGATGGCCAACAGACACATGAAACGATGCTCAGCATCCCTCCTCATCAGGGAAATACAAATCAAAACCACACTGAGATACCACCTCACGCCAGTCAGAGTGGCTAAAATGAGCCAATCAGAGAACTCTAGATGCTGGCGAGGATGTGGAGAAACGGGCACCCTCCTACACTGTTGGTGGGAATGTAAACTGGTACAGCCCCTCTGGAAAACAGTGTGGAGGTTCCTCAGGAAACTAACAATAGAACTCCCTATGACCCAGCAATAGCACTGCTAGGAATTTACCCAAGGGATACAGAAATGTTGAGCATAGGAGCACATGTACCCCAATGTTCATAGCAGCACTCTCCACAATAGCTAAAACATGGAAAGAGCCTAAGTGTCCATCAACAGATGAATGGATCAAGAAGATGTGGTTTATCTATACCATGGAATACTACATGGCAATGAGAAACAATGAAATCTGGCCATGTGTAGCAACATGGATGGACCTTGAGGGTGTTATGCTGAGCGAAATAAGTCAGGCAGAGAAGGACAAATATCATATGTGTGCACGTATAGGAGGATTAGGAGGAACTTGACAGAGGAACAAGGGGGAGAAGAAGGGGGAAATGGTGGGGGAAAGGGAGAGAGGCAAACCATGAGAGACTCTTGAATGCTGACAAAAACTGAGGACTGGTGGATGTGGGGGGGAGGAGGGGTGGGCATGGAGGAGGGCACTTGTGGTGATGAGCACTGGGTGTTATGTGGAAACTAATTTGACAATAAACTATTTGTAAAAAAAAAAAAAAAAAAATCTAGTGCAGCTCAATATATGACATTAGATTCAAGATTCCAACATCTGGGAAAAGGTAGAAAGCTAAAAAATAAATAAGCAGCAAAAATAGTATTGTTTACTAGAGTTTTCAATGATATAGGTATTTAGAATATTGTCAGATATGAAAGTATATACAATATAGTGAAAACACTAATCCTTTGAAATCTCAGCGGTTTAAAAAGTAGAATATATCCTTGCTCATGTATATGTGCACATGATTTTCTTAAAGCTTATAGTGAACTAGGGATGCAAAAAGATTAATGAAGTTATTTAAATTTTTTAAAAATGTTTATGTATTCTTGAGAGAGAGAGACAGAGCATGAGTGAGGGAGAGGCAGAGTGAGAGAGGAACACAGAATCTGAAGCAGGTTCCAGGCTCTGAGCTGTCAGCACAGAGCCCGACATGGGGCTCGAACTCAGGAGCTGCGAGATCATGACCTGAACCAACGTTGGATGCTTAGCCGACTGAGCCACCCAAATGCCCCTGGATGAAGTTGTTTTACATCAGAAATTTTCTAATCAGATTTCTCCTTCTTTTTTCTCCTTTGATGTTTAATTGTCCGTTGTATTAAAAAAAAGTCTTTTTCATATGATTTTCTTTCTGTAGGATA
Source organism: Proteles cristata cristata (assembly GCA_017311185.1). Classification (NCBI taxonomy): domain Eukaryota; kingdom Metazoa; phylum Chordata; class Mammalia; order Carnivora; family Hyaenidae; genus Proteles; species Proteles cristata. The sequence goes on from JAESUZ010004393.1 coordinate 144,264, forward strand.
AAAGGGAAATTGAAGCTTCTCTGATGCTTGGACTGACCATGCGGGGAATACAGATTTTTCAGGTCAGTAAATGAGAAATAAGTGTCGAGTGGTATCTGTCATGTGTCACATTGACTGTGTGGTCCTTGAATAGGTTCACTGGTTCATTTCTGGCCATTACTTCCTATTTGTCTAGTACAAATGGGGATGTTGTGGGATAGATGAAGTATTACAGTCCAAACCATGACCGTAATAAGTCTTGTAGAATAGAAAGTAAGAAGCCAAAGATTGACTCAGGTTCATCACTAACAGATCATTAATATCCAGATGTTTTTCTTTGTGTGTTATTGATTTTAAATATCCTGCTTGTGACGCTCCTCTGGAGTGTTATAACTGTGCAAAGAAAACAAAGGACATCTTAATACAGTGCCAGACCAGGCATTTCAATTTCCATTACACTTTTCCAATAAAGCCCATCCCGTGTCCCTGTCACACTCTTGCAAGTGGAATGGTATTATATCACAGCCATCAACAGGAAAGAGAGAATGCCTCTTTCTGTGAGACCAAGCAGAATATAAGAATCTCTTATCTTGATGTAGGCATAATATCCAATTATGAAAGTCTGAGTGCCTTATCTCATCTCTTGAATGCCTGAGTCTTTCTGGATTTTTTATTTAAATTTATGGATAGGCTCAAAGGGAAAAGGTTGCCTTGAAAGGCCGGTTAATGCAGTCACTCAGGAACCCAAAGCTACAGAATTGTATCACTAATCTTTTAATTACTGTCTGAACATCTCCAAAGAGAGTTGAGGACCTCTTTAAGATTTTAATTACTGTATTTTATTTTTCTGAGAGAGAAGTTACAGCCATTTTAAAGTCTCTGGATGTTTCCTCAGTAACTCTGTATGCATTATAATTTTTTTCCACAGAATTTAGATGAAGAGAAACAATTACTTTATGATTTCCCCTGGACAAATGTTGGAAAGTTGGTGTTTGTGGTAAGTTCAAAATAACTGACTAAAAGAAAATTGCTCAGTTGCTTGTTTTTGTGGATTTTTGTTGTTCCCTGTTTTGTTTTTAAAAATAATGCTGTGCCAGGCACAAAAGTTGGTATTTTGGGGGGAAAGTTGACAATGAAGACAACTCACTTTTTTATATTCTTATGTACATGCTTTCTTCATTGCCACTCATCATCGGTCATGAATCTAAAAGAATCTTACAGCAAAAGAAAGTAATTTGTGAGTCTGATCCCCACTGCACTATCCTAAGTTACTGTAGTTGCAGAAGAAATGTAGTGGAGATCATACAAGATGACTTCAGCAAAGAGAATGATTTTTAAAAGCCTACATCAGAGGGATCAGAAAACAGAAAGCCATAATCTCAGGACAAATTACTCTTCGTGAGGGTCTGCCAGTTCTTTTAGAAGTTACTTCTTTTGAGCAAAGAATAAAGAGTGATATAAAAAGATGTTTCTATTAATATCTAACTCTTTGAAAACATATTATAATGAAAGGTCTACAATTCTTAACAGGAAAAAAAGCTGTTATTTTTAGAATGTTGAGAATAGTATCCTCTTTTTGTTATCAGAGCAAATTCATGATTTTTCCCAGCTGTTTCTCTACTTTGCTGGCTCTATTCAATTTTGGGTAGGGCTCAAAGGATTATAGTTAATAATATGTATATCTAGTGGTCATTAAAATACTCACTTTTTTTTCTTTGTTCAGAAATTGTTGGGGAAAAATACACAAAGGAGGAAGATAAGGACTTGTCCACATGTACAAATAAAGAAGATGGCCTATATAAATAAAGGGCTGTATTGCCAAATAGCATTTGGGCACTGACTCCATATTGCCCTGTGAAGTCAAAAGACCTGTTCCTGACTTTACATTATTTTAATTACTTGAGCCCAGTTCAATCTGATTTCACTTTACTCATACATCAAATGGGGCCTGACCCACCTCCTCCTCACTTGCTCTCTCTCATTCAGGCCCTTTGTGCAAGGATCTGAGCTGTATGAAAATGAGCAAATTATTACCCCAGTTACCCCTTTCATGTTCCAAATTCAGTAGACATAAAATGCATTTATGAAATTGAGTCTCTTAAGGGTCCTGGGTACAGTGGTTCCTGAATCTAAGTTGTGCATCAGCCTCATCTGAGGAGCTGGTTTCAGATATAGATTTCTGGGCCTCGTCCTCCTCCCCTAAGAGAGTTTTGATTCAGTGGGTGTGGGTTGGGGACCAGGCATCTATTTTAATGAACTTCCCAGGTGATTCTTCTCACAGCCAACCCAGTCCTGCCCAGTTGTATGACCTTGAGCAAGTTACTTAACCTCTGTGCCTTGGTTTCTTTGTTCCCAAATGGGGATAATTGGTCCTCCCCTATAGACTGATTTTGAGGATTAAATGAGTTAATACCTGCCTAGTGCTCATTCAGTGTCAGTTATTGCCTTTCTAGCATTGGGAAATATTCCCAACTGAGCTACACAAAGCCGTATTGTTTTTTTTATTGACTGTAAGTATGTAGTTAGAAGATGCCTCCCTCTTTGCTTTACTTCTGCCCCCGGGCTGAGAATCATCATGTCTGCAGTATTCCTTATGCAGTCCTGCTGCCCAGCTCATTCATAGGAAAGGCGAAGGAATTGATCATTCCATGACTGGGGTGTCTGGTTGGCTCAGTTGGTTAAGCTCTTGATTTCAGCTCAGGTCACATGATCTCACAGTTTGTGAGATGGAGCCCCTCGTCAGGCTCTGCACTCCTGCTTGGGATTCTTTCTGTCTCTGCCCCTCCCTCGCTTGCATGCATACTTTCTCTCAAAATAAGTAAACTTACAGCATTCCATAACTATAAAAAGCAGTACCAAACTCTCACCCTCAGCTTATGGTAATGAACTTCATGTTAATGATTCCAAACTTAAACAGTGAAATTCCTTATATCTCTGTTGCTAGAACTATTAACACTACTTATATCCCTTCCTTTCTCTTTCCTATCTCATCCCTTGAGCTGTCCCTTTTTTTTTTTCTAAGTAAGCTGTACACTCAGTGTGGGGCTTGAATTCATAATCCTGAGATCAAAAATTGCATGCTCAGGGCAGCTGGGTGGCTCAGTAGGTTAAGCATCTGACTTCAGCCCAGGTCACAGTCTCACAGTTTATGAGTTTGAGCCCCACATCAGGCTCTGTGCTGACAGCTCAGAGCCTGGAGCCTGCTTTGGATTCTCTGTCTCTGTCTGTCTCCCTCTGCCCCTCCCTGACTTGTGTGTGCGCGCTTGCTCGCTCTCTCTCTCACCCCCCCAAAAAATTAAATAAATAAAGGGTTTTTTCTAAAAATAAATAAAGGGTTCTTTCTAAAAAGTTGCATGCTCTACCAACTGAGCAGCCAGGCAGGTGCCCTACCCCCCAGCCTCCCCCTTTTACCCAGCTGAAGACATTTTCCATTTTGTCTTAACCCTAAAAAAGTATTCAAAGTGTTTGCTGTCATAACTCCTCATTTATTTTCTCCTCATAGTTTGTCACAAGCTATAGTTATTTTATGTGTTTATTTGCCATCTCTCCCACCAGAATGTATTTCTTTGAAGGCAGGGACCTCATCTGTCCTATTCACTGTTATTTTCTCAAATGACTAGCACAAGTGTTTGGTACCTAGTGTTTAACAAATATTTGAATGCGTTATGCTTTTAGAATTTGTCATCTTGTTTGCTGAATTGGGGGTTGGAATTGCATTGAAGATGCTTTCATGATGGGCCCTTCTCTTCTCCATTGTATAAATGGCCTGACTAGCCAGAGAAACCAAAGAGATTCTTCAACTGTCATACCCAGTTGGTGTCGACTAGAAGACCCTGGCTAGACACTTTCCTGAATTTTTGGTAATCCCCGTCCTGTGACATTTTTGAAAAGGAAAACAGTAATTTATGTCTCGCTGAAATTTGAGTGCAGCTTTATACATCTGTTTTTGAATCTGCACTTTTCTCACTAAAAAGAAAACAAAGGGGACCTTGGTAAATTAGAGGCTTACCTTCCAAAATCTGATTCATGCTTTCGTTCCACAGGGTAAGAAATTTGAGATTTTGCCAGATGGCTTGCCCTCAGCCAGGAAGCTCATCTACTACACAGGGTGTCCCATGCGCTCCCGACACCTCCTGCAGCTTCTGAGTAATAGCCACCGCCTTTACATGAATCTGCAGCCTGTCTTGCGCCACATCCGGAAGCTGGAGGAGAACGAAGGTATGTTGTGGAGAGGAGCACACGGTGGTTTGGCTGCCTGCGGACCCTTACTCTATAGTTGCCATCAGTTGGGGCTTTAGACTCCTGCAGAATGGGATTCGAGGGCTGGGCCTCTCCGGATCCAGAGCCGTGTTCTCCTCACATCTCATCACTGTCCCAGAAGACAAGGGATAGCCTTGAGGCCCACCGACCACACCACCTGTCCCAAATACCTGAGGTCACCCCTGTCATTTAGCTACCCCTGAGTACAGTCTCTTTAACATTTCCCTACATTTGAGAATCCTTGCAAAAAACCACCACATGAAGATGCAGGGCAAGATTTATCTGTAACTCAGAGCACCTTGGAATTTGGAATTTTTTCCAATGCAGTTACTCCTTAGATTAAAGTAACAGTAAAGGTGGGTGACGGAAATGTCTCCAGTCTCTCTTATAGACTGCTGAGAGGACTCCAGGTCTGGGTCAGCAGGAATGACAAAGGAGAAAGAAGTTTTCTTCATGTTTTTTAATGTTTATTTATTTATTTTGAGAGAGATGGGGAGAGAACAGGGGAGAGGCAGAAAGTGAGGGAGAGAGAACCCCAAGCAGTTTCCACACTGACAGTGCAGAGCCCAGCGCTGTTCTTGACCTCACAGACTATGAGGTCATGACCTGATCTGAAACCAACAGTCTGACATGACATTTAACTGACTGAGCCACCCAGGTGCGCCAAAAGAAGTTTTCATTTGAGGATTTCATCAGCCAGTCCTCTATGGGTTTTGCTGAGGTACATTTGGGGCCCCTGAAAAGGGGAATGAGTCATGGTAAGGAAGAGGAAGGCAGGGATTGGGGCCTCTAAGAGCAGACTTCCACTCTACAGTGTTAAGCTAATGGTTAGCCCTTCATCTTAAGTCATGGTACCCAGGGTTACTCCATTTAACACACACGAACTTCTGGTCCCCCAAAATGCTACTGTGCATATTTGCCTATTTTAATGTCTTCAGTTTGTTTTGCAGATCCACACTGTAGTATGATTCAATTAGAATTAGATTTAGGATATCTGCATGAACTTTTGGGTGCAGGTTCATGTCTCAGGTCCAAGTCTGAAACAGATTTTGACCTCTCAGACCACACCTTTCTCACAGAAACACCAATACTTGTCCTCTTAACAAAAAACCTTCTAGAAATTTGCACAGCTGATCAATTTCTTTCAAAAGCTATCTCTCTAACTGAATGAGACCCAGTTTGGGGATGCCATTGCATTTTAAGTAGCCATTAGAACATGAATCATTTCGCACTGTCTGCCACCAAACTGCTTCTTGTCTGGAGGGAACTGGTGTGTTGGCTTCCTCTGCAGCCAGGCTGTGAGTTCTTCCCCCACAATTCATTGGTATAACAGACACATCTCTGCAATGGTGACATGAATATTAGGAGGAATCAGGATGGGACAGAAGCACCAAGGAAAATTGTAAGAATAGACGACTTACGTGCAGAGCCTGTCGTGTGTGTGCCATATTGGTCACATTCCTAAATGGCCAGCTTAGCACGCCTTGAGAAGTTAATTTATTTTACAGCTTTGCCAACATTTTAGTAAATTCTTGTTTAGATGACCATAAGAGGAGCCCTTTAGAGTCTGACAATTCCAGAACCTTTATAGGTTCTAAGGTGAAATTACAAAGAATTTTCAGTTCTTCGAAAGCAGGGGTTTGTTTGTTACCATGTGTAGTATCGAGTGCATTTGGGGGCTTATGCAAGTGGGGCAGTGAAGGTATGAATTGTATTTGTTATTTGGATAAATGTAGATAGATTTGAGCGCATATCTCTTTTTTTCTTCTAAAGAAAACATACTTCTTTTCTTCTACTTAGAGACCCCTCACAGTCTAAAGAATGCCCAAAACTAAGTTCCTCTGGGCCAGCTTCGGCCTGATGACACTTATTTCACCCATACTTAAAGGCTTCATCGTTTTTACAATAAAGCCCTTTTCTTAGTGAAAAAAAAAAAAACACAGAAAGAGAGCGTATTTTTCTTAAATTTAATTTAGAGCCACCTTGTCTGAGATACTCTTTTAGTATTTTATAGGAGAAAATGATCACAAGAATTCTTCCATAGCATTTAGAAGGGGGGAAATGCCTTTGTCATTAGAAAAGTTTTAAAAAAAAAAGTTTTTTTAACCCGACTTTATTCAACAGTTGGAGCTTATTCTTAGGTCATATGCCAAGAGGTCACACTGCATTCTCTTCCTAAATAATATATGAAGAGCTCTGCGGTCTCTGGGCTTCTACAACAGAGGGAATCCAAAGAACACCAACACGTCGGTAATCTGTGCCATTGACGCTGGTGATTACTAGGGAGGTAGGAGGTTACATTTCCCAGGTGTCAGAATAAATTTCATAATTACATCATTTCCTTCATGATACTTCTTACTTGTATGAGGTCTAAGTGATAACAGCCCTAGGAAGGGAACACTAGCCAGCCACGTAGAACAGGAAGGCCATGCTACACTGACAGGAAGTAGATTTGCACTAGGCTCCTGTAAGGTAGACAGCAGGTCGGCAAGTGCTTGTCTTGCCTTCTCCTAATGAGTATAGAGTAACCATAATTGACTCCGAACCTGCTGGGAAGGGTTGGGAGTAAAAGGGCTATTTCTAAAGAGGTAGAAAGCTTTTTAAGTTACTAGATCCATAATTCCCAATTGTCTTAGAACTCTGGCACCCTAAAGAACTTTTTAGAAAACTGTTTTCATGTTCCACCTTTCCAAATATCACATGGCTACTATTTCGAAACTACAGTGAATAGAAATTGTATGAGAATTTCCCAAACCCATCTACAGCCATACCACCCTGAACGCGCCCGATCTCGTCTGATCTCGGAAGCTAAGCACGGTCGGGCCTGGTTAGTACTTGGAAGGCAGAATTTCCCAAACCCCTTTAGCACTCTCCATCTTCATCTCAACCCCTGTTGCGTTAAGAAAACAGGAATCTTTAGAACCCAGTCTAGCCCTAAAAAATGGGTTTTAGATGATGCACATTTGTCTCCGATGTGTGTTTTGGGCTCTGGTGTCCAGCCCCAGTCTGCTTTCTGTGGCTGCGATCTAGCTGTTGTGTCACAGCCTGATTCCCTAGAACTGACACAGATGGCCGGAGCCCAAAAATGTACACATAGCCTTCTGCAAGCATTTTTGCATTTTGCATCCTGGAAAGTGCATCTTCTTTTCTGCTGATGTTTCTTCCCTCCATAGGGAGCCTGTTTTGATTATACTTCAGACATCAGGAGTGCAAGTATTTTCATTTAACCAGGAAACAAGACAATTAAATCCATCAGCAGGCCCCTGAGAACCCAATTGGTCTACAAGTTAGCAATTTCTGAAATATCAGTTTAACATTCACCTAATGCATTCTCCACTGTTCTAATGCGTTATTTCTCATCAGTATTAAAAATACAAAGAATCTAAACTATTTCTCTGGTTTACAGTTCTGACTTGAAACACAGAAGTATTGTATACCTGCAACTCACTTATAATGTTGTGCCTCCTTAATGTAATTGTTACTTCAGCATTTGATGAAAGGGACTTTCTAATATTATGTCTTGCTGTTAAAGAAGGAGCACTGACGTGTTAAATCAAAGAACAGTTTTGTCAGTCAGAGGCCCCATAGGTTTAAAGCATCAAACCAGCAGTGATTACTGTGTTTTCTAAATAGATCATAAAACCTCACTAGTTCACCCCAAATGGAGTAAAGCAGTTTTCCCTAATGAAAAACTAAATTTTATAACTCTCTGAAAGAAATTTGCCAAAGAACAGTTTTATTTTAAATTATATTCAGCAGTCAGAACTGAGCTAATAATGGGCCAAATTGAATAAATGAAATCACTGGCAATTAGTATAATTATATTTATTAAACAGTCTTCCATAGCGGTGCTTCTGAAATTATTTGTGGGGAAGGACCAGATTTTTAACATTCCTCATGGACTGATACTTTTACAAAATACAAAATCACCTTAGTGGCTGTCACGGTGCTGTCAGATTGCTCTGAAAATCTGTAAGTATTTATACTCACTCACTGAACTTCTATTGCTGTGGACCAATGACAGTTTGCAGACAAGAGGTGGTCTGGTGACTCTACTTAGAGCAACAGCGTTCTGTAGTTTTGAAGCTTCACTACCCTTTGAGTCGTTTCAGCACTCCCTCAGATGTGTCGTACAGGTTTTTGCTCATCTTCCTAAGCTGAGCCCCCCGTCAGAACCCTCACCGCGCCCCAGGCACTAGATCCCGAGGGTGAAGCTGCCCTCGATCTTAGCCTGATGTGTCACGTAAGCTAACCAGGCGTGTGCCCCGCCCCCCCCATCCTGCTTGAATGTGCTTCTCACCGCGCAGAGAAGAAGCAGTACCGGGAGTCCTACATCAGCGACAGCCTGGACCTGGACGTGGACCAGCTGGAGAAGCGGTCCCGGGCCAGCGGCAGCAGCGCGGGCAGCGCCAAGCACAAGCGCCTGTCCCGCCACTCCACCGCCAGCCACGGCAGCTCGCACACGTCGGGCATCGAGGCAGACACCAAGGCGCGGGACGCGGGGCCGGAGGACAGCTACTCCGGCAGCGCCATCCACCGCAAGCTGAAGACCTGCAGCTCCATGACCAGCCACGGCAGCTCCCACACCTCCGGCGTGGAGAGCAGCGGCAAGGACCGTCTGGAAGAGGACTCGCAGGACGACGGTAAGCCGCTCCCCGTGCCTTCCGCGCTCGCTCCGTCTTCCTCATACCTCGTTTCTTTTCCCCCACACACCCGTTCTGGAGAACTGTGTGGAGCACAGCTCAGAAGTAGGAAGGGACAAGAAGGGTGTCTTTCACCTTCCCCCGTGATTTGGTGGAGTTGCTCGAGTCGGTGAACAAAGCATTCCTCTGGTCACAATCCTTTGCCGCCACAGGGTGGGAGGCTGGTGGAGTCTGACTCCTAGTGGCTTATCCGAAGTAGAGGAGAGGTCGGGGCCGCTGCGCTCCTGTCTGCATTTCTGGTTAATGCAGATTAAATAGGCACCGGTGAGGACAACAGCAGAGATGCAGTGATAGTGGCAGAAATGTCTTAAACTTTGTAGAAAAAAAAAAAAAAAAAGACTTGAGCCTAGGCCATGAGTTATTTAGTAAGTTTTTCTTGAATTCCTCCTATGCAGCCGGGACTCCAATGTAAAAGAAAGCACCTGGCTGCTTAGCTCTGCTTAGCTTTATGGAGATAAAACCAGACCTCCGGCCTGTCTCAGCCAAACTTAACATATGTGTGCGTCTTTTTTATTATTATTCTGCTCAAGTGCTATAACGTTCAGGTTTGGGGAAAGGATACTGACTTCAATAAGGAGAATGGCGACACATTTGCTTGCTTACTATAGAATTCATGTGGCTCTTCAGTGAAGCCACTGGGTGCCCTGGGAGCAGGCAGCTCTGGGAAATGGGGGGCTTTAGGAGCTACTCATTGTGCAGATGTCAGCAGTCTGCTCTAGCCTTAGGCATGCAGCCCATCAGTCTCAGTCGCCCTTTGGCATCTCAGCAAGGTGGTATAGCTTTTTTCTTCTTTCTCAAAGAGTAAAGAATAACTGACTGTTAAATCATGGCATCAGAAGACATATAGATAACACAGCAATCCTGTGAAAAAGAGAGCAAATACATCTAGTTGAGAATTATCTCTAGAGTTTCCTATTGTAGATTCTCATTAGCACTGAATAATCTGAATTTTAAAATCTGAATAATCACTTAGCCTCCCTCACAGTGTGGCTCTGAATGCTGCGGTCCATTTCCCTTCCTATCACTACTGTCTTTTCCTTCTTCTTCGTCAGAAATAGAAATGTTGGTTGATGACCCCAGGGACCTGGAACAGATGAATGAAGAGTCTCTGGAAGTCAGCCCAGACATGTGCATCTATATCACCGAGGATATGCTCATGTCACGGAAGCTGAACGGACACTCTGGTGAGCTCCTTAGGGAGGTTCTTCTCCTAAGGCTGTGGATTGTCTTGGACTAGGAAGCAGGTGCCTCAGAAAATAGAAGGGTCTGGGTGGGGCTCTTGACCAGAGACAGGACTGGAGTCAGAACCTTTCCAAGTCAGCGCCATAGATTGCAAGGTTGAGCACCTTGTGAGGAAGAAAGGCAAAAGAAGGGGAGAAGCATCTAGGATTGGGAATTAGCGTCATCTATCCTGGGCTCAGGACAAAGTGGTAAGACACAGTTTTCTCTTTGTTGCGGTTGTTTTGTCTTGCTGTTATAGATGGTAGTCAGAGATTCCTAGAACACACCTAGAGGAGACCTCGGGGACCTCCGTTTTACAGATGAGAAAGCCTGTGGGTGAGGGGGACAGATGCTTATGTGGCTAGAAACAAAAGTCAGGTCTCCAGTTTCATTTGTATTGCTTCCCCCCAACTAGATCAGAGTGGATATGGGAGTGTGGAGGAGAAAGTGTCAGAAAAGGTTGGCATAAAAAGATACTCCTCTTAAATTCTATATTTGATTAACTCGACTAGAAAACTTGCATTCACTGCAAACCTATTACGGGATTATATAATATATATAATATCTATTTCTATAAAATAGAAGATATAACCCTTCAATATTACTGCAGAAAACAAGAGTATGGGTTTTGTTTTTAAACCTCAGTCGCTCCTGACTGTTCTCATCGCATTTCATGAATTGGTGTCCGTTCTGCTTAAACACATGCCTCAGAAATGAAGTCAAATGGCCCAGGTACTTACTGTTCAGCCACTTCGAGCTTTGAGTGAAAGACCCTGTTTTCAACCAGGGGGACCTGTCATTGCTGTGTCAAGCCCCACAGTCCCTGATAAGCGAGCCTCACCCATGCAACAGGTGCGGGGAATGAGAGATAAACAAGGCCATAGTACACAGGGTCCCCCAGCCTGGCATTGAATTTGTAAGAGCACGGGGCTCCTTGTATTGCAGAGTTTCATCTGCTAACCTGGCAGAAGCATGGCCTCCAGATGCTCTGCCGGGAAGAGACCTGCCAGTAGCTACAGAGAATTGCGCTGCCTGACCAAACACACATTCATCAGGCAGCTTGTTTGGGGCATTCTTCAAGCCTTAGGGTTTCCAAACCAAACTTTACCCCCTCTTCTTTGCCCAGTCACTTTTTTATATAGTATCCTCCCTCACAAATACATTCTAACATAAATTAAATGTAAGTTTACAGTTCTGTGCACATTATATGTGCAAGGACTGTCGTGCTCTCACTCCTCTGCGTGTGTATTTTTGTGGAAAGAAAACTGTCTGAACCATCCCCACCAAAGGGTCTGTGGGAGGAGGGGAAATGAGGGAAGCAGACTTTGGCTTTTTATTTGTATATTTCTCTGTTTAATTTTTATGATTGGATTTTGCGATTTTAAATAAAAATAAAATTTAAATAAATAAGGTGGCTGTTTAAAAAGGTTTTTATACGAAAAAATGCTTTTTGAAATGTTACTTATTGAAAAAGAACCTAAATGGTTAACAACGAGCAGTTCTGTGCTGTCTGTACAGTGGAATATTGTACAGCCATTAACTAATCTGATTTTTTCAGAATATTTAATAATCTAAGAAAGATAGGTAAGAAAAACATCACAAATTGCATAAATAGGATGATCTCAAGTTATAAAAATGTATATATGTATATGAAAAAATACATAAAAATATAAATAGCCTTTTCTCTGGATGATGGGGTTGTAGATGATCTTATATTCTTCCTCACATCACCCTCCTTTTCCAAATTCTCTACAGTTTGAAAATTTAAACATTGTTTCTCAAGCACAGAGCTGGGATTGAGTACTGATGGAAGTTTGGTAGGAGTCAGATTAGCATTCTCAGCACCAGATTTGCTGCTGGTTTGTCTGATGCAGAGTCCGAGTTTGGGAGCACATTATTCACAGGCATGGTGGCCAAGGGCACATTGACCAGGAAATCCAGAAGGAGCCATCATCCCAAGTGCCAACCAAGCACACCAGTCCACATTGTCCTGTGAGGATCTGTTAAGTGTAAAGCTTTTTAAAAGATAAGGATATTCTCAAGAAGGAGCCCCGACTAAAGCAGTCTGTACTAACCCCCAAAACATAAGTACCCACCTGAGACTTTTTTAAACTGTCTCCGTGTAAACCAAGAACATCTTCCTTCCATGTCTCAGTTGAACTCATAATCTGACACTTAATATATGCAAAGCATATACGAGTCACTGAATCATTAGGCATCATTTCTAAAGAGTGAAGGGTTAAAACACTAAAGGCCATTTCTGAAGTTATCAGCAGTAGCTAAATAAAAATTACATTATCCTCAAGGCTCCTTTCTTATAAGGTGAGAATGTGCTTTATCTGAGAAGCCATTTGGCCTTAAGAATCTGGGGTTTAACTGACTTGCTTCATCTATTTGCCAGAAAAACATCAGTGATCTTCACTTCCCTCTCCGGCTCTTGTCAGTAGTTTTATCTTATGAAACATTTTTTTCTGGTGCTTCACTCACATGCTATAGACACAGAGGGAAGCTTCAGCCCCAGATTTCTGTTTCCAAAATATTAGCAGAAAGCCCCTGAGCCCTGAGGCGATTAAGGGCCCTGTCACGATTAGAGATCCAGAACTGAGTGTTCAGGGTGGTCCCCCAGTCAGGACCTCTCCCCACTAGGATCTGCGACAGGAGGCTAAGTGCCACAGGGCCCCTGTCAGCCCGAGGAGCTCTGAACTGTGCACCCCATATGCAGGCCCTATACCTCACCCTGTCTGTGCATTTACTCTTCAGTCATCATTAAGCTGTTGGATGGACGCTGCTGTCAGCCCCACTGTATAAGAGGAGACTGAGGCATAGGGAGCCTAAGTCAGTGGCCGCCATACACTTAATGCACAATTAATTACTTGTCTGGGCCTGGCTCCAGCCCAGATCCATGTGACTCTGGAGGTCAAGCCCCACACTGCACTTTAATGACACATCTAAGGGGACCCAAACCTAGAAGGCCAGGGGAGGAAAAAGGCCAGCTTTAGGGAAAAACTACTTTCATCTACAGTCTTTGTTTTTGTTACTAATTTCATCATAAATAGCTTCATTAGAAATTGTGGTTCACCTTAGAAAATTCAGACTCTCACCTCCTTCTTGTACTCTCATCACACATTTATCCCTTGCCCCCCTATTTACTCTAAGACGAGAGGGAATGTGTTCCAATCTGGTTGTCTACCGCGGGTGAGTCACAGTGAGGGTTTTCAGGAACGGTTAATACTTGACCTTTCAGTCTTGGTTGATAGCATATGTCAGATATGAGGCAAAAAGTATGAATAAGAGGAGGTCTTCATTGTTTTGTGTGTTTTTGTTTTTCTGTGTTTCACTCTAGGGTTGATTGTGAAAGAAATTGGTTCCTCCACCTCAAGCTCCTCAGAAACAGTTGTCAAGCTTCGTGGCCAGAGCACAGATTCGCTTCCACAGGTACAAAAGGGATCGAAATGTTTAAATTGGGCACTGAAGTTCCAGAAAACGTTAAATAGGATCTTATGTTTATATAAATGAGCAGCGATTCTTCTTAGGTACCTTCCAGCTTTATCCTCAACTTATAGCCATTGTATCTGCGAGTTCCATTCATTGAGCTGATTTTTATTTGGAGAAATTATGTACTGTGTTTCACACTTTATAGAGGTGGGAAGTGTGTAGACTTCAGACTTCAGGTTGAGTGTGGACTTCAATAATCGGAGGAATAATCTTCCTGTCAGGCGTGTTGTGACAGCAGTACTTCCACACTGATTGTTCCATTCAGATTGCATTGTCAAAGTATGCTAAGTGAGACTGTTTGATAACCTGTGATCACTTGCTAGGCTGTTAAAATATCAAAAGATAAAATACTCTGAAACTCAGGGTTGTAGCATCTGGGTATATTCTACAGCTGATAATACTCACCTCTGTCTCCTGTGCGTTCTCTTTCTCTCCTTGAGGACTCTCTTTCTTGGTCTGTCTCTGTCTTTTTTGGTTTTTGTGTCTTTGCTTTCTGTGTGTGCTTCTCTCTTACCTTTTTTTCTTTCTCAATCCTCTTTCTGTCTCTCTCTCTCTCTCTCTCTCTCAATGTGCATGTGATGTTTTATTACATGTTTTTTGAATACCTCAATGAGTAATGTCTAAAGCAGTATGTGTAGCATGATAATCATAAACTCCAGGCCCAGGTTTGCACCCAGTTCTGTCACAAGGCGTTAGATCTTCCTGTACATAAATGCTTGTGGTGCAGAGCTAAGGACCAGATTCCACGCCTGCAGAGTAGGAAGGGCGTTTGCACGCCTGCCGTGTGGATTTGTGAGGATGACCTAATGCATTCTGTGTGGGAGATACCGTTGGCACTTGGGTCGCCTGCATGGGTCCAGCAGTCCGCATCTTGAGGGAGTTCTCGGATGGGATTCTTCCCAATAAAATGGTTTTGGGCTCAGACCCCGTTGTTTTCCCCTCCTGGTACTTTTGCTTTTAGCAGAAAGTGATCTCTCTTTCTGACAAAGGTCGGCTTTTGTGGTGTTCAGCAGCAAAAGCTGAGAGGTCCAGTGCCCTGTTTCCTTAAATAACCCATTAAGTATCTTTCATTCATGTAATTATCTGAGCCATTTTTTAACCTGCTCATGTTTGCAGCCAGTACCACTTCTTGGGATGATGAGTCCTGGAAGTCTGTCGCCTGCTGTGTGGAGTGTTTGGCACAACACCTCCCACAGTGTTCGGAAGTTGCCTCTTGCCTCCCAATCTTTCCTGAACTTTGTATTATTTTTCTATCCAAGAACTCTAGCTTTCTTAATAAAAACAGAAAACAAAGAAACAGTTCTTCAAATTGCATTCCTCGAGTAACTGATTCATTTCCCCATTTCTTATGAAAATAATGACAGACCTCAGCATAAGAGTGTTTCCATGCTGAATTGTCATATTCTAGTAGGAAAAAAAGAAAAGAAAAGAAACCATATCTTTACCTATCTAGCCTTATTTTAAGACAATTTCTTGACTTCTGGGATGCTAGAGACGATTGGGCTCCTGTTGAGTTTACTTCCTTTGCCTTGGATTATTCATCTGTAAAATGGGTTAGAATAATGGGGCTGGGCCCATAGGGCAGATGGGAAGATTAAATGAGTAAATGCACGTATCATGTTTAGATGAGGGCCTCGCACATAATCAGGGCTCAGTAAATGTTAGCCACTCTGACTGTGGGTGGTACTGCCGTTTTCCTCACAGGACCTCAGACCAGAAATCACTTTCTAATATCGGAGGATTCCATAACCGTTGATGATGTTGCAGCGTCTCTCTTTATAAGGGCAGAATATCGCTGCCCTTTCCCTTTAGTCATCCTCTTAAAGTTGTAACCTTACCTTCTTTTGCAGACCATATGTCGAAAACCAAAGACCTCCACTGACCGGCACAGCTTGAGCCTTGATGACATCAGACTTTACCAGAAAGACTTCCTGCGCATTGCAGGTCTCTGTCAAGACACTGCTCAGAGCTACACTTTCGGGTGTGGCCACGAACTGGATGAGGAAGGCCTCTACTGCAACAGCTGCTTGGCTCAGCAGTGTGTCAACATCCAAGACGCTTTTCCAGTCAAGAGAACCAGCAAGTACTTTTCTCTGGATCTCACTCATGACGAAGTGCCAGAGTTTGTTGTATAAAGTACGTCTGCGCTTAGCTAGCCACACGGGCAGCCTGCTGGAGTCTGGCGGCTGGAGAAGCCACGGGTTCTCCTTCATTACCGTGCCATATTTTCTTCACCCCACAACGTAGCTCTTTCTTTATGATATTTGCAATGGAAACAAAAGCCTTGGGACAGTTGCACTTTAAGTATCCCTCAGAGAGAAAAGAACTACAGAGAACGGACAGCAAGGCAAGCGCCCAGACGTGCGTGATCCCTTGGAAGGAAATGTGCTTTACTGGTTACCAGGCCTTCAGCATATTGAACTGTGGTGTGTTTGTCCCTCGTTTTGTTTTTCAGTTTGATTATACGACATCACATTTTTTTTTTTTTATCATGTGAAAGATGTTGTTAGGTTGATTTGTCTACTTGTAAATTTTTTTTTTTTTTGGTCACTCCCTCATGCACATGGTTTGAGGGAGGAGAGAAAGAAGAGCCCCTCCTTTTAACGGAGAGACCGGTGCCTAGTATGTAGCCACGGCCGCCTCGCTGGGGCTGTCCCAAAGTGAACACCGAGGAAGCGGTCAAAACCGTGCAGTTCTAGCAAGCCAAAGATTTAGCAGAAACGCAGCCAAGGGCCAAGAAGACACGAACGAAGCAATAACCAGAAGGCTGTGTGTGCTGTGATGCCTGTGACTCCTTCACGCCTGGTCGGGGCCCTCTCCTCCTCCTGTTCCTCCCGAAAGTTCTAGGACCCCGCTCACTTTCTCATCCAGGTATCCCATCGGTTGGGTTCATCGTGTCATCATGCATTTTGTAGGGTTTACAAAACCAGTTTTGTTAAAACTATGGCAATGTCTTAGAAAATCTTTGTGCGTGGTGGTGGTGGTGGTGTTTTTTTCTTAAATCAAGAACAAATTATGGTAATGCTTGTTTCTGCTTAACCAAAATACCTTCACTATACATATATGTTATACATATATAAATACCTGAGACTGTGTGTGTTTAGATGGGTTTACAGATTACTGACTCTTCGTTTTGGCTTCCATGATTGTTGTGCGTATCGTCTTTCTTGTTTAATATGGAGGACGTGTCACTGAATGAATGATACCTACAGACAATCAGTTAATATAAGCAGAGTGAAGAACGACTGTCTTCTCATGTGTCTTTTGCCGTGTTTCTCAACCCTGCACAATCGAATTATTTGGGGAGTTTTAAAAGCAATAACAGCATCTGGATCCTACCTCGGACCAGTAAAATCAGTCTGCCGCAGTGTGGTCCAGGTGGAATTGCCTTTTCCTTTAAAGCTCTCCAGATGGAGCTAATATGCTCCAGGGTTGAAAACCACTGCTCCAGAGGGTGTCTTTTTGTTAATTTTGAAGTTAAGGTATACGGAATATGTCAGCATTTGAGAAAGGACCATTTTTAAGACAGTTAACTGCCACCGCTGTTAGGATGTATAATGAAACCAAGTCAGGAGAGTGAACTTATTAACCTTTAGATGGACAGTAACAGTGTTGTCCGCACTTCAGCGAGAACTTTAGCACAATGTCTTTCTACGAGATGTTTGTAATGATTTCATATTTTACAACATTTGTTTACCATATTTTGATATACCATTTTTTCTATCTGCCAGGTTTTCTTAAAAAAAAAAGCTATATATTATTTTCTAAAGAAACAGTCATATTTTTATACAAAATTAAGTTTTCAGGTAACAAAGAAATAGATTTAGGGTACAGCAGAACATGCAGTGTGCCCTGGGAGTGGGGGTGGGGGTCAGTATTCTGAGCATGGGGGGAGGGCGGACAAGCCCCACCTGTGCTGCCCTGGGCCGCCCGCGTGGGCACTGCAAGCCCAGTCAAATCAGTTCCACCCGACACTTGGAAAAAGGAGCGGAAGTTGTCTAGAGTTTTGTAGTCATGCAATTATTTCGCTTTTATCAAAAGTTTTAAAAGAACCAAAGTTTTCAGATATCAGAATGTACGAGTGTCTCTGTCTTCTATGTGAAAGGGTAGAAGGATCATCTGAAGACGGCTGCCCTTAAAAGTAAGTCGTTAAATAGGCCGCCATTTCTTACAGATGCTTCAGAGACACATCCTAGGAAGTTTAACTCTCAAGAGCCCAGATCATAATGCGGTGCATTTCCTCGGCTCTTACTGTTTCTTGCAAACACCAAGGCAAAAGCGTATTTAATTAGTATGGAGTGCTTCATTTTCTCTGTCCTTCAACCAGAATCAGGTCTTCAGGGTTTCGCCAGCATTGTTGGTGGGTTTGCACACTCTCTTTCTAATTGGGTTTATGAATAGTCTTGTGGGTTTTCAAAAATGAAACATGCTAGGGAACATTTTTGCTTCTTGATCCTCTCTTTGCAGCAGAATTATATATATGTATATGAAAATCCATTTTGGTTATCTACATTTTGTATTTGGAAATTGTTTTAAAAAATAAAAAAGGAAAAGAAACATATGAAGCTGTTATTTATTCTGCATTTGTTAATATCATCGCTAGTCAGTATACCAGTTTGGTATATATTGCCTCTATACAGCGACATTTGTATTTGCAACAATGAGCTTTATATCTACATAAACTGTAAATAATCCTTTCTGTGAAAGGATCATCATATCAGGAAAATACCAAAAGTATGTAAAAGAAAACTGCATTATTTTGTAATGATTTCTTATAGGCATTTCATGGTAAGATTAGCAGTCAATAAAGTTACTTTTTATTTGTCTTTACAGTGCCTTTTTTTCTTTTAGAGTTCTCAGTTAAGCAAGAACATTAAAGAGTGACTGTTTTCTTTATGTTCTTCTTTCCTATAATCGACCGTGTTGAGGGACAACGTAAGGGTCCAGGTGGTAGTGTTCTGAGCCCAGACCCGTGGCAGCCGTGGTGGGGATGAAACCAAGCATTTCCACGTGCTGCCCCTCCTCTGCGTGCGTGAGGAGTGCGTGTATTAACTCCTTCAGCTTCATGTTCCCATCAGGCACGGTCACTTCTCCTTCTCAAGTTAGAGACGTAGGAACCAAAGCTCGGAGAGGCTGTGGCGGACCAAGCTGTGGGCTAAAAGCAGTCGGCAAGATACAATATTTTGTTTTTTTAAATTAAAATTACGACTGTAACTTTGCTCTCAAAACAGTCTTCATTGATGTGTTCTAAGGTTTAAAATTAAGTGGTTGCATTTAAAAGCATGCAATCATAAGGCTGAGCATGAGGGCAAAGTGGCATCTAGGAGAGGGGCCAGAGCTGAGGGTCAGCAGACAGGCATCGAAAAGCCTGGCCATCCTTAGGAAAGCACATCCCTTATCTTCTCATTACCCCAGTTTTCTTGGCTATCGTAGGATTCATAATTCAAAGGACTGGTTGGGGGATTAACAAGGTAATAGTTATAATATGCCCCTTATCGCTAAGGTGGGAGAAGGGAGGGTGTTTTCCAATCTTCTAACAAGCATTTCACTTGTATAGAATTGAGCCATGTGGCCATTCAGAAGCCTGCAATCCAAAACAAAAGCTTCCTGCTGAGGTTAACTCCTGAACTGTGAGTAATTTGGAGTCAAGGAGAAAAAAATTTTTTTTCTGTTCATTTGCTATGTATCTGCCATCACACACGTCATGTCTTGTCTTCACAGCCCTTCAAGTAGTCGACTCATGTTATAGCTGAGGAAACCATTGAACTTCCCCAAGATCCTACAGCTAGTAAGTAGAGAGCAGCATTTTAAACCCAAATCCACCTCCAAAAGCTTTGCTTTTTCTACTACATATACCATGTTACCCATTACACTTAGAGAAAGTTCAGAACCTAATAGGGAAGACAGACTTATGATTTTGATAATGTCATAGAGGACATTTGCACACTTTTTTCTTAGTTTTTTAAATGTTTTATTGTTGAGAGAGAGACAGAATAAAAGCAAAGGAGGGGCAGAGAGAGAGGGAGACACAGAATCCAAAGCAGGCTCCAGGCTCTGAGCTGTCAGCACAGAGCTTGATTTGGGGCTTGAACTCGTGAACCACAAGATCATAACCTGAGCTGAAGTCATGACGCTTAACCAAATGAGCCATCCAGGCATCCCTGCAAACTTAAAAAAAAAAATTTTTTTTTTTAAATTTTGCATGCGCAGGGGAGGGGCAGAGGGAGAGAGAATCCCAAGCACTCCCCACGCAGTCAGCACAGAGCTCTGATGTGGGGCTTGAACTCAACAATCTACAAGATCATGACCTAAGCTGAAGTTGGATGCTTAACTGATTGAGCCACCCAGGCACCCCTGCCCACCTTTTTTGAGCACCCCTTTGCCAGACCTATAGATGGATTATTTGGGTAGTGCCCTGGCACAGAAGCAGTGGAGACCTGGGGGGGCGGGGGGGAGTGGGAGATGGGAAGAATGTGGAGAGAAGAGCCGTGAAGGGGGCCTTCTGGCAGATGGGGGTGAAGTACAAACTGTCCATGCAAAGATTAGAAGCTACAGACAACAGTGCTCATTCAGGGGTCTTTAGGCTTGAGTAACAACTCTCCCCAGACTAGTCGTGAAAAGCTCTGGGCACCCAGAGGAGGACACTGAGCTTTGTTCTGGACAGGGAGCTATTGAAGGGGATTATAAAGGGAAAGAGACATGTTTGAGAGACATTATTTGGGAGAAATAATGAGATCAGTGCCAGTAGGAGATAGGGAGAGGGGAGCAGGACTGGAGAGATGATAACCTGAACAAAGATGTGGCCACAGGGAGAAGAAAGATTCAAAAATTATGTAGCTATGACTCCCTCACCTCTCTCTCATTTTCTCTCTCCCCGTTCTCCTCTCTTGTGTCTCCTCTCACTCCCCTCGACCTCCTACTGGAGAAACAGGCAAGTTTTCCATACTTGGCAACATCCTTGGGAAGACCAGAAAGCTTACTACTGCTTTATAGAATGAATTACAATCTACTCTGCATGGATGCTTCTGGTGTTAAAAATTGGCACAGTGGCCACAACCACTCTTAGTCTATAGGCCGTGGTTCTCAAGCTGGGTTGCACCAAGGACTGACCTGGAGAATTTAAAACAGCGATTCCTGAGGCCCAGACCAGAGCCTCTGATTTGTATGGTCTGGGTGGACATGGTACTATGAAAAGTTTGGCAAGTGAGCCTAATGTGCACCTACTGGTCTACAGGGAGCCCAGGCAATGTAGACCCAGCAGGCGACCTGCTCTGAACTAGCGTGATCCACACTTGGAATGAGTTGGGTCTCCAGAGTGTCCCGGTATATTGCACTTTTTGTGAGAATGATACTGTTTGTACCGATAAAGAGGTCAGGGAGTGGACTGATGTTCAGGTGAGGCACAGGTGAACTCACCATCTCGGGAAGTCTGAATACACCCACATTCTAGAGAGCTGGGCGTTACAGACATATCACTATTTTGCTAAGTATGAGGGTGGAGGTTCTGTGAATATAGTAAGTACTTCAAAAACTCCTCCCTGCCATTTCCATTTGCCTTGTCATGTCTCTGATGCTTTGTATGAGCTGATCCCTACAGAGAATAATGAAAAGAAGTAAGCTAAATTCCACCTAGCCCTTCGATTCTTAAGACATTCATTCTGAGTTAATGGAGAGGCCTGACCTCTGGAAAGTCCTGCTCAGATGCTCTGAGACGTTGTGGGTGATGGAGTTACATACACTCAAGAGATTAATCGAAGGTCTATAAACAGGACACAGCTATAATTAACCAACTCATCACTTATGATGGGTGTTTACCCATCTGGTGTCAACCCCAGTCTGTTAAGGTCTCCTCATTTTATTACTGTTATTATGGCGAGAGATAGATTTTATAAAAACAGATAGTTCCCAACTTAGAAAGGAATCATGTTCCAAGTTTGCTTCTAAATTGGTTGTTTGATATTTAGAACACAACATCCCCAACTTCCCCAACTAGCCTACAAAGGCTTGTTTATCCCAGAGATATTATTAGAGATGATTTGTTCCTGTGCATTTGTAACCACCAACAAAGAGGCCCAGAGTATAAACAAGATAGATGGACAACCAGACACAGAAGGTAGCACCCCCGAGAGACCATCAATTCGATCTTAAGGTTTTTACTTCTCGGAGTACATCCATGCTCAACTGTAGATAAAAGCAGAAAAAGGCTTCAGGTAAGCCATGCCAAAACAAAGCAGCTCTAATAAGCCAGTTTCTACCTGGCGGTTCCAGGAGGGATGCTTCTAGGGTTTGTCCATCCACACCCCAGGCCCCAGTCCAGAGCTGCTCAGTACTGCTCTGCCATCTTGAAAGAGGCAGCTGGGATGAAGCCAACCCCTAAGATCAAGTCACAGAGCCTCTTCGATCTACAGGTGGGAAGAAGCAGAGGCCCCAGGGTCTTGCTGAAACTCTGTCCCTGCGTTGCTACCGGGTATAAACAAGATGCTAAGAGAGAAGTGAAGGAAGACTCTATAGGGGCCTTTTTAAAGGCAACAGCAAAGTGAATGTGGAAGACCGCAGAAGCCACTGGAGAAATTAAAAGAAGGTCTAAATCAATACCCCATGTTCCTAAAAGGAAAGACTCAATCATATAAGATCATTTTTTCCCATCAGTTTCAATCAAAATCCCAACAAACATTTCAACCATGATGGAATCATAGGACCAGTGTTATCCTCTCACCTTAAACAACTTTTTTTTTTAATTTTTAATGTTTATTTATTTCAGAGAGAGAGAGAGGCAGAGAGAGAAGGAGACAGAATCTGAAACAGGCTTCAGGCTCTGAGCTGTCAGCACAGAGCCCGACATGGGGCTCAAACCCATGAACCATGAGATCGTGACCTGAGCCGAAGTCAGACGCTCAACTGACTGAGCCACCCAGGCACCCCTAAACAACTTTAAAAAGAGGGGGAAAATGCATGAAATGCTGTGCTTAAACCTTCAGAACTGTAGCACAGTAGAGGAAGCCCAAGGAAGACAAACCTCAAGTTGTCACTGCCCCAGCTCACTACCTGGAGAGAGTTTCCAGGCCACACTGGAACCAAGCCGACCCCAGTGGTCTCCCAGAATGGAGGAAGCAGGGTGGGAATTTGAGGAGGCCAAGGTAGCTAGAGTTCACAGGGCTAAGTCCCAGAAAAGAGAGAGCTGCACAGAGCGTGAGAAGGAGGAGAGGAGCAGGATGGAGAGAGCGAGCACCGGTTTCTCTCCCTCCTTGTGTGCACTCGGCACTCACACATGCTCCTTTGTGGACCTGTCATCTAGGCTGGCTTTCACGCCACAAGGGCAGAGAGAAGTGGCTGTCAACAGAGCCACAGGGCCTACAAAGCCTCAATATTTACTATTTGGCCCTTTATAGAAAACATTTGCCAATTCCTCATCACTGTCATTAATAACAGGAATTCTGTGATGTTTTTTGCACCTGGAAAAGTGAACGAACATGTTCTCATTGGGTCTGTATTAAAAAAAAATTAACAAGACTATTCCTTGTTAATGTCTCCGGTGAATTTTGCATTTGATTGATTACTGATATGATTGGGTTTAAATGTTCCAATGTTCTCTTTGCTTTCACTTGTCCTATTCTTTGTTCCTTTTTTTTTTTTCTTTTCTTTTTGCCTCCTTTGGGCTTAGTGATTTTTATTTCATGTTCTCTCTTATGCCTCTTTGTTTTGTTTATTTTTAGTAGTTGTTTTAAAGTTTATGGTATACACATTTAAGCTACCATAATCCACCTTCAAATAATATTCCACCACTTCAAATATAGTGTAAGAAATTTATACTGGCCTTTTTGTTGTTACAGTACATTTGACTTTTTATATATCTTATAAACTTCATAACACGTTGTTCTTACTTTTGCTTAAAATGATCATTTTTTTAAGGAGCCTTAAAATATGAAAAGAATTGTGTTTTCTCCGTACCCACTTATACACCATTTCTAGGACTCTTCATTCTTTGTGCAGATAAAGTGCTTCATCTGGTATTTTCTTTTGGCCGGAAAGATTTCCATTAACATTTCTCATACAGATCTACTAATGTTGACTTCTTTCAATGTCTGCAGGCCTATAAAAGTTTTTATTTCATTTTGGTTTTTGAAAGAGATGTTTTCTGGGCATAGTACTGAACAGCACTTTTCTTTCAATATTTAAAGGCTTGCTTTTCAAGCTCTGTTGGATAGGACCAGAGAATCTTCAGTCTTAGAGAGTGAATGTGAATACAAGTGGTATCTTCTCATCTTCCATAACAAGAAGCTGACAGAGAACATTCCAAATTGAAAAAGCAGTATACAAATATTGTGAGAATGTTACTTTAAAATATGGAGGTAAATACTTTTCCTCTAGAGCCACCTCAGGAATTGAAAGTGTTAGTATCTGAGGAGGGAAGAGGAAACTGCTGTTTTTTGTTAGAGGCTTTATAGCACTTTCAGATTATGGAGGCTAATGATTTTAAAATTTTTATAATTCTTTTAGAGAAAACAAAACTGATTCCAGTCACTAGCACAGAACTCTGGGTTCCCAGAGACCACAAAGAGAAAAGGATCAGCAAATAGAAGCAAGCGTGGTGGGCATCGGTCTTCGTTTTGAGGAATGGGCTGTTAAGTTTATCTCCAGTGAGCACAATATGGACACGAGCCCAAGCCCGGGAGGTAGAATGGAAGAGAGAGGCTGTTCCTCTGGGCATGGACTCTTCCTGACAACGCCTCGCAGGCTATTCTCGGAGGTGTTGGGCTATTAATGAAAAAGGCTTTGGGCAGCCACACGGGAGTTGTTTGCAGTGAAAGCGCCAGAAGGCGCTTTCCTCCTTGCACACTGGGACATGTGGGGTTGATGCCCAGTGAAAGTGATCTGGCTCCCGTTTCCTTGGTGAGAACAGCCAGCAGATGGGTGTCTGGTAACTCAAAGCCTTTACTGAAACGGACCAAGTCAATTCCTCCACCTGGCATGGGGTTGGGGCTGACTCAGGTTTCAGCCTCCGGCCTCAGGGGTCTACAGTAAAAAGTGGGGCAGAAGAGACATGGAGCACGTCAGGATGGAGATGATAATAAGTAGGAGATTGTTGATCAGTCTATCTCCTCGTCCAAGTGTTCACAAACCTGAATGATTCTCAGAAGCTCCAAAGATGTTTTTTAAAAAAAGACAGATTTATTTCCAGGCCTTGCAGCACACCAGCCGATCAGAACCTATAGGCATTATAAGGCCCAGGATTCTGTGTCTCCCACTCATTCCTCCACCGCTTCCCCTGCCCCCACCTCCACAAGCCCTGCTGTGCCACTTTCAGACCATGTCTGGCCTGTTCGTGGCCCCTTATCAGCAATTCAGAAGCAGTAGGCACTTTCTGAAACCCAGAGGTAAAAATCTGCTTTTTGGGAGGGGCTTGACAGCACCTGTCAGTTACAAAGTCATGCTGTAGGGGAAGCAGGGCCTTCCTGGGAAGGGTGGGAACAAAGCTCTCCTATACATCGTTGCTACTTTCATGCCATCACTTTTCTTCAGTCAGAAACTCGGAAAGGCAACTGAGGGATTCAAACGCAAAGAGTTCTTTTCCCCTCCAAGGTCTGAGAAGTCTGGGCAGGTGTAGCCACTGTGCTTTTGCTCAGCTCCGATAGAGGACTCCCCAAATGACAATGCCTGAATGGGCTGAATTCAGCTATGGAAGATACAACCTCTACTTTGGGAACCCATTTTTCTTCTCACCCAGAACTCGTGAGATGGGATGGTATGAAGGGAATGCTAGAGAGCCAAACAAAGCTTTCTACCCGTGAAAATGGGCAGGTTGTGATCTCTGGATTTTCTTTTTCTTTTTTTTTTTTAAATGTGAGCCACCAGACATTGTATTCAGGTTCTTGGGGACCTCCACAGATGATTTTCCCATTGGGTTTTCGTATTTGTAGTCACAAAGGCCTCCCCAGAAGGGCCACACTATCCAAAACTAAAATAGATTTTCTATGATGAGTAAGGTAAGTAATAAATGTTAAAACTGAACATCAGCAGAACCTTATCTTTAAAAATTACACAAGGTGGGGCACCTGTGGTGGCTCAGTGAGTTGAGTGTCTGACTTCAGCTCAGATGATGATCTCGCAGTTTATGAGTTCGAGCCCCACACTGGGCTGTCTGCTGTCAACACAAAGTCTGCTTCAGATCCACTGTCCCTCTCTCTCTTTCTGCCCCTCCCCCTCTCACATTCTGTCTCTCAAAAATAAACATTAAAAAATTATACCAGGTTGGGGGGCGCCTGGGTGGCTCAGTTGGTTAAGCGTCCTACTTCAGCTCAGGTCATGATCTCACAGTTTGTGGGTTCGAGCCCCACATCTGATTCTCTGCAGGAAGCTCAGAGCCTGGATCCTGTTTCAGATTCTGTGTCTCCCTCTCTCTCTGCCCCTCCCCTGCTCAACCTGTCTCTGTTTCAAAAATAAATTTAAAAACTATAAAAAAATTTTTAAAAATTATACTAGGTTAGGGGCACCTGGGTAGCTCAGTCAAAGAAGCGTTCAACTCTTGATTTCGGCTCAGGTCATGATCTCGCAGTTTGTGAGATCAAGCCCACACCCTGTGCTGAGCATGGAGCCTGTTTGGGATTCTCTCTCTCCCTCTTTCTCTGCCTCTCTCCTGGTCTTTCAAGCTCTTTCTCAAAATAAATAAATAAACATTAAAAATAAATAAAAATTGCACCAGGTTATCAATGTTAGGAGAACAGAAACCATGGCATTCTTGCTCACATCTGCATTCTGATGAACTAGCATCATGTGACTCAAAAAATGTGTTCAAAAAATGTTAAGTTAGGTAACGAGGTGAAATTCTGCCCCCATAGGCCACACCACCTGGTGGGCTTAGACGGAACCACGAGAAAGTACTCTCTACATAGAATATTCTACCTCAGGTCCTTCTCCTCATTCCAACCTCAACTCCATTACCCCTCCTCAGAAAGTTTTTCCCTGAATACCCCACTGAAATGGATCCCTCCATGGTATGTCTGCCCTGTACCACTATTTCTTTAATAGCACCAGTCACAACCTCCAACTCTGGTTCACGAATTCATTTATTATTCTTTCATTTTTCTGCCTCCTACACCATAATATCAGCCCCATGAGGGCAACCACATTATGAATCTTGCTTAACCCTCCCACAGCGCTTCCAGCAGTTTCTTGGCACAGAAGGCACTCTGAATTTGAGTTGAATGAATACAGTAGCATCAGATTATGAGAAGAAGAGAGAAACTTCTCTCAATTCTAAAACTTTTTTTTTAGTTGATTCTGAAACTGGGCTGCATCTTACAGTGGATGAGCATATTTGATGCTGTATTTCACTCCCACTTCTCCCTGCAAAGCTGTTGGGACACCAGGGTGCTCACCTTAGCACCAATGGAGGACAACACACATTCTCCTGAGGGGAGAGCTTTGCTGCCTCTAACCCAGGATGCTTTTTCTGAGCAATGAGGAGGAGGGAGGCACATCAAAAGGGATGAAACCAGGAAACCAGTGCCCAGAAATTGGAAGGAACACAGAGCTTGAAGGACATCAGGACGGGGCAGAGCCAGTGGGCAGTAGCGGTCTTCATCTGGCACCAGGGAGTGAGCATTTTCCTTCATCCTCACCCTCCTCCATCCCACCGTGGGTGTTTCTTCAAGTCGCCGGAGACCATACCTCTGATGCCTCATCCCACCTGCCTACTTAAGTCCTGGGCAAAGCACAGAGCCGGATCCCTCCACTCAGGGATTGCCCTGGGCTGGACAACCGCTTAGAGCGGCGTCTTGTCAAAAGTGCGGTCCTGCGCTCCCTGCCTCAGAACTACTCTAAGAGTTTGCGTAAAATGCAGATTCTTGGGCCCAAACTCTCCACCGAGTTGGCCTCCATAAACAGGACCCAGAATGAGCGCCGCCCCCGCCGCATGTGATTCGTAGGCGCCTGGTTCTCAAACTTAAATGGAAAGGAGGGCACGATTCCCTTGCGGACCTAACTGCCCCCCGGGCAGCCTCTGTGACGCACGGGAAAGGAATCCCACAGGCCAAGGCTGGGCGCGCCGGGCGAAGACTGGGTGAGCTCTCGGGCACGCGGGCGGGGCCGGGGAGAGCGGGGGCGGGGCCGGGGAGAGCGGGGGCGGGGCCGGGGAGAGCGGGGGCGGGACGAAGCCCGGGGCCACCTGGCCCGTTCCTGGCCGCCGCCTGACCCCTGGCGGCCCGAGCGAGTGGTTTGGTAGGAAGGACCTAGGGCTTCTGTGCTGCAGAGATTCCGCTTGGGGGGGAGTTACATTCCACCTCCGCGTGCAGCGGCCCTCTGGGCAAGACTGGAATGATTTGAGGAAGGGGTGATATGTAATTTGTGGATTTTCCAAAATCCTTGGTTTGCCTCTATTGCTTACGCGTCTTCTCGGAGCCCCTCTCCCCTGAAGGTCTGCAGGCGGCATTTTAGCCGCATTTCTACAAGCTCATGGGGGCGGGGGGGGGCGCAGATGGACAGGAAGTTGGGTGTTTTTACAAGATGTTAATTTTTTTTAAGGTTGGGGTGGGGACGAAGGCGTTAAAATCGCATCCTGACACAGGTGTGCTCTGGCTGCCCTCTGGCCTAGACCGTACTCGCCGTCACCTGTCTGCACCTGAACCCACTGAGGATGTGACTCAGCTGCAGCCCTTTGTCTGCTCTCTGGGTCTCCGGTGGCCTACTCAACACTCGGACGCTGAACGGGTTGAACTTGCTGAAGTTCAGTCCCTCCCAGGATTCAAGTGCTCCTAAGAACAGGTAACTCAGGGGGCGTCTGGGTGGCTCAGTGAAACCTGGGACTCTTGATTTCGGCTCAGACGGCCTGAGTTGGCGCCCCGGCGCTCCGCACAGTGGGGCCTGTTTGGGATTCTCTCTCCCTCTCTCTTTGCTCCTCCCCTGCTCATGCTCTTTCTCTCCAAATAAATAAATAAACAAACAGACTTTTCAAAGAAGTCTCTGCCACAATCTGTCTTTCCCTCCTTTTTTGTTTTTAACTGTCACTAATTTGTAACCAACAGAAATAGATCCCTTGACTTTACGAATAAGAATACACTTCGGCATTTTCAGAACTTACATAGAGCCCAGGTGAAGGACTCAGTATTCCTCTGTCCGGTGATCACAGAGAAAGATTAGCAGCCACAGAAGGGAGAGCCCCGCCAGGGGGTGGGGTGTGGCAGAAATGGAACGCAGCCTGAGAGTCAGGAGTCTGAGCTGTTGCGGGGTTGACCGCCGCTCATTGCTTGGGTCACTTAACGCGTTTTACTGAGAGCCCTCCAGGAGGAAGGCACTGAACTGGATGCTAGGAAGACATATGGTTCTGACCCTCAAGTGGTTTTCAGTCTTGTGGGAGGCAGTAGAAAAACATATAAACCCCAAATTATCAGATTATCATGGATTTCTCTGGCATAGTTAGTTGATTTGCTGTGTGACCACCATAATTGCCACTCTCTATTTGTAGGGTGCCTAGAACCTTACTCCATTCTCACAGTAATCCTGTAAGGGAGGGCCTGTTACTATCCCCACTTTATTGATGAGGACACTGAGTACTTGGGGAGATCGGGTAGTGCACCCAAGGTCCCATAGCAGGTGCATAGTGGTAGAACTGGTATGGAAATCCAGATCAGCGTGACTTCAGACCCTTGCTGCTACCCACTGGGTGATGATGTTCTCCAGGGCCTTTCACCTCTAATCTGGTCTCTGCCACTGTGCTGCTTAGAGTCCACTTCTTACCCTCTCACTTAGAGCTTATCTCTACCCACTTAGCCATCCTGACATTCTTTCCTCTGATGTCAGAGAATAAGGCTCACATCCTGCTGCCAAAGCTCACCCCAGCCCCTCTCTCCCTTCTTCTCCAGACCACATCCACTCATCTCCTTTCTCCTGGACCTCAGATTCATTATTGCCTCTCAGTGCTTCCCCTCTGTCTGCAAATGTGCCAAAGGCTCACTTTTGCTAACAAACCTGCAAACCAACAAAACACAATGCAAACAAAAGCTTTCTATGTCATATACCTATTACAAATGCTAACATGAAAAATACTGACAATACCAAATGCTGGTGAGAATATGGAAAAATGGGATCACTCATAAATTGCTGTTGGGAGTGCAAAATGGTATATAGTTTTTTTGGACAATAGTTTGGTAGTTTCTTATAAAAGTACACATACACTCACCATACGATACAAATATAGCAAATATTTCAGAGAAATGTAAACCAGCATCACAAAAACTACCATACAGTGTTTGTAGCAACCCCAAACTGAAAACACCCCAAATGCCTTTCAAAGAAGGGAATGGCTGAACTAAGTGTGATATTTCTATATAATGGAATGCTATCCAGTAATAAAAAGAAACAAACTCTTGATACTTAGAACAACATTGTTGGTCTCAAGGACATTAGGCTGAGTGAACAAACGCCAGTCTCTAAATGTTATATACTATATGGCAGCATGACTATAGTATTTTTAAAACGACAGTTACAGTGATTCATGTTCACCAGGCATGAAGCAATTTGAGGGAGTCCTTTGTGGTGCTGGAACAGTTCTGTATTTGCTTGCGGTGGTGGTGGCACAAATCTATACTGATGATAAAGTTGCATGGAACTGCTCATGCGCACATAAGTGCACGTAAAAACTGTTGAAATTTGAATAAGTTCTATAGGTGGTAGCAATGTCGATTTCCTGGTTTTGATAATATATACGACAGCAGTGTAAGCTGTTACTATTGGGAGAAATGATGGACACGTAGAACTTCTCTGTACTGTTTTTGCAACTTCCTGTGAATCTATAATGATTTCCAAAGAAAAGGTTAAAAAAATGCATGTACTTTAAAATCAAGCAAGTAACAGAAGCTTCATTGGCCTATATTCAGTTCAGCCCTGCTGGGTCCCCATCGCCCACCTGTCTCCTCCCCTTCTCAGCCAGTGCCACCCAGAAGGTAATCTGCTCTCGCTGTCTCCACTTCCTCAACCTCCCTTGGCTCGCTAGTCCACTGCCATCAGCCTTCTGCAGCCTCCCCGTCACGAGGTAGTGTGAAGCATCCACACTCTTCCCCTTGCTGGGCCTGTCTGTGGCGCTGAAACCATTGACTCCTTCCTTCTAATCATTTGGATTCTAGGGCAAAGCACTTTCCTGCTTCTGCTTACACCTCTCTGGCCATCCCTTCTCTGTCTCCTTTGTGGATTTCCCTTTCCAATAGCTTCTCTTCTGCTACTTATCCCCTCAGTGTCAATGGTAAAGGAACCAACACTGACCCACTGCTTTTCTTC
Source organism: Proteles cristata cristata (assembly GCA_017311185.1). Classification (NCBI taxonomy): domain Eukaryota; kingdom Metazoa; phylum Chordata; class Mammalia; order Carnivora; family Hyaenidae; genus Proteles; species Proteles cristata. Next base: position 175,190 of record JAESUZ010004393.1, read on the forward strand.
CTCTTCACTCTGTGCCAGCACAGTGTCATCCACTGTCCTGGTTTTGACCACACTTATCTGTTGCTGTCTCCCAAACAAACACTGCCCGCCCAGGCCCCTGATCAGGTGCCATCTACATCCGGATGCCCTCTGAGCACTTGAGATTCAACATGCACACATCCTATTATATCACCTTCCTTCCAAACCAGCTCTTCCTCTTGATCCCACATCTAACTTCCTCTTTTAGCTGGACACTCAGAGGTCTGCCCTTGTCTCTCACATTCAGTTGGTTGATGGGTCCTCTTGTGTGGGCCTTCTCAGCGCTCCTCTTTGTGTCTTCACCACTGTCCTGGCTCAGGCCACGCCATCTCCTGCCTGAATAACTGCAATAGCATCCCAGCTAGTTTCCCAGGATACAGGAATAGCTTTCCTAAATCCGTCCTTCATCTTAGGGATAGAGCGACTTATTAAAAATATAAACTGCTGTGGGGCACCTGGGTGGCTCAGTCGCTTAAGATTCAACTCTTGATTTTGGCTCAGGTCATGATCTCATGCTTCATAAGATCAAGCCTCACATCAGGCTTTGTGCTGACAGCGCAGGGCCTTCTTGGGATTCTCTCTCTTCCTCTCTCTCTGCCTCTTCCCTGCTCTCTTTCTCTCTCTGTCTCTCAAAATAAATAAACATGAAAAAATTTTTAATTAAAAAATAAAATGTAAACTGTCTTTATCAAACTCTTTAGTGGTTCAATGTACCACTTAGAGCCAGAGGCCCAGCCTTTTCCTCTGGCACATGAGGCCCCAGTATCTGGAAACTGCCTATCACAGGGGCTGCGTTCTCAGTACTGTCTGCATCTTACTCTCTAGCACAATAGCTCTGCCTGTGCACGTTGCTTGCATTTTCCATGCCTTACCTCCAGCGTGCATGCTGCTGTGTCTGAGAAGGAGTGTTTCCTCATCCCAGCCCCTCTCCTTGGCCCATCTAGGATTCGCTAACTCCCACTCCACTTTGGCAACCATCTCTAACCTGCCCTCCTCACCCCCTCGGGTTTATGTTGCAACTGTTGGTCAGTGTGCCTGTACCACGCTTTCTCAAGATTTGATAGGAAGGATGAGGACCCCAGATTTAAGTGCAGCGCTTCAGATTACTTCAGACAATGGGAATATTCTCTTCTCTGCAAGTGAGTCTTTTGAGCTCAGGGGGAGGTATTACAAATGCTGTAGGTTCCATAATATGCCTTTCGCCAGCTGATGGCATCTGAGGGAGGAGGAAGGACAAGGAAGGAAGGTGGTGAGCCTCTCAGCAGGGGCCTGCAGGGAGCTGGGCTGGTCAGAGGGGCAGGACCCCTGCAGCCCAGGCCTGGTTTATTCAGGTGAATTACAGACTAAAATTGACCCTTGTATCCCTGTACTGGCATAACAACAACAGTAAGTTATATCTGCAGTGGACACTCCGCAGCAGAGAGCATGGGAGAAAATGTAGAAACCACGTCCTTGCCTGTATGGGGAAAGAGGTAAGGAACACATATTGTTATGGGAGTAGGAGAGGAATTCAGGAGCTTTAAAGGCTCAAGGAGACCCTCAGTCAGGGACAGAGAACCCGATAGCCCTTTTGGAGTTAGGAGCTCTGATAAGAATATGAGCAGGAGGGAGGGCTGCAAGACCAGGTGGAAACACCAGTAAGGCACGCCCTGCCTCTTCCGCCAACCCTCCTGGGTCTCCCCAGGAGACCCGGGCCTCTCAGCCTCTCAGGCCTTAGCATACTCTCCTTCTATGCTTTTTGGTTTGTCCTGGCCATTTTTGAGAGTGAAGGGGGCAACTCTTTAAAAGAAATGCTTTGTCACCTGATTTGAAATATGGCTTTTTTCAGACTTCTGCTGCTTTGCTGAGCTCTTCTTACCTGAAAGAAGAGAGTCATGTGCCATCTAGTGGTTGAGGGCTGCCACAACAGCAATTATGCACCTGAAAAACATCCTTTGCAGTCCAGCCCCAGGGCTACCTGGTGTAAAGCTCTTAAAGGGTTCTGGCTCAGGGGCAGTAGCAATCAGGGAATGCTCCAGTAGAGAGACACCGGAAACTGAGCTGGTAATTAATGGCACTGGATGAGAGTCCAAAGGGATTTTACCTGCAACGAATATGATTTTATCTCTAGGTGCCCTTTTCCCTAATTACTAAATGAATTCCGATTCATGGTGGTTTAAAAAAATGATCTTGCACAGTGGCAAGAACACCAGACTGTCCCTCTGTCACAGAGCAGCGAAGGGAACCATCAGGAGAAGAGAGTGGAAAGAGTATTGAACTGGGGCCATGCGCTTGCTACTCAAGGTCTCCACTGTCTAGTATTTTAACCTTTCACTGAGCACCTTCCCTGTGCCAGGTGCTGTCCAAGGTATTTTTCATGTTTCTTCCTCATAGCCAGCCATAATGGGTCTAGAAGTGGGGAAACTGAGGCTCACCAAGAGTGAGTGAGCTGTCCAGATCACAGACTCAGTCAGTGACAAGTCAGGATCTGATCTGAAGTAGGACTCCAGGCATATGATCTTTGTTATTTATTTATTTATGTAATTTATTGTTATACTTTTTTGTCATGTGAATGTGGGAGAGTGGGGGTAGGGGGGTCACACATAGGCCAGATGGTTTGAATTTATTGTGTGCGTCGATGATCTGGCAAGTGTGATTTCCACCGGAGTGCTACACTTGCTCTGTTGTTGCTTTTTAGTCTCCTGTGTGTTCTCACTTCTCACCATCTGACTTTGTTTATAACGGCATTTTAAGAGATTGAACTACCTCTGCTTCAAAAATCATGTCCTTTGATTTCTGAAGATAAAAGATACAACCTAGAGAGGGAACACTGTGTGAGGGATTAATTGTAAGATCAAGTTCCTTACAGGGAGGACAAGATGCTGTACTGCCATTGATACAGTACTTTTCCAAGTGACGGCTGTCATTACAGGCTCTCACCTGTGAGATGCTTGTTATTACTGCCCTCCTTTGACCCCTGAGGGATCTAGAAACTTGTTCGAGATCACATAACTATGACTCAAACACAGGCCTTTTTATTTTTTACTTCTATTTTATTTATTTATTAAAACATTTTTTAATGTTTATTCATTTTTGAGAGAGAATGAGAGAGCGAGGGAGTGAGGGAGGGGCAGAGAGAGAGAGGGAGACACAGGTCTGAAGCAGGCTCCAGGCTCCAGGCTGTCGGCTCAGAGCCTGATGCGGGGCTCAAACTCACAAACTGAGACGATGACCTGAGCCAGAGTCGGACACTTAACTGACTGGGCCACCCAGGTGCCCCAACACAGGCCTTTTTAAACACAACTTTATTGAAGTGTAACTGAGCTACAACACACTGCACCTATTTAAAGTAATATGTGGTAAGTTTGTGAAATCATCACCATGATCAGGGTAATAAACATATCTGTTGGTCCCATAAATTCCCTCAACCCCTTTAGACTCCCTTCCTTGCTCCATCCCACCTTCCTGCCCGCCCCTCTGCTACCATCTCCAGGCAAACTTTGATCTGCCTTCTGTTTCTATGGTTTTCATTTTATACAATCTCATATAAAAAGAAACATACAGTTTGCACCTTTTTGGGGTCTCGCTTTATTCATTCATCTTATCATGGGATTCGTTCATGTTGTGTGCGTGAGTAGTTCATTTTTTATAGTTGACAAATATTTCTTTGGATATACCACAATTTATGATGATGGAAATTAAATTATTTCAGTTTTGGGGTTACAATGAATAAAGCTGTTATAAACATGATTGTAGAAGTCCTTGCCATGGACGTAGGCTTTCATTCCTTTTAGGTTAATAGCTACAAATGGAATATCGGGATTATAGAATAGGTACACGTTTAACTTTTAAGAAATAGCTAGACTGTTTTCCAAAGTGGTTATACGTTTTACATACCAGTAGTGTACGACAGTTCGTTTATCCACATCTTTGCCGACACTTGGTGTGGTCTGTCTTTCCCATTTTTAAATATTCTCAGAAGTATGTAGTAGGGTCTTGTTGTGGTTTTAATTTGCATTTCCTCAGTGGCTAATGATTTTAAGTATCTTTCCATGTGCTTATTAGCCATGCATACATCTTCTTTAGTGAAGTATCTATTTGAATCTTCTGCCCATCTTAAAAATTAAGTTGTTTGCTTATTATTGAGGTTTATGAGTTCTTTATATATTTTGGGTATGAATAATTATCAGACGTATGATTTTTCAAACACCTTTCTCAGTCCGTAGATTGTCTTTTCATTCTCTTCTCCATGTCTTTTGAAAAGTGGACCTTTTAAATTTTGATGAGGTCAGATTTATAAAATTTGTCTTTATGGATCATATTTTGGGTGCCATATTTAAGAAGCCTGACTAACACCAAGTCACAAAGATTTTTTTTTTCTCTGTGTTCCAAAAGTCCTGTGATTTGAGTCTCTGATCCATTTTGGTTAAATTTTACATGATGTGAAAGTGTACTGAATTTCTTACTTGTTTGTTTGTTTGTTTGTTTGCAAATGGATAGCCAATTCCAGCATCATTTATAGAAAAGACTGCCCTTTCTCCATTGAGTTTTCTTTGCACTTTTTTTGACTATCAGTTGCATAGTAGATATATGTAATCCTGTTTCTAGAATTTCTGTTCCATTCCGCTGATCTATTTGTTTATATTTAGGTCAACACCATACCATCTGATTACTGCAGCTTTATGATAAGTCTTGAAATAGTATAAGCCCTCCAAATTTGCTCTTCTTTTTTAAAGTTGTTTTGACTATTCTTGTTGTTTTGCATTTCCATACATATTTTAGAATCAGCTTTTCAATGTCAATGAAAAAGACTTCTGAGATCTTGTGTAGTATAGCACTGACTTTCCATAGATTGTAAGACTCACTCATTTTTTTTTTATCATGTCTCAAGAGTCATAGTTCTTTATTCCCCAGTGTTCAAATTTTTGAAGGCCACTATTTCCTTTTTTTTGTAGTTTTTTTAAAATTTTGTTTTATTTTTTGGTAGTTTCAGGTAGGAATTTTAAATCTAGTCCCTGTTATTGCATCTTGACTAGGAATCTGAGGCCTTTGAACCCAAATCCTGTGCTCTTTCTTTCCTGATGGAAGAGAAGGTGGCATAGTCTTACCTTAAAATGAACAAATAAAATGATTTTATAAAAAGTTGAATTTTACTCCTGTTACTGCCCTTCAGTAAATGCTTAAAACCCTGTCACTGCACCCTGGTAAGACTGGGTTACTACACATCAATTTTTACATTCCCAAATTTTGATTCTCATCATTAAATCTATTATTTTTACTCAATTATTTTTGTGGAAAGTCACAAAAAAACATTATTTGGAGGAGATGCTGTTTCCTCTTTAATTCTGATAATTAAAATGATTTCCTGGTATAGAGAATTTAGTATAAAAAGAGGGACTAGATTTTCTGATAAATCTCATCTTGTTCCAAAACAGCAGAATCAAAGACTATGGGATATTGATGGCTCTTCTTTTTTTTTTTTTTAATTTGTTTATTGTTGAGAGGCAGAGAGAGACAGAGCATGAGCAGGGGTGGGGCAGAGGATGGGAGACACAGAATCTGAAACAGGCTCCAGGCTCTGACCTGTCAGCACAGAACCTGACATGGGGCTTGAACTCACAAACTGCAAGATCATGACCTCAGCTGAAGTCAGATGCTTAACCGACTGAGCCACCCAGGTGCCCTGACTATTGGTGGTTCTAAGCAGAAACCCGAATGATCTACTATATATACTTAGCTTTTGACTTCATTAACTTTTTTGAAATGAAACTGTTAGGAAAGCTGATCTAATGTCATCCATTAAATAAGAAAAATAGAAATTAGATCATTAAAGTGAATGTGGCTGGTGCCAAAGTGAACATAACAAAAAATACTATATTACTCTCCATTATTTTTTTTAATGTTTTTATTTATTTCTAGGAGAGAGAGAGAGAGAGACAGTGTGAGCAGGAGGGTCAGAGAGAGGGAGTCACAGACTGAAACAAGCTCCAGGCTCTGAGCTGGCAGTCAGCACAGAGCCCGACGCGGGGCTGGAACCCATGAACCGCGAGATCATGACCTAAGCGAAAGTCAGACGCTCAACCGACTAAGCCACCCAGGCGCCCCTTACTCTCCATTATTTTAAAGTAGCCCTTTAATTAAGATTTCTTCCACCAGCAAAACTAATTTCATAAGTTTATACAGTCAGCAAATTTCAATTTGCACCTCTAGAAAGTAACCCTTTGGCATTATAAGGAATGTATGTTTATTATCCAGGAAGGAAATGAGGCTGAAAGGCAAAGAGAGAGACAGCTCTGTGGCACGGTGATGATTGTTCTGTCCAGCCTGGGCACCACAGTGACCAGTAACATTCCCAATTCTTCAGGCTAAGTTTCATCTTAACTACTTTTCACATCAACAGCTAGTCGAAGAAATATTGTCGGAGATAGGAAGCTGGCTCTGGATTTTATCCCTCCTTGAATTTGTTGATGGAAGTAGAAGCCTAAATAGCAGGGTCATCCCAGTTGCTGGTTTCCATGAAGATGGGGCGGCAGAAATTCAATAACTGTTCAGAATATTAATTTAAGCTCCTGACAGCCAATGATCACTAGAACATACAGTACTGACCCAGCTGCTCAGCTCTTTTAGAAATGACTTAATTACACAGTTGGAACAGCTGTTAGAGCCAGCCAAAGACACACAAGGAAAAAAAACAGTTAAAAGAAGAAACAAGACAGGATTAATTTGTGGTCTAACTCATTAGGACCTCCTGCTGTCATCCTTTGCCAAGTCACTGGGCCTTCACATTTTAGCCAATGATCGCATACCTCCAGCTACCCTTATTAGTTCCCTTGATTTTGCAGAAATCATAACAACACCCAGGAGTCATTAAAAGCACCTGGAGCATGTAATTTGTTCCAAATGGGAAAAGCCTGCTCAAGGAGACCAGGGATATGGCCCCCCGAGCCTTGGCCCTTCCCTCCGGTGATGTAAACTCTCCCCCTAGACTTGGCTACACAGCCCGGGGTGCAGGTGTGGGGTGCGTCTCACTTTCCTTCCGTTCTCCCCCTCCCCCTTCTTTCTCTCATCTCCTTTCTTCTTCCATCTTTCTCTCTCCCTTTCCGGGTCACGCTCCGACTGCTGGATTGAGGCTGAAGACAGGGTGAAGGGAACATAGATATAGAGCCACTGTCAATCCACTTGCTGGGCAATCTGTATTCACCACTCCTTTATCCTTACCCAAACCTGGAAGGGAGGCACTTCCTCCCATTACACAGGTAGAGGAATGGAGGCTAAGAGAGCTTCTGTAAGTCCTGAAGGCCATTGTCCTGGTTATTAAGTGATCTCCTTCTGTTTTGAAACCAATCTTCCCCGAGGTGCTGAGGCTGGGACTCTGCAAACCACATTTCTGCTTCATCATAGGCACTTTACTGGCATTGCTTGCAGGAGGCTGTAAGGCCAGGCAAGGGAGAAGGGACCATTTTTTCTGTTTGCTTCCTGGTATGGTCAGCCTCACCCCAGCTGTGGTTTTGACCTCAGCAGCAGTAACTTTCCACATTCCCAGCCCAGGACCTCACAAATACCAGCAGTCGTCAGTGGGCGCCCCTTTTCCAGAGGTCTGAGTCCCCATTAGAAAGGGCCCTGCTCCAAACTTCCAGGTTATCTCTTTGTCTCGCTAGCCATGGGGGAGAAGCTGCGTCCCAAAGTCATCATCCCTCTGGTGCCTCAGTGTCTTCTTTTGTTTCCTTTACCTTTTTGCATCTCCAGTACCCATCTAACCAATTCTCTCTGTTAAAGTTACTCATTTGGTTTCTGTTTTCCTAATACATAGAACACTAGGACTCAAAATCAAGTATGTCTGACTCCAAATCCACGCCCTTGATCATCCCTATTCTGTGCTATTCCCACCCACCCCCTTTTACTACCTGTGGCAAAAATGCATTGCTTTGATCAAACTTTACTCAATTGCTTTCTCCTGGACCCATCTGTTCACCACCTTATAAAATCTAGTTTTAGCAAGAACTGTGCTAAGTCAGTTTAACCAGAACCCTCCACCCTCGATACCTGATCAGGTTCCTCATGCTCCACTATCCCCCAGCTGATGTGGGGTCACCCTGGCCAGTCTTCAGCAAGAATCTGGTTGGGTCATTGTAGTTGGACCCTCCCCCCTTACCCTGGATGTTTCCTCTCAGTAATTTTTCGTCCGCTGATCCCCACTGTACTGCTTGGCTATAAATTCCCACTTGCCCATCCTGTATTGAGAGTTAAGCCCAGTCTCTCTCCCTGTGATATTCCATCACTGTGGTCCCCATAGAGTTGTGATGGTCTTGAATAAAATCTCTCATCACCTTCAACAAATACCATTAAAATTTTCTTTTCATCAACAGTGACATTCAAAAGACACTTTGAACGAAGGATAATTAGAGATTCAAGTTGCAGTCTTTGGGTGCATCCCTTGGCTTAAGTCCTAAACACTGTCATATTGATGACTGAAGTTCCATCCGCTGTTAAATGGTTTGGAAAGTACCTCGTATAACATAAGTGAATATAATAGCCTCAGCTCAATAAGATGGACCTCTGATTAATACATTCCTAAAAAGATCACAGAATTGACATATTTGCAAGTCATAGCAGTAATGGGAACTTACCAGCCCTGAGTTTCAACTGGAAATCTCATTTCTCTAAAAGCAGAACATACAGTATTTTTTTTGACCTTGTCTTGCTGATAATTTCATTTTGCAGAGGAAGAGAAAGAAACACAAGGAACTTCTCTCCTAGATTTAATTCTGACCTCTGAGGAAGAGCTGGTAATTGAAACAGAAGTGTAGGAAGCTGGGGGGCTGGAATCTCACATGGGGAGGAGGTTAAAATGCATGAAAAAAAAAAAAACCATTTGAGACAAGGCTCTGACATGGATTCTAAAGTCAGCACACAGTTTTCAGAAATTCATAGGAAAGTCCAGTCTGATCCTATAACCATACAGCCTGAAAGAGAAAACAGTATAACACAGGATCTCAAAAATGAAAATCTGAGGACAGAAGAGAATGGCTCATGATAAGGAGTGAAATGGATCTGTCTCCAAAAATGGCAGTGTGCCTGCACAGAGAGCCACTTAATGCACTTAATTTATCAAAGGGCTCGGTGAAAGATGGGAGAAGTACACAGCAGATGGTGATCTATAGATGCCTCTTTGTTTCAGGTACTATCTAGAAGAGAGCCATTCAAGTTGTTGCCTTCAAGATACTTACACTCCCAGGGAGGAGACAAAGAAAGAAGCCAATAAATAAATAGTAAAAACATAAAGGATGACAGGTAAGCACAAAATGTGTGTGTGTGTGTGTGTGTGTGTGTGTGTGTTGAACCAACTGAAATTGACAATATTCTACCATCTTGACCTACAAGGATGGCCATTTTATATGGTATAATCATCAGTATTGTTGAGGGGGGGCAGAGTGGAGATTCTGCATAATGTCATGAGAAAAGACTTCTCAGAGAAGGTGGCATATGAGCAGAGACCTGCATACAGGGGTGGCAGGGGGGAGCCATGTAAAAATGATGGGAAGAGTATTCCAGACTTAGGGAAAAACAAAGTTCAAGATTTTGAGGTGGGAATGCTGGGCATGAGGAAGGTCCAGATGTCCAGTGTGGCTACAATAGAGGAACAGGGACAAAAACGATGTGAGAAAGATGATCGTGGCAGCCAGAGATAGATGACACAGGGCCTTGTGTGACTTGGAGGTACAAAGACTTTGAGTTTTTGGGGGGGAATCAAATGAGAAGCACTTAGAGGTATGAGAACAGAGGTGATGTGATGAAAGATCAGCCTTGGGAATGAGGTGAGACTGTAGAGGGCAAGCTTCGAGGAGGGGGTGGGGGTGGGGGAGACAGTTGAACATCCATGGCAGGATCCAGGAAGGAGGTGATGGTGACAGGCAAGGTTGTTAGCACTGAAGGAGGTGATAACAGGTAGACTTTAGGATGTAAAAGTGGGAGGATTTGAAGATAGAATTCGATGTAACAGTTGAGAATGAAAAGTTGAAGATGAAAAGATCTTTGGCCTGAGCTACCGGCTAAATGATAGAGTCATTTACTGAACTAGGAAAAGACAGAAGAAGGTGAAAATTAACTTGGGTGGAAAAAATAAAGAGCTTGATTTTAGATACATTCATTTTAACATTCTTCTCGTATATCCAATTTGAGATAACTGTATAGAAGCTGGATAAACAAATTTAGAATTTTAAGAATAGGATCAAATGGGATATATACACTTGGAAACTATTAGCATAAAGATTTTTTTAATGCATGGGACTAGTAGAAATCACCTAGGGAAAGAATATGGATAGAGCAGAGAAGAACTCTAAGGACAGTGGTCCAGGGCACCTCACCTCTGAGAGACTGTGAGGAAGCGGGCCCAGCACAGAAGACTCAGGAACGACTGTCAGTGAGGACAGGGGAGAAATATACACATGATCACTGTTAAGTCCCAGTCCTTGCCACAGCCCTGTTTGGAAGACAGATCTTTGAGAAGATAACAGGAGAATTTAGAGAAGGATGCACAGGAGAATCCTCAGGCACCATATGAGGCGAAACTCCAGAAACTCCCTCCCTCCCATGAGAATGAAACTCGGTGTTACCTCCACCTCTTCTGTCATCTCTTCCTAACCCCAAGTGACGAAAATCACTTCTACAGACCACGTACTTCAAGTATAAAAACACCTCTTGCCTTTCCAATGGTCACAAAAATTATACCTCACAAATCCCATCCAAAACGTGATTATCTTCTAGAAGCCCTTCAGGAAGCGATTTTCTGCCGAGGGTGTGAAAAATCTGGGCAGAAGGAAACCCAGAGGAATTCTCAGACATGTATTGGTAAAAATACTAAAAGGCTAACGATTAAATTAATTGGAACTAGACAAGGGAAAATTAGGAGAATCCAGCGAGATGATCAAGATCGAGATGATCAAAGATGAAGTAAATTGCAAATGGGGTCATTCTGGGCAGTGCTGTTTGGAGGCCATCTCTAGAATAGTTATGAGCCTGCAGAGCAGCCTTCTGGAAGAGGCCAGGTCTTCATCACCTAGGACAGCTGAGTGACCAGGACTTGCTGAGCAGTGCTTATGTGCCCCTCTGGCTCCAGAGCTAGGGAGAGATACCTGCCCACACCCACTTACCTCAGGTAGTCAGAAGAATGAGATTCCCAGTAAGTAAGGAGCCAGATAGACACGTACCGTTCAGAACTGCCTCCCGATTCATAGCGCTTCCACCAGTTGCAAGTTAAACTTTTTCTTCTAAACATAAGCAGATAAAAAGACAAATGTTCATCTTGAGGTCGCGTGAGTTTTACAGAAGGTTTTCAGAGGTATGGATTTAAAATGTAGTGTCCACTTCGTGCATTGCTAGGAGGGATGTAAAATGATGCAGCCACCGTGGAAAACACACGGCAGTTCCCCATAAAAATTAAACATAGAATCACCACGTGATTGAGTTATTCTAATCTTTCTTTTACTTCTTTCAAAGAAGTAAAGACAGGGACTCTGACAGATAGTGTACACCTGTGTTCACTGGGACATTATTCACAATAGCCAAAAGGCAGAAGCAATATCAAGGTCTATCAACAGACATACGGTGGAATATTATTCAGCCTAAAAAAGAAGGAAATGTTGGCACAAGCTCAAGCTACAATGTGGACAAGAAATGTGAAGACATTATGCTAAGTGAATTAAGCTAGTCACAAGAAGACAAACATTGTATGATTCTACTTATGTGAGGTACCTAGAGTAGTCAAATGCATAGAGACAGGAAGTTGAAAGCTGACTGCCAAGTGCTGGGGGAGAGAGGTATTGGGGAGGTCTTGCTTAATGGGAACAGAGTTTTGGCTTGGTGAGATGAAAAAGTTTGGGAGACACATGGTGTGAATATACTTAATGTCATTGAGCTGAACACTTAAAAACAGGTAAAAGGGTAAAAAGAAAATCACAGTGTTCAAAGAGTATAAGGTTAAAAGGTGATTGTTCGTTAGGCACATGTGTCTCAACAGAATGATCAAAATTGCTTAGTTGGAACAAAAATTTTGTCATTAGTGCTAAAGAGCCCATCTTTTAAAAATACGTGGAAGGGTGTGTTTGCAAAACGTGACGTATATATGTCAGCATATAATAATTTTGTATACTCGCCTTCCAGATTCTATTTCTTCTCTTCATGTATGTGAGAGCTATAAATCCATCGTTGAAAAATTACAGATCTCAGTGTAATTCTGATAGCTGGGGGATCGTGTATTTTCAGGTGTGCTGGAGGAAAAAAAACTGGACTTTAAATAATTAAGCCAAAGTGATTGCATTAATTAACTTATATCCTTAATCACTAATTTCATTCTTTGTATTTCCCCTGACTTTTGGGGGAGGAATAGTCTTTGTCTCAAAAGCAGACTTTAATGACCTAACAGTTTGAAAAGCAGCCAGAGATAATGAGGTAAAGATATTTAAATGAAATACGCCAGCAATCATTAGTTAATTGAAAGTTTTTCTGATGTTGGCCTGAGCTCAGTGATTTTCCTGCTAAGCTATAATGCGCGTAGGGAAGAGTAACAACTTTGTCCCCCCACCCCACCTTTTTTTTTTAAATGAAACTACTGATGTGTAATTAAACTAGAACTTAAAAGATGGCAAAAATGAATACTCTAACAATTTAAAAAATCTGTTATATTTCAGTTCAGGGATTTTGTTTTTAAACATTTTTTAAATTACGATGTTACACCACATCTTCTTTATCCATTCACCCATTGGTGGACACTTAGGTTGTTTTCATGTCTTGGCTATTGTTGATAATGTTGCAATGAACATGAAGGGGAAGAGATCCTTTAAGCTACTGATTTCATTTCTTTGGATATATACCCAAAAGTAGAATTTCGGAATCATATGGTAACTTCTATTTTTAACTTTTTTGAGGAACCTCCACACTGTTTTCCAGAGTGGCTGCACCAGTTTGCATTCCCACCAACTGTGCACAAGGGTTCCTTTTTCTCCTACATTCTCACCAACACTTGGTACTTCTTGTCTACTTTTATTTTTTAAGTTATTTTTTAAATGTTTATTTATTTTTGAGAGAGAGACAGATTATGAGCAGGGAAGGGGCAGCAAAGAGAGAGGGAAACACAAAATTTGAAGCAGGCTCCAGACTCTGAGCTGTCAGCAGAGAGCCTGATGCAAGGCCGAACCCACAGAACGTGAGATCATGACCTGAGCCGAAGTCAGACACTTAACTGACTGAGCCACCCAGGTGCCCCTGGTCTTCTTTTATAATAGTTATTCTAACAGGTGTGAGGTCATAGCTAATTGCAGTTTGTATTTCCCTGATGATGAGTGATGTTGAGCACTTTTTCATGTATCTGATGGCCATCTGTATGTCTTCTTTGGAAAAATGTTTATTCAGGTCCTTTGCCTGTTTTTTAATTAAATTGTCTGTTTTCTCTTGAGTTATATGAGTTCTTTATATATTTTGGATGTTTACCCCTTATCATATATATGCTTTGCAAATATTTTTTCCCACTCCATAGGTTGCCCTTTCATTTTGTTGACAGTTTCCATTGCTCTAAAGAAGCCGTCTAGTTTGATATAATCCCACTTGTTTCTTTTCCTTTCACATCCAAAAAGTCATGCAAAGACTATGTTTTCTTTAGGGAGTTTTATGGTTTCAAGTCTAAGTTCAAGTCTTTAATCCATTTTTGAGTTGAATTTTGTGTATGGTCTAAGATAGTGGTCCAGTTTCTCTATTTTGCATGTGGTTATCCAGTTTTTCCAGCACAATTTATCGAAGAGAACATCATTTCCCCATTGTATATTATTAGTTCCTTTGCCATAAATTAATTGACCATATATGTGTGAGTTTATTTCTGGGTTCTCTATGAGGGACTTTAAATTTTTTTTTTTAAATGTTTGTTTATTTTTGAGAGAGACAGACAGAATGTGAGCAGGGGAGGGGCAGAGAGAGAGGGAGACACAGAATCCAAAGTAGGTTCCAGCCTTTGAACTGTCAACTGATGTGGGGCTTGAACTCATGAACCATGAGATCATGACCTGTGCTGAAGTCAGATGCTTAAGCCACTGAGCCACCCAGGTGCCCTTCTATGAGGGATTTTTAAAGATAAGTCCAGGGGCACCTGACTGGCTTAGTTAAGTATCCAACTCTTGATCTTGGCTCAGACATGATTTCATGGTTCATGAGATAGAGCTCTGTGTCAGACTGCACTGACAGCATGGAGCTTGCTTAGAATTTTCTCTCACACCCTTTCTCACCCTCCTTCACTCACTTTCTCTCTCTCTCTCAAAATACAATAATTTTTTTTAAAAAACTTAAAAAAAAGTCCATGTGAAATTGGGAACATATTTCTACTGGCAAAGTTTATTGATGATAGCTATATAATGTACAGTTCCCTCAGAATGTAAAATTGGGGGTATTCCAGGCACAGTATATTATCGTGATGCAGAAAATGTGGATATTTATGTCAAAACAATACAGCCTTTCTCTGTTGAGCCTTACACAAAATATCAGATACAAAAAATGTGGGTCAAAATTATGTGCAAAAAGAATCTTTTATGTACTTCACCAAAAAAAATCTTGACATGCTTTTTAATCACATTTTAAATTAATCAGACTAAAGATTTATCAGAGAGTCCTCAATACTACAGATTTCTTTGGCACTGGTTTGCCCTAAAGTTGAAACACTTGGCAGAAATCCAACCTTGTACCTAGTAGGTTATCCTTCTACATTTTCATTTTCTGAAGAAATGAAGTCCTTTGTTTCTTTAGTATTCTAACAACTGATCAATAAAATAAAATAACATGCTCCTAAAGAAAAAGGAATAAAGAGGGAATTAGCACAGGCTTAAAAATAAAATGAAAGAACGTTACCTTTAAAATTCAAATTTATAATGACTTCCCAGGGCAAGGGAAGGGAGAACGTCTTTACACAGCAAGGGAGATAAAATAGAATTGGGAAGAAAATACCATAAGATTTTTAAAATAAAGAACAGGGAATTGACAGCTCACAAAAGCTGATATCCAAAAGACAGACCAGTATATGAAAAGATGTTCGGTTGCATTCGTCATAAGGAAAATGCAAATTGAAACCTCATTGCAATACCACTGTACGCCTACCAGTATGGCTGAAAAGAAAAGACATGGAAAATATCAAGCGTTGGTGATAATGTGGAGCAAGTGGACCCCTTTTACACTAATGGCAGGTGTGTAAATTGGCACAACCATCTTGGAAACCTGTTTGGCATTATATGCTGAAGTTAAACATGTGCCTATTTATGACCCCAACATTCCACTCTTAGGGACCAACAGCAGTGCTTACATATGTTACATATGTTCGCCAAAAGCCATTTACAAGGATGTTTATAAGAGCACTATTTCAAATAGCCTCTAAATGAAAACTCAGTGCACAAATGTGCATCAACAGTAAGGTGGATAAAGTGTGGTACGTTTGCACACTGTAATGCCAAATAGCGATAAGAATGAGGGATCTATTAACTAACACATAACAAACAGTGTGACTCTCACAAACACACTGTTGGGTGAAAGAAACCAGATACAAATGAGTATATTCTGTGTGCTTTCATTTGTTTATATTATCAGAACTGGTAAAACTAGCCTATGCTGTTAGAGGTTACAAAAATGACTTGGTTGGGAGGTGGGGTAGTAATCGAGAGGGAATGCAAGGGGATTTCTGGTTGCTAGTCTTGATTAGCATCTCAGTTTAGGTGCTAGTATTCCAGGTGTGATCACATTGTTAAAATCCATCAAGTTGTACACTTACGTGTGCACTTTCCTGTATGTATGTTATATATTTAAAAAATGTTAATAGTTTATTGTCAAGTTGATTTCCATATAACTCCCAGTGCTCATCCCAACAAGTGCCCTCCTCCATGCCCATCACCCATTTTCCCCTCTTCCCCAAACCCCATCAACCCTCAGTTTGTTCTCAGTATTTATGAGTCTCTTATGGTTTGCCTCCCTCCCTCTCTGTAACTGTTTTTTTCCCCCTTCCCCTCCCCATGGTCCTCTGTTAAGTTTCCCCTGATCCACATATGAGTGAAAACATGTGGTATCTGTCTTTCTCTGACTGGCTTAGTTCACATAGTATAATACCCTCGAGTTCCATCCACATTGCTACAAATGGCCAGATTTCATTCTTTCTCATTGCCATGTATATATAAACCACATCTTCTTGATCCATTTGTCAGTTGATGGACATTTAAGGTGTTTCCATGATTTGGATATTGCTGAAAGTGTTGCTGTGAAAATTGGGGTACATGTGCCCCTATGCATCAGTACTCCTTTATCCCTTGGATAAATTCCTAGCACTGTTATTGCTGGGTCGTAGGGGAGTTCTATTTTTAATTTTTTGAGGAACCTCCACACTGTTTTTCAGAGCAGCTGCACCAGTTTACATTCCCACTAACAATGTAGGAGGGTGCCTGTTTCTCCACCTCCTGGTCAGCATCGACAGTCTCCTGATTTGTTCATTTTAGCCACTCTGACTGGCGTGAGATGGTATCTCAGTGTGGTTTTGATTTGTATTTCCCTGATGATGAGTGACATTGAGCATCGTTTCATGTGTCTGTTGGCCATCTGGATGTCCTCTTTGGAGAAGTGTCTGTTCATGTCTTCTGCCCATTTCTTCACTGGGTTATTATTTTTTTTGGGGGGGGTGGTGTGGAGTTTGGTGAGTTCCTTGTAGATTTTGGATAATAGGCCTTTAATTGATATGTCATTTGCAACTATCTTTTCCCATTCCATCAGTTGCCTATTAGTTTTGTTGTTTCCTTTGCTGTGCAGAAGCTTTTTATCTTGATGAAGCCCCAATAGTTCATTTTTGCTCTTGATTCCCTTGCCTTTGGAGATGTGTCAAGTAAGAAATTGCTGCGGTTGAGGTCAAAGAGGTTGTTTCCTGCTTTCTCCTCTAGGGTTTTGATGGTTTCCTGTCTCACGTTCAGGTCCTTCATGCATTTTCAGTTTATTTTTGTGTATGGTGTAAGAAAGTGGTCTAGTTTCATTTTCTGCATGTTGCTGTCCAGTTCTCCCAGCACCATCTGTTAAAGAGGCTGTCTTTTTTCCATTGGATACTCTTTCCTGCTTTGTCAAAGATTAAGGGACACCTGGCTGGCTCAGTTGGTAGATCATGTGACTTTTTTCTTTTAATGTTTATTTATTTTTTAAGGAGAGAGCATGTGTAGGAGCTGGGAAGGGGCAGAGAGAGAAAGAGACAGAGGATTCTAAGCAGGCTTCTCACTGACACACTCAAGCTCACTAACCATGAAACCATGACCTGTGCCAAAGCTGAAGTTGGACGCTTAAGGGACTGAGCCCCCCAGACACCACTGAGCATGAGACTCTTGATCTCCAAGTTGTGATTTCAGGCCCCACACCAGGTGTAGAGATTACTTAAAATTTAAAAATCTTCAAAAAACAAAAGGGAATAATAAGTATATAAGTAAATAAAATAAGGAGGGAATGAAAATGGCACTATTAAGAGGAAAGTATAAAAATGAGTTCCACAACAGGGCCCCTACTTGTCATCCTAGGAGCGGCCCTCCTTTAAGATTCCCTTGAGGAATGGTCCTCTTGAGAGAGGCTGGGTTTTGCTTTGCCTTTCTGACACCTGGTGCTACTCTCTGATACCAATCAGCACATCACAGACTTTGTACTATTTGGAATCAGTTTGTTGATTTTTAACAAAGGGTTAAGAAGGAAGGGAGAAAGAAGAAGAAAAGAATCATGACCATGACACTTTCCCATGACCTTTCCACTTATGTATTCTGTTTGTAAATCACATTAATCACCCTAAAACCTAAAATGCAGCCACTAGGGCACCATAAATGCTCTTACATGGGGTGTGGTGATAATATCTGCTGTTCTGTGCAGCACTGTAGTGCAAATACAGGATTACAAAATGTCAAATTTGATAGGGATGTATATATGTATATATGTACACATACATATATATACATAATGTATGAGTATGCACAAAATGGTCAGAAACTTGCCTATATTTATAATAGGATATTTCAGAAACAAAGGGCAGGAACTAGAGCAGGTCAACTGAAAGCATCAACATGAGCTAATGCTTTATGACAAGGTTTCTCAATCTCAACACTGTTGACACTTAGAGTCCAAATTCTTTGGTGGTGGTGGCTGTTCTGTGTTTTATGCAGGATATTTAGCAGCATCCCTGGCTATCTTGTGTGTAGACACTGGATGCCAGTACCAAGTCTCCTTTCCCCAGTCATGACAAGTAGAAATGGCCCCAAAGCTTGCCAAATGTCTTGTGGGGACAGATTTGCCCAGGTTGAGAACCATGCTTTATGGTATATTGTATCTTTGGTTCTGTCGTTCCTGTTTCTAAAAGTCACAGTAATGTCCAGAGTGCAACCCAGGCTCCACATTCTGACTCATCTCACTATTTTCCATAAAAAAAAAGTGAGTTCCTTCGTGGATATTGGACCCAGTCTTAGAGAAAAAGCAAGATGGGCTGAAAACATTCTGGTACTGTCAGAAAGTAAGAATACTTTTTAGAAAGTTCTTCTAGATTAGTGCTAAAAGAGGATTTCCACTATTAAGGTAGAGAAAAACTAAACAAATTTATAAAAATAATCAATAGTACTAATAGTAGTGGAGTCCACTGGGATAAGTTATGTCTATCAAAAGCATTATGATATAAAAATAGGTCATATAAAATGAATATATAAGGAAGGTTGTAGTAAACACAACAGTGTACAATATTGTTACCAACCCTCCCACCTCCCCCCAAAAAAGCTGTTTATTAATCCATTTAAAGTAATACAATTTCCATTCTAATTTTAGACAATACCTAATATACCAGCCACAACTGATTAATAGAAATAGCAAGGAAACCATTTTTAGGATTGCTCAGACAAATCTTGTAATTTCAGAGTTGCTTGTAAGTGTTAAGTAAGCCATTAGTAGGACATATGTTAACCATTTACAAGAAGCCATTTGGGGGCACCTGGGTGGCTCATTCAGTTAAGTGCCTGCCACTTGATTTCAGTGTAGGTCATGATCTCACAGTTCCTGAGGGCTCTACACTGATGGCATGGAGGCTGCTTGAGATTCTCTCTCTGCCCCTGCTCTCAGCTCTCACGCTCTCTCTCAAAACAAACAAACATTAGAATAGAAGCTGTTTTGCTTTGGTCGGTTACAGTCCTGCCCAGCTTCAGTGCTGGAGTAGGAGACTCCTGAATTTCCTAATGGATGACCTTAAGGAAGAACTAGTCCTAACAAAAGGTGACCAGGAGGTTGTCTGGAGGAGCTAAATCGGGCTGTAAGGGTAACCCTTAACATCACAGAGTTGTTTTACTAACCCTGCCACCACAGGGGGTACTGTTAATGATGAGACTATTCAGGAGCATGTGTATGAAGGCCAGCTGTTAATGAAGCTACCTTAACCTCAACTTCATAAAGAGGTGGATGCCTATTAATTGAGAAATAAATGGAATTCAGCCAACTCATTTCCAAGTGGGGAGATGGAGACCTAAACACAAGAGTGAGCACAGACTCCACAAATGAACTATCCGTCACCTCCAAGATTCCCTCCAGCTTCTGCCCCTGAGCATTCCCTCCATTTCCTGCTTCTACCACAAAGAGGAAAAAGACAATGGAAAAAACATTGCAAGGACCTTTTGAGGTTTAGGCCAGACCTCCTGGGACAATCTATCTTGACCAGAGGGCTATAACACGCTTTTCTCAAATGTTTTTGATAGAGTGTGATATTACATAGTACATGATATTGAAGGTTAGCCATGATTACTCTGTGAACATGCATTTGATTTTCCTTTGGGAAATCCATTCACATTTATAATCGTACATTTCAGTAAAATGATCTAGTCTTCAGTGCTAGGGGACACCTTCCATTTCCAGTGATTAGTTCAGGGATGAGTGTGTGACCCAATTCAGATTAGTGAGACAGAAAAAATACCAGAATTTGTAGAGAAAGGACACAGTTTGTGAGAGCGCTAGGTTCTGAGGCCAGAAACAACCATGAGACCATTTTGCTGCTATTAAGGGAATGGACCTGACCATAAAGAGATAGCCAAAAGATGTAAAAAGCTGAGACTCAGAATTTGAGTCTTGGACTCTTAGTGTACCTGGAGGCAGGGTTAATTCCAGACTATTCAGTTCTGGAAATCAATTCTTTCCACCTTCTTTTAAAAACGAAAGCCAATATGTGAAGAGTTTTCAATGACTTGCAACATAAAGTATCTTAACAAATATGGTATGTTCCCCAAATGCTTAGAATACACACAAAACATGAAACTCAACAGTGCAGTCACCTCTGTGGAGGGACCCTGGGAGCCTGGGTTAGGAGAAGGCTTCCTTTCCATTGTGTATGCAGATTAACTGCTTTAATTTTCTCTTTGCTTTTAACTGTGTGTGTCTTCTTCAATGAAAAAAAAGTCTAAAGTTTTTAATGAACATATCTTAAATCTGTGGTTGTCAAATGTAGGGCCAGTTGCATCCAAATCACTCCAAGAGCTAGTTCAAACCATAGGTTTTCTCTTGGAGCATCTGATTCAGCAGGTCTGGGACAAGACCCAAGAGCCTATATGTTTTACAATTCTCCCACTGATTCTGATGGCTAGGCAAGTAAGGATATTATTCAGATTTGTGGTTCTCAGCCCTGGATGCACATTGGAATAGCCTGAGAGAATTTCCAAAAGTACCCATGTGTGAGTTATGCCCCTGAAGAATTATGGAAGGGTCTCTGGGAATGCTATCGTTTAAAGCTCCCTAGGAAAACCTTTAAAAATCAAGTAATATTAGCCTTTGGAGAAGATCTAGAGCAATTGCAATTCTCATATGTTGCTGGTAGGAATATGAATTCATATAACCATCTTGGAAAATGCTTGACAGTATGTACTAAAGCTAAACATATGCCTTCCTTGCAACTGAGCAATTCCACTCCTAGGTATATGCCCAAGAGAATTAGGTGTCTCTGGCACCATAAGGCATGTACCAGATTATTCACTCAAAAACTTGGAACAATCCAAATCTCCATCAGCAGTAGAATGAATTTCTAGAGTTGAGACACAGAAAGACTTGATTTTAAAGAAAATGTTTACTACTCAAATTTATGTATTATTTATAGCAGATACACTGGACAGTCAAAAGCACAGAGAGTTGTATGTGGAAAGTAAATTTCTGCCTCATCCCTGCCCTGTAATAACTTGGTTTTCCTTCCCAGAGTAATGGTTAACAGTGCCTTCCAGAGATATTTCATGCACATAAAGACAAACCATCTGCTTCACCCTGAAAAAAAAAAAAAAAAGGAAACAGTAGAATAAATAAACTGTGGTATATGTTGGAATACTACATAGTGTATAATGTATATATTACATATGGTATAAAAGAGCAAACTATATATGCAACAATATAGATAGATCACATAGACATTACATTCAGTTAAAAAACCAGAATGCAGGGACTCCTGGGTGGCTCAGTTGGTTAAGCATCCGATTTTGGCTCAGGTCATGATCTCACAGTTTGTAGGTTTAAGCCCCACATTGGGCTCTGTGCCTGGAACCTGCTTTAGATTCTGTATCTCCCTCTCTCTCTGCCTCTCCTCTGTTCATGCACTGTCTTTCTCTCTCTGTCTCTCAATAAGTAAACATTAATTTTTAAAAAAACCAATGCATATGGTATGTTCTTATTTATATGAAGTTTAAGGGCAGACAAAATGTGCCCATGGTGACAGGAATTAAAAGAGTGGTTACCTCAGGGGAGGCTTCTGGGGTCCTAGAATATTCTATGTTTTGATCTGATGGTTGGTGTACACAGGTAGTTGCCCTTGTGAAAATTCATCAAGCTGCACACTTAAGATTAGTGTACTTCGCTGAACATGTGTCATATTTTATTTTTTTTTAATTTTTTTTAATGTTTTATTTATTTCTAGGAGAGAGAGAGAGACAGCGTGAGCAGGGGAGGGTCAGGAGAGAGAGGGAGTCACAGACTGAAACAGGCTCCAGGCTCTGAGCTGGCAGTCAGCACAGAGCCCGACGCGGAGCTCGAACCCACGAACCGCGAGATCATGACCTGAGCGAAAGTCGGACACTTAACCGACTAAGCCACCCGGGCGCCCCAACATGTGTCATATTTTAATAAAAAGTAAAGATAAAGACAAGCAGGAAAAAAATATATAATGACTCTAATAGGCAGCCAGGGTTGAAAGCAACTGTTTTGTAGCCTCCAGATTCAAAATGGCATTTAGCAAATAGGTCACACTCTGCTTTGTTAACGAGATTTACCTTATACTTCTTATGTCCCTGAAACCCTTCTTTCAATGGACGCCACTGAAACTTGCCTTCTCATCGTTAATCCCCACTGGCCTGGGGGTTAGTGGGAAAGAGTGAAACAAAATGCTATAAATGTTCAACTATTTCTCTAAGCCTCTATTTTGAATTCTAAAAATTTCTTATGCAATAATAGCCCTGGGAAGGATAATTGGCATCCAAAATTTATCTGGATCTTTTTCTCTCCTGTGATATTTTCTGAACCGTAATTGGGATTTTGAGTTGCTTTGTAAATACTGTATAGTGAAGAGACTTCTTAGCACCACAGGCTGAAAGTGCACTTGATCTGAAAATATCTATCCCTGCCTTCAAATTCTGCTCACAGCTACCTGACTGGGAAGCCAATTGCATTAACATCATTACTGCCCCAGCTCAAGCACGTTCTTCATAAAGTGCCATACCTTGGGAGGAAACCAGGGCTGGCTGAGGCTTGATTCTACCCAATGCCGGCATCTGAAATGAAAGCAAGTAGACATTTTTGTCTTCAGATTAAAGATGCCCATTAAGTTTCTGGAATGAATAGGAATCCTGCTCAAGATTAGGATTATACAATTCTTAGGACCTCCACTACTTAAGGTTGGAACCCTCTTATCACCGGCTTATCACCGGCCCTAGAAAATATTCTTTTTTTTAAAAAAATTTAATGTTTTATTTATTTCTGAGAGAGAGAGAGACAATGTGAGCAGAGAAGGGTCAGAGAGAGAGAGATACAGAATCTGAAACAGGCTCCAGGCTCTGAGCTGTCAGCACAGAGCCCGATGCGGGGCTTGAACCCATGAACCATGAGATCATGACCTGAGCCGAGGTTGGACGCTTAATCGACTGAGCCACCCAGGTGCCCTGAAAATACTCTTTTCCCTATGTCAACAATAATTATGAGAAGCTACTCTGTAAAGGTCTCTGGTCACAATGTCAAGCAAATAAGGCCGAGCCTTCACCCTTATGGGCTTTATCAGAGGCATAACAACACATGTGCAGAAGTGAACATACTATGTTACAGACTAAGCAAGAGTTTAAAAATGTAGTTCAAACAAAGTGGCCCAAGGGTTCAGATGTGGCTGAAGTCACTTCACATTAGGAGGAAATAACCAGGAGCCCCTCTTAACAGTCTCTATCCTGTGTCACCTTTAAAGAAAGGGCAGTTAGAGGGCAAGAATAATTGAAAAGCAATTCAAACCCTACCCGAACCTCTTGAAAAACATCAAAGGCAACACAAGAGATCAACTAGAGCAAGTCCTGTGTCCCCCTTCATTTCTCTCTCTTGGCCCACACCCTGCAGCTCCAAGAGCCAAGTGAGCAAACGGATGGAGTGTGGGAGGCTGACAACCCCATGCTAATCACTCTTGTCCTGCAACAGATGGCTTCTATCATCTTCTACCATAAACCTTTGATGTTGCTCCTCCTTCCTCTGAGCCCCTCAAAACAATAAGAATACTAATATTTCACACTTGGATGACGCTAGTGGTATGGTTAGCCTGAGTACTTTTCCATTTACTTTTCACAACCCTACCCTGTGAAGTAGATGTCACTCACACCCATTTTACAGATGAGGAAACCAAGGCACAGAGGAGCTAAGTAGCTTGCCAGGTTCACACAGCTGGAACATGGTAGCACCAGAACCTGAATCCAGATGCTGAGCCCATGCTTCTAGATTATATTCAAATTCTAGGGCACTACTCCTTGGACAAGGCTTCCATGACAACAGGAGCTCACACTTATCAATCCATGCTCTCATTTAGCCTCAGAGTATTTCTTAATATGCTGCTTTCAGCAAAGGCAATCTGTAATAAGATGAACAAAGCTGGAGGCATTACATTGCCTGGTTTTAAAATATACAACAGAGCTATAGTGATCAAAACAGTATGGTACTGATATAAAAACAGATGTTTAGACCAATGGAACAGAATAGATGACACAGAAATAAACATATGCACGTGTAGTCAACTGATCTTTGACAAGCTGCCACAAGCAAACAATTGGGAAAGGACTACCTTTTTAACAAATGATATTGGGAAAACTGGATATCCGTATGCAGAAGAAATGCATTATCTCTTGCTATATACAAAAGCATTATATATGAGCATTATCTCTTGCTATATACAAAAATCAACTCAAAATGGATTAAAGACTTACACACAAGACCTAAAATTATAAAAAATACTAGGAGAAAATACTAGGAGAAATACTAGGAGAAAACATAAAGGAAAAGTTTGTTGACATTGGTCTGGGCAGTGATTTTTTTTGGATATGACCCCAAAAGCATAGGCAATGACAACAGAAATGGACAGATGAGGCTGCATCAAATTAAAAAGCTTCTGCACAGCAAAGGAAACAATTAACACAGTGAAGACAACCTACATACAGCATGGGGGAAAATATTGGCAAACCATGAATCTCATAGGGAATTAATAGCCAAAATATTACAAGGAACTCAGAGAACTCAAAGCAAGAAAACAACCCAAATTTTAAAAATGGTTAAAGGATCTGAATAGACATTTCCCAAAGGAAGACTCAGCAATGGGCAACAAGTATATGAAAGGTGCTCAATGTGACTCATCATCAGGGAAGTACAAATTAAACTACATACCTCATCCTTGTTAGGTCAGCTGTTATCAGAATGACAAAAGATAAGTGTTGAGAATGTGGAGAAAAGGGAGCCTTTGTGCACTACTGGTATAGTCATTATGGAAAGAAGTATAGAGGTTCCTTGGAATGTAAAAATAGAGATTTAAGTCAAGCCATTCCAGTTCTGAGTATATGTCCAAAAGAAATTAAATCACAATGCAGAAGAGATATCTGTACTCAATATTTATTGCAGTATTATTCACAATAGCCAAGATACTGAAGTAACTTAAGTGTCCATTGATGGATGATGGATAAACAAAATGTAACACACATGCGCACACACACACACACACACACACACACACACACACAGTAGAATATTATTCAGCTTTTAAAAGGAAAGAATTCTCATCATTTGCAATTACATGGATAAAACTGGAGGACATTATGCTAAGTTAAATAAGCTAGACACAGAAAGACAGACACTGCATGATGTCACTTCTGTGTAGAATTTACAGGCGTCAAACTCTTAGAAGCAGAGAGAAGAGTGGTGATTGCCAGGGGCTGAGGGGTGAGGGAAGTGAGCAAATGTCCATCAAAGGGTATAAAGTTTCAGCTATGCCAGATGAGTAAATTTCTGAATAGCTCATGTACAGCATGATGACTGTAGTTAACAGTAATGTATGGTATACCTGAAATGTGCTAAAAGAACAGGTCTTAATTGTTCTTACACAAAATAGTGTTAGTGAGAAAATGGTTATGTTAATCAGCTTGATTAAACAATTCGAAATGTATACATAAATCACATTGGACACCTGAGGTATATACAATTTTTATTTAGCAATTATATCTAGTAAAGCTGTAAAAAAATATGCTACCCATTTGTGTCTGTTCATGCCAGGACCCATTAGAAATCCCAAATTACTGGGGCACCTGGGTGGCTCAGTTGGTTAAGTGTCTGAATCTTGGTTTCAGCTCAGGTCACGATCTCGCAGTTTTCATGAGTTTGAGCTCCGTGTTGGGCTCTGTGCTAGCACCACGAAGCCTGCTGGGGATTGTCTCTCTTCCTCTCTCTCTGCCCCTCCCCTACTTGTGTGCGCACGCTCTCTCTCTCTCTCTCAAAATAAATAAATAAACTTTAAAAAATCCCATATTATCTGCATTGACCAGATTATGGGCTCAATAAACATCTGATTCTCTTTTCCTGTATCCCATCCACTTGCTTGTGCCTAGCACGGTGCTCTATCCATACTTGGAAATCCAAAAATATTGCTTGAATTGAAGACAATAAGGACCCTAAATAAATTTAATCCAGAATTTTAGGCACAAATTCTATATACTGCTTTCATTTCTCAGCCTACACTTTGCATATTTTGTGCTGTAAAACAAATAATAAATAATGGCAGGAAAGCTTATTACAGAATTTACAGATGAATTACGGCAGACTAATAGCAATCTTGCCCCAAAATAACATCTGAACTAATTCATTAGTATGATTACTCTCAGCCTCTGAGTGAATTTAAATAATTTCTCTTCCTCTCTCTCTCTTAGGAAGAGCAATGATTAACCTGTTTGTGAAAGACTGGAACTGGAAAATAAGACTCATGGCCACAGAGCATGGTCAGAGAGAAGGACTAGCAATGCCCACAGAGCTCTGCCATTGGCTCCCCATTTATTCTCGTAGCTCTGCCCCGGTCCTCACGCCACATGGTCCGTGTGCTTTGGGCTCTGCATTCTGTCATGTGTGGCAAGAGCTGCTGGATTCTCTGCCCAGACTCTGCTGCTGTAAATCAAGGCTGCTCGGGGCTGGGTGTGCTGTGTGCCGACACTGGAACTGCCAATATTTAGAATACTGCAGACAAGCTTCTGCTGTAGGCTTCTCCTTTGGATCTAAAAAGTACCCTTGAGAAAAAGACATTTAAATACTGGGGGTCTAAGTCTTAATAAGATGAATTCCGAAGCACTATTCAATCAGGAAAACTTACCTTCAGATGATTTTAAGGTTACCTTTTAGGACAGAGGATATGGATTTCCAAATTTATAGAAATAAGGGTTTTATCTTAGGGGGAGCACTTTTATTTTTTAATTTAAACATTTTTTTTGATTTTTTGAAAAAAAATTGTAAATAGTTTATTGTCAAGTTGGTTTCCATATAACACCCAGTGCTCATCCCCACAAGTGCCCTCCTCCATGACCATGGCCCCCCTTCCCCTCCCCCCCACCCCCATCAGCCCTCAGTCTGTTCTCAGCATTCAAGAATCTCTCATGGCTTGCCTCCCTCCCTCTCCCCCACTATTTTTCCCCCTTCTTCTCCCCCAGGGTCCTCCGTTAAGTTCCTCCTAATCCTCCTATACATGCAAACATATGGTATCTGTCCTTCTCTGCCTGACTTATTTCGCTCAGCATAACACTCTCAGGTTCCATCCATGTTGCTACACCTGTCCAGATTTCATTCCTTCTCGTTGCCATGTAGTATTCCATAATATAGATAAACCACATCTTCTTGATCCATTTGTCCGTTGATGGACACTTAGGCTCTTTCCATGTTTTGGCTATTGTTGAGAGTGCTGCTATGAACATTAGGGTACATGTGCCCCTATGCATCAGCATCCCTGTATCCCTTGGGTAAATTCCTAGCAGTGCTTTTGCTGAGTCATAAGGGAGGTCTATTGTTAATTTTTTGAGGAACCTCCACACTGTTTTCCAGAGGGGCTGTACCAGTTTACATTTCCACCAACAGCGTAGGAGGGTGCCCATTTCTCCACATCCTCGTCAGCATCTAGAGTCCTCTGATTTGCTCATTTTAGCCACTCTGACTGGCGT
This sequence comes from Proteles cristata cristata, assembly GCA_017311185.1. Lineage (NCBI taxonomy): Eukaryota > Metazoa > Chordata > Mammalia > Carnivora > Hyaenidae > Proteles > Proteles cristata. The sequence goes on from JAESUZ010004393.1 coordinate 202,921, forward strand.
GAGGGTGGCATCTCAGTGTGGTTTTGATTTGTATTTCCATGATGAGGAGGGATGCTGAGCATCGTTTCATGTGTCTGTTGGCCATCTGGATGTCCTTTTTGGAGAAGTGTCTGTTCATGTCTTCTGCCCATTTCTTCACTGGATTGTTTGTTTTTTGGGTGTGGAGTTTGGTGAGTTCCTTATAGATTTTGAATACTAGCCTTTTTAGAAGCTGAGAAAGAAGGTTATACCCCTTCCCCTAAAATATTCCTTCTATAACTGGGGTGCCTGGGTGGCTCAGTCAGCTATGCATCTGACTCTTGATTCTGACTCAAGTTATGATCTCATGGTTAGTGAGTTTGAGCCCCACATTGGGTTCTGTGCTGACTGTGTGGAGCCTACTTGGGATTCTTTCTTTCTATTTCTCCGTGTCTCTCTGCCAGTCACCACACCTCTCAAAATAAATAAACAAAAATATATATATTCCTCCTGTAATTAATTAAGTCAAGACATTTTGGTGCAAGGATGACTCCTTAAAGATGATATATATATATCCCTTCTTCTAATACACTCTGCCCTGGAGCCTAAACCCCAGGCCCAGCCTGACTCCTTTGTGTTCTGTACCAACCGAGAAGAGCCAGATCCACTAAACACCAACAACAGACCACATTTGTGAAGCCTGTGCTAACGGCAGGCACTGTTCCAACACGTGTAGACATTCATTTCATTTTCACAACAGCCCAAGGATGTAGGATTTACACCCACCTCTGTCCCATTTATGGTTGAACAAAATGCGGCACAGAGAGTGACAACTCACTTAAGCTCATGTTGTAGATTGGTGGCAGAGCTGGGATTCAAATATGGCCCACCCCTTAAATGCTGTGGTGTGGCTATACTAAGAAGGAATATTGGGCAATGATGGTCAGAATAAGGGAAGCAGGAGGCAGAAGAAGTGAGATGACACAGGAAATCAAAGATGACTTCAGGTTCTTTACCACTTCTCCCTTCAAGAGATGGAGTCTATCTGGGCTGGCCCTGTGATTGCTTTGACCGGTAGAATGTGGCACAAGGACGTTGTGTAGGACACAGGCCTAAGTTTTAAGAGGCCCAGTGGCTTCTGCCTTTCTCCTGTTGGAAGTCAGATGTAAGGAAGCCCAGAGTATCCTGCTAGAGAGAGAGGCCATATGGAGAAGACTGGAGAATGAAGCCTCTCATGGAGGAGGAGGCAGACACCCCAGCTGACAGTACCAAGGCCCCCAATCCTGTGAGAGAAGACTTCATGGACTTCGAGTGCAGCCCAGATCCCAGCCAGATAGAATCATGTGAGTAACTCCCAAGTAAGACCAACAGAGGAACCACCCAGTTGACCCATGGAAGAGTAAGAAATAATAAATCTTGTGTTAAGGCACAAAGTTTTAGAGTGGTTTGTTACACAGCAATAGGCAACTGATACAGATGGTTATTGAATTACTTGAACTTAAAGTTCCTTCTTTCCCTGAAATTTTATGGCTCATGAAGTGAGATAAGCATATTTGGGTGGAACAGAGTGCCAGTAGAGGAAGACTGGGAAGTAAGTTAGGACCAGATGAGAAGGGCCTTCAGTGCCAAGCTGAGGAATTGGAACTGTAGCTGGTAGGTTCTGGATATTTCTGAGGAGAAAGTGATATGAGGAGATTGTTTTTTGGGAAGATTAACACAGCAGCATATGGAACAGACGAGAACATACAGAACACATGTGAGAAAGGAGAAGGCAGAGAGACCTGATTGCTGAACCGAAAGCACACAGTTAAAAATTACTGAGCAAGAAGCCACAAAATGCAGAATCAAATATTCCATCTTTAAAGCACAGACGTTTTCTGCCTTAACTATAGACTCCATTAACTCTTTATCTTCCCCAACTATGAGAGTTCTTACTTTCAAACATTCATGGGAAGATACATGATGTGTGATTGAGTCTAGGTTTTGAAATAAGAAAACTTTGGTGTTAAGTCTATTCTCTGTCACCTTCTCACTGTGTTACTGAGCAAGTTACTGCAACTTGCTATGTCTTATCTTCCTCACTGTAAAGTGCAAATAATGAGATGTCTCATGTGGGTGTTACAAAATAGGGAGAGATGATGGCTGATGCTCGATGTTTGGTAAATAGTGCCGAAGCAATACAAATACTATGATGGTTGTTTCTCACAGAGCAGCCTATGTTGGGAGTTTCAGGTGGTGGCTCTTCTTTTATGCTGTTTGTTTTGTTTTGTTTCTCCCTTTCACTTATTTCACGCATCCCTCCCCACCACCACATTCCCTCGGGTAACCATCTATATTGTTCTCTAGCGTTAAGGTTACTCTGGTCATAACCGTTCCCAGCAGGAAGGAGGTGAAGGGGTATGGAGGAGCACATCTAAGAAGCTTTATGGGATTGACCCAGAAGTGGCACACACTTCTACTCATATTCCATTGGCAAGAACTTAGGCACATGGCTACAGAGGCTGCAAAGAGGGCTGGAAAATCCCAGCTACAGTTCCATTTGGTGGAAGACAGAAGGGGGAAAGAAGACCTGGGTACTAGTTAACATGATGGAACTACTAAACGAGCCTGAAAATATCTACCATCAAACTGCACCCATCTCTTGGGTTTCAGACTAGGCATCAGGAGTTTTTAAATTTCCACAAGTGAGTCTGATGTACAGCAAAGTTTGAGAACCACTGGCTTAAGCCACCACTACTGGGGTTTGCTGTTACTCGCAGCTCAGAGCATTTCTAACTCATAGGTTTTTCTGGGGAAGGGCTTTCAACCTTGTGTGAACATGGCTTTGAAATTTGTCAGTGCCTAGTGTGCATTCCAGGTCAATCATATCTGAGTTTCTTGGAGTGGGCCTCAGCCATCAGTGGTGTTGAAAGCTCTCCAGGTGATTCCAATGCACAAGGAAGTGTGAGAACCACCACGCTCAGAGAAAATTATTAGAGATTTGTCTCTTGGGCACTTCTTTGTCTCATGAGGTAAGCCCATAATTTTCAAACTTCCATGAACATGGATATCACGTAGGGTCCTTGTTAAAATGCAGGCTCTGATTCAGTAGGTCTGGGGCAGGGCCCGAGACCCTATTTCTAATAAGTTCCCTGGTGAGGCTGAGCTACTAGTTCATGGACCACACCTTGAGCAGCAAAGGGTTAAGCAACCATATCCAGTTCTGGAACGCCATTACAATTAAGCAGTTAGTTCTAGGAATAAAGATTCTTGGTAATTAGTAAAGTCCAGTTTATACTTTATTGTTCTTTCCTTCAGCAGAACTATCATCCCATAAAAAATACTTTCATATTTCAAAGTTGCTAGAGGGCTGTTTCAGAGTACCCAAGAGACATTCCAAAAAGGAATTCGGAATGATTTGATAGATATCCTCTCTTTGAGAAAAAATGATTTGACCTTTTGTCCAAGGAAGTTAGAAAACTGTGGGAAAAGAGAGGTTGAGTGTCATCATCTTTTATTTTAAAGTAAAGTTTTCATTTTAACAAATTTATTGGTCTTTAGTAAGAAAGAATGGATAATAATTTTAGAGGAAAAGGAAGGAATGCTCTTTTAAAGAGGATACTAAATATAGACCACAAAGGAAATTGGTAAGTTTACCCTGGAATTAAAACTTTTGTGCACCAGGGTGCCTGGATGTCTTAGTCTGTTAAGGGTCAAGTCTTGATTTCAGCTCTCACAGTTGGTGAGTTCGAGAAATTGTGTTCACTTGATTACATAATACCTATCTTTTGCTTATTTTATTTTAAGATTATTTATGAGAAAGAGAACAGGGGAGGGGCAGAGAGAGAGAGAGGGAGAGAGATAGAGAATTCCAAATAGGCTCCACACCATCAGTGTGGAGCCCTATGCAGGGCTCAGGTGGGGCTCAAACTCATGGAACTGTGAGATAATGACCTGAGCTGAAACAAGAATTGGATGCTTAACCTGCTGAGCCACCCAGCCACCCATTTTTGCTCTTTTTTTTTAAATGTTTTATTTATTTCTAGGAGAGAGAGACAGCGTGAGCAGGGGAGGGTCAGAGAGAGAGGGAGTCACAGACTCTAAAACAGACTCCAGGCTCTGAGCTGGCAGTCAGCACAGAGCCCGACACGGGGTTCGAACCCACGAACTGCGAGATCATGATCTAAGCGAAAGTCGGACGTTTAACCGACTAAGCCACCCAAGTCCCCCCATTTTTGCTCTTTTTAAATTAATGTTTTAAAATAAATACTATGCGGACATACTTAAGAATTATTTTGTACATAAAGTTTTGTAAGAAAAAAAAAACAAAGCCCATCATCACACTCCATCCCTCTCTTGATTCCTGTTCCCCAGTGACAACCACATTCACCTCTTTGGCTCTTTCTCCCAATATTTAAGTGAATGTTCTTAAATTGCAATTTTGACTTATCAATTTTAACTCCTACCTGTTGACTTCCCACCATAGTAGTTTAAAACTGGCTCATTCTCTGGCCAAGAAACACATGAAACGATGCTCAGCATCCCTACTCATCAGGGAAATACAAATCAAAACAACACTGAGATACCACCTCACACCAGTCAGAGTGGCTAAAATGAGCAAATCAGAGAACATGAGATGCTGGCGAGGATGGGGAGAAACGGGCACCCTCCTACACTGTTGGTGGGAATGTAAACTGGTACAGCCCCTCTGGAAAACAGTGTGGAGGTTCCTCAAGGAAACTAACAATAGAACTCCCCTATGACCCAGCAATAGCACTGCTAGGAATTTACCCAAGGGATACAGGGATGCTGATGCATAGGGGCACATGTACCCCAATGTTCATAGCAGCACTCTCAACAATAGCCAAAACATGGAAAGAGCCTAAGTGTCCATCAACAGATGAATGGATCAAGAAGATGTGGTTTATCTATACCATGGAATACTACATGGCAATGAGAAACAATGAAATCTGGCCATGTGTAGCAACATGGATGGACCTTGAGGGTGTTATGCTGAGCAAAATAAGTCAGGCAGAGAAGGACAGATATCATATGTTTGCACGTATAGGAGGATTAGGAGGAACTTAATGGAGGACTATGGGGGAGAAGAAGAGGGGAAATGGTGGGGGAAAGGGGGAGGGGCAAACCATGAGAGACTCTTTAATGCTGACAAAAACTGAGGACTGATGGGTGGTTGGGGGGGAGGGAGGGATGGGCACGGAGAGGGACACTTGTGGGGATGAGCACTGGGTGTTATATGGAAACCAACTTGACAATAAACTATTAGTAAAAAAAAAAACAAAAAAACAAAAAAACAAAACAAAAAAATACTGGCTCATCCTCTCCTTCCTAGTCCCCACCTCCCTCCCAAACACACACATACACATACACACACACACACACACACACACACACATACACACACACACTCATATCTGCATACATCAATTTCCAAGTGTATCAGACAACTGTCAATTCTGTTTCCCCCCAGGGAAAAAGCCTTTCTCCCAGAGATTTCTGTTTCCTTCCTTCGCCATCATCTCAGGAATTCCCTCTGAGCTCCTATTTCCTAGGCTTCATGACCTCTTCAGTGGTCAGCTCCCTTGCAGATCATCCTCACATTCGATTGACACTTTGGCCAGATGGAGAATTCCAGTTTGAAAATCATTTCCCTGGGACATTTTCAGGTACTGCTCACTGCAGAACACTACTTAGTTCTTTTCCTGTTTCATTGGCCCTTCCTTCTCAGCTGGTTTTTGTTTGTTTGATTGGTTTTGGCTTTTGTCTTATCTTGTTTTCTTTTATTGTTGTTGTTGGCCAGTTTCTCTGCTTGCTGATGATGTCTGTGTGTTGATATCCCTCATGGTTAAGTTCTCCACCTGTCTTTTCCTCTTCATCTGCACCCACTGCTTAGCTAATCTCAATCAGTTCCAACATGTTAAATTCCATGTCTTTCTTGATGGCTTGCAGATTTGTATCTTCAGCCTGGAGGTCTCCCCTGATGCCATGCTCAGATAAGCAACTGCCTACTAACCATTCCAAATGTCTAACAGGCGTGTCAGACTTTATATCCCCAGAACTAATGTCTTCATTCCTCAGCCTCCATATGTGCTCTTCTCACAGTCTTTTCATTTCAAGAAATGGTGACCCTGTCTTTTCCATTGCTCAGGCCAAAAATCAGGCCAGTTCAGCCCTGACTCCTCTTTTTCTCTCACACTCCACATACAATCTGCCTGCAAACCTGGATCTCTTTGAAATGTTTATTAATCTAATCACTTCTCACTACTTCCTCTGCTTACTATCTACATTCAAGTCACCATTGCCTCATTCCTGGACATTAGCAAGAGACTTTTAACTAGTCTCTCTATTTCCACACTGGTCCCTCATAGTCGATTCTTGACACAGCACCCAGAAAAGGAGTCTAACATAAGTCATATCATGTCATTCCTCTGCTCAAGATGCTTTTAGTGCCTTCCCATCTGCAAGGTCTGCACCATCTTCTGTCCCTTATCCTCAGCTCTCTGATTTAATCTCTGATTACTTTCTCTTTTCTTCCTCCAGTCACTCACACTGCCCTCTTTGCTATTTAAACATGGGCCTTCCTGGGCACTTGCTATTATCTCCTTCTGGAGTACATTTTACCCAGATAGCTTTGTGGCTCTCTCTCCTGCTCTCCCTTGAAATGTGACCTCCCTGACTGCCTGGATTAGTTTCCTGTGGCTCCTGTAACAAATGACCACAACTGCATGGCTTAAATCAACAGAAATGTATTTTCTCACAAATCTGGAGGCCATAAATCTGAAATCAGTATCACTAGGCCAAAACCAAGATGTCAGCAGGACTGTGCATCATCTAGAGGCTCATCATCTAGAGGAGAATTAGTTCCTTGCCTTGACAGCTTCTGGTACCACCAGCATTCCTTGACTTGGAGCTGCAATGACTGCAATCTCTGCCTCTTCTGTATGTAATCATCTTTCCCTCCCTCTCATATGGACACTTATAAGTGGAAAGGCCCACCTAGATAATCCGAGATAGCCTCCTTATGTTAAGGTCCTTAATCACATCTTTGAAGACTTTTTTCAAATAAGGTCAAATTAACCAGTTCCAGGAATTAGGTTGTGAATCTTTGGGGGGGGGAGTATATTTTAGCCTATAACAGTTTGCCCTCTGGCCCCCAAAGATTGATGTGTGTCCCACAAGCAAATCTATTCACCCAATTCATACGTTTACAAGTCTCAACCCACTAAAGCATCACTTCAAGGCCAAAATCTCATCTAAATTTTATCCGCTTCCATGTCCCATATCTCATTATCTACATTATCTAAACTAGGCATGCGGGACACTCTGGGTATGATCCATCCTGATGCAAAATTCTTCTCCATGTGATCCATGAAACTAGAAAAGTTATCTGCTTCCAGAATGCAATGATGGAACAGGCATAGGGTAATGGTTATAGACATTACTGTTACAAAAGAGAAAATGGAAGGCAGAAGAGAGCCACATGTCCTACGCAATATTAAAATCAAGTAAGGTTTCAAGGCCTAGAAATAATCTTCTGTGGCTCAAGGTAGGCCTATGGCTCTGCCCCCATGGCCAAGGTTACCACACCACCCTGCCTAAAATTTGCACTCTGTCTTACCATGCTTTTTTTTTTTTATAACACTTACAACCACCTGACACATATATTAGTCAATTGTTTGTCTTCTTCTTCCCCCAGTCATTACTCTTAAAACATAAGTTCACTGAAGACAGAGACTGTGCTTTGCTACTCTATTTTCAGTACTGAGGATACTACCTGGTATATACAGTTGCTCAATAAAGAATTCTAGACTGAATAAATAAATGTAAGAGTGAACATGGTGGAAAAGAAATAGAAACTCTCATTTGTTTCATTTCACAGAGATAAAAATTAGCCCCCTTTGGATAAGCCTTTGGTAATATCCCATAAGTTTGAAAATGTACATACCTCTTTCATCCAGCATTGCAATGCTTAGGAATAATACATTAGAAAAAACTATTGCATAGGTGCCCAAGAATATATGTGCAAGAATCTTCATTGCTACATTATTTGTAAACATGAATAATTGGAGACAACTGAATATCCACTAGTATGCTTACTGAGTGCACTAATCACAGGCAACTGAGCCTCAGATTTGTGCTAAGTGAGGAGCCCTCTTGAGTTAGAGTCACAATGAGGAACACAGCTAATGATTCTGGTAGAACTTACCCCAAAGAGACTTTATAGCAAAGGCAAGTAAATTTTTTAATATTTTAGGGTTAAATGTCAAACAGATACAAAAAGCTGAAGTCATAAGAGTACCTATATATCTTTCTAGTTTCAGGAATAGTGCTATTGCTATTTTGCCATATTCTCTCTCTCTCTCTGTCTCTGTCTCTTTGTCTCTCTCAACCACCCCTCAAATCCACACATACAATCACACACATGTGTATTGTAGCACTTGCAAATAAATACAGACGTCATGATACTTAATATCTAAATACTTCAGCTACATCTCCTAAGAATAAGGACATTTTTTAGATTTAACCAAAATACCATGATCATGTCTGAAGAATGATTAATAATTCCTCAATATCATCTAATATCCTGTCCATATTAAAATTTCCCCAATTATCCCAAGAATGTCTTTTATATCCCTCCCACTTTTTAAAAAGTTCAGATCTAACATAAGTTCATGTGTTACCACATTTGATAACTTTTAAGAGTAATCCCATCTCTTAAATGCATATTGCTTTGTGAAAGGAGCCAGTCCCAAAAGACTACATAGTGTATGATTCCAACTTTATGACATTCTGGAGAAGGCAAAACTATGGTGATAGTAAAAAGATCAGTAGTTGCCAAGGGGCGAAGGGAAAGGGATGAATAGGTGGAGCACAGAGGATTTGGCGGGGGCGGCAGTGAAGGTTATTCTGTATGATACTGGAATGGCAGGTGCATGATATTATACACTTGTCAAAACCCATAGACTGTACAATGCAAATAGTAAACCCTAATGTAAATTATGGACTTTAGTTAATAACAATGTGTTAATATCGGTTAATCAATTGCAATAAATATAAAAAATTCAAGGTATTAATAATAAAAAGGCTGTGCAGGGGGATTGGGAAAGGGCATATGAGATCCTGTGTTTTGTGCTCAGTTTTTCTGTTAACCTAAAACTGCTCTAAAAAACCCCAAGGTGTACTACATTTGAAAAAAAAAAATGTAATCCTGCCCTTTTCATTATACCATCTTTTTGAAGAATCTAAGACAATTGTCTTACAGAGTGTATCACATTCTGAATTTGTCTTATTGTTTGCTCCTGGCATTATTGACTTGTTTCTCTCTCTTCAAGTCTAGAGGCTTGATTGGATTCAGGTTAAATATCTTTGCCAAGAATACTTCAGAAATGTTGTGAACTTCATGTCGCATCGTATCAGAAGGCACATGCTGTCAGATTGCTGCACGTTTAGTGATATGAAGTTTGATCTTTTGTCTAAGGTCAGATCTGCCAAATCCCTTCCTTGTTAAAGAACAGTCTTCTCTTTGCAATAAATAAATGGTCTGTACACTGACCGTGTCTAGTCCCCCAGCAACCTTTCCTGATAGTTTTAGCATCCATTGATCATTCTTGTCTTAATCAATGATTACATTGGAGGTTGCAGAATGATTTTTTTTGTAACTACCCTTAATGTCAACGTTTCTTGTCTAGGAAGTCTTCTCTCCTTTCTTTTCCCTTTCTCTTTTTTTTTCTATCAGTATTACTCAATGTGTTGCCATTAGTGATACTCATTATTATTTCTGATGCCCTAATTGTTCTGACTCTGGCTAGTGGGAGCCCTTTGATCTGGTTCTGAAAACCTTTTGACACAATCCCATTAGCCTGTGAGCATGCATTTTCTTTCTTCTGAAACAATATGCCAAGACTCACCTTGTACATCTCCTGCCTTAGACACAGATTCAGCCATTTCCCCCAAAGTGGCTTTTACTGGCAAAATCTTTTTTGTTGTTTTCAGATTATGAAAGCAATACAGGTCATTGTAGAAGATCTGAAAAATAAAGTATAAAGAAGAAAATGAAAAGCACTATTACTCTATTATCTAGAGCCAACTACTCTTAACATTTATTGTACTTATTTCCAGATTTTAAAAATACATATCTATAGGTGAATATTTTAAATTTAAATTGCAGGAGGATATTATGTATTTGGAATTGTACCATGCTTTTATTGACTATATCATGAACTTATTTCCATGTCATTAGATGTTCTTTAAAACCATGTTTTTAAAGTTTTTATTTATAGAATAAATTTAATGTTTATTTAATGTTTTTATTTACAGAAACCAAGTTTTTAAATCTTTTCCAGAGCATCACTACTACCTATTGTGATAAAGCTAAAACCATTCCACAGCTATTAAGCTGGATCCTAGAGCTCTGTGGAAGAATTAGGGCATTAGTCGAGTATCAAAAAAAATAATAATAATAGTGATGCCATGGAATGAACACATACCTTGAAAACAGAAATCTCCAAAAGGCAGTATATTCATGTAAGAGTTACTTGACTAGTTAGTATAGTGGATGCATTTCCTTGAATCCAGGTTCTCTGGTGTCTTGAACACAACCACCAGATAAATAAAACACCATAAAATTTTCATAATAAAAATGAAATCGATTTTTAAAAAATGTGATTGACCATCAAGTAAAAAGAAATTTCTCTTCTGCTCCTTCCTGGCTATATAACCGTGGGATGTTACTTAACGGCTCTGTGACTTGATTTTCTCATGGATTGACTAGCAGTAGTTCCTCCCACAATTGCATCGTTGTGGCAGTTAAGTAATAATTAAAATATTTATCACAGGGTCTGGCATACAGTCAGGGCTCAGTAAGTGCTAACTGTTGGAATTGTCGTTGCAGGCCGGAATGGTGAGTGGGTTTGAGCCAATGTTAACGGAAGAGAATTTAGGCTGATGGTGGTGGCTCTGAGAGGCCATCTGGGAGAAAGGAGAGTCCAGCACAGAGTTCAAGATGCAAAGCTGTGTGAGTGAGCCTGTGGAGCAGTGTGGGTATCTATGCTGTGAAGATTAGATAAGACTGCTCTCATGATAGGGCTGTAGCTCACAGTAAGCATTTACCTTCTATTCTTCTTCCGTGGTGTTTTTCTTCATACAAAAGACTACTGTTGCTGATGACTTAGATGAAAGCAGTAGAGGTATTTTTTTTATAGGGGAAGATTTGAAAATTTCTCATTGGAAAGTGGACAAAATATCAGCTAAATCCATGCCAAGATGGGTTTTCGTAGTGCCCAAAGAAATCTTTACAGCTTTGCAATATTTTCAGTCTCCAGCTGATTCAAAATTCTCTCTATTCTTGCAGCCTCTTTCAGATCTGATCAATTTCTTTGAGGCACCCTGCTCCTTCTAATGGGATTATAAAGTCAAGGGCATGCACAGACCACTTCTAGCCATGTGACTACAGAAAAATTACTTAGTCCCCTGGGTCCTGACTTTTCTTATTTTTAGAACAAGAATTATAGTGGTAGTAGCCACTATACAAGGTATTATAAGAATAAAATGCAATGTCACATATGTAGCACCAAAATTCATATATATAGGATAAACAACAAATGTTATACTTATTTATGATGATATAAGATGGAAAACCCTTTTAACTTCAGCATTTAGATCCTACCTCCCATGACATTCTTTCTTTCTTTCTTTCTTTTTTAATGTTTATTTTTGAGAGAGAGAACATGCCAGAGGGGCAGAGAGACTCGGGAGGGACAGAGAATCCAAAGTGAGCTCTGCACTGACAGCAGCGAGTCCAATGTGGAGCTCGAACTCATGAACCATGAGATCATGACCTGAGCTGAAGTCGGATGCTCAGCCAACTGAGCCACCCAGGCGCCCCTGTTATTTTTTACCCACTTTGTGAGCTTGACTGACTGTGAGATATGTTGCTTTAAATGTGAGGTACTTAGATAGTAGGAAAGAATCTCCATGTCTATTTACACTCTAGTCATCCATGAAATTTATTCATTAATGCCACAAATTGTATCAAGCACTATATTATGCTTCTTATGCTGGATCATGGGCACTCACAGAAGGTACATATATATTAGAACAGGTGAAATCATTCAGTCCCCTGTACACTCATTAAGCTGCTTATTTAGGAAGTGTAGCATAGGTATCCTCCACTTCTTGAAAGTTCACGTTACTCTGCTTTGCTTTTGCTAAAGACCTATATAGTACCCGTTTTCACTAACTGAAAGAAATCCAAAGAGAATTTTCACTTTTACAAAAAAAAAAAAAAAAAAGGTAAAAAGGGAAACCAGCGTTCAGTGTTCGTTTTGTAGCAGCTGTTACAGAGGCAGCAGGCACCCCAAGCAGGGAGAGCGGCCCCACCCAACTCCTTCCTGGGGACTACACTTGGCATCTCAGCATCAAGCTGCCTTAGCTTTCAGCTACGTCTCTGAGCATCTGGGCTTTATCTACATTTGTTTTGTGAGTCAGTTAGCAAGATGTATCTTAAGGTATCAGGAAAGCCTAAGAGAAGTTATTTTTGGGGTCTGGGAATGCTCAAAAAGTTTTTCATGTAAATTAATAGAAACTGTTTCCTCACTTTACTCCACTTCTGCTTATGAAAGATTTTTTTTTGTTAAAGTTTATTTATTTATTTTGAGAGAGACAGAGAGGAAGGGTTGAGAGAGAGAGAGAGAGAGAATCCAACGTGGGGCCCGAACTCATGTAACCTCATGTAACCTGAACCTAAAGCAAGAGTTGGACACTTAACCGATTGAGCCACCCAAGCACTGCACAAAAGCTCTCATAGGAGTACTCTATTTTCAGATAGTGAGGAGAAACCTGCATTCAGATACATGTAGAATCTAAGCCCTTTAAAAAGACACAGCATTCAGGGGTGCCTGGGTGGCTCAGTGGGTTTAGTGTCCGACTTCAGCTCAGGTCATGATCTCACAGTTCGTGGGTTTGAGCCCCGCATTGGGCTCTGTGCTGATAGCTATCTCAGAGCCTGGAGCCTGTTTCAGATTCTGTATCTCCCCCTCTCTCTGACCCTCCCCTGCTCACACTGTCTTTCTCTCTCTCTCAGAAATAAATAAAACATTAAAAAAAAAAGAAGAAGAAGAAGAAGACACAGCATTCAAAGAGGCTCAAAGGCAGGGTGGACATTTGATAGATTTGTATGGGAACATCGTCTCCAGATTATCTCACTATGAGTGGGGAAGGGACATAGCTATATCCCTGAAATGTTCCAAGTTCTTTTTTTTATTTATTTTTTTATTTTAATTTCTGAGAGAGAGAGACAGACAGACAGACAGCTTGAGCAGGGGAGGGTCAGAGAGAGAGAAACACAGAATCCAAAGCAGGCTCCAGGCTCTGAGCTAACTATCAGCACAGAGCCCAACACGGGCCTTGAACCCATGAACCGTGAGATCATGACCTGAGCCGAAGTCTGATGCTTAATTGACTGAGCCACCCAGGTGCCCCATCCAAATTCATTTTTGAAGGATCTGTCATGGTGATGGTGACAGATTGATGCAGCCATCTTCTCAGAAGAGCACGACAGACGCAGGGACTGGAGTGTGTGTTTAAATTCTGGGTGCCTAAGCAATATTTTGGGCAGGGTCCTCCTCTAGCCCACAACTTCTAAAAATGTTTTGGGCTTAAAGTTTTGGTGCAGGGATTGAGGTGCTGTGCTGCAGAATGCTTTGGGAATAGTTCAGTGACCTCAGTCAGGCTACTGCAAGTCTCCCTAAACCACCTGCGTGCATAGTTGAGCTGTATTCAGCAATGAACATCCAAACAAGGAAAAGAGGACATATTATTGAACGAGCACGATGGGGGGAGAGGAAGATAGAGAAATGGCTCCACTTGCCTGGCTTCCCTCATTTATCCATTAAACATGTTGTCTCAAGTGCCTTTTATGTGCCAGGCACCGTGCCAGCTGTCTGACCCTTGCAGGTTTCAAGACATTTTCCTCCTTGGGTTGAAATGACTCAGAGACATAGTATTAATTAGTCCTTTTAATTAATTAGTACTAATTGCACCAACCACAGATCATTCCCTGGGGTTCCCATCTTTATAGTCCAGGAAGGGACTGAAATGTTAGAGGTCAGGGAAATACCGTCTGTGTCAGCCCCAGCTCCCACGAAGAAAGAATCACGGATCTCACTTCCTCACGTCTTATCAAAAGCAAGAGTCTTATTTCTCATTGGCTCATGTCCCCCTAAAACCCCATCAGACAGAAGATAACCTATAATTGGTTTGATTTCTCTACGTTCCTTAGGGATACAAGTTTAACAAATCAGAGCACTCTTCTGGCTGGGTCAGGCTGACCAGGGATAAAATTAACATTTGCTTCAGGACACTTGTTGAGTTAGACCTTTGTCTGTATCCGAAGTTCCTACCTTCAGGAGGGCAGAAATGAATACTCTTCAGCATTTGAAAATGCTTGATGTACCTTTTGTTATAGAAAGCTAGAGTTAGAGCATCACAAAGCTTTAAAAAATACCCTCACGCTCCTGAAACCAATATGACACTGTATGTTAACTAACTTGAATTGAAATAAATAAATTTAAAAATTAATTTAAAAATTAAAGTATCCTTAAAGTAAAAAAAAAAAAATACCCTCATTGCCTGCAAACATGCTTTCGGGGAGAAGCAGCAAATCCCAAACTCAAGCTCTACTAGAGAATACAGAAATTTACATTGTGGTGGTACAGGAAGCACAAGCTGCCAAGGGGGGCAGCCATGTCCACAGAGAGCCAGGCTGTCTTTGTCTCTTCACTCCACCGTCTTCTATGTTGGCATCATCCTCCGGGGAGCCTCACGATGACTGCAGTAGTTTAAGGTATCACACCTGGGCACGGCAGTCTCTCCAGAAGGAGAGAGAGAGACTCTTCTTGCTGCTCTGTCACAGAAGCCTTTCCCCAGAAGCCCCAAATGGATTTCAGCACCCCCCTGCCTCGCCAGCTCTTTTACATGGGCAAGCGTAGTGCAATTACACTTGGCCAACCAGCGCTGCCCTTGGAACGAGAGCTGGAGTCAGTCTCACCTGAGGCACCTAGCTGAGTGGGGGAGGGAGGGATGTCTGAACACAGTCAGGATTCTACTAGTGAACTAATAGCAGGATGGATGCTGGGTAGATAACATGTAGCTGCAGGAAACAAGACTCAATTTACAAGTGGCTTAGGCTCTCACAACATAAATTCTTGTATTAGCTGGCTGCTGGCATTGATTTGGCAGCTTGATGATGTCATGGATAGATACTTGGTGATGTTCTTGACCTTTCCCTTGTGTTTGTCACCTCTTGGTCCCGCGATCACCCTTTGAGATCCGTACGTCATGTCCAGATTCAAAGCACGAAGACAGGGGTAAGGGGCACAGGCTATATAAAGTACCGAGTGCTGGAGTCTGTGGGGCATATGAAAAACTAGACTTAATCTCCTGATTTTACAAGGGTCTGCAATTCATGTGGGGAAACAAAACATACCCTAGAAACCACAAAACAATGTCAGGACCGTGAGAAGCATGGAAACACCTAGATGGCTTGCATACCTGAAGGGAGCAGATCTGTGTCTACTTGTCCTTTGAATAGACATTGCTTTTCTCTCGGGACAGATAAATGTCTCAGAGGCTCTTGGATGACAGTACAGCCCTGGCAGGAGTTCAGGGTGGCTGGAAACAGAGAACATTTAATTAGTCTAGCAGCAGAGCCGTTGGGGTGCAACTGAATGTAACAAAGAGGACACAAACCTCTGGCAATGACATTATCTGAGTCTGGTTGGGCTCCTAGCTCAGGTTTCAGAAGGCCAGGCAGGTACTGCCACCTAACTATCATAGTTCATGCTGTGACCATGAGTCAAGTTTGGAAAAGGTTTAAGAAAAGGAGTTATTCTTTAGCTCGTCATTTGGGTATTGCCTGTCTCCTATAACATCTTAAATTTAGTAAGGGCAGGGATATATGTCTTACTTGCCTTTATACCATGACCTTAAGGTCTGGCACGTGTGAGTTCCCTGGACCTTCACAATGCCTTAACAGCTGTTACCCCCCACTCCCCAACTCCCATCTTCTCCCCCATCTCCCCAGCGTCTCTTCCTACCTTGCTCTCCCTTCATACATGGATTGGACACAAAGCCTGTCTCCTGACGTGGCACTTCAACTCCTATTTTCAGGCACTCTCTGTAGCACTCGGCACCTTTAACCACAGCTCTCTCCCACTTGACTCCTTTCTCTCTCTTGGCTTTTGTTTAAGTTCTTCTCAGGTGCTTCTTTAAATGTGGGTTTTCCTCTGAGCCCTGTTCCAGGTTCTTGGTTCCATTTTGCACTCTCTGCATCCTCGCTGGGTCCTTCACCCAAATTCACAATGAAGATCTCTGCTTCTGTCTCCCAAGCTCTACCTCTTATGAGACATCTCCATTAGTATCGCCCACAAGTACGCTGAACTCAACATGACCGAGACTGGGGACAACATGTCCCCAAACAGGATTCCTGTCTTTTTTTTTTTCTAAGTTTATTTATTTATTTATTTATTTATTTATTTATTTATTTATTTATTTATGAAAGATAGAGACAGAGGAAGGGCGGAGAGAGAGAGAGAGAGAGAGAGAGAGAGAGAGAATCCCAAGCAGGCTCTGCAGTGCCAGTACAGAGCTCGATGTAGGGCTCAATGTCATGAACATGAGATCAGGACTGAATCCCAAGTCAAGAGTTGGACATTTAACCAACTGAACCACCCAGGTGTCCCAGGATTCCTTTCTTTCTAAAGGACACCAGTACCTTTAAGCCAGAACCCTGAAAGTTATCCTAGAATTCTCTTTTGTAAGCATTTCGTGTGACAGTCATTTTGTTAAGATATTGCCATCTGAATACATGACCTACTTAATCCCCTCTTTGAATCTTTTATCATAGCATGTCATTATTTGGTGGCTCTCCTGTGAAATACACCCCTGCTCCATCTTCTCCTCCAAGCCAGTGTGAATTAGTTGCCCTATTTCTGGGATCCAATAGCACCAGTCGTAGCCAGTCCCTTCTTCTATGATAGAACTTATGATTAGATATTTTAAGCATGTGTTTTCTTCTTTCTATACTGTGATTTTCTTCAGGGCAAAAACTCTGTCATACGGTCCTAACAATTTCAGAATCTCTAGCAACGGCATACATAGGGCCTGGCACACAGTAGTGATGAAATCAGTGTTACATGAATTATTTGACAAATGACTGACATTTTTATACCATAAAAATTCATCAATACATTTTGATCCAAATGGAAAAGAGGATAAAACCATCTGTAGTCTCACCACCCACACTGAACTACAGTCACATTTGGGTATTATTTTAATCTTTACTCCTGTGGATAAAATTTACTTTTACCTAAGCATAATATACTGTACTTGTAATTTTGCATTCTGCTTTTCCAGTAAGAATATCATAATTTTTTTTCATATTGTGAAGTGTTTTTTCCAGCTCTATGGAGATAAAATGAACATATGACATTGTGTAAGTTTAGGATGTACGGCATAACGATTGGATATACATATATGTTGCAAAATGGTTACTGCAGTAAGGTTGGTTAACACCTCCATCACCTCACACAGTTACATTGTGTGAATGTGGTAAGAATATTTAAGATTTACTTTCTCAGAAACTTCCATGTACATAATATTGTTAACAGTAGTCACCATGTTGTACATTAGATCCCTAGAACTTATTTGTCTTCTTTTTTTTTAATGTTTATTTATTTTTGAGAGAGAGAGAGAGAGCATGAGCAGGGGAGGGGCAGAGAGAGAGGGAGACACAGAATCTGAAACAGGCTCCAGGCTCTGAGCTGTCAGCACAGAGCCTGATGAGGGGCTCAAACTCATAAACCGAGAGATCATGACCTGAGCCTTAGTCAGACACCCAGCCTGCTGAGCCATTCATGTACCCCTAGAACTTATTTATCTTCTAACTAGAAGTTTTCACCCTCTGGCCAAAATTTTTCCCATTTTCTCTCACCCCCCAGCCCCTGGCAACCACCATTCTACTCCCTGTTGCTATGAACTTGGCTTTTTTAGATTCCCTACATAAATCACATCAGATAGAATTTGTATTTTGTATTTCTCCCTATGATTTATTTCACTTAACATAATGCCCTTGAAGTAAGTCCATCCCTATTGTTGTAAGTGGCAGTATTTCCTTCTTTTTTTGTGGCTGAACAATATTCCATTATGTGTGCTTGCACGTGCACACACGCATGCATGTGTGTTTGCTGGCATCCTGTTTTCCATAGTGGCTGTACTAATTTACATTCCCACCAACAGTGCACAAAGGCTCCCTTTCCTCTGCATCCTTAGCCACACTTGTTATCTCTTGTCTTTTAGATAACAGTCATTCTGACAGGTGTGAGGTGCTATCTCATTGTGGTTTTGACTTGCCTTTCTCTGGTGAGTGATGTCAAGCATCTTTTCATGTGTCTGCTGTCCATTCGTAGATCTTTTCTTGAAAATGTCTATTCAGGTCCTCTGACCATTTTAAAATCAGATTATTTGTTTTTATTAAATTATATGAATTCCTTATATATTTTAGATGTTAACTCCTTATCACATATGTGGTTTGCAGATATTGTCTCTTATTTCATAGGTTGCTGGTTGTTTCATTTTGCTGATTATTTCTTTTACTGTGCAGAGACTTTTAAAAAAGTTTATTTATTTATTTTGAGATGAATGTAATATAATATTTTGTATTGTCATTCATAGAATCATGAAAAAATATTTTTGTTTCTTACTAAAAACAGATGCCTACAGATGGTAGATAATTTTATAAGTACAGAAAGTATAAAGAATAAATAATAATCAACTATAATCCCACTACTCAAAGGTATAGTTAATATTGTACATGTTTTATTCTATTTACTAGAAATGAATTTTCCATGGTGGAACTACATTTTATACTCCTGCAAATTCCTTTAGCTATTATTAAATCAGAAATATTTTCCTGTGCCATTTGAAATACTGCCCAATTATTTTTTAATAACAGCATAATAGTCTATTACATGGTTGCTCCCTAATTTCCTTAACTACTCCACTAATGTTAGACCTAAAGACTATTTGTGATTTGTTAGAAATTATTGTAAATAATATAATACTCTTATACATACATTTGTGTATCATTCATAATGTAAATTCCTAGCAGGTAAATTGATCTGTTAAAACATGGATATTTTAAAGGCATTTGATATATCTTGTCAAAAACTTTCAGAAGTTTTTGACCAGTTCATTCTCCCAATAAATAAGAGAAGGTATTTCTTGCTGCCTCTCCCTTAACACTAGGTAGTTATTGTCTATCAGACTGACAAATCTTAAAAAAAATTTAAAGAATTCACATCTTACTATTGCCTGAATTTTTATTACTTCCATTGCTAATGAGGGTGAAATCTCAACATTTTAAAATAGCCATTTATAGGAGGAGGCCATGCATGTTGGGGTAATTTTTAATTTTGCTTCGAACCTAACTTCTTAATTTTGCTTTGAACCTAAATCTACTTTTAAAAAATCTTTAAATATAAAAAAAGATAAAAACAAAATAAAATGGCCCTTTGCAAATTGGCTTCTTTTAAAAATAGTTTTTTCAGGGGCACCTGGGTGGCTTAGTCGGTTAAGCGTCCGACTTTCGCTTAGGTCATGATCTCGCAGTTCGAGGGTTCGAGCCCCGCGTCGGGCTCTGTGCTGACTGCCAGCTCAGAGCCTGGAGCCTGTTTCGGAGTCTGTATCTCCCTCTCTCTCTGACCCTCCCCTGTTCACGCTGTCTCTCTCTCTCCTAGAAAGAAATAAAAATATTTATTTAAAAAATTGTTTTTTCATATTTTTGGGATATTAGTTTTTTATAGAAATATTATAGTTTTCCTGTTGATTTAAATAAGTATCCTATGTAAAACGATTAGCTTTTCTTGATATTTTTACATCTATATTTTAGCTTATTGTTTACTTATTAATTTTATTAATCATTTTACATACATATAGATTTTGCTGTTTATGTAGTCAATTCAATATTTTACTTTCTGATTTTTTTCAGTTGTTTAAATTTTTCTAGCATGGGCGTTCCTATTCATAAAGCAGATACATCTTTATCTTTCCTTCTAGCATATTTATGTTTTGATGGACTCATATTTAATGCTTTTATCCAGTTGAATTTATTTTGGCATGTAATGTGAAGTAAAGGTCTCACTTGAGTTTTTCCTCCCAAAGTTCAGCAATTGGGTAAGCATCTTTTTTAAAAATATATAATATTCTGCACTGTATTGCATTTCATGACATGATTGTTAAAAGGAAGTCAGCATATTATTCCTGACGAAATAAAACGTTATAATGGTATTTGGAACATGAGTGAAGGGTAGGCATCCTAGGAGGCAGGGGCAAATTGAAGCCAAGTATGAGACAGATCTTGGAAGCAGGAAGAGTCTCATTTTTGGAAGTATCTTCCAGGCAGGTTCAGGTGCGAATAGAAAAAACAGGAATGTATTTCTAGAACCCCTCAATCCCAGGAGTATTCTCTTATAAAAGGGTTATTTGAGAGATGCCTAGATATGATGTGGCCACTTCCATTCCTATGCAGGTCTATAAATACAACGAGATGGGAATAAAGCAGATGGGAAAGATATAATTTTCATTTGCATAACTTCATACCCAAACCTCAATCCTGACCTTATGTGACTCCAAAATGATTCCTTTTTCTATAACTTGCTAACTATATTAAAGTCTATAGGAATGCTGCATAAACTGAATGCAGATTTATCTGCAAAAATCTGAGCTGCCATCATTAACATGAGCAATTCACATATTTATTCAAAAGTTGAGGTGACTTACCAGTTGGAAAGGAATCACTAATGAGGCCATTCTTTTGCCCACAGAAGAGGATCAAGGGTATCAGTACATATGAGGATGGGCTGCCTTCACTCAACAGATCTGGATTTTGTTGGGAAACTCAAGTATAACAGTTAGCATCACTAACCATGGACCCATGTGTGGTTTGGTAGGCCAAGGTAAGCTAACATACCCATGCACAGTACTAGGAAGTTTGCTCATAAGCTCATAATAATAATATCAGCATTGTCATTTTGCAGTACTGAGTGCCTCAGCAAAAGAGAGAGAGAGAGAAGAGAAGAGAAATTTTTGCAGCTGCATGCATAAGAATGCACATGCACACGTTTGGCTCAGTCTTACTGATGAGATCTTGACTTGGAAACGAAACAATTTTGTAATCCATACAATTTAAAAAACAGACCAAAAAACATCACTAAATAAGTAGTTGTCACAGAAACATAACAAATCCTTAAGTTACCCAGCCACAGCCTCTATGCAAGCTGTCCAGATTTTTCTCTTAAAAAAAAAATGATAGAATGTTCAAGGATGGAATTCAATATTGTAATGCAACTCCCTTGTCTTACATTTTGAGGTTTCCAGCTTGACTTCACAGTGCTTATCATTTACTAATTGTCTACTAATAACCATTTCTTAGCTTTCTTTCCCAGACACATTACAAATTCACTGAATGCAGAAGCTGTATCATCTTCACTGTGTGGCTCAGCAGCCTAAGTGCCTTATGAGTGAAAGATGCTTGGTAAATATTGAAGATGGTCCTGGTGCTTCACCCACACCTTTCAGTACAGTCCCAGACAAGACAAGAAAATACTACAAATGCATCTATTTCATGCTGTTTAACAGCCCTTAAGGATGAAAATGACAGGGGGCGCCTGGGTGGCTCAGTCGGTTGAGCATCCAACTTTGGCTCACGTCATGATCTCACGGTTCGTGGGTTCGAGTCCTGCATCGGGCTCTGTGCTGACAGCTAGCTCAGAGCCTGGAGGCTGTTTCAGATTCTGTGCCTCCCTCTCTCTCTGATCCTCCCCTGCTCATGCTGTCTCTATCTCTCTCTCAAAAATAAAAATAAAATATTTTTTAAAAAAGGATGAAAATGACAGGCTTTAACCATAGTTAATATATCAATATGGCAAAAATATCTGGCGTCTGGGAAAAAAAAAAAAGAAAAAAATGAATTGACTACCTTATTATTCAAGAATCATGATCCAATTTGTGGATTATCCAGACCCCCTAGCTTCCCTCTCCTTTGTAAAGGGGAAGTGAGAACAGAGGAATGCAGACTTTCAGTGCGGCTGTTAATGGACCAATTCCTCATGTCAGTCTGGTCAAATTCAGGGTTAACCATCTTCATGAACTACTGGAAACTCCCAGAAGCCTCTTCTCCTGTGTGTAGTAAATGACTGATCCTGGGGTTGTGGGGAGGGGTAGTTATTTTCTATATCATATTTGAAAGTCTTAACTCCTGTTTTGTTTGTAGCAATTAAAAATGGAAATTTAGGGGGTGTCTTGGTGGCTCAGTTGGTCAGCTAGGTCATGATCTCACAGTTCATAAGTTTGAACCCTGTGCTGACAACATGGAGCCTGCTTGGGATTCTCTCTCTCCCTCTGCTCCTCTCCTACTTACACTTGATCTCTTTCTTTCTATCTCTCCCAAAATAAATAAATAAACTTAAAAAATGGAAATTTGATTTAGTGGTAATTTAAAGAACTATGAGTTGGTCACTTTTTTAAAATATAGCTTTATTGGGGTGCCTGAGTGACTCAGTCAGTTAAGCATCTGACTCTTGGTTTCAGCTCAGGTTCATGAGATCAAGCCCCGCATTGGGCTCTGTTGATAGTGCAGAGCCTGCTTGGGATTCTGTCTCCCTCTTTCTCTGCCCCTCCCCGCTCCCTAACTCTTTCTCTCAAAAATAAAGAAATAAACATTTTTAAAAATAAAATAAAATATAATTTTATCAATACAAAATTAAAATAATCTCATTTTACAGCATTTCCACCACCTCAGAAACTTTCCGCATGCCCGTGTATAGTTAATCACAGCTCTTATACCCCAACCCTAGGCAACCACTGATCTGTTTTTGTTCCTGTAAATTTGTCTTTTCTAAACACTTCATGTAAATGGAATCAGACATACAATATTCAGTCTTCTGCATCTGGCCTCCATCACTTAGAGTAATGTTTTCAAGTTTCATCCTTGTTGTAACATAAATCAGTAGCTCTTTCATTTTAATTGTTGAATATTATTCCATTGTATGGATTTACCATACTTTGTTTATTCACTAGTTGATGGATATTTGAAAAGTTTCCAGTTTGGGCTCTTATCAATAATGCTCCCATAAACATTTACATCTACATCTTTATGTGGACATATGTTTTCATTTCTCTTGTAAAGATTCCTAGGACTGGAATTGCTGGATCGTTTGGTAAGTTTATGTTTGACTTTTTAAGAAACTGCCAAACTGTTTTCCAGAGGGGCTGTATCATTTTACATTCCTGCCAGCAGTACATGAAAGTTCCAATTTCCCCACATCTTCACCAGTGTGTAGTATTGCCTGTCTTTGTTTTTTTTTTTAATCAAAATGTTTATGCATTTATTTAATTTTTACAAATAGTTTATTGTCAAATTAGTTTCCACATGCCTGTCTTTGTTTTTTAATAGTCATTCTAGTGGGCGTGTAATGGTATCTCATCGTGGTTTTAATTTGCATTTCCATAATGACCGATGATACTTAGCATCTTTTCATGTTCTTATTTCCATGTGTATATCTTCTTTGGTGTAATGTCTATTCACATCTTTTGATTATCTTCTTCTTATCGAATTATAAAAGTCCTTTATATATTCTGGATACAAGTGTCTTATAGGTACATGAGTTGTAAATTTTTTTTTGCAGTCTGTGGCTTCTATTTTCACTTTCTTTTTTTTTTTTATGTTTTTTATTTATTTCTAGGAGAGAGAGAGAGACAGCGTGAGCAGGGGAGGGTCAGAGAGAGAGGGAGTCACAGACCGAAACAGGCTCCAGGCTCTGAGCTGGCAGTCAGCACAGAGCCCGATGCGGGGCTCGAACCCACAACCGCAAGATCATGACCTAAGCGAAAGTCGGAAGCTTAACCAACTAAGCCACCCAGGCGCCCCTCTATTTTCACTTTCTAAATGGTGTCTTTTGAAACACTGAAGTTTTTAATTTGGTAAGGTCCAATTTAGCAGTTTTTTATTTTAAATATCATGCTTTTGATGTCATCTGGTTTATATTATGTCAAAATAAGGAATTTTTCATAAATGTAACACTGTCATATGCATAATATGTAATTTTATATGAATGTAGTGTTTAATATCATATTAAATGTGTTACGAGGAAAATTAGTTCCAAGACTTTCTCTGCTATCCCTCCTAACTTACTTTGTATTTTGAATAGAAACAACAGTAGTACTCTGCTATAACTTAGTGTTAAGTGTTTTCACAGCCATGATGAAAGCAATCCACTGTATATCACCTAGCACTGAAGACCCAGTCTGACACCTGGCCACAGCACCAATACAAGCCACTTCCTGAACCAAGGTTTATTTAATTGTATTAGCTGAGCAAACAAAACTACACAGACACTCTTTTGTCTGCCTTGTTGATTTCCTTCCTGTACTGTGCTTCCTGTGTGTGTTTTTATCATTTTCCTTCATTTTTTTCCCCCTGCCTCTGCTGGAGCTGTCACTGTGTGAATAGGAGACCCTCAAATCCCCAGAAAACTGGATTCCCAAAGGGTTTCTGGATTTGTTGTTTCTTCCTTGTGATGACAGGAGCTATGTGCCCACCTCTTGTTGAGCAGTAAATACATGTTGGAAGCAAAATACAATTAATACAATGCTTTATGCTTCTGAGGCAGCTTTCTCATTAGCCCTAGCATATTGAACAAAGAAGTTATGTTTTAGAAATAAAGAGATGTGTGGTGTTGACAATACAAGCAGAGTCCCCTTTTCACGTGGCAAGGGAGGAAGTTAAAAAGAAAAAAATTAAAACCAACAATTCTGAATACCAAATTCAAAAGTCTGTAAAGGAAGCATCTGGAAGGATTTACTCCTACTTTTGAATTAATCATCGGTGGGCAGCATGGGCTGACAAATGGTAGCTGTGGTGTGTATGAAAGAGCGAGAAGGAAAGGAGGCAGAGTCAGAGTCTAGGAAGATTAAGAACTGAAGCAAAGGGGGGCGCCTGGGTGGCTTAGTCGGTTAAGCGTCCGGCTTTCGCTTAGGTCATGATCTCGCGGTTGTGGGTTCAAGCCCCGCGTCGGGCTCTGTGCTGACTACCAGCTCAGAGCCTGGAGCCTGTTTCAGTCTGTGACTCCCTCTCTCTCTGACCCTCCCCTGTTCACGCTGTCTCTCTCTATCCTAGAAATAAATAAAAATATAAAAAAGAAAAAAAAAAAAAGAACTGAAGCAGAGGGTCCAGAGCGAATGGAGAGGGGAAGGCGAAAGTATATGGAAAGAGCATATAATTATCATGCTATGTGCTGGTGAAGTGAGGTGATTTGTGTGGCAAGGTGGAAGTGTTGATCTTGAAATGGAGTAAGGGTGCATCCTCTGAGATGAAGCGATAAAAAAATTCAAGGGTGTGGCTGTAGCTAAATTTGTTCTTTGGATAGAGTATAAAATTGAAAGAGATCATGCCAGATGAAATCAATTTCACTTGATGAAGTAGGTCACCTGAAGAGTTCACATAGGGGTATTTGAATGGTGACGTTTTGAAATTATAATTAATTATTAATAACAATTATTTTAGTGAGGGTGATGAAGGCTAGAGAGAACCAGGGATAAGTTAAAAGCTAATGAGGGAGCACAACTAGGGTGAGCCATAGAATGAGAAAGCTATGTGGTTTTCTCCAGGCACACATGACAGCTAGCATTTAGGAACAGGGAACAAATAGATTGACATAAGTTGGACACAAATTTCCCGAGGGGAGGAGGCCAATACAAGGTTACAGGGGGAAATCCAGGTGGGAGGTATAGTTAACCATACTTACCAGAATGGATAGGAGAAGAAGGGAAGGTAGAAGCTCTTGATACCAACTGTTTCCAAACTTATCTGTTCACAACATCACCTCAGTTAGGATCTCTTAAAAACTTCAAAGCCCAAGCTACATTTCTGATAAATCAAATCATAGTCTCAGGGCATGGAATGCAGACACAAACCTCCATTACTTTTTGAAGCTCCCCAGGTAGTTCTAATATGAAGGTAATTTGGGAATTATCGGGAACATCCATTAGCACAGCGTTCTCAAAATGTGGCCCCCAAACCAGCACATCAGCATCACCTGGGAACTTGATAGTAATGCAGGTTTGCATTGATCCCCAGCCCAGACCTGTTGAGCCAGAAATTTGGGGGTTGAGGTTCAGCAGTCTGTCTTAACAAGTCCTTCAGGTGATGCTCATGTTTGTTAACGTTTGACAACCGCTGAATAAGAAGGAAAAGGAATGTTGGTAATCCCTCGAAGAGTGAGTGTAGTGAGCTAGCTAGAGGGACTAGTATCCTTTACTATCAAGCATTTCCAAGCTGTAACTAGCTCAGCTTTGAGTCTCGAAAAGGTAAAGAAACTAAACACTAGCGTGTTGGATAATCATCCACGTATATGTTCAAATATCCCAGAATTACGTCAGGATTTGGACATGGTGAGAGAACTCATACCTAGATTTTCAGTGTTGACGCGAAGTAGAAAATGTAGGATCAAGAGGCATAAACTTTGGCAGAGTTTACACATGGTGTATAAGCAACACCAGGGAGCTGGGTGAATCCTGACTCCAGACATGCAGGAAAATCAGGAGCCTCCACTACAGATGAAAACAAGAGACCACGCACCTCTGGGAGAAGGTAGGCTTCAATTTATGGTGGTGGAATAATACTGTACAGAAAAAATGAAGCATTTTCTGTGGAATAGTGGCTGCAGAGGGCATAGTGGGAAGGGTTAAAAGTTTGGAGAAAGGGATTGAGAGTGGGAGGGGTAGGCTATGGAAGCAGGAAGCTACAAAATACAAAAGAACAACACGGGATAGATGTTTGGGTGTAGAAGGATGGGGGAGGAGGGCAGGTTTCACTTGCCTTTGGGGGCAGTGGCCATAGATTATCGGTATGATAGACCTTGCTAAAAACGACTAGCTTCCTCAACATGAATTACTTGGTGCCTCGGTGGCTGATGGTCCCAAACAGTCCTGTCACCATCCCCCAAGGAGCTGGGTCAGCATGTGGTGAAAGCCACAGTCCTGGTTAAGTCTGCCTCATGACAGGTGGAGCACTACAGGCCTCGGGAAGACACCTCCAGGTGAATAGGTAGTGGATGGACTGGGTCTTCAATTCGCTCTTTCACCTGGGTGACCTTCCTGCTTTCCAGAGGTCTGAGTCTTCTCCCAACAGAGGTGTGCCTGCCTGAAAATGGTCCCAGGGCCCAATTGTTATCATAAAGGAAAACAGAATCAGAAGACCTTGAACACTTTTAGATATTGCTTCTCGTGGCTCTGATAAAGGAGACAGGAGGAGAAAGGGAGGAAGGAATAAATCAAGGAGATGATAACAAAAGCAGAAGAAAACAAATCCTTTTTGCTGGGCTCGTCTGTAGTTTGGCTTATGATTTCCCTCTGACTCATGGGCACACAGAGAGTTCTGGAATGAATTATATGCACATAGCATTAAGTATTCTTACGGCCTCAAGATGTAGCTTAGTTTACAGACCAGTAATAATTGCTTGGGGTGCTCCAAGGCTAAATTGTGAAGCTGGTTTCTGATTGTACTCCATTTGGGAATCTTCTTCTCTTCTCTGGAAACCCTTCTTTGGTTTTCCTCATCCTATCGTCCTGTGCTCCCCCTTCAGGAACATCGCAGTGGCTCAGGGTTAGGCACAACCCGGAGGACTATCCTCTTTCTTCCACCTAACGTTTTAACATGCAGTCGTTACAGACCTTCACTCCCGTAAGGCTCTTAGCCCATTGTCACACTCCCCAAATGCTCCTATTACAATTCTTGGGAAAGTCAAGGTCCACAGTGGTGAGGCTTTCAACTGCTTGGACTTGGGAATAATATTCACAATATTCAACAGCCAATAGGGCTAAGATACCTGTCAGCCAGAACAGACCCTACCTCAGTCGACCCTGGCTCTCAGTCCTCCAAGGGTCTTGTGCTCGCGCCTTCCCACCTCAGCTGTTCACTCCCTGGGGGGCTTATTCTGTACTTGTCATTGCCGTCAAAACAATGAACTCTTCTCCATCTCAGTCACCGTCTCCTGACCTTTCAGCTTCTCTCTCCTACTCTAAACTTCTTTAACTCAAACAGCTCTTTGACATACCTATGAGCTCTTGATCCTACCACGTTTTCTCTACCTCTTACCCCCCACCCCCCTTTTATCCAGCTCAGATCCCATCGTTCATCATTATTGTTTGAGCTCATCTCACTCACCTCTCCAGGGTGCTCATGTGGCAGCCTTCCTTGTAGTTAGATACAGCTCATCACATACAACAGACTCAGGTTTGCATAGCTATTTCCTACCACCTTAAAAACAAAAACACCATCTTGATTTCACATCACCCTCTGATCCTGACCCATTCCTCTACCCTCTTTTATAGTAAAATCCCTTGGAAGAGTTGTCAGTCTTCACCATCTCCAATCTCCTTTCTGTCAGACTCACTCCTATCGAGATTTTGCCCCCACCATTCCCACAACATTGCTCTCCTCAGGACCACCAGAGGTCTCCACTACAAAATGCACTGGACAATTCTCAGTGTTCATTTATTTGACTGGTAGGTGGAATTTCATAGCCGATTAGCCCCTTCTTCTTGGAGCACTTTCTTATTCTTTTCATTTCTGTTTTTCTCTCTCTCTCTCTCTCTCTCTCTTTGAATACCAGGATTCCACACTTGCCTGGTTTTAACCTCCTCTATCATTACCCATTCTTTCTGAGTCCCTTAATAGTTTGCTCCCATTGTAGCGATTGTAAACAGTGAGGCACTTCAGCTGCTCAGTCTTTGGACCTCTTGTCTTTATATCACTCCTTTACTGAGCTCCTCTCTTCTCATGGCTTCAGTTGCCATCGTTGCCTTGAAGTTTCCAAATTTTATATTTCTGGCAAAGACCTCCCACCTGAACTCCATGCTCATATGTCAACTGCCTGGACATCTACACTTGACGGATAGCTGGCATCTCATGTTTGACAAGTTCAAGATGGAACTCCTCCTTACCTTTAAATGGTTCCTCCTACAGTTCTCCCAGCTCAATAAGTAGCAACTCAACTCTTCCAGTTACTCAAGCCAAAAATCATAGAGTCATCCATATGTCTTCTTTTTACTCCCCGATCCTACATCTGATCCAACAGCAAACTTTAATATATATCCAGAAGCTAACAACTTTTCATCACTCCAATCACTGCTACTATGTTCCAAGCTGTCAATACTTCTAACCTGAATTATTACAGTAGCTTCTTCTTTTTAATGTTTACTTATTTATTCTGAGAGAGATAAAGTGCACTGGGGAGGGGCAGAAAGAGAGGGAGACAGAGAATCCCAAGCTGACAGCATGGAGCCTGGTGTGGGGCTCAATCCCATGAACTAGGAGATTGTGACCAGAGCCAAAGTCAAGAGCTGGACGCTTAACTTACTGAGCCACCCAAGCGCTCCTGTGGTAGTTTCTTAATTGGTCTCTCTGCTTTCATTATTGCTCCTCCTCTAATCAATAAATACAGCAGCCAAAGTGATTTTTTTTTTCAAACATGAGATGCAAAGCTCCTCTCTAAAAGCCTTCTGCCAAGTACCCATTTCACTGAAGGTGAAAGCTAAATCCTTCATATGGCTGTTTCTCTCCCCTCTTCTTCTCTGACCTGTGTCCTACTACCTTCTCCTTTGTTTATACCACACAGTGGCCTCTTTGCGAGTCCTCGGATGTGCTGAGCATGTACTGGCCTCTAGGCCTTTGTACTTGCTCATCCTTCTGCCTGGGATGCTCACCCTCCAGACATCTACTTTGCTAGTTCCCCAAATTCAAAAATTATTTAGCACCAATAGCTTTAATGTCATATTCCCAGGGACCACTTAATATTTCAACTTATTTCCTCACCTTCAGTTCTGGGACCTCTTTTCCCTCTTTGTTTTTAAACTTTTTTTCCCAACGCATGTATTTATTCTATTATTATATGTGTTCCCCAGTAGAATATAATCTACACAAGGACAGGACAGGAATTGCTATCTGTTTAGATCACTGTGTTGTCCTCAGTACTTAGAACAGTATCTGGGACATATTATGTGCCCAATAAATATTTTCTGAATAAATGGATGAATATGGAGGAAAAGAACAGCAAAGGCAGCCTTGATCCATAAAACCTACACTCTTAGTATCAGAGACCATAATCCGCAAGGAGAAGAATTATAGTAAAAGGGTCACAACAGAGTAATATGTTGCATAAACAACCAATCCTATGAGAAGGAAGGGAGAAACTAATTTCCTTTTTAGAATTCAGATATTACCTGGTGATTTCTCCTCTTCATCTCATGGCCAGTGGGGAGGTAGACCTCAAAT
Source organism: Proteles cristata cristata (assembly GCA_017311185.1). NCBI lineage: Eukaryota > Metazoa > Chordata > Mammalia > Carnivora > Hyaenidae > Proteles > Proteles cristata. Next base: position 233,267 of record JAESUZ010004393.1, read on the forward strand.
GTTCACCTAAACTCAGATTTAACATAAATCTAGGGAAGTCCTAATATAATTGAACTACCTCTCGGCCAATACCAAGATAGTGTTACATTGGAAAGAAATCAATCTAGTATCTAAAAGTAATCTATACTTTTCTTCCAGTTTTCTCGAGCTATTATTGACATTCAACACTGTATAAGCTTAAGGTGTACAGCATGATTTGACATATGTATATATTGTGAAATGATTACCATGGTAAGGTTAGTTAACATCTGCGACCTCATACAATTACAAATATATATATATATTTTAACTACATTCATCATGTTGTACGTGACATTCCTGGTACTTATTTCTCTTATAACTGGAAGTTTGTACCTTTTGACCACCTTCACCCAATTCCCACATTCCTCAGTCCTCTGCTTCTGGTAACCACAAATCTGTTCTTCATACCTCTGAGTTCATTTGTTTGTTTTTTAATATTCTACATATACATGAAATTATACTGTATTTGTCTTTTTCTGACTTATTTTACTTAGCATAATGCCCTCAAGGTCCATTCATTTCACAAATGGTAGGATTTTTCTTTTTTATGACCAAATAGTATTCCTGTGTGTGTGTGTGTATGCGTGTATGTGTGTGTGTGTGTGTGTGTGTGTGAACTTCTTTACCTATTCACGTGTCAATGAACACGGGTTGTTTCTGTGTCTTGGTTATTATAAACAATGCTACTATGAACATGGTGATGCAGATACCTCTTTTACATTGTGATTTCATTTCTTTCTGATATGTACCCAAAAATGGGATTGCTGATCAAACTGTAGTTTTATTTATAATTTTTTGAAGAACTTCCATACTGTTTTCCATAGTGGGTGTACCAACTTACATTCCCACCAACAGAGCACAAGGGTTACCTTTTCTCCACATCTTTCCCAACACTTTATATCTTATTGATGACAGCCATTCTAACAGGTGTGAAGTAATTTCTCATTGTAATTTTGATTTGCATTTCCTTCATTATTAGTGATGTTCAGCACCTTTTCATGTACCTGTTGGCTATTTGAGTATCTTCCTTGGAAAATTCTATTTGGGTTTCTTTGTCCATTTAACTGGTTTGTTTTGTTTTGTTTGCTATTGGATTGTATGAGTTCTTTATCATTCTTGGACATTAACCCTTTATCAGATATATGATTTGAAAATATCTTCTCCCTTTTCATAGATTGTCTTTTCACTTTGTTGATGGTTTCTTTTGCTGTGCAGAAGGATTTTAGTTTGATGTAGTCCCATTTGTTTAATTTTATTTTGTTGCTTGCACTTTAGGTCTCATATCCAAAAAAGTCATTGCCAAGAAGCATGTCAAGGAGCCTCCCCCCCTGTTTTTTCTAATTTCCTATAGTTTCACATCTTATATTTAAATTTTCAATATATTTTGAATTAATTTTTATGAGTGGTATAAGATAGGGGTCTAGTTTCATTCTTTTACATGTAAGTATCTAATTTTTCCAGTACCATTTATTGAAGAGACAATCTTTCCTCCACTGAATATTCTTGGCTTTCTTGTCAAATATGAGCTGACTGTACAGCATGGGATTATTTCTGGACTCTTGATTCTATTCCATTTGTCTGTGTATCTTGTTTTTATGCCAGTACCATACTGTTTGGATTACCATAGCTTTGTAATATCCTTTTAAATCAGAAAGTACAATGCCTCCAGCTTTGTTCTTTTTTCTCAGGAATGTGTTGGTTATTTGAGGTCTTTTGTGCTTCTATAGAATTTTAGGATTGTTTTTACAAAAAGTTATTTAGATCTTTACTGAAGTCTCATGAAGAGATACCAAACTGGAATGTATTACACAACATGTAACATAATGAATCCTAAAGATTCTCTTCACTATTGAAAGCATTATTTTCAAAATTAAAAATAATTCTTATATGAATACATATTGCATGAATGTTAGTTTTATTTTAACTCATTAAAATGATGAAGCCAGTTCAAAGATGATAAGAGAATATAATGTAAATGTAGTTGATGAAAACAAAAGTGAATGAATGCAGGAGTAAGCTGGATAGATACAAAACTAATTTATTCCTTATAGCAAAAACCATTATCATTGGAGTTCTCTTTTGTACTTTTTTTCCTTTTTTTCTATCTTTTTTTTTTTTTACAAATAGTTTATTGTCAAGTTGGTTTCCATATAACACCCAGTGTTCATCCTCCACAAGTGCCCTCCTCCATGCCTGTCTCCCCCCTCCCCCAATGTTCATAGCAGCACTCTCAACAATAGCCAAAACATGGTAAGAGCCTAAGTGTCCATCAACGGATGAATGTATCAAGAAGATGTGGTTTATCTATACAATGGAATACTACATGGCAATGAGAAAGAGTGAAATCTGGCCATGTGTAGCAACATGGATGGACCTTGAGGGTGTTATGCTGAGCAAAATAAGTCAGGCAGAGAAGGACAGATATCATATGTTTGCACGTATAGGAGGATTAGGAGGAACTTAACGGAAGACCGTGGGGGAGAAGAAGGGGGAAAAATAGTGGGGGAGAGGGAGGGAGGCAAACCATGAGAGACTCTTTTCTACTTTCCAAAGTAATTTGCATCTCTATGGGGCACAAGTTCTTTTATTTTTTAAAAAATGTTTATTTCTGAGAGAGAGAGAGAGACAGAGAGCAAACAGAGGAAGGCAGAAAGAGAGGGAGACACAGAATATGAGGCAGGCCCCAGGCTCTAAGCTGTTAGCACAGAGCCAGACATGGGAGTCTCGAAGCCACAAACCATGAGATCATGACCTGAGCCAAAACTGGACCTTAACTGACTGAGCCACCCAGGCGCCCCCCCCAAAATTATTTTCTATAGATGTCTTCATCAATTCAGGCTGTCATAACCAAACATCATAGATTAGGTGACCTAAACAACAGGAATATATTCTCTCGCAGTTCTAAATGCTGAGAAGTCCAAGATCATGGTGCCAGCATGGTCACTTTTTTGTGAAATATCTCTTCCTGGCTTGAGGATGGCCCCCTTCTCCCTGTATCCTCAGATGGCAGAGAGAAAGAGAAGGCAAACTATCTGGTACCTCTTCTTTTTTATTGTTTGTTTTGTTTATATTTTAGGTTTCTCCCCCCACCCCCAGTATCTCTTCTTATAAGGACACTAATTGTATGATGAGGCACATCCTCATGACCTCTCTAACTATAGTAACCTCCCAAATGTTTTGTCTCCAAATATCATCATACTCCAAATATCATCAAAACCCATCATGTATGGGTTAAAGATTCAACATACAAATTGAGGGACAGTGGGAGGAGGCACAATTCAATCCAAAAGGCAAAAAACATTTCCATCAGCAGCCTTCTACAAAGTTTAAAGAACTTTTACCCTTACAAAATTGTAAAAATAGTCTAATGAATAATTGGTAGTTAGTCAGACAACTTTTTATCCTGAATTCATATGACCCATATGGAGGGCTTTTTAAACAAGGCTTTAGCACAAAAAGGAAGTCATTTTGCCTTTCAGAGTTTTGGAAATTTTTCTTTTTTTTTTTTCTTTTTTTAATTTATTTTTTTATTTCTAGGAGAGAGAGAGAGACAGCGTGATCAGGGGAGGGTCAGAGAGAGAGGGAGTCACAGACTCTGAAACAGGCTCCAGGCTCTGAGCTGGCAGTCAGCACAGAGCCAGACGCGAGGCTCAAACCCACGAACCGCGAGATCATGACCTAAGCGAAAGTCGGACGCTTAACCGACTAAGCCACCCAGGTGCCCCGGAAATTTTTCTTAACATAATTCATTTCTTTCTCTATAGACCCACTCATGACTCAGATTTATGAGATCTGAAGCTTGTACCATTGGGTAAGGGGTACTTTGTATGAAGAAGAATATAACATAACATAAGCACAAAAATACTGTCCTTGGGTCCTAAAACTTAAAGGGGGTCTGTGCTAGAGAGAACTTCCTGGAAAACCCATCTCCAACCCTCTTTGTAGCAATTTCCACACCTCCCCCTAAATCTTCTCTTCTAAACATTCATAAAAATCTCCATCTTTCACTCATTCTCCTTTCCCCATTCAAAACCTCTTGTGTGTGTGTGTGTGTGTGTGTGTGTGTGTGTATGTGTGTGTGTGTGTGTGTGTATTTTACTGTGGTAAATATATGTAACATAAAGTTTACCATTCTAATCATGTTTAAGTGTACAATTCTTTGGCATTAAGTATATTCACAGTGTCATACAAGTATCACCACTATCCATTTCCAGAACTCTTCATCATCACAAAGAGAAATTCTACATCCATTACACAATAGCCCCCACCCACTCCAGCCCTCGGCTCCTGATAAGTGCTTTTCTGCTTTCTGTCTCTATGAACGTGCCTCATCAACACACCTCATGTAAGTAGAATCATACAGCATTTGTATGTATTTGTCTGGCTTATTTTGTTTAGCCTAATTACCTTCCCATTCAAAACTCTTCTCCAGCTCTTCTTGGTCCATGAACTTCTTCTCACATCTCCTAAAATAAATCACTGTAACATCTCCAAGCAACTTTTAGTTCTTGCTACCCTTTATCTCTATAGCAAGAGGCAAAAAGTGCCCTTGTTCGAACTGGATAGGAATAGGATAGGATTGTGAATATGAAGATTAGTAACATGTGCCTCCTCAATACTTACTCTTTCTACACTAAGGTAGAAATAGCTAATAAAGCCTAATGTGTACCTTCCTTGGGAATTTTTTAAACAATAATCAGGAAGCCTCAAATCAAAGGAACAAAAACAACTCTTTGTGGAATTTCAGGGAAAGGGGATGAGTGTGTGATATTTGAGGGTTATAAAGAATGGCAGTATTGATTTTTTAGAAAAACCACCATGTCACATTCTACAGAATATCACTCACCTGTCCCCATAACCAGTTCGTCACAGCATTACTCCTGTGTGCTACTGGCTGGTGGTGAATGAAATCCCCATCTCATCAGAACTGCTACCACTTCTTGCCATTTTTCCCTTTTGACAATGATACAGGTGGTGGTATGGGTAGTATGGGTTACCCTGTGTTTTCATAGCTTATAGTAGCTGGCTTGAAATTCATTCAACATGAGCATCAAAATGCCTTTAAACCACCCTCATCACACAGTACAATTGAGTTAGAAACATGGTCCTGCTCTTTGAACAATTCCTGGAAAAGACAAAAAAACAAAAAACAAAACCAGAACAAAAAAACAAGACCAAAAAAAGCCAAAAAACAAAAACCAAACCAAAAAAAAAAAAAAAAACATTGGCAAATAGATTTGCAGAATGTTGACTGCATTCAGAATGTGCATTAAATAGTGCACAGAGGATTTGGAAAAGGTAACTAAGACAAATGCAAATGCTTATTTTTCTACATATAATAAAATCTTCCAAGGCCTGCCTGGCGCTCCGCATGTAGGATGTGCATGGCAGTGCAGAGGAGGCAGCAGTGTGACGGTCCCCATTGTGGGCTTGCCTGGCTTCTGCCGGCCCCAGCTTCCCTACTGAGGTTAAGAGCTGCATGGAAGCTAAGCCTTCCTTGGTGACTGAGAACAGAGCTTGTCAACCAGCTGGGTGACAAGAGTCCAGTGCTGGGGGAAAGGTGGAAGATGAAAGGCTGGCAAAGCACTAATGTTATTCCCTCCAGAGGGTGGCAAGTCAGAAGAAAGGCTTTCCTGCCTTTTGCAACAGGCTTTGTGCTTCTGCGCCCTGTGGATACCAATGCTAGTGGGTAGTGGGTAAGGAAAAACACATGCTGTTTAACACTGAGGTTGCTAATGCCACTTTAATTTTCTAGGAGATTGCCTTTTATGGGGGAGAAGGAAAGCATAAGGGACATCACTTAGGTGGATTCTGGGAACACAACTAGGGCTGTAATGAATGCAAAGTTACTGGATACCTGGCCTGAAGTACTCGTTAATACGCATGCAAATGTTCGGGAAATAGATTTTCTTTTCCATTCCCTGTAGGGCATTCCATTTGTTTCTGCTATGTCCAAAGAGACCCATTTTCCTTAATGCTCTGAGTTAGCACTACTTTTTAGATGCCTGCTTTAAGGATACCCTAAGTGCCTACCCAGCTAGTGTATAAACAGGTCAGGGCAAATTCCATGCTAAAAAGAGGAGGGAACCTTGATGATCATCAAGGTCTTCACCAAAGTAATGCAATGCAAATGAACAGAAGGCCAACTTTGTAGAAATAGGCTTAATCCCTGGAATTATTACCAAAACTTGGGTTTTTTTTTTTAAATGTTCTCTGAGGAACGTACAAAAGAGGAAACAAAAGAAAGCTTCTGGGCTAATCTGATGTTTATTAATGGCCCCAGGCTCAGTGGAAGAGTGTGGAGCTGAGACTCAGTAATTACCCTGTGAAGCAGGAAGAAAGACTGAGCTAATCATATCAGATAAGAGACATAGAGCACCAGAAAACAGGCAGTGAAGAGAGAGATGAGGCATCCAGGTTTCCTATTCTTTCAACATCTAACCTGCCTTCTTATCCCAGGTCTTTCATTTTGAAAAAGAAAAATTACTTTATTCTCAGACCTCCAGATCTTCCAACTCTCTTTCGCTGTAATATATCAGAGGTCCACGGCTGTAGAGGTAAATAAAATAGGGCTTTTTCCTCCCTGTAGCTCCAGAATATCACCCACCATCGGTTTGAGACAGGAGGCTGACCCAGGGCCTCTCAACCTCTGACCCATCCCTTTCCATGTTCCATGCTTCTTTACAAACACTTAAACAAATGAACCTTAAGAAAAACATACCAAGGCAAACTTACAGGATCATCCTCTCCTGCCCCTTAACCTACAACTTCCCATTAAGGAAAGACCTAAATTTATGAGGCTCCCAAAGTCTCTTCCTTGCAGAATTGGAAATGAAGGTAAGCATTTAACAAAACAGAGTATCTTAGCTAAAATACTGTAACTTTGTTTCCTACCACTTTGTAAATATTAGCCTTGCTGCTAATCGTCAGACCTCTTGCTGACAGTTGCTTAAAAGGAAGCTCCCGGGTCCAAGCTTGAATGTTTCAGGATGAGACGCTGTGTGGGGTAGGCTGTTACGGGTGGATTTGGTGGGTAAGTAGAGACAGTGTGGTGTGGCAGGGCAAGCACCAGACTCTGGGCTGGTCTCCGCGCTGTCACTAACTCATTCACTGAGGGACCTTGAACCCTTCATACCTGTTTCCTTTCATACAAAATGGAAAAATATATTTTATGGTGGTGTTATGAGAGTTCAATGAGACCATGTGTATGAAAATGGTTTTTTTTTAATTTTTAATGTTTTATTTATTTCTGAGAGAGAGAGAGAGAGACAGTGTGAGCAGGGGAGGGTCGGAGAGAGAGGGAGACCCAGAATCTGAAGCATGTTCCAGGATCTGTGCTGTCAGCACAGACCCCGACACGGGGCTCAAACCCACGAACTGTGAGATCATGACCTGAGCCGAAGTCAGAGGCTTAACTGACTGAGCCACCCAGGTACCCCCTCATTTTTTTTTTTAATTTTTAAATGTTTTATTGAAAATGTTTTTAAAATTATAAAAAGCCAAGGGTTCCTGGCTGGTTCAATCTGTGGAGTGTGAGACTCTTGATCTCGAGGTTGTGAGTTCAAGCCCCACATTGGGTATAGGGATGACTTTAAAAACAATCAAATCTTTTTTTTTTTTTTTTTTTACAAATAGTTTATTGACAAATTAGTTTCCACGTAACACCCAGTGCTCATCCCCACAAGTGTCCTCCTCCATGCCCACCCCCACCCACCCATCCATCAGTCCTCAGTTTTTGTCAGCATTCAAGAGTCTCTCACGGTTTGCCTCTCTCCCTTTCCCCCACCATTTCTGCCCTTCTTCTCCCCCTTGGTCCTCCGTTAAGTTCCTCCTAATCCTCCTATACGTGCACACATATGATATTTGTCCTTCTCTGCCTGACTTATTTCGCTCAGCATAACACCCTCAAGGTCCATCCATGTTGCTACACATGGCCAGGTTTCATTGTTTCTCATTGCCATGTAGTATTCCATGGTATAGATAAACCACATCTTCTTGATCCATTCATCTGTTGATGGACACTTAGGCTCTTTCCAGGTTTTAGCTATTGTGGAGAGTGCTGCTATGAACATTGGGGTACATGTGCTCCTATGCATCAGCATTTCTGTATCCCTTGGGTAAATTCCTAGCAGTGCTATTGCTGGGTCATAGGGGAGTTCTATTGTTAGTTTCCTTAGGAACCTCCACACTGTTTTCCAGAGGGGCTGTACCAGTTTACATTCCCACCAACAGTGTAGGAGGGTGCCCGTTTCTCCACATCCTCGCCAGCATCTAGAGTTCTCTGATTTGCTCATTTTAGCCACTCTGACTGGCGTGAGGTGGTATCTCAGTGTGGTTTTGATTTGTATTTCCCTGATGAGGAGGGATGCTGAGCATCGTTTCATGTGTCTGTTGGCCATCTGGATGTCCTCTTTGGAGAAGTGTCTGTTCATATCTTCTGCCCATTTCTTCACTGGGTTGTTTGTTTTTCGAATGTGGAGTTTGGTGAGTTCCTTATAGATTGTGGATAGTAACCCTTTACCTGATATGTCATTTGCAACTATCTTTTCCCATTCCGTTGGTCACTTATTAGTTTTGTGGGTTGTTTCCTTTGCAAAACAATCAAATCTTTAAAAAAAATTCTAAAAAAGCATACAAATAGGTACTTTTATAGTTAGCTCGATTTACCACCTCCCTCAAGGGTATTCCCTCCCTCCCCACAATTCTAGCACGTACCCAGTAGTCATCTACCATTCACTTTTGGATGGTCTGACCAAAATACATCACGTCTAACCTACTCTCCTTCTCATGGTCCGTGTTCCTCTACATGCTCTTAAACAGATACACCTGGGGAAAAAAAAAGCCTAAGGCACATTTTATAGGATTATCCACTCTTGCCCCTAAGCTCCAACTTCCCATTAAAGAAAAGACTCAAGGCCAGCCTATAATAAAATCTTGTTTTTATAAATGCAGTAAAATATTTTTCACATTATATTTAAAGAATTTTACCATGGATGAAGTAAAACATACATTAACTGTGAAATCTGTTTTCAAAGAAAATGCCTCATTTTAGATTGTTTCATATGCCTAGATGAGATTAAGAGCTAAAATTTATTGAACATCACGATGAGCAAAGTACTCTGTTAAGTATTGTCAGATCTAAAGTTAAAAGCGTGACTCAAATATAAAGGGAGCATATGTCAGGGGCGCCTGGGTGGCTCAGTCGGTTAAGCGTCTACTTTGTCTCAGGTCATGATCTTACAGTGAGTTTGAGCCCCACTGTCTGTGCTGACAGCTCAGAGCCTGGACCCTGTTTTGGATTCTGTGCCTCCCTCTCTCTCTGTCCTTTGCCCCACTCACACACTCTCTCTCTCTCTCTCAAAAATAAATATATATATATTTTTAAAAGGAGCACATGTCAAAGTTTCTTTTATCTCATGAATGAGGTAACCAGCAAGATAATTCAAAAATAATGAGAAAGATGGAAGTATTTCTAGGAGCTGAGAAAGAGGAGCAAATGGATAAAAATTATAATTTAGGTACAGACCTGGTTCTTGTCCTAGAGGGTGGTAACAGGATAATCTTGAGATTTTCTTTTCGACTCCAAAAACAGTTTCATCTCTTCTGGACAAAATTAATTTGTATTTCTCTTGGACAAGAATCATTTGTATGTCTAGCATTTTTCTACAGTTAACTGTAACACTTACAGAGTTCGAAAATCTCCTTATCTATAGTAAATAGCATGTCACCTAGAGAATCAGATAGTCCACCCAACGGTTCTACACACAACCCTGGCTTAACACTGAAAAAGACTTACACGTTTCCAAATTTTTAGATAATTTTCTTTTTAACGGTAGTTTATGCACAGTGTATGGGAGTATTTAATATTTATCATTCTGAATGATCTGCACAATTCTGAAAAGTGGTTATTATTAATTCCATATACATGGATGAGGAAACTGAAAATCAAGAAGACAAAGAAATTTGTTCAGATTCACTGGAACAATTGATTACTCAGATCTGTTAAATTATGAAATCTTTGCTTTTCTTGCTACAATGTGTATATCACCCCCCTCCCCAAATGTTTTAATTGTCATTATTGAGATACAGCAGACATATGGTACAGGGCAGATATCTTAAGTATACAATTTAATGCCTTTTTACATATAAGGACATATGTATATGTGTGAGTCTTTTGCCAAACACATATTGCCGTGACCCAGATCAAGATGCCAAACATTTCTAATGCCCCAGAGGTTCTCATGCCTCTTTCTCCTCAATAGCCACCATCACCATTCACCCCAGGTAACCATTTTTTTTTTTTTTTACATCTCTCACTATAAATTAGTTTGGCCTGATTTTCATAAAATGGGTCACACATACAGTAGGTGTTCATTTGTGCCTGGCATCTTTTGCTCATAATTATGCTTGTGGCATACACCCATGCTGTTGCATGCAGTAGTATTCTTTTTTTAAAAATGTTTTAAAAATTCACTGCATGAATATACCCAAACTTATTTATCTATTCCCTTGCTGAGGGACCCTTGAGTTTTTTTTTTTTTTCCAATTTTTGGCTCTAATGTAGCAAGCTATTGAGAATATTTTTGTATATCCTTTCTGTGAGCATGAGCATATATTTTTGTTGGCTATATACTCAGGAGGGGAATTGTTGGGTTGTACATTATACATATTTTGAGTTTTAGTAGGTACTGCCAAATATTTTTCTTTTTTTTTTTCTTCTAGTAACATTTATTTTTCTTTGTGATTTAGGTTTTATATTTTATTTTTTTATTTTTATTTTTTTATCTTAAGTTTTTTTTTTTTACAAATAGTTTATTGACAAATTAGTTTCCACATAACACCCAGTGCTCATCCCCACAAGTGTCCTCCTCCATGCCCACCCCTCCTCCCCCCCACATCCACCAGTCCTCAGTTTTTGTCAGCATTCAAGAGTCTCTCATGGTTTGCCTCTCTCCCTTTCCCCCACCATTTCCCCCTTCTTCTCCCCCTTGGTCCTCTGTTAAGTTCCTCCTAATCCTCCTATATGTGCACACATATGATATTTGTCCTTCTCTGCCTGACTTATTTCGCTCAGCATAACACCCTCAAGGTCCATCCATGTTGCTACACATGGCCAGATTTCATTGTTTCTCATTGCCATGTAGTATTCCATGGTCTAGATAAACCACATCTTCTTGATCCATTCATCTGTTGATGGACACTTAGGCTCCTTCCATGTTTTAGCTATTGTGGAGAGTGCTGCTATGAACATTGGGGTACATGTGCTCCTATGCCTCAGCATTTCTGTATCCCTTGGGTAAATTCCTAGCAGTGCTATTGCTGGGTCCTAGGGGAGTTCTATTGTTAGTTTCCTGAGGAACCTCCACACTGTTTTCCAGAGAGGTACTGCCAAATATTTTTCCAAAGTGGCCGCACCAGATTGCGTTCCCACTAGCATGGCAGTATATGAGAATTTCAGTAAGTCCACATCCATAACAACGCTTGATATTGTTACTCTCTAGTTTTAACTATTTTGTGATATGAATAGGTATTCCTCTGCATTTAAATTTGGTACCTTCCCTGTTATAAAATAAATGAATATGACAGTTCTATAAAGCATTAGGTCTGAGAAAATGATCTCAAATAATACTAGCTCTATCTGGAGTGCGTGGATGGATCCCAGTACTTCCAATTTGGGGGCTACTTTAATAGGTGAGTGTAATATGTCTTTTTGATACATTCCTTCTATTCTTTTTGGGTGCCATGATCTTGACAGCATTTACCAATCAAATCTAGTTGGTAAAAATGCTTAGGGGCACCTGGGTGGCTTAGTTGGTTAAATGTCCGACCTCAGCTCAGGGTTTGATCTTGCGGCTCCTGAGTTGGAGCCCCCTGGCTCTCTATTTTCAGTGCACAGCCTTCTTTGTATCCTCTGTCTCCCTCTCTCTCTGTTCCTCCCTCACTTGCTCTCTCTCTCTCTCTCTCTCAAAAATAAATATATTTTTTAAATGCTTAGTAATATTAGAAAGCTTCTTTAAATTTAGCACTGTATAAAAAGACTAAGTTAGGAACCTAATTAGTACTATGTAAAGGACTATGCACATTCGAATAAATCTAACCATAAATATAAACAAGCTACAATTAATATAGAGAGATCTAACTTCAGAATGGGTCCCTGTACTAAGGAGGTAGTAAACACATGGTGCTCAATAAATGTTTGTGAATGGTATTGATTGCACACCTTTTCTTTCATTGTCTGTTCTGAGTGGGGCTTTACCATTTTTATTGTTGTTGTTCAGTGTTTTGTGCTGGTCCACATTAGATCATTACCTTAATCGAGGCAGACTCACTAATTTACAGAAAATCTGCAGTGTCTACAGATACCCTGAATGGACATCTTAAATAGTATTTCTACATCTGTAGTTATTTTTATTCCTAGTCTACAACTTAATATAATTTAGAACCGTAGGGAAGACTGCTTTCCTTCAGTGGCCAGACTTTGAATTCACTCTCTTTTCTTTTTAGGACAATGGGTAAATCTTTGCTAGACAGCTATGATTTGGGGCAGGAAAAAGAAAAACAATGAAGCTGCCTGGCTTTAAATCCTATTTCTATTACTTAATTATGTGACCTTTGGTAAATAACCTCTGTATACTTCAGTTCCCTCATCTGTAAAATGGGAATAATCACTCCAACGTAGGAGAGTTGAGAGTTAAATAAGCCGTAATTTGTAAAGCATGTAGAACAATATCTGATACACGGCAACAACATATAGGCATTTGTTGAGTAAAATAAGTTAAAAATCTTACCTCAAACTCAGTCTTCACTCAGTCACTCAGAAAACTTCGCTTTGGATTCCTGTATGCCCTGTTCAAATATGACACCTTGGATCCATGCATCCTCCGAAGCCAGCTCGGGCACAGTCCTCTTAAAGCAGACCAAGATGTTCAGGAACGGTGACCCCCAAAACACACAACAGTGTGCCTGGGTCTCCACTGTGTTAAGCTGAGTGAAAGAAGCCTGATACCAGAGGCTGCATGTTACAGGATTCCATTTACTTGCCATTCTGGAAAAATCAAAACCATTGGGATAAAAGCAGATCAGTGGTTGCCAGGGACCAGAGGTCAGGGGAGGAGTTAACTGCAAAGGGGCCCGAGGGCAATTCAGGGGTACCAGTGGTGAAGGGATGCAGCCACTCTAGATCTTGACTGTGGTGGCGGGTGAATCAACTATATGCATTTGTTAAAAGATAAGTCACTATACTTCTAAGAGGGCACATTTTGCATATGCAAATTACACCTCCCCGTTTTTTAATAGAAAAAAGAGTAAGATGCACCACAAAGTCTTTTACAAAAAAGAAAGGTCATTCAGTTACACGTAAGCAGTCCCAGAATATGTGCAGACCCACGTCTAACTTCAGACACAGCCGATTCCTGCAGTTCTAGAAACCAGTCTCCAGTAGTCCCGAACCTTTGGCCAGTTGCAGGATGATCTCGGTGAATTGGTCTTTGCTTAATTATCTTGCAGGAAACATTTGAAATGTGCCATCGTTGTTTTGCATCAGTTACTGACATCTGGCAACTAGGGATCCGTTAAGGACTCAAGGAGGGATAAAAAGAGCTGTAAGAATGGGCAAGGTGAGTTTCTCATGTCTGGAGAAACGGTTACTCCACCTGGTTGGCTTCATCAGTACCTCTCTGTCATTGTCGCAGCTGGGGAACTGAAGCCTGTATGCGGGTCTGAGAGTGTGTCACCTTGTCTCCTGCTTTGCCTGGCTCCAGAACTTTATCCCTTGTCATTTTAGCATTACGAAACTTTTGTTCCCGTACTGTCTCTGCTGGGATCTTTCCATTGATCGCATCCCTTGTGACACCTATGCAATGTTCCACACGAAAGCTAACTTCCACAGAAAATCAGAAGTAGCTTCTAGAGCCTGTGGGGCTGCCCCTCCCCCCTGGGCAGAATCTCCACTTTCCACTCTGGATGCGGGCCCACAGCTACCCGGTTGCCAGGCTCCTGAGGGACTTCTCCCCTCTGTGACAGCCCCTCGCTGGCCCTCCCCCTTTCACTTGTCTCCCAATCTCCTAAAACCCTCTGCATCTTCAGCTTTGCTCCTCGAAGCCATGTGCCTAGGCGTCTACTTATTTCACTGCATCAGCATCTTTCCCAGAGGCAGCTGAAGAGAGGCTCTGGGTCCAATAAACAGATGACTAGAGAAGAAAGCTATGTTTGCCCTTCAGCCCCCAGGTCTAGCATCCAGGAAAAGAGTCTGACTTTTCACAGCACTCCAAGGGACTGCCTTTTGGCATGACGCCTATGCATATAGCTAGAAGAGAGACCCCCTTCCTTCTATATAAGTCACATAAACAAGTCCCTGAAGCCTCTCCCACCTTGGAGTATGCAGAACCTGAAATTAGGTTCTGTCACATACATGTGTGATGCCAAACACATGTTACCACCCACCATAGCCAACATAGATTAATTGGAGCCCTCATGTATCTGATCATTTTTTTCTAAAAGTAGAGGTCACAGACTGACACTGAGAAGTGGTCAGAAATGTCTAATAGGAAACCAGTTTAGTAAGAAGATGGGTAGTTCTATAGAGGTCTACTACTGGTAGACAAATCAGCCAAACACTATAATAACTGAGATTTGCGTGGCACCTGGGTGGCTCAGTTGGTTAAGCGTCTGACTTCGGCTCAGGTCATGATCTCACAGTTCGTGGGTTCAAGCCCCGCGTCGGGCTCTGTGCTGACAGCTCAGAGTTGGAGCCTGCTTCAGATTCTCTGTCTTCTCTCTCTGCCTCTTCCCCACTCACACTCTGTCTCTCTTTCTGAAAAATAGATAAGAATTAAAAAAAAATTTTTTTTTAAACCTAAGATTTGCCATTATGAGACAATATGACATGGAGAATGCTCAAGAGAATAGGTGAGAAGAGCAAAGACCGTGCCACAGGAGGCAAAATTTTAACTTTAAGTTCTGGTTCTTAACTGCCATTACATGAATCAGCTGCAATAGGCCCCACTCTAGACGGACGGAATCACAACCTGTGGCAGTGGCCCCAGGGACCCACACTTTAAAATATCTCTCAGGGGATTCCGACATGTGCCCAGGTCTAGGAACCCCATGTTTAGAGACTTCACCAGGAAAAGAGCCCCTTAGTGTTTACTATTCATTCACATAGTGCTCACAATGACTCTGTAAGGAAGGTACTAATATGCCCATTTTGCCAATGAGAACACTGAAGCATGGAGCGGTCACACAGCTAGTATGTGGTAGAGCTTGCTTTTGAACCCAGGTCATCTGGCTTCAGACCCCATGATAATATTTCACAGAATTATTATTTTTTTAATTTATTTTTTAAATTTATTTCTGAGAGAGAGAGAGAGGCAGTGTGAGCAGGGGAGGGTCAGAGAGAGAGGGAGATACATAATCTGAAACAGGCTCCAGGCTCTGAGCTGGCTGTCAGCACAGAGCCCGACGCGGGGCTCAAACCCATGAACCGTGAGATCATGATCTGAGCTGAAGTCGGACGCTTAACCGACTGAGCCACCCAGGAGCCCCTCAACAGAATTATTAAGAGGAAAGAAAACAAGCAAAATATGAAATGTATGCTAACATGGTTAAGAAAGGCGTTTAACCTGAGTTGACTCTTGTCCCATTGCACCCAGAAAGTCCCATGGAGGGAAGCACGCTAACATTCTGAACATTCTGCCTAAGGAAGTTTTTATTCCACTGTGTGTTATTTTCCCATTGTGTAAATGGCTTCCTTTTCTGTCTAGCCTAGATGGACGCCATGATGTCATGCTTATTTGCTCTTTCCTGACACTAACAGTAATGAAACTTAGGTCCTTGAAAAACCCTCCTCTTCAGAGCCAGGGCACTAATAGCTTATTCAAATATGAGACAAGTGCCCTGATATTATCTAGTCTAGACATAGGGACTCATGAAAGAAGGTACAATTAGAATCTTTCAGTCTGGAGTTGATGTCTTCAAATAAGTTTTCTGAAAATCTGATTTTAATATGTGTTCTTTTTAATAAAGAAAGTGAGAGAGCAAGCATCTTTCTCGGGTCTTCGCCAGAGCAGTTAATTGTGTTTCTTCTTTCTACATCCTCTGGAGCTGCCAAAGTCCGTAATTGAACCTGTGACTGGCAGGCAGAGTTTCTCTTGCATCAGCCACAGAGCTCTGCACGCCTAAACAGAAGGGCTGAGAAGCTGGCCACTCATTCTCCCGGCACATGAGTGGTGTTTCCTGAGGTCCCACCAGAATAGTCATGGGGCTGTCCAGGGTCCAAAATTAATTTATTAAGATGGCAGTTTGGCCTGTGTTGCCAGACAGATGGCCCATGTGTAACTCTTTTTCACAGAACACGGTTATTTCCAGAACCGAAGACAGACCAAAAAAGTCCTTTTCCTCTGGAGGACCCGGCTGCTATAGGTGCCAGTAAAGTCGTGCACAGAGAAGCTGTCGCAAAAGCCCCACCCAGGTTAGAAAGCAGGAGACCAATGACACAATTAAGTTAGAAGTGGCTGAACTATTTCAGGTGCTTCTAATCAACACTATCCTTATCCGTACTGATAGGGAAGGTCTTCAGGACAGAGAGAGGGAAGAGATGTCGTTTTTATATTAATGCAAATCAATACTTGTCGAACGGATAGATGAAGGCACAAGCCTTCACTGTGGTTGTTTTGCCCTAAGGGTGCTCCTTACCTCCTCTTGCCTGCTCTTCTCTGTCACCTCCTCCTCAGACATCCCCAGACGGTTAGTGTTATGGAAACCACTCAACTATTTTGTGTATCAGTTCTGCTCTCGTTTTCTACCCTATCCCATTTCAAAGCCTACCCCACATTGTCATGCAGTGCTTCTTCCAAAACGCAAACCTGGTTATATCAGTCCTCTGGAACAAAATCTTCTGTGGTTCTCACTTATCCACACCCGCTGAAATGTCATGGGAAGTACTTCCCAAAATGATCCCAGCCCACCTCTACAGTCCACAGAGCACTCCACCGATATAGCCAAGCCATTTGCTCCCAATATGCCACGCCATTCAGGGCTCACAGAATAAGCCAGGAGCCCCACCGTCCTGAAGAGACAGTTACCTAGCTGCAAAACCCCCTTTTTCTATTACTTGGCACTCAACTGCCGTCTCAATTGCTGACTGTTCTGAAGGCTTTCCTGGTAACCCAGACAAAATAATTCTATCCCGTCCCTCTGCTTTCCCTCCTCAGTTTCCCCCATCTGTGCTCCTACAGTGTTTACATGGCTGTCCCGGCTACTTAGCCAGTTTGATTGAAGATGTTCAACATGGACTCATTTTATCTTTCCCATGGCTACTAACCCACTCTGTTCCTTTGTTTGACTCTCCTTTCCCTCTGGGCAGCAAGCTCCCTTAACAATAGTTCATTCTAACCCAGAACTCTTCAGTCACTTCTGTTTATTAAGACAATCTGGTCCTGTTAGCCATCTCACATTTGGTACAAACTCCCTCTCCATCTCCCCAGGACAGACAGGACAAGGCTGGATTCGGGGCCCATCCGCTTTCTGACATGGTCCCCTTTTTAAGGACCGGAGTGAGTAGGAGGAGCAGAAGGCTCCCTTTGTCACTTTTTTCTTCATCTTCAGTGGTGATGAGGACACTGGCAACTCTTTTTTTTTCTCACAGCTCATTCATTGGGGAGGAGGAGGGTTAGGAGTAGTCTTATAGTCACTGTGGTCGGGATGGAAGCCCCCAAATCTCCACTGATGGGAACTCAGTCCCAAAAAGTCCCCTAAGCATTGGTGGTTCCTTTCCAGGTGAATCCACAGCAACTCCAGCTGACCTTTACCCCCAATCCTGCCCCCAGCCCCAAGAGAGGCATCACTCACAGCCCTCTGTGCTCCTTGCCACACCTTTTGTGGAAACAATTGACAGGTCTTGTGGGCTTTATTGGAAAAGAATTTCACCAAGACCTATGGAAGCAATAATAAAATCTTGACAAGGAAAATAGGTGCTCCTGTGCTCAGGTTCAAAATAAATATTCTGTAAGACACCCAATTTATTGAGGATTCTTTTTAAGATGTTTTCAATTTTCCCTTGGCTTTCTTAAGAGTTTGTCTGTGAGCTAAGTTTGGGTATCATATGGAGCCAATCACTTTTTAAGTTTTTGTAACTTTAAATCATAAATAAAAATGTATGTGTCTTTAAATGATAATTAGATTTTATGGAAATCTGGCCCAGCATTTCTCAAAGTATGCTCTGAAGAAGTAGGCGCGTTCTGCGAAGGCATCCCGCAGGGGTCAGATTCCTTTGGGAAACAGCATATTGTTTAGAGCCCCTCCTGGAGAGTCGCAGTGGGTATTGGAATATCAAAATCACTGAGAAGTTATGCAGTAAATAAACCTGCTGAACATTCTTGAACCTAAGATTTTGCAAAATTATTTGAGCTCTGAATTTCCTGCCCCAACTTTTTACCCTGTGTGACACTTATTGACCCAGTTTGGAACTTGCTGGCTCTTGCAATGAGTCAGTGTTGAATGCCAGAAAGAATATTATGAAGTGACAGTTACAGGGCCTGGCTTTGTCTGCCTTGTACCCTGGAGTACCCCCAGGCATAGAAATATATCTCCTGGTGTCACTTCTCTAGCGTCTATGATACATGGGAGGCTTTAGCTCAATGCAGACCCAACCTTCCCCAAGCTAGGCATTCAGAAAAGTTACCCTGTGATTCAACTGCCAAAAATTAATGGTAAAGCAACAGTAGACCTTTCTCTATGTGTTTTTCAGTAAGCCTATAGAAATTCTGCCTGATTCGGTTTTTAAAACCTTTATATGAAACATTAGTCAAAGGCAGACAGATTTTTCTGGAAAAGGAACAACAAACTAATTTTAAGCCTCAAAGAGGTGAGTTATCAACAAATTTAGTTTTTGTATACATAGAGTAGCACAAAATAACCATCTTTTTTCCATGCCAATGCTCCTTATAGATATTACTAAACAGAGTTAACACCCAGTCTATGAAAATCTGGATTAATCAATTATCAGCATATGGTTTTATCAGGGTGTTACAATTTTTTAAGTAGAAAAATAACTGCTATGAATTCTCCAAGGTTATTGGAAAGAAATAAAAATTCATTGTTGAGCAAATATTAAATTGGAACATTTGGAATCTTGTTTCTAAAATTATAAAAGTAATTCTAAAGGATGTCCATGAGGCTTATTTTTTGTTTTGTTTTGTTTTCAATGCAACTTAATTCTTCCACTCCAGCTAAATATTTCAGATTTCCTCTCTGTGGGACTCAGGCTGATTACTGAGGGGTTCCTGGCACCTGAGAATGGCATCTGTCTTCCTGTCACCATGCCAGCTTCACTACAAAGGAGGGATTTCCCCTTTATTCCCTAGTCTTCCCTCCATGAGGGAGAGACACACTCCTACCTCCGGGGGTGGGGGTGGGGGGAGAGGACCATTTCCAATTACAATTGGTTCCTTTCCTCTGCCTTTGTGTGAGGAAAAGCCTTGAGATGAAACTCTTTGTCTTTTTTAATATGATTTTTGTATTCTCACTAGTCTTACTGACGTCTCTGTGTGGTGCAGTGGCTGGGATCCCACTGCATTTACATGGCAACCAGGAAATCAGTCATTCAGAGTTGCCATGGTAACCAGAGGTTGTGGGGGAGGGGAGGGAGAAGTCCATTTTATCACAGTAGGCTGTGTCCCTTCCAGGAAGCCTACAGAATTTTTAGAAAGAGGTCATTATGAACACAACAACAACAACAACAAATGCCAGTTGTCATTGGGACAACCATGCCCCGGCATCATAAAGCTCTCTGTAGTAGAGGCGGGTGCCAGTGAGCATGCGGCAAACATTGCAAGGAGATGAAGGGCGTTGCCTTCTCCCCTCAGAGCACAGGGTGTTGACTTGGTCTAGCAAGTCCGTGCAGGGAAGTCCGTAAGCACAAGCTCCACAATGAATTGCCCAAGTCTCTCTCAAGGTTCAGGGCTGCAAAGGAAAGGCAGGTAACTGATGTGTAAGGAGGGGGAATGTCTTGATTGGGTTGGGGCACAGCTCTACTTTTATGGTAAGAAGAACCCTGAACTGCACAAGTGGGGCAGAGGGTGCTGTTCCAAGAAAAACGGAAGTGTCTGTTAAATCTTGTTTCCTGCCACATCTACTCCTGGGGCTGGGGGTAGTCATATTTCAAAAAAATTTTTTTAAAAACAAGAAAGTCATGTGAGGTTAGCCAGTGAGATTATCTTTTACAGGCTTGATAATTAGAATCCCTAGCTGATGGGCAGATCATGGTTTACAACAGACAACAGGGGCTCTGGTTCCCAGGAACAGACTTGGCTCCTGGGTTTATTTAGTCTGACCTGTGGGGAGTCAAAACTGATCCATGACTGATCATGTTTATAACTGAACTTGAGAATGCACTATTTGATTTTAAAAAGTTTTCTGATGGCAATATCCTAATGGGGAGATAAGAAAGTTCCTCTGTAAAGGTAGATCGTCCAGTTTGTAAAGTGAGAAAAAACAAACAAATCTCTCATCTTGCTTTCTAACAGCAGAGTGTTACTCTTTTGAAAATGAAATGATCCCAGGCACCTGGGTGGCTCAGTCGGTTAAGCATCTGACTTCAGCTCAGGTCATGATCTCACAGTTCGTGGGTTTGAGCCCCACATCGGGCTCTGTGCTGACAGCTAGCTCATAGCCTAGATCCTGTTTCGGATTCTGTGTCTCCCTTTCTCTCTGACCCTCCCCTGTTTACAATGTCTCTCTCTCTCTCTCTCTCTCTCTCTCTCTCTCTCAGAAATAAATTAAAAAAAAAAAACATTGAAAAAAAAAGAAAATGAAATGACCCAACCCTTGATTTCTGTCCCTCCTTTCTCCAAACTTCCCTCCTCTACTACCTGTGTTCATCTCAATAAATGGCTCCAGCATTCATCATTCATTTGAGAGTCTTTCTTACCCTTACTCCTCTGACATTTAGCAGCAAATTCTTACAGGTCTGGTTTCAAAACATATCTTGAATGCAGTCTCTTCTCTCCACCTTTAATATCCATCATACCCAAGCTATCATCATCTTTCTTAATTCTAAAGGAGCCTCCTGACTGGTCTCCCAGTTCCCATCCTGATCACACAAGGCAAGTTAGGTCATGCCATGCCTACATTGAGACCACTCCCCACCCACCCCGTGGCTGGGCACAAGACTCAAAATGCAACCATGACTTGCTGTGGCCCCAGCGTGCCCCTCCATCCTCATTTCCTAACCCTAACACTTCCCCGTGGGTGCACTCTATTCTCTTATGCTGACCTCCTTGTCATTCTTTGACCACATCAAGGATTCCCTCATCTCGGGGTCTTTGTACCTGCTTTGATGTTCTTGCCTCCATGTTAGGAGGCCTCCTTCTTTCACTCCCTTCAAGTCTCTAAATGTGCTCAATTACAGGAAGCTTTTTGTTTGTTTGTTTTATCTCTTAACATAATTTATTATCAAATTGGCCAACAGTATGTGAAGTGTGCTCTTGGTTTTGGGGGTAGATTCCCATGGTTCATAGAAGCCTTTTGTATCAGCCTGGGTCATTCATTGAAAATGAAAGTCGCACAAGTTTTAGGAGATGAAAGGACTTGTTTGCTGTGTGCAGGAATAAGGCAGCCGACAGTGAGATCGAATGTCATAGCCGTCTTGCGAGGGCAAAGGGAAGAAATGATATTTTAGGAGCACAGAGGGAGCTGCACCCTGGAGTCCCATGGGGCTGCCCAGAACAGAATGCTGAGGAATAAGCCACTGACCTCACTTTCTGTGCACTGGCTAAACACGGCTGGAAACCAGAGTCCCGGGGAGTCCAGGTAATGTAGTACTGGGTACTATAGACGTTATCTATGGTTGCACAACAAATTGTCCCAAAATAGAGTGATTTGAAACAATAAACATTTGTTATCTCTTTCTTTGGGTCAGGAATTTGGAAGCAGCTTGTCTTTGTCTTTCCAGTTCTGGCTCTCATATAAAATTGCAGTTAAGACATCAGTTATTCGAAGGCTCATGTGGGATGAAGGATTCATTTCCACGGTGACTCACTTATGTGGCTGGTGAATTGTTGTTGGTTGTCAGCAGGACACTTAAGATCCTCCCCTTGTGGGCCCCTCCTCAGGGCTGCTTGAGTATCCCCACAATATGGCACCTGGCTTCCCCCAAGGGAGTGATCCACGAGGCCAGAGTGGAAGCTACAATGTCCTTTGGAGACCTAGCCTTGAAAATCCCTGAGGTCATTGCATACTATTAATTACATACAGCAGTTCTGAGTCAATGTGAGAGGAAACCACCCAAGGGTATGAATACCAGGAGCCAGTCATAACTGGGGCACAATCTTAGAGATACCACTGACTGAGCACAGCACAAAGCAAAGGGTGGAGGATGAATTGAAATGGTCCAGGGTGGTGGGGCGGGGGGAAGGTAGAAATCAGGGAATAGCAACCTTCTTACTTAAAATATTGTATGCAATCCTGCCACCCCATTCCCCTTTACTCTGTTTTATGTTTCTTCACAGGACTTAATGCTACCTGACACATATTTGTGTATTAACCACATTGACCCTTGAACAACACAGGAATTAGGAGCGCTGACACCCCACACAATACATAGATAATTCTTGTCTCCCCCCAAACTTTACTAATAGCCTACTATGGACTGGAAAGCTTACCATAACATAAACAGTTGATTAACACACATTTTGTGTGTGATATGTATTATATACTGTATTTTTGCAATAAAATAAAGTAAAAAATACTAAGAAAATTGAAGAGGAACTATATTTTCAGTCCTGTACTCTATGGGAAAAAAACCCATGTATAAGTGGACACATGCAGTTCAAACCTGTGTTGTGTAAGGGTCAACTGTGTTTTATTTTTGATTCTCCCTCTAGCGTATAAACTTCATGAGATAAGAGACTTAGTCTATTTTGTTCCCTGCTGGCACTTAGCAACCTTCCAAGATATACTTTTGTATTTGAATGTATAAATGATACCCCACTTTAGATTAAAAAAAATGTTTTTAAATGCCCAATTCCAGTAACATCCCCACCCTTTTTATTATTTTTTTTTATTTTTTTATTTTTTTTATTTCTAGGAGAGAGAGAGAGAGACAGCGTGAGCAGGGGAGGGTCAGAGAGAGAGGAGTCACAGACTGAAACAGGCTCCAGGCTCTGAGCTGGCAGTCAGCACAGAGCCCGACGCGGGGCTCGAACCCACGAACCGCGAGATCATGACCTGAGCGAAAGTCAGACGCTTAACCGACTAATCAACCCAGGCGCCCCAATCCCCACCCTTTTTAAACCAAAAGTTTATCCCTTCCCCCAACCAAAAAGAAAGAATACTGCTACTCAGTGAATTAGAACTTGCCTCTGGGATCTTAGCAAGAAACACACTTGCCTCTTAGCCCTGTCTCCCTCTTCAGTTTGCTATTCCTTTGAGGTGTTGTTAGTGCTTTCCTGTAATTTTAAAACCAAGTTTTCACATTTCTCCCTCTTAAAAGTAAATGTAATTGTCTTCTGTTTATCTGGCTCTCTGTTGAGTTCTGTTTTCTGAGGTCTTGTTTAGAAAATGGTTTTTGCGAGAAATATAAACACTTCCCTCCTAACTTCCCCTTTCTTTCCCCTCCTCTGTTTCTTCCTGAAACCTGCCAAGGGCACATGTGGATATTTCTTGTCCTCTGTGGCACTTATGAGGCTAAAGAGGTTGCTGACCTCTGGTTACCCGTAGTCTGTAGTGAACAGACGGCAAGCAGAAAACACTTGTTCTAGACTCCTTGCACCAAATGGGGAGCCCATGTTCATGGTTTATCCCAACTGACTGTAAGAAGGAACCGGCCTCAGGAACATCTGCACCCAAATCTAGAGTGGATGGAAGGATGTTTTTTATCCTCTACCAGTCCTAGAAGGTGCATTATAATTTTTTTTTTATGTTTATTTTTGAAAGACAGAGCATGAGCAGGGGAGGGGTAGAGAGAGAGGAAGACACAGAATCCAAAGCAGGCTCCAGGCTCCAAGCTGTCAGCACAGAGCCCAGTGCGGGGCTCAAACTCACAAACCATGAGATCATGACCTGAGCTGAAGTCGGACGCTTAATCGACTGAGCCACCCAGGTGCCCCTAGAAGGAACATTATAAATTAACACCTTTCTAGATATGAATGGGGAGAAAAGTAATCTGTTATGCTATGAAGCAGTGGCCCTTGGAGTGGAGGAGACAAGCTGGTTCTTATGACCGGTGAGAAGACATGACTTAGTGCCACCTGTGCATACTTACTCCACGCGAAATCTACACAGAAGTCTTCGTTGTAATTCCTTTCGGTAATGAGGTGCACCTATTCAGAATCTGTACCAGACCCAACAGTTTGGGTTTTTTTTATGTTTTATTTATTTTTGAGAGAGAGAGGAAAGAGGAGACAGACAGACAGACAGAGACAGAGACAGCATGAGCAGGGGAGGGTAAGAGAGAGAGGGAGACACAGAATCTGAAGCAGGCTTCAGGCTCTGAGCTAAACGTGAGCACAAAGCCTGACGCGGGGCTCGAACCCACAAACCATGAGATCATGACCTAAGCCGAAGTCAGAAGCTCAACCGACTGAGCCACCCAGGCGCCCCAGACCCAACAGTTTTAGCTCTTATCAATACAAAACCTCATCATTTGTATATATTAAAATATGACTAGTGAGTTTCTGACATTCTTGTAAAGTTCACTTCACAAAGATTTAGTGAGTACTTACTGGGTACCAGGCGCCATCAAGACCCAAGGTAAGCACATAGTTATCTTCTTAGAAATTTAGGGGTAGAAAGGTGTTTTGATTTTCCCATCTGATGATTGTCATAAATGGTGGGTCTTTGAAGAATCTCCTTAGGCTGTTGTTCCAGAATACAGTGGGAGTCTGTCTCACTAAAAATTAAGTGAATCTATTCATTACTGTACATGTTCACTTCTGCCTTGGAATCTTATTTTTCTCTAGTGGTGTCTCCTTGGCTATGGGCATATATAGCATTTTTTCTTCTTGTATATATTATTATTTCTTCCACTTTCTTCAGGTATAAAACCACTGATACATACAATCCTTAGAACATGGGGAATGTCTCTTCTGCTCTTATGTTAGAGTGCCAAGTGTGTTTACTGGGTACTGGTGGAGTTTTCTTAGTCATATTTATGCCATTAATTTTTAGTTAGTATAAACCTACCTACTTTCTAGATGTAAAACTGTGAGGTTGGGGAGTTAAGAGGAATGTATATAAATATTTTAGTAACAAACAAATGATTTGGCTGTGGCTTGGGCGAATTCTGGTATTTTGAGCTGGGAAGGATGCAGTGACAATAACTGATTTTGAACAAGTAACCCATTCTTTTCATTTGAAAGCAAAGTCATAAAGGACAAGGTATAAAGAGTGACAAACTTGCCTACCAACAAGATACTATAGGACATTATTAATTTTTTAAAAATTACAAATAAACCCACAAATGTTTGGCTTATAATCTTCCTCCTAAAATTAATCTGTGTCTCTTACTTGGCATACTTTCACCTTCATTCATATATGCAACAAGTATTTATTTCACACCTACAATGAGCTGTGCACTAAGCATTGCAGGAGGTACTAGAGATAGAGTGCCGAGTAAGACATTCCCTTGTATTCTAGAATTTCACATATGGTAGAGGATAGAGAAAGAGAAACACACAATGATAGTAAAGTGTGATAAGAGCAATAGCCAGGATACGCAAGAGGTGATTTGTGGAGGAGGGAGAATATACCTAACCCAGTCATTTTCGTTGAGAAAACTACACAAATAAAAATAAAAAGTAAAAAATTTCCCGAGGAATCATATTGTTTATTTTTGCCAAGTCAATAACGTGAGATTTCCAAATTTACTATACACCACACAAGTCTCTGTTGGAATTTCCTTGTGTAATCATACAAATGAAAGAATGTTGAATACCTTCCTTCTAATGTAACTGATATCATTTTTGTAATATTTCACAGGAAGTTATTGCAAATGTTTTGCGTTACTGAAGATGAACCTTTCAAGTGTGTAGATTTGTAAGAAGAGTCGTCAATGACAAAACGTTCAGGAGATTACTACATAGAGTGGGGCTTCACTGTCATCTAGCACATAATGGATTTTTCATACTAGTTGACTATTAATATTAGTCAGTTGGTAACCTCAGGGTCTGTCCTTTTAAAAAAATATTTATTTTTGAGAGAGAGAGAGAGAGAGAGAGAGAGAGAGAAAGAGAGCCTGGGGAAGGGGAAGAGAGAGAGGGATACAGAAAATCTGAAGCAGGCTCTGTGAATGGGGCCCGAACTCATGAACCGTTGAGATCATGACCTGAGCTGAAGTCGGACGCTTAACTGACTGAGCCACCCAGGTGTTCCGGGGTCTGTCCTTTTTTACTTTAGTGTCACTTTTTCTACCTTCCACATCTTCTGATTTTCTGATTCCCGAGGACATTTTGGGTAATATTTGAAGCAGCGACGGTGGTTTGTTCACTCATTCTCTTTGAATTTTGTAAAATATATGTGCTTGTGTTTTCAAAGTGGTCAGTACTACTCATAACTTTCTCCCACAGGGCCTCATTGTTTAGATTTAGTTAAAGTCAACAAACACGTACTAAGCACAGCACAACACACCGAGTGCTGTGCAAGGTGCTGAGTGGTACAGAGAGGCACAGCACTTGTCCTCAGCACTCAGACTACTTATTAGACTCAAGTGGACTCTGGTTGGAGAGAGGGAGTCACCACCTAGCACTTAACACCATAGTTCCTTCCTCAGTGCCTGTGGTTTTGTTTCTGAAATTCTATCATAGGAAAAGTCAAAGTGAGAACTTAGGAGAAAAACAGAGCTGTTGGGGGACCCGAGGTCATAAGTAAACCTATGAGTACTCTTTACAATGGGGAAATCAACAAAGACACGAAGACCGAGGTTTTCAAACATCTTTTGTTCTACAGCCTTTTGCTAACCTGTTAGCTATCTTGAAAGAGATCATCTTATCTGGTTGACATATTTGGCACAGAAAAATCAAGTCTTGCCTTTCTGCCTCGCCTGGAAATGATTGGAGTTCTTAGTGTACAGCTTTTCTTTCAAGGCACTTCAAAATGGTTTCCTCATGGGATGTTAATCTCATCGATTCCTATTCTTTAATACTGATGTTCCTTTCAGGGCATCTGGGTGGCTCAGTTGGTTAAGCATCTGACTTCAGCTCAGGTCATGATCTCACGGTTCGTGGGTTTGAGCCCTGCGTCGGGCTCTGTGCTGATGGCTAGCTCAGAGCCTGGAGCCTGTTCCAGATTTTGTGTCTCCTGCTCTCTCTGACCCTCCCCTGCTCATGCTGTCTCTCTCTCACTCTCAAAAATAGATAAAATGTTAAAAAAAAAAATCCTGACATTCCTTTCAAGGGTTGTTTTTCCAAGCCTTTGCTGCCCTCCATAGTCCCTAACCTCTGTCATACTTTCTTGCTGACTCCCTCTTCTTGATCCTGTTGTTCACTTCCTGTTGTCCCTGATTTTCTGTGTGGATCTTCAGAGACTTTGTAGAGGAAACAAGTTGTATTTCGTGGGAACTGCTGTTTCTGTTTTTATGGCAATACTGCATTTGGTTTAGACTCTTTCATCAAGCCAGTCGATGGTCCAGCTCCACTCCTGCTGGTGGAGGGTCTGGAATGTTTCCTTCTTCTGGGACAACCAGAACTGCAGACACAGTGCAGGCAGTTCCCACTCAGGGAGCATCCAGCCTTCTTTAGTCTGGCCAAACGCCTGCTGTTTCCATCCACATCCAGGCCACTTACTGACTGACTTCCAGCTCTGTTTCTGCCTCCCTCCCCATCTCCCGCCTTCTTTCTGCATCCCTCCATACCTAGTATCTTCTAGCGAGACCTCATGATTCATGGTTAGCCTCCTGAGTTCCCAGCTCCTGGCAACCCTCGGCCTCCAAACCCATGCCCTTCCTTCCCGTCAACACTTGTGTCTCAGGAAAGCAAACTTCTTGAACTCACTCATCAGTGACCATCTCCCCAGGACCACACTCCTATAACGCACACATATACGCATTTGGGTTAACGGCCCAATGTGGGTTAATGTTGGGGACATTTCAGGCAATATCAGGGAGGTATCTGGGGGGCTTGACACTATTCCACTTAATCTCCTCCTTCGCCCTGCCCAGGGGAAACGGGAAGGGGACTTCATGCCTCTAACATTGTGTCCTCTAGAGGAAGCCTTGATCATTACTCTGCAGACCCCTTGTCTTACTAGCTTTTGTCCTGGGCCGTAACACAGAGTCGGCCATTTTTCATTAGTGAGGGGCAGCCGCTCTCTCTCAAGAAAAAGCTCTTCTCTCTGTTTACCTCACCCCCTGACTCTCTTTAAAGCAGACATGATTTAGTCTTCTTGACTCCTAACAGCTGGGGTAGGCTCAGACTTCCCGGGGGAGACAATGACCATGTGACACATGGATCCGAGTGGCACAAGATTTATTAATGTCTGAACTTCCTTTCTTCCCATTTCACTCTCCTGTCTCCACCGCAGCCACACCCGTGCGCTCCAGCAGTGGCTTTGCTGGCACGCTTCATGGCTCCTGTCTGCTACGAGGGATACGAAAGGACAGAGAGACATCAGAGCTGAAACATGGACAGAAAAGTAGGCAGGGCTCCGCCGGAGAAAGCAAGTCAATCAAAATGGTAACGAACTGGCAGGCGTGGCGAGGGCGGTGGAGGGAGAGGAACAATATTGTCAAGAGATGGGAGAAGAGTTTGGGGATCTGGCAGAGGAGAGCTTCTGGGACAGCTGCGAGGTGGCAAAAACCGAAGCGTGCAGGAGAGACTGTGAAGAGTGTTTCTGGCTTATAAATCAGTCTCTTTAAAGTTCATCCAGAAATGCAAGTAAAGAATAGCTTTTTTCCCATTTCTTTTTAGAATTTATTTTTGAAAATTACTTTTTGTTGCCAGATTGTGCTTCTTTATAAGCAGTTCGTTGTGGACAGAGAAAGGATTTACCTATATAACCAAAATTGAGAATTTGGCGTGCAAGTTGCAGAAAACCAAGGTTTTCTGAAAAACAAACAAACAGACAAACCAGAGGGATTACTGTCTCTTACCCCATGATCAGCTTCTCATATCAGAGACTTCCCTTTTCTCCCCCTCCCCAGGCACCCAAAGGAATACAGTGGCAGGTCTGGAAGTTCTGCCAATGCCTACTTATTATACAAACAGTAACTACCTGCTCTGTGACAGATGAAGATGAGCAGAACCTTAAGGGGCTCTCATAGTAACAGGTGAGGCAGACCTATGAAAGCTCATTGAAACAATGCAGTTAATGACGCAAGGGTAGAGGCCAGGCTTCGTGTGTTCCCCCAGCAGAAAAACACCCGGCCCTGTTTGTGCGGTCAGGGTAGGCTTCAGAGAGAAGCCGAGTCTGAAGGATAGGAAGCGGGTGCCAGCAGACAAAACGGAGGAAGGAATAAGGGTGTTTCTGCCAAAATGAAGAACATATGCCAAGGTGCAAAAGAGAACAAGAGCACGGTCCTAGGAGAAACCGCTGTGCAGGTGGGGTTGCAGGTTAGCTAATAAGGTGAGAGTATAGTTGGATGACATTCTGTAAGGCCTTGTGTGTCAGGCAAAGGAATTAAGACTTGTGTCCTGTAGGTGATGGGGAGGGGAGATGCTGAGTAGGTATAGCAGGGCGGTGATGGCATCAGTGGCTCATTTTCAAGTTTATTTGTTTAGTGAGAAAGATAGAGAGCAAGTCGGTGGGGGCAATAGGGGGGAGTGGCGGGGGGCGAGGAGAGAGGGAGACAGAATCCTAAGGAGCCTCTGCACTGTCAGTCGAACTCAGGAACCACGAGATCATGACCTGAGCCTAAGTCAAGAGTCAGAGGCTTAACCGACTGAGCCACTGAGGCGCCCCCTGAACTGTTCATTTTAGAAGTGTACTTCTAGCGGGCATGGTTTGTAAGAGAGACAGGAGTTAGACACAGGCGGTAGTGCTGCAGTCATGTAGGGAAAACCAAAGCATTTATGTTAAGATGGTTGCAAGGAAAATAGGGATTTGGTCAAGGGGACAGTTCGGTATTATCAAATTATTCATTTGGGAACAAACAGACAAGGAACTTTCAATCAGACATGGGGTAAAGAAGACAAATGGTTTTGATAGCGTTCTTATATTCTGAAATGGGTTTGAATTCCTCATTAAATAAAATGGAGAACATAGAAAGGGAAACATGCTTTGGGTGAGGCAATGTATAAAATTTGGAACATGTTCATTTCAAGGGACATTCAGCTAGAATGTTCAGTAATGCAGGAGAGATATCAGGCCAAAATGATGGCCTCTTTATGACCATCAACCTCTTCTACATGGTAGACCGAAGAAATAGAAGGTATCAATGCCAATAAATAAAACTATTGATGAATGTTGGAGTCTTTTACAGGTTTCTGTTCTATGCATTGATAACATGCATCGAGGATAGGTTGACGTTTAGTTGCTGCCGGCATGAACTGTTAATGGTGAGATGTAATTATATCTCCCAAGAAGTGAACACTTTGCAGACCTAGCATGTACTACTACCATGCTCGTGTTCAGAGATCTGAACTGCACTGATCTTCCCTTTTGGCCAATCTATGCACCCCATCCCCCCTCATATTTTTCTTCTCCAAAGAGTCTATTAGGACCAATTGAAAGCAATGAGGTTAATGACAGAAAGAGAACGAGCTTAAAATCTAGTTTTCAGCTGTGAAGACAGGTTGGTTTTGAGAGTTCACAACATTGGTCAGGTGAACCTACTGAGAGTTCATGAAGCTCCGGAGTGGGGAAGAGCCAATCAGAAAGCAACAGGTCAAATTCCTGGCAGACTTCATTGTCTGAGATTTTCCTATAAAGATGTAAAGGTAAATACCAACCACTCTCTGTTAGTTGAGAAAGTGTGTGAGAAGGAGAGACACAAACAGAGGATATAAATAAATAAACAAAGAGACCTGTTTGAATCCAGAGTTAATGCCAAAATCCACTAGTCTAAAATTAGCCAGATTTGTTTCCGTAATCTTCCAACCATTAATAATTGTGCTTCTCCTGTTTTTTTAGACTTTGTAACATATATACTGTATTTAAATTTTTCTTTAAAAGCTCCTGGTAACCTTTGATGTGAAGATTCCTGATTTGGAGATAATTTGTGTCTGATTTTCACTGGGCTGTAGGAGGCAGTGGGAGTCTCCGTCCAATCTGTCTTCATACTACAATCCTATATGTTGGTTCAAAAGCAATTCCTTATTTTCAGTCTTAAAACAATCCATTTTGTAATTTTCTGATGTTAGTTGACATTAGGGTCATTTTTTAAAAATTTATTTCTAGGAGAGAGAGAGAGACAGCGTGAGCAGGGAAAGGTCAGAGAGAGAGAGGGAGTCACAGACTGAAACAGGCTCCAGGCTCTGAGCTGGCAGCACAGAGCCGGACGCGGGGCATGAACTCACGAACCGCGAGATCGTGACCCAAGCGAAAGTCGGACGCTTAACCGACTAAGCCACCCAGGCGCCCCTTAGGGTCCTTTTTGATAAAAGATTTCCAGAAAGAAAAGTAAAGTCTGTTCTTGGACTATCAAGTAAAAACAAAGAGTATGCTGGGACTGTTTCAGAACATTTCATAGGAACTGAATTCTGTACTTTCCAGGTTACTGTGCTGGGGTCTCAAACTGCTGGAGGGTTATTAAGGCAAGACTGGATTTAAAAAGGTGGAGTTGGGGAATTAACTCCATTGCCTGGGGAGGATCAGCTTTCCAGGCACTGAAGCCTAGAGAGAGGTTTCTTAACAGCACTGCCTGGCCACTGGCCACTCCTGCCGCCGGGCCATGCTGAATCTGCAGCTTCCCCCAAAGCACCTTGTATTGGTATTGAGGGGAGGGCGATTCACAAACTGAATAAATTGCCACCAAGAGCATCAGAGTTTGGTAGTGAATATACTAATGGTGGGGAACCCAGAAGCCAAGGACTCATCCTGATGTGGCTGCTGACTGTCAAAGTCATCTCATCGCTGAGCATGAGAGCTCTGAGCACTGAACACTCCCTAAGTCCCAGGAACCACTAGCATTCTGTGTGCATCTTTAGCCCTCCCATTTCTGCTGTGGGATGTGGCTATAATCCTTTCCGTTTTGCAGACGAGGAAACCGAGGAACACAAGTTAACTGATTTACCCAAGTTCCTATAGTCAGTCGTGACAGCTTGGATTCAAATCCTAGTGGACGGACTGCCTGCAGTCTCTACGCTTACCCATAACATTACACCTCGTCCTAAAGCGAGGGGAAAGGGTAAAAGGATCATGAGGGTCCTTTCGGCCCTACCAGAGTGAGGGGGGCTGGGGGCAGGGGGCAGAATTCTCTTTCTGGGCTGGGAAGGCATTCAGCTCCACACCGTTCCTTGGCATCTCTGAGAATCTTCTGGGAATATGTCTTCACTGTCAGGCTACAGGTTGCAGCGCAGGGCTTGGTTTAGCAATGGTGCCCCACAAGGACACTTATCAGGGCCATTCCTTCCTGAGCACGTGGGTTAAGTAAGATCTCAGTGGGTAGTGGGACCCTGGAGAAATTAAGCTGCTGGGATGCTGGCCACAGAGCAAAACGCTGCAGCAAGAAGCTGCAAGCTGCAGGCTCCCAGCTAGCTGCCTCGACAGGGCCCACAGTAAATCAGGGGCAGTCACTGAGGCTGGTGCTGGATTTCAGGGGCTGCGGACCCCCAAAACCAACAGGAATAGCAGCATCAGCCACAACCGGCCGCTACCGGCCAGTTGCTGGGAAGCCGACTGCGTGCGGGGAAGGGGGCCCGAAGAGGCGGCTTCTGGAAGCTGCTGTGGAGGTGAGGGAATGAGAAGGGGGAGGAAGGAACAGAGGCCCCAGAGGGACTTGGAAAAAAGGGTCAGCGGGGGGTTTCTGGTCACACTAGTGTCAGCCGCGCGGGAGGAGGTGGACGCGCTAGCTTGAAAGCGAGGGAAAGAAGAAAGCGGCGAAGAGCTACCAAGAAGAGGAGGAAGTGGGAGATGCGCCGCTTCCTGTAGAAAGCGCGATGATTGAAGACAAAGCTGGGTGGGGACTAGTCCCTGGGCTGCAGGCGCCGCGGCTACACACGCGCAGCGCACAGCGGCGGCCGCTCCGTGGCAGCTCCTACTACCGCGGGGCCGGGCCGGGCCGGGCTGGGCTGGGCTGGGCGGGCTGCGCCGGGCTCGCCTGCACGCAGCGGCTCCCACGCACCCCCGCCGCTCTCCGACCCGCCGCGGGCGCCAAGGTAAAGGGGACGCTTTTCGGCTCGCTCCTTTCCAGTTGGGAGAATGACCACCGCCTGCGGTCGGTCGTAAGGGCGGATTTGCGAGGGGGAAGATGGGGACGCTGCTTCGGGCTCGGGGGAGAGGAGTGAGGCTGGGTTCTTTTCGGAGGGCTTTTGAGAATGACCACATTCGTGGCACATTTGCTTTCTGGTTTTTTGGTTTCTTGAAATCATCATGAGCGCTTCGCTTTGGTAATCCGTCAGGAAAACACGCTCAATGTTAAGAAGCCGTTTGCATAGTTCTCTTGGAAGAAAAGCGGGGCTCAGTTGAAATCAACTGAGGCGGTGAAGCCCTGGGCTCATCCTCTGAGCGTTGCAGTCCCCTCGTTTTAAGGGTGTAAGTGGTGGAAAATGTTCGTTGCATTATCTTTCTTACATATTGCACCGAGGTGGCTTCTGTTTTGCACTATAATGACTGTGATTTAGCTGTTTTTTTTTTTTAATTATATTTATTTTGTTTCGGTTAAATCCTTTTGTACTCAGAATTTGCCAACAAGGGCTGGGATTGCGTATGTGAGGGGCAGTATTTACCATAAAAAAAAAAAAAAAAGGTGTCTTCCTCCCTCTGCTCTCTGTGCAGCTGCTTTCTGGATAACCTCAGAAACAGCTACCATTTGGCAGTAGGTATCATCCTAAAGTTGCATCCTTTCTCAAAGGGAGTGTGGCGGGTTTAACTTGTCCAGAATCAGATATATATGGATTTGATGTTTATTTGCATTTTATTCGTCTGTAGGTCAAGATGCATATTAACGTTAGTGAGGGTCGAAATGTAAAAGTGGAGCTAGGTTATTTCCTTATCTCTATACACAGTACAGAGACCCCAATGGTAAGATCGGAATGTGATTTTTGTTCTTTGATTATCTTGAGCAATGGATCCTCTTAATGAGAGTGTCCATGATCATGACTTGTTCTTATATATGAATGATATGTAAAAGTACAATAAATGGGTCTAATGGGTTGGAAATGAAATTGTGAGATTTCTTTGGCAGGATATGTAGCAGAAAGAGCGTAAGACACTAATGAAGCATGTTTTTCAAAATTAAGCTTTGTCTCTAACAGAGAGTGTGGATAAGCAATAAATGGTCATTGATAAAAGGTTTCTTCTTGAATTTTTAGAATGAAAAAAGACGTTTTCAAAGGAAAGAAAACTGCATATAGTAAGGTAAAAAAATAGCAAAAAGGTCATATTTAGATACTCAAATTCTTAAAATACAGGCTTTTAAACACTAAATATGCCACTGGGAGCGTACAAGCCTCCTCATTTATCACCATTCTCGATTATGAGAAGCTGTAGGGTCTGTTTTTCAATGCCATCTTTCTGAAATTGATTTGGCTTCCCAACATTGATGGGTATCAGCACATGTTCAGAGATGAGAATCTTTAGGTAATTAAAAAAAAGTCTACTTTTCTGAGGTTACTTCTTAAATTAAACTTGTGCTGTGTCTAAGGGGCAAAATATTGCTGGTGTTGAAACCATAGAGTTCCCTGGGGACTAAGTGAATTTAATCAAACCTGTAGGCAAGACGAGTCATCCCATGTACTTCACAGTTGCACTTGCCATTTGCCTCCTAAAGGATAAAACATGTGAAGATAATCCTCCAGGGAGGAGATGTAGGGTGGATCGTGGACCCAGAATGCCCCTCACCCAAGTTTTGTGATCGAGCTGCCTGTCATTAAATGAAATAGTTGGGAATCTGGGCTCTCCCTTTGGTACTCCAGCCTGTATTCACTAGATCCTGCCAATACTCTGCTTTATTTGGGGATGTGTAGACAATCTGCGTTCCTCTTCGCTGTGTGTTTCACAAAAGAGTAAGAAAATGAAACCTTGGCCCTCTGGTACAGGAGAGTCAAAAACGGAGTCAAAAGGGCCCCCTGTTCTCTTTCAGAAAACAATTAAGAGCTGCCTATTTTCTGCACAGCACAAGACATTTCCTTTATTGTTAAATTCCAGTTGGAAGCACAACATTACTGAGTAACAGCAGGTCAGTAACTGTGATGGTAGACGGTTTAGGAAAAAGATAACGCTTCTATGCTATAAAACTGGATTATTTCCACTTGTTCTGGCCATACGGAATATTGAAAGACCTAGTGCTTTTGCCCAGAGTATTCAGTGGCTTTTGAGGGAGTCGACGGACACTGAAATTTTAATTGTATGGGTTTTTCTTCCTGCCATATGGCCAATGGCTGAGTGGAAACATGACTCCATTATTTCATGTCCAGCCCTGAGCCTCATATGGTGGGCACATAGTGAATGTATTTGGTTGACTGACTTTGTTAGCCTACTTCAGAAGGCAGGCCTAACTTTTAAGTAGAAAAGCTCTATCGTCAAAGCAGAAAGCCGGTTCAAAAAGAGAACTGTGGGTAGAATAAAAGAACATCGTGGAGTGAAAAGAACACAGGCTTCGAGAGTCCGGCAGATCTGCCTTTGACTCCTACCCCTGGTTCTTACTACTTCATCTAGTACGTTAATGTATAAATTTTACTTTCTTCATTGTAAAGAGAAGTTAATGGTGCATAATCAAGGTTTGTGGGTTTTTTTTTTTCATTTTGTTGCATTTTGTTTTTGCCTGTGTGTGTGAATA
Organism: Proteles cristata cristata; assembly: GCA_017311185.1. Lineage (NCBI taxonomy): Eukaryota > Metazoa > Chordata > Mammalia > Carnivora > Hyaenidae > Proteles > Proteles cristata. Next base: position 269,154 of record JAESUZ010004393.1, read on the forward strand.
TGTGAGTACCTGGTATGTGGTAGATACTCTGATGTCATTTTTTTCGTTGTGGGTGGCATAAGGGAAAATTAGCATATTCTTCACCTTTGCCACTACCTCCAAGATTCCAGGAGGTATTTTTTTATTGAAGTAAAATATATATAACATAAAATTTCCCTTTTTGATCATTTTTAAGTGTATCATTCTGTGGCATTAAGTATATTGACATTGTTGTGTAACCGTTACCACTGTCCATCAGCAGATCTTTTTCGTTTTTCTCAAACTGAAACTCTGCTCCCATTAAACAGTAAGTCCCCACTGCCTCCTCCCCACAGCCCCTGGCAACCGCCATTCTACTTTCTGTCTCTAAATTTGACTACTCTGGGTACCTCATCTGAGTGGAATCATACAGTATCTGTCTTTTTCTGACTGGCTTAATTCACTTGCCATAATGTCTTCAAAGTTCATCCATGTTGTAGCAGGTGTCAGAATTTCCTTCGTTTTTTGTTTTTTTTGTTTTTTGTTTTTTGTTTTTTTTATATAGTGGATAAGATTCCATTGTGTGTATATAGCACACTTCGTTTATTCACTCATCTGTTGGATGCCGGGGTTGCTTGCATGTTGAACCTATTGTGGATAATGCTGTTGTGCACATGAGTGTACAATTATCTGTTTGAGTCTCTGCCTTCACTTTTTGGGGGGTACCCAGAAATGGAATTGCTGGATCAAATTGTAATTCTATGTTTAATTGTTTTGAGGAATGGCCATACTGGTATCCACAGCAGCTGTACCATTTGACAGTCCCACAGCACTACATAAGGGTTCCAAGTTCTCCTCAGACTCCCCAACACTTGTTATTTCTTGAGGGTTTTTTTTTGGTTTGTTTTTGATAGTAGCCATACTAATGGATATGGATTGGTATTTCTTTATGTTTTCAATTTGTATTTCCCAAAGGATTAATGAGGCTGAACATCTTTTCATGGACCTATTGACCATTTGTATGTCTTCTTTAGAGAAATGTTTTCTCAAGTCTTTTGCTCATTTTTTAATTGGATTGTTCTTTTCAAGGAGACATTTTTTAAATGGTGGAATCTTTTAACAAAGTGCATCATAAAGATCATGATTATAATATTTATATTTATTCGCTTGCATATCCAGTATTATCTCTGCCCAAGTAAAATACTTCTCTCAGGAGTAACTTTTAAAATCAAAAGGAGGGCTGCCTGGGTGGCTCAGTCCATTAAGTGTCTGACTTCGTCTCAGGTCGTGATCTCGATCTCATGTCTTGTGAGTTTGAGCCCCGCATTGGGTTCTGTGCTGGCAGCTCAGAGCCTGGCATCTGCTTCAGATTCTGTGTCTTCTTCTCTCTCTGCCCCCTCCCACTCACACTCTATCTCCTTCTCTCTCTAGAAAACAAAATAAAAAACATTACATTTTTTTTTTAAAAAAAGAGAAAGTAAGCAAATCTGCATAGCTCCTGGTATTTGGTGATATCAAGGACCTGACTATTAAGTCCAAACCCTTATTGTAGACAGTCACACCAGTGAGCTTGCTCGTCACATGTGGACCAGGCTACTACACGGGGGGCACTGGTGGACCGTTGTTCCCACGTTTTTCTAGTCTCTTCTCATTAGCTGGATGAGAAAAAAATGCCCAATAGTTAGTGGGGTCAGAAAGAGGGAAGAGAATCTAAAGTGCTAAATTGTTCCCCAACTCTTTATTTTATTTTTTAAAGTTTATTTATTTATTTATTTTGAGAGAGAGAGAGAGACAGAGAGAGAATGTTCATGCACGCATGAGAGAGCAGGAGAGGGGCAGAAAGAGAGGCAGAGAGAATCGCAAACAGTCTCTGAGCTGCCAGCGAGGAGCCTGACCTGAAGCTTGAACCCACAAACTGTGAGATCATGACCTGAGCCGAAACCAAGGGTCCAACCCTTAACCAACTCAGCTGCCCAGGCGCCCCTCTCCAGCTCTGTATAATGGAGAGGACTGATCTGTGAAGAAGGGGCTATCGTGGTTAAACAATACATTTCTGAAGAAGGTTTCTACTGATGAAATGTGATTCTAATCTAAATTTCACTTTTGAAAATAGAGAATCCTTCTGTGTTTCATTTCTCACTACAGATTTCACCCCTGATTGTGAAACTGGTGAAGCAGGGTGTGGACAAGGCTGAGAGGAGCTGGGCAGGAAGACAAAAGGGGAGTCTGTTAAGAGCAACAATATCTGGTGGTGTTGTGGGTACAGAGATTGACCTTGAATGATTTGAAGAGCCCCTGAGTGATCATATGTGTATTTCTTATAATGCACTCTTTATGTGTTGGTTGGGTGAATAATGAACTCTACTTTGTTTAATTTGCAAGCCTATTTATTCTGCATTTACTGGGAGGATCCATGACTGGCTTTACTAGATCCAGGTAGAGAGGGGACTACAGAGCTGCATTAAGACTTCGTTCCTGGCCTATGACATTGTAGAATGGCACAGCTGAAAATGACCTGGGGATGAGCTTAACCTGTATCCAACCCTCAATGAGGGATCATAGAAAAGGCCCAGAATGTAAGTTACCTTTCTAGAGCTGCCCAGTTGATTAATACCTTCTTGCCTTCCAATTCAATCTCCATTTCACCTCCCTCCATCTTAGGACAAATGGACAGAGAAAGTGTTTATAGTTTGTCACTTTTAAAATTGTTTGTAAGACCAAATTATTTTGTTTAAAAAGAAGACCATAAATGTTTAAATTTAATACCCTATGTAATGTGTAAGTATGCAGTTTCTGTGTTCAAATGTAAAGATGTCACAGTGGAATTGTGATTCAGGTTTCCAGGTAAGAGCATTAGAGATATATATGTTCCCCCAAATGCTTATGCTAAAGAAAAAGACTTATATTTAATGGGAATCAATGTTCAGACAATCTCTAGAGGACTTCATTAAACATTAAAAAAGAAGGAGCTCAATCTTAATCTCTAGTGATAACATGTTTCTTAGAAATGGTACCACTGTATACCAAGGTTTGAGATAAGACAGGATCAGCTCTTTTATCTCTTGGCAAATATGTGTAAACAGTCAAGCTCTTTAAAGGAGAAGCTTGGGAAAACTAGGCCCTTGACCCCTTCCTCCCTGTTCGTTTGGACTTTCTTGCCCTCCCGCCAGCCTGGTTGTCAGGGTCAGACCTTTCCACGATCCTCTCCCCCAGTACCTGGCACTCAGAGCTAATGAAGAGGGTCTAAGAAGCTGGGTTCTACTCCATATTCACTGCAAAGTCCGTAGGGCCATTGATGTTCTCTGAAAACCCTTTTCTTCTTTTTTCTTAATTTCCTATTTTACTATTCCCTGTGTATTTTCAATAAAACCATTAAACCCAAGTTCTACTACCTCTGTTTATTTCAGGTGATCTCACCTTCTGTTTATCTGAAAGGGTAAATATTATAGGCTTCCTCAACCTCATTACTTACCACCTCATAATATCTCTGTGTCTCCGTTTATTCTCTTCCCCTGTCTTCCGAGGTCAAATGAACACAGCCTTTCATTCAAGCTGAGAGTAAATTCTCTACTCGGACTCTCCATTCCATTTTTTTTTTTTTTTTACTTTGTAGGGGACTGTGTTCTGACAATAATTCTATCTCTTTCACATGTATTTGCTTTCTCCTCTTTATTGGCCCTCTCATCTTTGCCTGCAAATGTGATTAGTTCATGCACATAAATTAATTTAAAGTTAGGCCTATTGCCAACAGAGCTTCCCCTTGACTTTTATAATCTCAGCCAACCTGTTCTCCTTCTACCTGTTGGGGGAGAAAAATAGTTTTCCCACTATCCTTCTAAGTTCTCATCTGGGAACCCTGTAACAAAAGGCAGATTAGTGAGAGAAAAGGAAATATGGTTTTTAACATGTATACTTCATGTATACATGGGAGATACCCAGGAAAAAATGAGGAACTCTGAGAGGTAGCTTAGAATTCAGGCTGAAATACCATTGTCAGTTTTAAAGGTCGAGAAGAAGGGTTAGAGGAAGCCAGTTATGGGAGAGGTGGCCAGGAAAAGCATGGTAAATAAGAGTAAGATTAAGATTAAGCAGGTTTAAGTTGATGCCTGTCCACTGACTAGAGTCTCTAGGGATTTAGTCATCCTTCCCTTTCAGGAGGAGGCACCCTTATAAATGGAGATTTCCCTTGTAAATGTAAATTTCCCTTTCACAAGAGGTAACTTCTAGTCTTTTTTCAGAATTTCTCCTGTGTCTGCTGTTACTCAAATAACCTGCTGAAAATAATCTATATGTCAAAGAGGCATATTTTGGGGTGACATGTTCTGCCACCTTTCATAGCTCTCTTGAGTCCCCCAACTTCCCCACTAACTCCCAAGTTATGATCCCTAAAAATGTTTGTTCTCAAGATTTGATTTTTCCGCCCCTTGATTTCTCCCTCTCCTTTGATAAAGGACTCATTTTCTGTGACTTCAGTCATTGTCACCCTGCAGGCTCAAATGTGATCCTCCATCATCCATCTGCTGCCAAACTTGTACATCAAGCACCATGCAAACATTCAACCCACTGAAAATGAAACTCACATGTCCAAATCAGTGCTACTGTTGCCTGATTTGTACACCCACAGCTCCCAAAACCAGCTCCTACCTGATTCCTTGTCTACTAATAACATCCCATTCTCTCAGTCCCTAAGTTACAGAAACTAGACAGTTTCAGTTTTCCTAAACAAACAGCCCAAGTTGTAGCCAGTCCCATAGCTTTTTGCGCTGTCATTGGGAATGTATCTTGACACTACCTACTCTTCTCCATGGTGATGGCTGGTGTCTTACTTAGTCCAGGCTCTCTTAACCTCCAGTTGGACTGGTTTGTTTGTGTTCTTGCCTCTCCCTAGAATAACTTTTCTACTTCCTCGTCTACACTTCACCCCACAGTCTTATTTCTCTGAATGGCTAAATTCCATGAGTTCTATAAGACTCAGTAACAGTGCTAGCTCTTTCATGAAGACTTCCTTGGTTTCTTTCCTCCCCTCCCCAGTAAGAAACAATATTTACCTCTCCTGACATCTTCTGTTCTTTCATCATAGCACATAGCATATTTCATATACACATCCTAATGTGTATAATAGCAATCTTCCTTTTTTTTCCCTTCAGTCAGCTCTTTGAGGACAGTGGCCACGCCCAGTTTCATCTTTGTCTTCCTTACAGCATACGTATACAGTTATGTGTGGGTTTTTTTTTTTTTTTGTATATTTGTTTTTAATTTCAGCCATACTGGAGTAAAACTGACAAATTAAATAAGCCATTTAAAGTGTACAATGGGCTCCTCTGATACATGTATACATTGTGAAAGGATTCCCTCGCTCCAGTTAATTAACACATCCCTTACTTCACAAATTATTTTGTGTGTGTATGTGTGTGTGTGTGTGTGTGAGAGAGAGAGAGAATATTTAAGTTTACAAATGCAGTTTATAATTCATTTATTTACTGAACTTTCTTTCATCGCTTATTTTTTGATGCAGACTGGGCTAGATACTCTACGAGCAATCTAGGAGCTCATAAACTACAGGGAAACAGATAAAAGCTGACGTAATTACAATCCAGTTGGTCAGTTGGTCCACAAGCCTTAACTGAATGTCTGCAGTGTGCCACGTGTCCTTGGAGGGGCCAGGGAGACTTGGATGAACAAAACAGGCCGGTTCTTTGTTTCTTTGGAACTCACATTCTAGTGTTGGGAGAGATCCAGTAAACACATAAACAAGTGGCTTTTAGATCTGGCTGTGTGTTCAATATCACTGAGTGGTACTTTGAAAAAAAAATATCCAGGTCCTGGCCTTTTCCCAGGCTAATTAGATCACAGCCAGTCAAGTTTGGACCCCATTGACAAGAAACAAATTATAGTATAAGAAAATATCAGGTAGTGAGAAATCCTGAGATGGATGAAAATAGAAACAAGTTGAATGATGGAGATTGTATGTATGATGGTGGTGGTAATGGAAATGTACTTTTATTGGGTAATCCCTGAAGACCTCTCTGAGGAGGTGACATTTGAATTGAGACTTGTGGTGAGGAGAACACCATGTGAGAATGTGGAGGGTGAGAGTTCCCAGTCAGGTGCAGATGCTTACTTGACATAAGGCTAAGGTGAAATTTGAGAGGCAATATGTTCTTTTCACACACTTGTATAACAATCTCGGAGTGCCCGAGTGGCTCAGTTGGTTAACCACCTGACTCTTGGTTTCAGCTCAGGTCATGATCTCATGGTTTGTGAGTTCGAACCCCATGTCAGACTCTGCTGACACTGTGGAGCCTGCTTGAGATTCTCTCTCCTCCTCTCTCTGCGCCTTCCCCACTCATGTGCATGCACTCTCTCTTTGTCAAAATAAATAAATAAACTTAAAAAAATAACCTATGAAATACACCTTTCCTGTACAGAAAGCCACTTTTCCATTAAACTAGGCAGACTCCAAATGTAGCACACTTGGCTGCTCTTTTGAGTACTTGGTCTGGGTTAGATTTTATTCAGATCAAATTGATTAACACAGTCAGCAAGGCTACTTTGTTTAATTGTATTTTTCTACACCACAGTCAGCACTAGAGGGTTTGTTGCCTAAACTAAATGCCAATGTGATTGGTTAAAGTAAACCTTAGGTACTTGGTATTATCTCTTAGATGAACAAAGTAGACAAAGCAATGATTTTTGCCCTTAATTCTGTTGGAGGAACCGAGGAAAAGCTCACAGAGGAGTCATTCGAACCACACAGAGCCAAGTGCTCATTGCTGGTTGAATGAGTGAAAATCAACCCATTTCAGCAATCAAGTTGAGGACTGGCATTTTCTGGGTGTGCTGTTTGTGCTCCGTACTTTGTGTACGTTACTGTTTGCCATTAGTTTTAAAAGTAACCCTGTGAGAAGTGAGCAGAATTTTTCTATCAACGTACTTTTGGTTGCTGCTAAAAGAACACCCTACCAAGATGGCTTAACCAACAGGAAATTTGCCTCACGACCTCCTAAGTAAGGGTAACACCAGAGCTATTCACAACCAGACACTGTTCTTAGCAACCTGCAGTCTTTCCTTTCTCCTGTTCTGACATCCTCTGCAAGTAGATTCTCTCTCTTAAGCTGCTCGCCTGACTGTGCTGAAGTGGCTACTACAATTTCAGAATAACAGGCAGATTTCAGTATCTAGAGGCACAGTGAGGTGACTGATTCCTTTTCATGGACCTCTTATGAGTGTTATAGAACAGCTGTCTCCAGCCGAATTCCCCTCACGGCTCACATGCCTTCTCTATGGCGGGTAGGCAGACGGAAGCCCTGTGATTGGCTAACGTGGGGGTTTCCTCCTGAGGCCGTGGAGCCTCTTCTCTGAAGAACATGGTCACCAGAGCCCGGAGAAAAGGTCTGGTTCTGTTAGCAAAGAAGGAGGAGTTGATTAACAAGTAGAGTCTAGCACTATTATTATTCCCATTTTATTTTTTATTTTTTTAACTTCTTAATGTTTGCCTATTTTTGAGAGGAGAGGGAGAGGGAGAGAGAGAGAGAGAAAGAGAGAGAGAGAAAGAGAGAGAAAGAAAGAAGGGCAGAGAGAGAGGGAGACACAGAGTCTGAAGCAGGCTCCAGGCTCTGATTTGTCAGCACAGACCCCAACACGGGGCTCCAACCCACCAACCATGAGATCATGACCTGAGCTGAAGTCGGCCCCTTAACCGACTGAGCCATCCAGGCACCCCTATTATTCCCATATTATAAGTGAAGCTATCAAGGCTCAGACATGTTAAATAATATCAAGAGCCCACAACGTGGAGTTGAACAGTGTTTCCATGCGTTTCCTTTTGAAAAAACACACATACAAATGAACAAAAAGCTTATTTTCATTAATTTATTATTTTCATTAATGGTGGTGATATAAGTAGATGGGAGAAAGAATTCTGAAAGAAAATACCAAATGGCTAATATAAGACTTAGTAAGTAACCTTCTAAACAAATTATTCTGGAAGCAAATACATCAGGTCTTATAAAGCCATAAGAATGCCATTTAACTTAGACAACCAGTCTCACATTATTTGCATTGTAAAAAATATATATAAAATATATGTATTATGTATATATACATTTTATATGTATATATAAAATGAGATTTCCTGCCTGGTCAGTTAAATCAATTTGATGTAAACAAAGTCCACCCTTGGCCAAGACAAGCCCCAGGGAGGCCAAGGGTTCTGTGTATGGCGCCTGTCGGACTTCAAAGAAAGCCTTGTTTTCTCTAGAGAGGTGTGTATTTTGTTGATTACAGCACCTGTAAGAGAAGAATGACTAATCTCTGGAATTTCTGATTATGAGTTATTTCAAAAATTGTTGTCACTTTCCAGCTCTGGAGGCAACATGCAGTTCCATTATCATTGCCTTTTCTTCGTGCTTCCTACTTTCCACTTGGCATTGTGCTTCATTGTGTGCTTCATTGTGTGAGGCAGCCATAGTGAAAAGAGGGAGATTTCAGCGAAATTGCTGTTATTATAGTGTTTTGACTGCTTGCCTTGAGGTGTGGTTTCTTTGCGTTCTCGTTATAGCAGACTAAGTATTAATAGTAGGAGTACCTTTTCTGTAATAAATGATTGAGTGCTTCCTACTCATATTTGCATTTTTAAACAGGAAAGTGAAGTTAATTTCTAGGCTTTGCCAACAGAGCTCTATTTAAGAAGGATATTCATCTGATCTGTACAGAACAGATCATATGAGAAAAATGGTGAAAAAACAAATAGGAAAAAAATCCATTCATTTTGAGTCTTTTTGGAGAACTGAGCTGATCCTTTGCCATTAAACAAAAATCTCATAAGTGATGGCTATGTTTAGGGAACCTCACCATGCATAGGCATTAAAGTAATTTCACTAAGGAAAAAAAAAAATACAACCTTGGTATTGAACAGCCCCTAGATTTTCTTTTAATTAAAATAGTACAAAAGTTAGGTAAGAAAAGGTAAAGGTTTCTAGGTAAAAAAAAAAAAACATGCTGTGTTTTTTATTATAAGTCTTAAAATGATCCTAAAACACCATAGTGTAAAAAATAATTTTCTATAGAGTCTGAGTAGTTCAGACAGTTGAGCATCTGACTTCATCTCAGGTCATGATCTCATGGTTTTGAGTTCAAGCCCCGCGTCGGGCTCGCAGCTCTCAGTGCATAGAGCCTGCTTCAGACCCTCTGTCTCCCTCTCTCTCTGCCCCTCCCCCATTCATGCTCTCTCTAAAACATAATAATAAATAAACATTAAAAAATCATTTTCTAAAGCTTAATACACAGGTGAGCATAGTTAAAGGACACCAGTTTGGAATCAAAATCTCTTGAGCAAGTTACTTTCTAAGCCCCAGTTTCCTCATCTATAAAATGGGAAATAATAATGACAATACTTACGTCACAAAATTGTCAGGAGAAAATGATATACTGCATTAAAATGTTTATTTAGCATAGTGCATGACATAGCAACTATTTAGAAGTATAGCTATTATTACTGTAATTTCTACTGTTACTACAAAGCTGGAATAGAGAGTATCTTTTATCCCATCCACGGGATTCTTACCAAATTCTAGTAGAAATGACTGCTATGGCCCAACATTAATCACAGATATAAGGAACTTGGAGTAAGGAATCACTCGAGGAAGCCTATTTCCCTGGGATAGCCAGATGTTAATGTTTTGACTTAAGCGTCAATGTCAGGCTTGCACTATTTGTCCAGTAATCTCTGCACTTAGTCATACATATTTCCAGTTTTCCTTCCCAGCTCATGATAGGCTTACACTTCTCCATCCACTTTAGTTAGATGTAGTCACATGTCTTGTATTAGTCAGTGACATGTGAGCATAAGTGCTATTTATCACTTCCAGGAAGAAGCTTCTAAGAATCAGGATGTGAGTGCATCCCTTGGCAATCGGTGGTGGTAGAACCAGAGAAATGGGGGCTTCATCCTTAGGCCTGGGTCTTGGAGTAAAGGCAGCACAGAGATGGTCTCTCCACTGACCTGCAATGGACATGTAGTGGGTGGGAGTGAGAAATAAGCTTCACTGTCTTAAAACACTAAGATTTGGGGGTTGTTTGTTACCGCAGTATAACCTAGCCTATTTATCCCTTCACATTCTAGAGGAAAAGTATGTTATTGGTAACAGTGCATAAAATGTGTAGCTACTTGGAGACTGTCATTTTTAGTGACTATTTTGTGTGTGTGCGTGTGTGTGTGTGTTGTACATGATAGTATGTGAAAGCATCAGGAGATAGAGTTTTAAGTTAAATAGATGTACAAGTTTCCATTTAAATTTTATTTTAAAATAAGGTTTGTTCCCAATTTGTACAGAGGAAAACCAACATACCAAAATTACCAGCCTGTTCTTTTTTTTTTTTTTTTTTTGAGAGTCAACTATGATGCCAAAGTCAGGACTCTGAATTCTAAATTCTAAGCCCAATACAGTCATTGGAAAACGGTCCCTCTCACTGAGAGCTTACTCTGAATGGTGCCTTATGAGGCAAAGAATCTTTTTCATGGACTAAGCCCCACCCATGGTCTTTGTCTCCAATAAAGAAATGGTCTTCCCTAAGCCCTATTGTGACGTTCCAGTTATAAACACTGATACTTACTACATAGAGGGTCTTAAATAATATGTATTGGATGAATGAACAGAAGCAGTCCACAGTTTTTCCAAGTGTCTGGACTCTTTCATGTTTGCATTTAAAAAGTAAATGTCTTTATTTTGGACATCGATTTAAATACATCTTGGTATTAAGACTTACATTTATTCTTTTGTAACACTTTACAGGTGACCGATCACGTAACCACAGATTTAGGCTATTTTCTTTGATATTTTTTTAGTGCTGATTTCATTTCACTTGATTATTTCATTTGGGTCTCGAAAACTACATTATGAAATACCTTAATTATTTAAATTAGGAACAGATTAATTATCTCCAGTGTACAAACTCAAATTAATTTCATTATTAATCCAAGTTTTAAATTGATTAATCTTGGAACATTTAAGGAACCAAGCTGCATTTTTTTTTCATCCTTAAGGAGAAGGGCTTATTTGATTTGATGAATCTCTCTCCATCACACCAGTTATGCTAATAGGAGCGAGACATTTGCAAGAAAACTGAATAGCTTTTGTAAACCACCCAGAAACCTGTGTGTCTGGGGCTTCTGGGAGAATAATCTGTGAGTCATTTTAAAAAAACAAACACACTCATAATCACAGTGCATGTTGTTACCATGGTAATTAGGCCTGTCGAGTTGGCTCGCTTATGTTCCTGTCAAGGGACGAGGGGGAGAGAAACTGAGAATTCAGAGCTTGGACTATCAGCTTCTATTTGCCTACTGTAAGAGAGAGCTTAGGGGGGATCTTGAAAACACACTGGCATAGTCATCCTAAGAGGGGAGTGAAGAAACTGGCACATCTCCGTTGTTATTGAATATAAGTTAGCCATATTAATGTCAGGTGTTGTGATTCACAGGGGGAGAAGAGGACCATTTGACATTCTATTGGGGGGGCAAAAAGGGGAAAATAGATCCTTTATCTGATATATAATTAGCTATAAGTCTCTAAGGTCTACCTGGGGAAGTGTTTTATATGCCAGCATACAAGGCTTTAATGATCTTCCAAAAGACACCACATACCACTGACATAACGTTATTGCAGAATCAAAGGATCCTCAGTGCATTATTCTAATATGGGTAGAGACTGGTTTCGTGAGGCCATTGTTTCAGAGCTGATCTCCAAGTGGATGAGCATCTTTTCTCTATTATATGAGTAGATATGACTCCTTTATCTTGGACAGTAATCTTATAATACAGGCCCATGGATCACAGAGATTAGGGAGGTTATGTGAGCTCTGACAAATCTGTTGCCACTCCAGAGGAAAGTAAAATCAAAATATAACACTTGTTTGATGGACAGTCAACAGAGTTATTGGACCAGTGGAATTACGGGAGGGAGGAGTCATTATGATTCTATATGGAGAAAAAAAACAACACCCTTAAAGGTATGAGTTCGTGCATATAAAGCTGCTTTTAAGAATGTTTCAAAGTTTACTTTAAGAAGTCTAGATATCCTCTCAAATGGATAATTATAATATGTTGACTAGTTTTATTTTTTTAGGGTATTCCTCAAGCAGACTTTAAAGCAGATTTTATTTAGAGCTAAACAACCTTTCCTTGTTAAAACTGTTTTTTCAAAAGGCTTGAAATAAAGTGCCATGGTGTGCGATGAAACGGTCATAGAAACTCAGGGAGTTTGTGTGTGGTGTTTGCCGTTGATAGGCTATATTAACTACCTCTTGAAACTGTGGCTTTCATTTTTTCTTTCATATATGGAGAGAAGTCACATGTGGCTTGAACTCCATCCTGTGCTATCTTAATTTTCTTAACATTATGAAACAATGCTTAACAAACTTTTTTTTCAGATAGTAATTCATGGTGATTATTGAAAATACTTATGTATTTCAATACTTACGTTGTTAGTTGAGCTGCATGTAACAGAGACTCGACTTCACTGTGGGTGACAGAAATTATTTCTCTTTCACATATTAATTCAGAGGTGTGGGTAGTCCAGGGTGGAAAGGTAGCTCTGCTCCCCAAGACCATCCAGGGACTGAAGCTTTTTCTATCATGTTAGTCAATCACTCAAGAGTGTTTCTCTTGCCTTGCGATCTAAAGTAGTAGCTTGCCCTAAGGATCTCACTTATCACCAGCAGGAAGGGACATAGTTGGAAAAGGGAGGGCATGGCCCACAAGTTGACATTTATCACTTTTGCAGCTGTCCCATTGAACTTTGTCTCATCGCTACAGTCCTTGCGGCAAGGGAAGCTGGGAAAAGTAGTTATCCTTGACATCTATGTTCCTAGCTTAAAATTCCATTATAAACACAAAAGAGAAGAGCAGATATTGGACATATCCAGCAATTTCTGCTACTTTCATTATCCCATAGATAATAGGATAGAAGAGGTAATATGCAGTTTACATTTTGATATATCTTCTCCCAACCATTTTCTAGAATAACCTATAACAGAAAGATTATCTATAATATTTATCAGAAAATAATATTTGTGATATACTAGAATATTACATACGAAAAATATAAAAAATGATTAGAAAAAATATATTTGAAACATGTATGTTACAAAATTAACTGAGGTCATACTATATGTAATTTTGTATTTTTTCACGTTACTTTATATGGTGTATATTTTCCCTTAACATTTAAATTTTTGTATGTGTTTTTTAAAAAAAGTTTTATTTACTTATTTTGAGAGAGAGCATGAGCATGAGAGGGGCAGAGAGAGACCGAGAAAAACCCACGCAGGCTCTCCACTGTGGGGCTTGAACTCACAAACCATGAGATCATGACCCGAGCTGAAATCAAGTCGGACGCTTAAGTGACTGAGCCACCCAGGCTCCCCAGTTTATTGTATGTATTGTTTCAAAGTTCCATCATGCCGAGTTTTTTACTCAGTAGGTTGTATTACTGGTATTTCATCTATTTCTAACACCTTGGTAAAAATTCTTTGTCTACATTTTGGATTTTTCAAATAAAGTCAAGGAGTGATATCACTAAGACAATGATTGAGGACATATTTGAGGATCTTGATAAGTAGTGCCAAACTGTTTTCCCAAGAGGCTGCTAGCATCAGTAATGCATAAGAGTGCTGGACTCCAAGCACCCTTGGGCAGGCTTGTTTTGCAAGCCCCACTAATCTTTGTTTCCATAGGGTTCTCTGAAAATAGGTTGTCTCTGAAAATAGAAGCCCTTGGCTTCTTTTATTTCTTTGCTGTCATTAATCATGAGATAATGCTTTCCTGATAAGTTTGGCTCATTTTAAAATATATGATCCCTTCTAGTCATCCGGGAGCTGGTTGGGTTGGCAGATGTGACAATCTTATGCAGTGTGAGATGTTTACAGACACTGATGCTCATGGGTCCTGGGACCCAATGTGGTTTTCATTCTGCATCCTCAGAAGTCACTGTGTCCAAGGGTATGTGTGTCTCTACTTCTAAACAGCCCACAGAAACTTTAGATACTAGTGATGCTTTTAGAATTGCTAAGCTGATCGCTTCTTGGCCTTTTGGCTAAGAACAAGTGTAGTATAATTGCTAAGCTGTCCAAATCTACCCTCTTCAAGGGCTAGATACACACAAATGGAACTGCAGCTCTGTCCAGAACACCTAGAGCATGAATCTTTTCTGCCTCCACCACTTTGTTCCTGTTGGGAGCAAATTGGGTTAGGTCAGGAGAAAGACTTGTTCTTAGTCATCTCGCTTAGTCATCTCTGTCACCAAGAACTCTGCTTTCCTCAGGTTCCCAAGCCGACTTTTGTGTGTTCATGTTTTCTTAGAGGCCAGGGAAGTTCACAAAGAAAGTCTTTTATTTTCACATTTGCTTCTTAAAAGAAAAAGGCTTAACAAAATGTTTCTGGATTCAGAAATACAAACCTGTGAGACCTTCAGCCCTTAGAGCTCTTCAGCCGTTACCACCAAACCCTATTTACAGAAACACTCATTTGCGTGTTCAGCTCTTATGTATCATGTTATTTTTCCTTTTTATAAAAAAAAAAAAAATACATTTTCCTCTCTGCTTTCTCAACAGCCCAGATCTGCCAGTGAGTCTCGGGCTTTGGGAACTCAAGAGGTAAGAACTATAAAATACTTTCTTCCAGGATCTTCTTAAATCTAACCATAACTTTAAGCAGAAAATAATATCTGAACTGATCCTACAGATGAATGCATTTGACATGTGATGTTTATCAAAAAGAAATATCCATAGAGGCTTTAGCAAAATTAACCTGACTTCTGGATTTAAGGAAAAGCTGGTTAGCCTTGATGATACTTAAAATCAGGTTTTTCACCCAGATTTTCTTATTCTCTTCTAAACACCTGAGATGGAGAGCCTTGAGGTCACAGCCTTAAAATGTATTCCTGTGACATCATGCATGATTAATCAACTGCAGCTATTGAAGACATACCCTGTGCAAGGCAGACATCGCAGTAGATTAGATCAGAGGAGACTAAGCCCTTTTCTTAACAGATAGGTTGTAGACATTGTAAGGGCTTTTTCCCAGCAGCAACAAACAATAACAAAAGGTCAATTTCATGCTGTAAGGGCTTCTTCTTAAAGAATCTAACTTGGCTTTTGAAAGTAGCTAAGCCATTTGATTCTGGTTGTAGACTTGAAAGGTTGCCATATTGCTGACACAGGTGATAATGTGATTGTCAGCCCCAACCAATAGTCAGCAACTTGGATTTTTTTCCCCTATTCCCTTATTTTATTTTAAGTTTACTTATATTGAGAGAGAGGGAAAAAGCGAGAGCGAGCACGAGCGAGCATGCAGGGTAGGGGCAGAGAGAGAAGGAGAGAGAGAATCCCAAGCAGGTTCTGCACTGTCAGCATGGAGCCCGATGTGGGGCTCGAACCCACAGACTGTGAGATGATGACCAAAACCAAGAGTCTAATGTTTAACCAACTGAGCCACCCAGGTGCCCTTTCCCCTATTTTAAAATTTAACCTCGTTAGGAACATTTCAGGCATATTCCAGAATAGAATAATATAATGAACTTCCATATCTCCATCACTCAATTTCCATAACTATCAGTTCATGGACAGTATTGTTTTATTTATCCTGCCACCTGTTTCTCTTTGCCCATTGGATTATATGTCAGTGGCTTGCATTTGGTTGTTGGATGTTTAATTATTTATTTACATAACTATTTAGTAGTTGCAGAAAAGTGCTAATAAAAAATACTGACAGTTTCCTGGAGCTAGTCTTTCATCCGTTTAATATTTATTCAGCAAATATTTAGTATTTTCTAGTATTAGAAACTTAGGATAAGACTCTCTAATCAAGAGCGTATTAGAAGAAATGCCTGTATAGGTGTGTTTTTAAGATCATATATAGCTTTTACTGCCCCATAGTGAGGTTCTTTTGGATTTAAGTACTTAATATCTTGCAAGTGAATACTGAGCCATCCCTACATTGTACCAAACACAGTAGCCCCCCTTATTTGTGGGGGATATGTTCCAAGACCCCCAGTGGATGCCTGAAAAGACACTCATACTGAACTGTATATATATTATGCTTTTTCCTATACATTAATATCCATGATGGAGCTTAATTTACAAGTTAGGAATAGTAAGAGACTAACAACAATAACTAATAATAAAATAGAACAACTATAACAATATTTTGTAATAAAAGTTATGTGGATATGATCTCTCTCAAAATATCTTATTGTACCGTTACTCATTCTGATGATGGGAAATGATAAAATGCCTACAAGTGCGATGAAATGAAGTGAGTGACACAGCCACTGTGGTGAAGCATTAGGCAGAGAATCACCTGCTCCCTCGTGGTTGACCAAGAGCCACTGGAATCGTGGAAAGCAAAATCACAGATAAGGCCAGGACTATCGTATTGTTAGTAATGAAGACCCTCTTATAAGTATCTCATGTCCTCTGATGTTTGTGTTGATTTCTTTCATGCTAATGAATGTAGTTAAATGTTTCAAATCAATCCAGGCAGAGTTTCTCAATGGGAGTTACTGGCGTGTTGAATGGGACAATTCTTCATTGTACTTTTTGGTGTTCCTGTCCTTGGCTCACAAGAGGCCAGTGGCATCTTCCAGTCATTGTGAGATCCAGAGCACCCTCGGGAGACATCGGGAACTACTGTGTCTTTGCACACCACGTAGAGAGGGTATTTGTCACTTTCCATTCTCGCAAGCATTTTTGCCTCATGTAAAATGACTGATTTCAGTTATGCTCAGTGCTTCCTTATGTAAGTGGTCCCTGTGCTAACAAACTAAAGAAAGAAACTGAACAAAGTAGACATGTAAAGAAAAATAGTGTTTTGCACTGTTGGAGAGATTTTGAGTATATTTACTCTAGTACCAAATCTGATCTGTTTTTTAAAGTCTATACAGAGAAGCAAATTAAACATTGGGTAAGAAATGGTCAAATATTGGGGTTTAAAGCAAAATACTACCAAGGTAACTTGAAAAAGCAGCAACAATGAAGGAAAGCAGCAACAATGAAGGATTTAGTTCGTTTCCTGTTTGCTATTGTAACAAATTATCACAAACTCAGTGACTTAAAACAATACAACTTTATTACAGTTCTGCACATTAGGTTCTCTTGGGATCTCACTGGGCTAAAAGTAAAGTACTGACAGAGCCACCTTCCTTTCTGGAGGCTCTAGGAGAGAATTCTAGAGTCTACCTTCCTCTATCTTCAGAGCCTACAACTATTTATGCCTTCTACTATATATCTCTTAATTCTGAACTCAGATAGAAAAGCGCCTTTGATTTTAAGGACCCCTGAGATAAGGTTTGGCCCACTGGCTAATCCAGGGTACTCTCCCCATCCGAAGGTCCTTATTTTAAAGTAAGGTTACATATTCACAGGTTCCAGAGGTTAGAACATGGACCTGTTTGGAGGCTATTATTCTGCCTACTGCAAAGTAAAAGAGGTTAATTGTACAGAAGAGTGGAAAGACGTAAGGTAGCAGAGGGGGGATTATTTAACATTCCACTGTGTAGGGTTGAGCTGGAGTTAGGGGTGTTGAACCGCTGAAGCAAGTTCTTGTCTTGACTCTAGAAATCCTGTATTATAGGTATAGGCCCTGAAGGCTTTGGGTTTTCTTAGAGTATTTGGCATTAGATCTAGTGGACAGATTGAAGACCCACAGCTCCTTTCTTGGCCAGACCTTTTGGTACTATGGGTGTGGCCTCTGGAGGGTATGCTGTTCTTGGAGTTTCTCCAGCTCTGGGGAGTTTGGCCAAGGTGTGCAAGTTCCAAGGTCTTTGAATAGTACCAAAGACATGTGAGATTTTTATTTTATGCTGTTATGTCTGCATGTCATATTATGCTGTATTTATTAGGCTCTAAAATGTGGAAATTGGAGGAAAAAATAACATCATATTTTAGAACCTCATTGAAGTGGTATTTCTTATAGCTAATTTCTAAGTATGGTTTAATTTCCATAATCTATCAGGTAGGTCATCCCCACAAAGTAAGAAACCATTTCCTGCCTAGTGAGTGAAATGGACCACTGGGTTATTTTTTGAAAATCCTCTCTGGTGGACAAGGTAGCTGGACATTTTTGTTGGGGATTTTAAAATTTTTCAGCGACTTTTTGAGGCAGGCCCCCTCTCTAATTACTTCTAGACACTTCAGCCATGCAGATCTGAAGACCAAACCTAGGGCTAGCAATAGGGTAACAAACCATCCTGATTTGTCTATGACTGGGGGGTGTCCTGGAACATAGAACGTATAGTGCTAAAACTGGACCAGTCCTGGGCAAATCGGGACACTTGCCTCCCCCCACCCCCCATCTGTCAAACAAATAACTCTAGTAGAAACTAACTGTCATGTCAATGAATTACTAAAATGGAAAATTTTTTAAAGATTTTATTTTTAAATAATCTCTATACCTATCATGGGGCTCAAACTCTTAACCCTGAGATCAAGAGTTGCACACTGCACTGACTGAGCCAGCCAGGCACCCACAAATAGAAATTTTGATTGAACTAAATAATGACAACAATTCCCAGGGTTTGGGGTAAAGATAGGAGTGAATCTAACTGTTGGAAAATCTGATTCCACATATACATGTTTGTCCAAACCAACTTTAATAAAAAAAGAAGAAAGAAAAACTCTCAGATTCGGAACTCAGAAGAACCTGTGACATGTAGGAGGTGCTACATTTCATGGCCTTCCCCAGTGGTACCAGCACCCTCCTACATGATGCCTCTGATGAGCCCATCTTTAATAACTTTGTTACTGAAGTGACCACAGTGCCTCACTGCTTCTTTTTCAGCACATAAGCACGTATGAAGATGATAAAAACCCAAGTGTGTCAAAGCAACCCAGGGCTCTCTTAGTTTGAATCCTGTCTTCTGTCTGACAGAATTGAACTTGCCCACCTAAGAGATAGCTTAGACTGTTCAGAAATAGATAAGGATTAGGAAGACTCTCTTGAGTGCTTGAGGGGAAGGGATTGGAGTGGATGCCGTGCTGGAGTCTTACCCAGCTCTTGATGCTTCCTGACTTTCCAGCTTTAGAGTGTGAATTACTTACTGTGACCCAAAGTAGCAGCATCTGGGTAAAGACTCTTGCTCAGTCCTTCCTCCCTGCTTCCATAAAACATGGCGCCATGTTAACCATAGCAAGCCAGTCTGGGAAAACTGGAATACTGAAGGTCCTGGGGTCTCTTATTTTATGTTTCTGTGACCTTTATTTGGATATTTTTGTTTTCTAAACCAATGGGACAAAGAGGATGGTAAGTGTTCTTGAAAGAACAATAAATTAGCTTTCCCAGAACAGGCATTTGACTTTCAGGAGCAGGCACTTTTTTTTTTCTTTTTTAAAATATGTGCTTAATTGTTCCCTATCTTCTGAACTTTCCTTGTTGATAAGTACAAGGAATTCTCTTTCATTATCTTTTTTTTTGTTTGTTTTTTTATCACAATAGATTGAATACTATCAGTCATGGAGGTAGGATCTGGGTTTCTGACAAGGATTTGTCTTGGGTAGAACTGCAAATAATTTTGAGATCTTCCTCAGCCCTTCTTTGGGTTCCTTCTAGGATAACCAAACCTGGTTTCGTTTTGTTAAGATTAGCATCATTTCAACTTCAGACCTGTGCGTGCTGAGTTTTTGTGAATCAAATTACAGAAGAAGTGAAACATACCAAACCATTATGCTGTCATTTAAACCCTGATTTCTTTTATTCTTTGCCAGAGAGACATTAGACAGCAAATGTAAATAAGAGGTCCAGAGGACTACTCTGGGTGCAGGGTTCTTTGGGGGTAATAGAAATGTCTTAGAAATAGAGAGAGGTGATGATTGCACAGCATTGTGGGTGTACTGTATGCTGTGGAACTTGAAACAGGTTAATGGTTAATTTTATGTTACGTGAATTTTACCTAAAAAAGCTTTTTTCAAGTGAAAAAAGACAGCTTTTCCCTCTTTTTAAATTCTGGAAGACGTCTTAGCCATTTTAACATACTCATGTTAAATTTCCAGACCAAAATTCTGGTTGTATCCTGCCCCATTACTCAGAGAAGATACTTAGACTTAAAAATATCTGCAAGGCAGGCCTAATGAGGAAACTCTCAAAAGGGTGAAGGAGGAACAATTTTGAGAGTTAAGACAGTAGTTGTTTATTAAGATGTATAGTTTTTGTTACTAGATTATAGACTGGCCTATACTTTGCAAAGTCGATCACTATTATCAATGTGGTTTTTCAGTTAAATAATTTAAAACATTGGCCTCTCTTCTATCTTTCATGGGATAGAACTTGTGTCAAGTAGGTTGGACCCTTCTTTAATATCCTGTGGTGGCAGACTGCAGCTGGATATGATAACACAGGAAGAGTACAGATGTGATAACTTTGATGAAATGTGAGCAAGGTAACAAATTTCAGATACAGAAATACCTTTTATTAAAACATCTTAGATATCCCAAGGCCTGTCATGTGATCAAAGTCTGATGGGGACTTGTTTTAAGGGCTGCTTACATAAGGGTTCACACAATCCTTGGTTTAATTATAAAGCCTTTAGGTTTTTCAATTCCTTCTAGATTTAGAGGCAACCATTTTGACCTTTCCACAGAGATGTAACTAGGCAACCAGTAACAGCACGTAGCCAGTGCACACCATCCAAACTTCATAGCTGTTGCATCATTTTTAAAAAATACCACTTAAAGCAGTCTTTTCGCTTTGGCATATGCTGCCGTGTAACCTTTAATTTCTTAGAAAATATCATGTAAACCCCCAACTGTAAAATCGAGTGGTTCCTAGAAGCCCAGCCTCCTCTGATGTGAATAAGGAAGTGAGCCTACATGAACAGCAGTAACAGAGTTGAGAGGCAGCTGCATGCACTGTGCTTTATGATTGGGAGTTAAGGCAGTGTTCATTTTTGGTGTCTGAACGTGTAAGAGTTGAAAATTGTATGCTCAGGAGGTGGCATTGAGCATTCCTCGCAATACGATTAATGGAAAACATGTATAGTCACAGAGATGAAAGTTGGCTTTGATTCTAGTGAAGTTGATTTACTTTGCTGGATAGGTGGTAACTACTTTGATCAATAAATGAGAACTTGCTGAAAGCTTTTTATGTGTCAGACACTAGACTAAGTATATACTGTATTCCTTTTCTGTGATGTGATAACCATGCTTTAAATTTAGTTCTCTTTATCATGAAAGAAATATATGTGTAAGATTTTTAGAATTCAAGTAGCAGAGACCGGCATTAAATGAAAAAAAGAAGTTTCTTTCCAAATGCTAATTTCTAGTCCCACTCCTTGGAGGTAACCACTGTTAGTAGTTTCTTGAGTGTCTTCCAAAATGTTCCTCTTTTGGTTAGTCTCTGTTGAAAAGGTAAGTATGATAAGTGCCATTAAACCATCTGTCAGTATGCTTTTCTTCTGGACTAACTCTTTTAATCTGGAGACACTACTTGATACTTCTTTTTGAAATGTGCCTTCTAAAACCGAAAGAGTAAAAATGTCAGCACCAAAGTGATGCCTATAGGGCATGGTTGGCGGGGGGTGTCGTAAGCTGAAGAATGTTACTGTGTCATTTTAGCCTCCCTGAAATTTACATACAGAGCTTAAGTTTATTACTTAAGGTAGCTCTTCATAATTTTCAAAGTCATCTCAAGTACATTATCTCCTTTGATCCTTTAAAAAAATTTTTTTAATGTTTATTTATTTTTGAGAGAGAGAGAGAGACAGACAGACAGACGCAGAGAGAGAGAGAGAGGAAGACACAGAATCTGAAGCAGGCTCCGGACTATGAACTGTCAGCCCAGAGCCCAGCGCGGGTCCCGAACCTAGGAACTGTGAGATCGTGACCTGAGCTGAAGCCAACTGAGCCATCCAGGCGTCCCTGCCTTGACCCTTTTGGTGACCCTGTGACGTAGGAATTGTTTATGTTACAAAGGAGGAAGCTGTGGTTCTCAGAGGTTAAGTAAGTTGCCCACAAACGTAGCTGACGACTGACAGGTTGAGGACTAGAACCTGAGTCTAGTCCAGGTTTTATTCTGGAGCCAGACTACTGGTAACTGTGAGGAACAAAGAGGCACGTAAGACCTTTGAGGCTCCTGCTGTGATAGGCTGTGCGGTAAAGTAGAAGGGTGCTGGGCTTGCACTTGGAAGATCTGGTTATGAAGTCATTCTGATTCTGCCTGGGGCAATTTATTTTATGTAGTACATAGAAATTAGGGTGGCTGGCTTTCTGCTCACAATTTCCTCACTGGCTCTGTCTACTCCTGTTTTGTTTGTTTGTTTGGGTAATACTGGCCACAAGGGTGGGGACTTGACCCAAGCTGGGGAAGCCACAGTATTTCATCCCCAGACCACAGGAGTCAGTTCAAAGGGTGGACATGTGGCCAAGCAGGGCCCAATAGGTTCTTCCTCTGGGATATTCCAGCTTAAGCTGAGGATGACGTCCCATCCTTTCTCATCTCTAGGTAGTAAGAGTCATATAAGGCCAAGTTTCAGTCTGCTGAGAGAATGAAGTCTGATGCACAGAGGAGAAGCAACAGAGAGAGAGCCAGATAGATAAAAGGAAAGGAGAGAGCTCACTAACTATTGGAGTCTATGAATTCAATTGATGTGAGTCAATACATTTTAATTTCCATTTTTTACCTAAGCTGATTCAAGTTGCTACAGAGACTTCTGGGTGGTATGTCTAGGTGTTTTCTCATCTGTAAAATGGAGGCTGTTAATATTTGCCCTGTCTATATCCAAACTGCTCTAAAGCCTAGTGGAGATAATGAATTGGAAAATACTCTGTAAATTGTAAAAGACTGTACAAATGCAACATGGTGTTATTCATTGATACGTTGTATTGACTTAGGAAAAATCAAAAGCATGAATTTACCACTCATTTGGAAAGTAAGAAGTGAGGACTTTGTAAGAGCCATCTGGTGTGATGCAGAAGTAAATGGAAGCTCCCAGAGTCCTTCAGATTTTTTTGAGATCTTCTTTCAAATACTCCTAAGTTCTTATAGACACTCATAATGAACACTAGGATAGATCTCACCTTGCTGACTCAGTTAATTCAAGGAGTTTCTCTTTTCTGAGTGTAGCTATAATCTACAGGAAGCACGCACAGTCACACATGCCCACGTGCACCCGAACCAGGGTAAGCAAAGCACCCTATTGATATCTCAATATTTTAGCTTTTTTGCCTAAAAGATCTTTACAGATTTGTGCTACATAACATTTTGCCTTAGAGAAGAATCTTCTTAGAGAAGAATCATCAAAGAAAGTCACCTTTAAAGTAGTTATTCTAGTTACAGAATTTTCTTCATTTGGGAACAATATAGTTAATTCTGGAGACAGGAGGTTAGTTGTTTTGGGCTTAGATGGGATCAAGATCCATATTTTTCTTTAATGGTTTTTATATCTTTGGTATAAATCCTCAGTAATCAAAATCTGCTTGAGATTATAATTTATGTATGACACAGGAAGTGTCACCTCACTTTCATAGCATTTTTTACTATATATGATAATACCTCTCAATGAAGGAAAACAGATGGTACCTCTGAAATCTGCTCTTTTTCTCAGATTTGCCATTTAGGCAGTTTTTATTGTAGCAAACATCTTTCTTCATATTGATCGTTAGAATTCCCCAAAAGTGGTGTAAAGCCTCAATCTAAGTAATGTAGCATATGCAGAAATGTTGAAGGCACCATGGAAGTATGACTTATAAGCACAAGGAAAGGATGACATAGCAACCTGAAAATGTTTTACATCTCCCACATTTTAAAATCCAAGAAATGCACCCACTGCCTTTACTGTATGCTTATAAATCTTGTGACTAGGTCTTTGCCTTACAGCTCGTGAGTGCCGTAAGTTTGAATCAGAGCTGTTTAGCTCTCCATTCCATGCCTCATCTAGCCCTTGTTTGTTTTTACCTGGGCTTGATATCACCCCCATGAATGTCAGTGTTTTCATATAAATCGAGGACTTGGAATAAGTTCATTTTCTGAAAAAGGCATACTCTTAGCCCTGAGAAAATGTCAGCCGTACTGGGAAAAATTAGCATCCTCAAATCAGTTAATTTTAGGAGAGCTTAATAAAGAGAGTATTTACAAGCATGTGGGCAGAGTCTAGGGAAAGTGCACTTCTCCAAGGCCCCTTTACTATCTAGCAGTCTGAAGGGATGAGGGTTGGGAGGAGAGGCCTCCTGAGTGAAGCTGTAGCCTCCAGGAAAGACGTGGAGCCAGATTATAATGACCTTGGAGGCAGAGATCCCAGGAAACCTGTGCGCCGAAAGGATCCTTTCTCCCTCTGAATCTGCTTGTGCTCCCCATTGACCAAACCCAACTGGAAGACAAAGAATAAGAAAGTCTGCTGCTGAGTTCATATGATTTAGTTTCCTGGGGCTTGGAGCTTGGTGGAACAGGATGGAGAATGGGTCTGGAGGGGCAGAATGGAAGATACCTAGCACAGAGAACCTTCGATGGCAGTCGTGCGTAAAAGAAATGGCACCCTTTCCTTCCCCAAATGTAACTATCTTATAAAAACAGTTGTTTTAACCAAGCTGTGTTTTTTCATTAATTTTACTTAATCCAGAGCATAGCCCGTGTTCAAATGGGCCCAAGTACGTTAGTAGCATTTGGACGATATTCAGCTGTTTATGTGGCGAAAGACGTTCTGGAGGTTATACAGAGGTGAGAAAACCACCCTGTCCGTGTCCCATATAGAGAGAGGACGGCAACCTCCACCTAAATTTTCATGCTAGGGGTAGCCAAAAGGGGATAGATGCCTCAGAGCTTTGGAGAGTTCCCATTCTTGGACCCACGTATTCGAAAGAGTGACCTATCGTCCCTGTGAAGTACAACACTCAGCTAGTGGGTTGAATGGCTACTTTTTGTTTTGTCCAGCTTGCTTTTAATCTCAGATAAATTATATTCACTTCTTTGACCCAGGGACCAGGATTGCTTGCCTTGGTCTAATCCAGATGAACTACTCTGACCCACTGAAAATGAATAAATCAACTGACTTGGCCAAATCCCCATCACTGGAGAGGTATTCGTGCTAGCATGCAGTGATAGGCAAAAGAAAACACATTTGGGATATACTACTGTAAAGCATAAATCTCTTCTGTGGGCCAGAAAACTCCCTGACTTGGGAAATGCTGGGACTCAGAGATTCCAAAAAAAAGAGTTGGGTCTGGAATAGGAAGAGTGAGTGGCAGTGTGGTATAGAGAAAAGAACATGGGTTTTGGGGTTGAGAATAAGAGATCTCAGTTTCATACCGACAGTGGCCCCTTTGGCAAATTATTGAACTCTCTCAATTTCAACCTTCTTTGTGTATAAAATCAGAATAATTTGACTTATTACGAGATTGATTAAAACCGTATATGCAAAACAAAAACTGTTTTTCACACAGTAGTCATTCAGATACTTCTGGGGGGTACACTCACCTATTAAAAAATAGTTTCTTAACTACTTTATTGAGGTACAGTTGACGTATGATATAATTGATATACAGTAAGTGATGCATATTTAAAGTTGAGTTTTGGGGCACCTGGGCAGCTTAGTCAGTTAAGCATCCAACTCTTGATCTCAGCTGAGGTCATGATCTCACCGTTTGTGAATTCAAGTCCTGCATCGGGCTCTGTGCTGACTGCCTGTGGGGCCTGTGTGGGATTCTTCCTCTCCCTCTCTCTGCCCCTCTCCTGCTCACATTGTCTCTGTCTCTCTCAAAATAAAAATTGAACTTAAAAAAATTAAAACGGGTGCTTGGGTGGCTCAGTTAGTTAAGCATCCAACTTCGGCTCAGGTCATGATCTCAAGTCCATGAGTTTGAACTCCATGTCGAGCTCTGTGCTGACCACTTTGAGCCTGGAGCCTGCTTCAGATTGTGTCTCCCTCCCACTCTGTCCCTCCCCTGCTCATGCCCTGTCCCTCTCTCTCTCTCTTAAAAATAAACATTAAACAGTTTTTTAAAAAAAAATAATAAAGTTGATATGTTTTGGCCCAATACACCTGTGAAACCATCGCCACAATCAAGGTCATAGATGTTTCCATCCCAAAGTTCCCTTATACCCAGTAGTTGTCTTTCCTCCCCATCCCCATCTTCAGTCAGTCACTGATCTGCTTCTGTCACTCTAGAAGAATTTGCATTTTCTAGAATTTTACATAAATGTAAATACATAATCATCTTATGTGTTTTTTCCTGGCTTCTTTTACTCAGTATAATGATACAAGACACATCTGTGGTGTAAGGATCATTAGTTTGTTTCCTCTTGTTTCAGAGTAGTGTCCTATTGGATTGGTGTGCCACAGTTTGCTCACCCATTAGAGGATACCATTCAGTTATGTTTTGTTTCTCTTTCCCTTCTTCTTTCCTCATTAAGACCATACGAAAAAATTCTCTCGTATTCCATGTTACCATAGTTGACATTTCCATTAAGATCCTCCGGAAGTAGCGTGGTTAATAACACCTGGGGATAAATGCAGACATAACAGTAATGGTGCTTATTAATCCCTGGCTTAGGTTGATTCTGAGCTGAAGCTCAGTTCTTTCCACTTCCTCGGCTTTCTTTTGCTCTTTAACAGAAATAAGCAACCTGGAGGAGCCAGCCTAAATGTCCATTAACTGCTACCTGGATGAACTTGTGGTATAGTCATATAATGGAATATCATTTGCATAAAAAAGAACAAAATACGGATTCATGCTTACATTGTGGATAAACCTGGAAAACATTATGCTAAGTTAAAGAAACCAAGCACAGCAGGGCTGCCTGGGTGGCTCATTCGGTTAAGTGTCTCTTGGTTTTGGCTCAGGTCATGATCTCATGGTTCGTGTATTCAGGCCCCGTGTCCAGCTCCTTGCTGGCAGTATGGAGCCTGCTTGAGATTCTCTCTCTCTCTTTCTCTGTCCCTCCCTTCTCAAAATAAATCAATAAATTTTAAAAAACATACAGGCCGCATGTTATATGGTTCCATTTATTGAAATGTCCAGAATAGGCAAATCCACAGAGACAAAGTAGATCAGTGGTTTCAGGGACTGGGATGGTGGAGGGGGAAATGGGGAGTGACGGCTAAAGAGTATGGGGTTTTTTTGGAGGGTGATAAAAATACTGGTGATAGTGCTGATAGATGCGTAACTTAGAATACTCAAAGTTACTGCACTATACACTTTAAAAGAGTGAATTTTATGCTATGTGTGTTATATTTCAATAAAGCTGTTATTTTAAAAAACAATCTGTAAAACTGCACAGGGAAAAAAGTTCAAGGGCAGCAGTTAATTTAATTTGCTTTTTTTAATTTGCTAAAGCAACACATAAAGCTATTTTCCTCATTGGTCATGATGTACCCATATTTCTAGGTCTTGAGCACAACGTGGAACTTTCTAGCATTAGGAAGTAAAAACTGTCACATCTGTAAAGAAGTCATATTTTGGAGGCAGTTCGGTATTGTATTGTTTTAGTTTACTTGAGATGATAAAGAGCCTATAACTGCATTGACATTTTTGTCTTGCAGTCTTTTCCTTTCCTTTTAAAAATAACATGTGTTCAGTTTGTCTAATGACCCTTTCCTCTGGCCTTAGTTAACTAGACGCAGGATATCCTGTCAGTAAAGCATCTTAGCTAAATCAGATTATTTACCAGACCCCTAACAGCAATAGACAGAACAGAGTGAGTAAAGTAGAAGTCCAGATATTCGGAATAATCCTTGGAAAGGAAAAGAAGCCAGTAGCTCAGAGTTAGTAGTGATTCATTCAGAGGTGTAACTTTGATTTCAAGCAGCTGTAGAGGATGGGAATCAAGACAGACTTCCTCCCTTTCTAATTGCCTTCCTTTACCTGGTGAAACACCGCCTTATTTAGAATGCTCTTAGCGGCTCCACTGCTGTGAATCAGGACCGACATTGCAATGTCTGGAAATAGAGTTCCAATGGGTCTAGTCCCAGTAAGTCAGTGTTTCCTAGGTACTCGCAGTTTGTAGTGGACAAAAGACATTTTTTTTCCTGCTCTCAGAATCAATAGCCATGGTTTGAGTTTTGATGTCATTTGCTTTAAATCATGATGTGAATGAAAGATAGTAACCGAGAGTCAAAGTAGAACCCATGTAACTCTACTCAGGATTGTTACCTTTGTCTTTTGCTGTAACTTAGCTAATGAAGTTTTCCCAAGGTGACGTGGTTTTTATCTTGGGCTTCCTCTTACATCTGTCCAGCTTCTGGTGCACTGCAAAAAATTGCATAAGAGAATTTCTGTTTTACCTTGGCCCTGAAAAAAGATGGCTCGCAGGGATGTCCATTTGTTTATGTATTACATCCCTTCATTCTCGAAATACATGCAGGGATATATTATATCCATTCGTTCTAGAAATATATATAAGAGTATAGTATATCCATTGATTCTAGAAATATATCCATTCATTTATGTATTAAGCATCTGTAATGTAAATATGCCTGGAAGATATTTAAGTGACTTCTCCAGTAGTTGGACCAGCTTTGTAGCCATAAGCAGACATTGACCTAGATTCTGTCCCTATGTGTGCGTGTGTGTGTGGGTGAAACATACCATACATCAGAATACATGCATGTATACACACACTCACGCTAAAGACTAATAAAATAAGCACACATCTATTTCCCCATCTTTTTCCTCCCTAGCTTTATTGATAAATATCACGTTGAAAGACTCCTATTTTCTTATCACTGACCCTTTCCTCCTTTCTCCTCATTCCTTGAAACCATAATCTGGGCTTTTAATTTGTCATTCCCCTGCTTTTTTAAAATTTTTATTTTTTTTTATTGGTTAGTATTGCCTGTTTCATGCTTTTTCTCTTATTTGGAATTTATTCTGCATTATGTTTTGAGATTTCTGCAGGTAGATGTCTTTGGTTATTTTCACCACTAGTATTAGTTAGTAAATCAATATTGTTCTTCTACTGTATGACATATACCCCGCATTATTTATCCATTCTACCCATTTGGGTTGCTTCCAGCTTCTCGCTTTCATGAAAAAGCTGTTGTGCACACTCTGTACGTGTGTCCTCGTCATCATCCAGGGGTTTTCTAGGACATGTGCTTTGCAGTTCAGTTGCTGGGTCATAGAATATGCAATACTCAACTGTATTAGGTAATGCCAGATTGTTTTAAAGTGATTACACCAATTTATTCTTCATTAGCATGTAAAAAGTTCTTCATTTTATTGTTTCCCTTGTCAATACTTAATGTTCTGTGAATTTTCATTTTTACTAGTCTTGTTGCAAATGTATTCTGAAATTCTGTTTTTAAATAGCAAATAGTGGTTGGTGTTTTCACTTTGAACTAGCTTAGTGAAAGAGACAAGGAAATAAATTGGGTTTCATTTGCTACATTTGACAAAAGTAAACAGACTGTTGCTAGAGATTCTGCCCCTAGTTACAGGTCTTCAAGTAATATCGAGCCGGAGCATCTTGTTTCTTTTCTATTTTTTTAACTTAAATTTTCACTTTATTAGAGAGTTTTAATTTGCAAGTGTAACAAGTAAAACAGTGCAAAGGTATATGAAAAGTTGTTCCTTATCTCTCTGCTTCCCCAAATGACCTGGGCTGTATGATTTCACTTTTTTTTTCATGCTCATACATATGTAATAAACATATGTAAGGTTGTGACTAATATAATTGCCATTTTATTAGATGTATAAGCAATTGAATATCAGCCCAATCACACACACATATCAGCAGTTTCCGACAGTTCAATACCACATGCACGGATACTCTGTTTTTATAAGCATTACCATCAACTATGCTTTATGTGACAAATGTCACAGACATTCACCTGGCTCATTGATATGGATCTAAGTCACTCACGTTAATGAGTGCACAGTGTTCCCTGTACTGTCCTCCATGGAGTGAAATTAACATTGTCTCCTTTGGTTGTGGTTGTATTTCCCCTAACCAATGTCTTTATACACCAGGGCTTCACTCTGGTTGAGTTTCAAAGGGCCGGGGGGGCCATGGGGGAGGGGATGTTGTTGAGTCAGAGGGCACATGTATCTCAAATTTTAAAATATGGTGTCAGAATTCTTTCCAAAAGAGTTGTACCAGTTCAAGTTCCCATTAGCAAGTATGAAACTGTTTGTTTTCCATATTCTGGTGACCACTGAGTATTATTACTCTGCTGGGTAAAGAATGCTATTCTATTTTAATTTATACCCCATGAATTTTGTGACATTGAGCACATTTTCATATGCTTTTAGTGCTCTTTTGCATTTCTTCTTCTGTGAATTTTCATTTCTTTTGCCCATGTTTCTATAAAGTTATCTGACTCCTCAATTTGTAAGGGGCTTTTAGTTTATTAGTGATAGTATTGCTTTGCTCAACATGTTGCAGTTTATTCATTTCCCGGTCTATCATTTGCCTTTGATTTTGTTTATAGTCTCTTTTGCCATACAAAAAAGATGTTTTTTATATTTAGTCACCTATGTGTACCTTTTTCTTCATGGTTTCTAATCTTGTTTAGGAAGGTTTCCTTTATCGAAGGTAATATAAATATTCTCCTAACTCTTCTTCTAATACTTTTATTGATTTATTTTTATATGCATATATTACATTCCTCTGGTATATATTTTGTATATGGTGTCCAGCAGGAATATCTGTCAGGTAGGATTGCGTTAGTTTTGTTTTAGGTTGTAAAATACAGAAAAGCAACCAAGTCCTATTTCATTCCTTTTTCAGTATTTCTTGGTATTATTTGGCTTTTTTTAAATGTAAACTTTAAATTCATTTTGTGACAGTCTAAAAAGGGGGTGACAACCATTGAAGATTCTGATTAAAACTGTGTTAAAATCATATATTAATTTGGAAAGGACCAACTTTTTTTATAGTCTTTTTTCCCCATCTATGTCTCTTTGTTCCAGTCTTGTTTTATATCTTTCAAAAATATTTTACTATGGTTTTCTTTTCTTTTTTTAAGTTTATGTATTCTGAGAGAGATAGCCCCCACTTACACAAGTGGGGAAGAGCACAGGGAGAGAGAGGATTCCAAGCAGACTCCGCACTGCTAGCGCAGAGCCTGATGGAGGGCTCAATCCCATGAACTGCCAGATCATGACTTGTGCTAAAACCAAGAGTTGGATGCTTAATTGACCGAGCCACCCAGTGAAACCACCATAATGAGTTTCAAATAAATACTGAGCTTTTTTAAAAAAATGTGTTCCTCAATATATAACAGTTTTTGATTCTTTTGGAATTGGTAATTTGGTTAAGTGGCTAGATGCAAGATAAATATAAAAATGCATGGCCTTTCTTCTCTGGCTAAAAGTTATTCTCAGACTAAAATACAGAGAGTCCCTAGTTCCAGTCCCCAGGGACAGCTGTGATAAGCCTTAAAGAATATTAAAGAAGAGCTTTGTGCTACTTGATCTTATTCTGACTTTGCTAATGTGGGGCAACATCATCATAGATGGAGGCAGTGCTCTGAGCATTGTGGGGTTAAGCATGTTATTTCTTTGTTTGGTTCTGGATTAGCCAAGACATTCTTTTTTTTTTTTTAATCTTTTTTAAATGTTTTTTATTTATTTCTAGGAGAGAGAGAGATAGACAGCATGAACAGGGGAGGGTCAGAGAGAGAGGGAGACACAGACTCTGAAACAGGCTCCAGGCTCTGAGCTGGCAGTCAGCACAGAGCCCGACGCGGGGCTCGAACCCACGAACCGCGAGATCATGACCTAAGCGAAAGTCGGATGCTTAACCGACTAAGCCACCCAGGCGCCCCATAGCCAAGACATTCTTAAAAGTAGGATGTTAACAGAGGGGAAACTAATTACATTTCTGTTTTCTTTGAGACAACCGTCTGTTGAACAGAGGCTCATACGAAGACAAAATCTTAAGATATATGATAGATAAGAATATTACTTATTGGAAGAATTTTATGAATTAAAAAATATATATCTGCAGTGCTCCTGTATTTACTTTTAAAGAGTAGAATTTGCAAGTAGAAAGTTTTTACTTCTTAGAAACCAGTGGCCTAAGTAACAGTATAGATGTTCTACTTCATAGCAATTAAAATGTCAATGAAAGGGCACTTGGGTGGTTCAGTGGGTTAAAAGTCTGACTCTTAATTTTGGCCCAGGTCATGGTCTCACAGTTGTGAGATTGAATCCTGTGTCTGCTCCTTGCTGTGCATGGAGCCTGCTTAAGATTCTTTCTCTACCTGCCTCTGCCCCTCTACCACTTAGGCTCACTTGTGTGCATGCACGCTCTCTCTAAATAAATAGCCAGTGAAAATGTCTCAAAAATCTTCACTAAAATAACCTCATAGCCAAACAATTTTTTTAAAAAAAATAAAAAAGAATTTTCAAAATAACCCAACTAATTTTTAAATGTTGGAACTCCAGAGAACAATTATACAAGAAAAGAAAAGAAACCAAAAAACTTTAAAATTGTCCAATATAGAACAACCAAAAAGTCTCCACTGGAATTTAAAATATGACATAAATATACTCTAAATGATGATAAAAAAAATAGAAAGCCAGGAAACAAAGGCCATGTACTAAACATTGCAGTATCACAATTAAGGACATTTCTAGAAGTAGTTAAATTGACCCAGATAACTTCCAACTAGTTAAGTAGGGAAGTATGCTTATACTTATAAGCATACTTTGAAGCTACTCATAACTTCAAATCCAACATTAGATGGCTTAAGTAAACATGTATAAAGGTGACCACAAAGAATCATTTCTAGAATTGAGCACACTGTTGTAACATAAAAATAATACTGTAAACGGGCACCTGGGTGGCTCAGTCGATTAAGCATCTGACTTCAGCTCAGGTCATGATCTCACAGTTTTTGAGTTTGAGCCCCACATCAGTCTCTGTGCTGACAGCTCAGAACCTGGAGTCTGCTTCAGATTCTGTGTCTCCCTCTCTCTCTGCTCCTCTCCTGCTCTCACTCTGTCTCTTTCCCTCTCAAAAATAAATAAACATTAAAAAGAATCATACAGTAACTAGTTAAGCCAATAGAAGAAACACGTTTTAAAGAATCTACAGTCAAAGGTATGAAGTCCAGAATTGAATAAAGGCTTAGCCTATAAACGGATAGTAACATCTAGAGAAAAATATCAAGACATTACTTATAACATTTTCAAACTTCAGTGAGGAAGAAATCTTAAAACATCTGGAAGGAAGACCAGATAACATTCAAAATACTGATTGCAGATACAGCTGCAACTGAGACCATAAACTCCCCAGGGAAATGGAACATCTGCAGTTCCCTTTATGGAAAAAATTATCCAGGCAAGATGTCACTCATTTGGGAAAGCTAAAGAAAGATTTTCACATATCCCACCAACCCTAAATAGTCACTGACCTTACACTTTGGGTCCCAAACAGGAATTTGTTCTTATTCTGGCTGCCTTATCAACACTCAATATGAGAGACTAGAAGCACGAACTAGGAAGGATTAGTGCTTCTGACCACAGTCCGCTGCAGGATATGACTGTGATCTAAAACTTGAAGGGAGCTAATATTTAGGGAGCATCTGCCGTGTACCGGGGTCTTTACAGTACCCTATCTCACTTAATCTTCAATACCCCTGGTGGAATGACCCCCTTGCTTCAGATAAGAAAACAGTCTCTGGTTAAATAACATGCTTTGCTAAATGATAGTCAGAATTTGAATACATGTCTTTCTGAGTCCCCAAGAAAAGTAGAGCTTTCAGAAGAACAGTCTGAAAACAGAATGAAATAAGATGGAAAAGGCTACAGTCTATAGCTCAGATACTCTTTTTTACTCCTATAAAGAAGCTCAAGAATGTTGGGTTTTATAATGGCTATAACTAGAAATCAACAGAGAAATGAACTTGATGATTGTCACGATTGTGTGCATATATATGTGTTGGTGTACAGATTTGGTTTAGGTAGAGATAGTTTTATTCAGTACTTTCTTCCAAACATATTTCAGAAGAGATGGGAGTATATATATATATTAGTTAATACTAGTGTTTAGTTAATACCAGTGGCATATATTAAGAAAATATAAGAAATAGCAAAAATAAGAGGCAATGATAGATGATGGTCCATATATGACAGTCATAAGAGATATAACTTAATTATTCCACATGAAACAGAGGCACTTAAAACAAAAGGTCATATATTTAAATATAAGGTAGAAATGATATACATTAATGAAAATAATAAAGAGACTGGGAGTAATAATATTTGAGAACTAATATCACAACAGAGTGGGTAAAAGGGAAGAGTATTAGAAACAAAAGGAACAAGCAAATAATGTTGAAATGCACAAGTGTTGGTATTAGATTGGGGCTGCTTTGAGTGGTTTCATTGCAAGAGTGAAGGCTGTCTTATGCTGGAGTATTATGTGAGGGTTCCCACAGGCCCTCAGAGCCAGGGAACAGCTTCAGCCTCTTGTAATTTAGGTATCAGTGTTGTCTACCTCCTGGTTTACTCACATCAAGTAGAGTTAGACAGCCAGGCTTTAGCTGGACTTAGCTATAATAGAGTCAAACCTTTTGTTCACTTACAGATAGGAATTATATGAGTTTCCTTGGAGTGCTCCTCTTGGAGAGAAAGACACTTCCTAAGGTCAATGAACTGTGCAAGTGATTGGTCCTATAGCTAATGAGGTTGGAATTGGATATAGAAGTCAGGGTGGCCCCATTACACCACTCAGTGAGAGTAAGTGTGTGATGTGGAAAAAGGGTAATGTTAGAATTAAGAGGTATTGGCTGAGCGGGTTATACAGATGGAACCAAGTTTCCAGTCGAATCCATATGCTAATGGCAACTTCAAGGAGAGATGGATTGAAAAGTTTGACGAAAAAGTTATTAGGTGGGGGAATTAATGATCAGCTTTTCTTCCTAGGGGCATAAGCCTATCTGCAGCATTACCTGCCTTTCCCTGAGTAGATTACCAAGTAGTTTGGGATCTCTTTTCACCTGGCTCTGAGACGACAGGGAACTTCTTTGGTGAAAAACTAGTTGGCACTGAACATGGCTGCATAGACAGAACATTTTGGCCTCACCGTATTTGAGGCTACAGTCCCATAAGGTTAAAACTGCTGCGTGCCCCACAATGTGTTAAATGAATAATGTTTTAAAGGAAGGCAATGAGAAATAACGCAATAAGGCAATGAGAAAGGCAATGTTGCATAATAGCAACATTCTTTTCAAGCTCCACTTTGAAATGAGGCTGTCGGAAGGCAGGCCAATATGAAAGGGGCTCTGTCAACAGAGAGACCCTCTGACTCTGGATTTATTTAACACTCTTTGTCTCTTCTCTACAAGATTCTTGCTCTCTGGATATTGTTTTTCATTTATCTTATTTTCCATCTGTGGCTTGGACTTCTCAAGAAAATTGTCTCTGTCTTGTGGTTACATATGTTAGAGGCCACAGATTCTAGTTTACAGATCTCATATTCTGAAAATTTTTGAATGGTATCATTTCAACCATTTCCCCCAAGCTGCCTTTGAAATTAATATTATTGCTTACAAATGATGTGAAATATTTAAATTACACAGGAAAGGACAGATAATTTCTTTTTTTCTTAGTGGTTCTTTTGAATGACTTGCATAGTGAATTTTAAGGGTAGAAAGAGCTCCCGCATTTAGGTTTTGCTGCATCTCACATAGATGTGCACTGGGGTAGATACAGAAAGGAACACCACAGACTTGGCCAGGAGAAAAAAAATTACCCTCATAGTTCTTTCCTTGCTCCCTTATCCCCACTTAATAAAAGTGAAAAAATGCAATAAAGTAACATGAAACAAAGCTAAAAAGATCACTCATTAAAAACAAAGGAAAGAAAATTGTCGAAATAATAATGCCAGCAAAAACCCAATGGAACAAACAAAATCACCACAAAGGACAAAGGAAAGTCCTTTGTCTGAATTAAAAATAACTAAAAATGGTCTGATATGCAGTGAATACAAATGTGGGTTTCTTTGCAGAGCCCTCAGTGCTGTAACTTCGCAGCCCCTGAGATAGGGAACAACTTCCCAGACAAGTACTACCAAGTCACTGTCCCCTTTCTTCCTGAACAGTCCACTACAGTACCTGGACATTGTCAACTCTGCCATAAAGTTTCCTCCCCCCAATCCATGAGGATTCAGTGGAAATTAAAGAGGTAGAAATGTCAAGATCAGTAATTAATAAAGACCTAAGAGGTGCTGATGTATTTTTGCTTCAGCAGCAGTGAGAGATAGGAAAGAAAAAGAAGAAGCCTATTGGAGATGAAATCTCCAACTCTGATAGTACCTTGTTAACTTTCTGGAAACCCATCTCTGCTCTGGACCTGACCTTCAAGGACTTGTGTCCCAGCTTGTTTGAGACTCTCCCTGTCTCTGCAGTATACTCCTGGTTCTGACAGCTTGCTGACAAATAGGAGTTTGCTTCTGGGCTCTTTGGGGAAATCCGTGTTTTTCCTTGTCTCAGCCCATTTCTGCCCATCAGCTCTTGCTTGGCCTTGTCTCTGCCAAGATCCATCCATTTTTGGCTGAGCCCACAGACTCTGAATGAGCCCCTTTCCTGGGGCTCAGGCCATCCCCAGCCCACGACTTCGTTGGAACTGAAACAAGAATGGTACCAACAATAAGACAGAATTGTGATTTGTATCAAAATTAAGGGTAGAAAAGAGAAAATCACCATCTTGGGGTTTTTTTGAGGTTTCGTTTTTTGAAATTGTGGTAAAATACGCATAACGTTAAAGTTGACCATCTTAGCCATTTTAAAGTGTACAGCGCCATCATATTAAAAACATTCTTATTGTGTAACCATCACCACTACCCATCTCCATCTAGAACTCTCTTCATCTTGTAAAACTGAAACACTACCGATTAAACAATAACGCCCCATTCCTCCCTCCAGGGAGGAATCACCCTTCTACTTTCAGTCTCTATGAATCTGACCAGGTACCTCATATAAATATTTATATACAGTATTTGTCTTTTTATGATTGGCGTGTTTCCCTTAGCTTAATGTCTTCAATATTTATCCATGTTGTAGCATGTGTCAGAATTCCCTTTCTTTTAAAGACGGAATAATATTCCATTGTATGTATACACCACATTTTGTCGATCCAGTCATCTGCTGGTGGACACTTGAGTTGCTTCCCCCTCTTGGCTATTGGGAATAACACTGCTATGAACAAAGCTGGGCAAATATCTCTTCAAGACCCTTCTTTCAGTTCTTCTGGGTCTATACCCAGCAGTGGAATTGCGGAATCATATGGTAGTTCAATTTTTAAAGTTTTTCGAGGAACCACCATACTGTTTTCCACAGCAGTTGTATATTTTTTAATCAGGTGTTTTATTATTGAGTTGCAGGAATTTTTTATATATTCTGGATATTAACCTGTTACATGATTTGCAAATATTTTCTCCCATTCCATGGGCTGTCTTTTCACTCTGTTGATTGTGTCCTTGCTTCGCATTTTTATCTTTGATGTCATCTAATTTATCTGTTTTCTTCGGTTGCCTGTGGAAAGTAAACACTTTTTTCCTCAGACACATAAAAAGTTATAAAAAAAAAAAAAAAAGGCAGGGGCCGCCTGAGTGGCTTGGTTTGGGTGTCCGACTTTGCTCAGGTCATGATCTCTTGGTCCATGGGCTCCAGCCCCGTGTAGGGCTCTGTGCTAATAGCTTGGAGCCTGGAGCCTGCTTCGGATTCTGTGTCTCCCTCTGTTGCTGCCTCTCTCTGCTTGTGCTCTGTCTCTCTCACTCTCAAAAATAAATAAGCATAAAAAATTAAAAAAATAAGTTATAAAAATGAATTCTCTACTTGAACACATGGAAAGTTTCAATAAGAAGAAATC
This sequence comes from Proteles cristata cristata, assembly GCA_017311185.1. Taxonomy (NCBI): domain Eukaryota; kingdom Metazoa; phylum Chordata; class Mammalia; order Carnivora; family Hyaenidae; genus Proteles; species Proteles cristata. The sequence continues at coordinate 306,912 of JAESUZ010004393.1, forward strand.
AGAAATCATATCAGATGTTCCATTTGGTGAGCATAGTACATCTCACCCCAAAATGGCTACAATAAAGTACTCTAAAACTGAGTCATATATGAGCACTACAAAGGAAGAAATGCATCACTCTTAGGATTGTTTTATTTTTCATTTCATCTCTGGAACAGAGAAAACTTAACTAACTGGATACAAAAGTGAAGAGGCCTGCAGTATTTTAGAACAGGAGGCCACAAAACGGCAGTGATGTTTTGGAGAAGCTATAAATGGACAGGTGATTAGCATATGTCATTTGGTTAATTTCCTACAGTAAGCCTGGGAGAGAGGAGCTGGCATTGCCAGCTCACAGGATAAGGCGCAAAGCACAGGTACTGAGTAGCAGAGCTGGGATGGGAACCAAAAGCCTGTTTTTTTTCCTAACCCATTACCAAGTGAACTGATTGTTAACTAATAATTAACTAATAGTTAATTTCAGCTGAAATGCTAACAGGACACTTAATGGAATGTAACAAAATTATTCTAAAATCGATTGGTAAGAATTAACTTACAAAGGAAGGGGCACCTGGGTGGCTCAGTCGGTTGGGTGTCCGACTTTGGCTCAGGTCATGATCTTGCGATTCATGGGTTTGAGCCTCGCATCGGGCTCTGTGCTGACAGCTCAGAGCCTGAAGCCCTCTTCAGATTCTATGTCTCCCTCTCTCTCTGCCCCTCCCTTGCTTGCACACTCTCTTTCTCTCTCTCAAAAAAAAAACCAAAAAAACAAAAAACAACCAAGGAAGATTAAATATGTATCATAATGTCTCACAATTCAAAATAGTGTGATATAGACTTAATAATGGAAATACATTATTGTGACAGAATAGAGACCTCAAGGATAAGCCTTCGTACATTCAGGATTTAATATATAATACTCTGAGCTTAAACAGTTGTCAGGAAAAAGCAACCCATCATTTTAAGACTGAGATTAGTCTAAACCCACATTTAGAAAAGTAATAGACTGAAGGTCGCACATCAGCTAGTGGAAGTTTTGTTTGGCCAGAGGTGTGTAAGTGAGTGTGTGTCTGTCTGTCTGACTCGATTTGGATGCTCCCATGTGGGACATCTAGCCTACAGTTTGCCAAAGGAATCTATCATTCCTTGTAATTCTCATCTTGTCACAATTATCTTTCTGCCTACCTGGCCCCTTTGCCATTTAAGCTTATGATTTCTGATGTATACTCATCCTAGGTGAGTATTTCTTGCCTAGAATTAGAAAATTGATTGGGCATCAGAATCACACAGAGGTCTTGTTAAAACACAGACTGCTGAGGGGCACCTGGGTGGCTCAGTCAGTTGAGTGTCTGACTTCGGCTCAGGTCATGATCTCAGTTTGTGAGTTCAAGCCCCCATCGGGCTCTGTGCTGACGGCACGGAGCCTGGAGCCTGCTTCGGATTCTGTGTCTCATTCTCTCTCTGCCTCTCCCCCACTTGTGCTCCATCTCTCAAAAATAAATAAATGTAAAAACTTAAAAACAAACAAACAAACAACACACTGCTGAGCTGCAGACCCAATGTTTCTGATTCACTGGGCCTGGGATGAGGCCCAAGAATTTGCTTTTCTAACAAGTGCCCTCATGCAATGTAGTCTCTGAGCCTCGGATAAATGCATAAATTGGAAGTAAACATTTAGAGATTTTTATGCTTTTAAAAGGAACTCCTACATTACAGAGTAATTTGGATTCTATTGAATCTAGTAATAAAAATGGGCCTATATTTTCTATGACTTTTTAAAATTTCATTTTTCTGGTAATATATTTTTATTGAATTTTATAAAATCACTGGTTCACAAGGATTGGGAATTTAAAAGCCAACGAGTGAATAAACAGCATGTCCACAGCCACAGACCATGTGAGGAGCACTGTCACCAGAGTTCTCACCGGGGGGCATTTCCCTTGGTGAGTGATCTGGGATAGGCCCTAACCTGTAGACCAGACACTTGATTTTAAGACTTGATTTAAGTCATAACACAAACACATGCTGTCAGTTCCATAAGGAACTGGAATGTAAAACCACATGCCAATGACAATTTATTAATTTCCAGTGAGAAATGCAACTGTCATCCGGACGGGTTACTCATGTTGGCCTGCCCAGCAAGTCATTTCCCTGCCTGAGAAACCAACCTATAATCCAGAGGTTACTCAGTGAGCATAGAAAAAATAGGGGGGTGGGGTGGGCGCTAAATAAATTATTTATGTGTTAGTGGCATGAGACTGGTACCCAGTGAAGATGCAGGGATCCAGCCGCCGAGTGGATGCTGCAGCCACTGGGTCAGTGGTTGGATGGATGGACGTTTACTTAGGAAGCTTCTGTTGCTGATCCACCAACTTTCCCTTCCTAACTCACAGGTGATGAAATTAATTGAGTCAAGTTACTGTCATCAATGTAGTCAGCCATGTCTAGAAGTAATTCTGTCTCTTTGATGATGTCTTTGCACATCTTCGCCACAACCCATTAGGTTATGAGTGTCAAAGTCAATTTTTGAAAATGTGAGGAACATGAGTTTCATACAAATACATAGTACATGTCAAGGATTTAATTAACTCATGAAAGGAAACAGTGAATGAAAAACCTGATTTAGGGATGCCTGGGTGGTTCAGTCAATTAAGTGTCCAACTCTTGATTTCGACTCAGGTCATGATCTCACGGTTCAGGAGTTTGAGCCCCGTGTTGGGCTCTGCATTGACAGTGCACAGCCTACTTAGAATTCTCTGTCTCCCTCTCTCTCTGCCCCCTCCTCTCTCTGTCTCAAAAATAAACAAACATTAAAAAAAAACAACAACCTGATTTAAAGAACACAGGAAGTATGTATAGTCAATGAAAGAAAGGACGCTGAATACCACCAAATTACATACCAAACTGGCTCATACTCAACTGGGCAATAAAGGCATAAGTTTGGAGGTTAGTTTTGCAATTAAATAATTTGTATTTCTGCCAGAAAAAAATCATCTGTAATTTATCAGTCTTCTACCAGTGAACATGTAGCTTTATAGAGTATGGGTCCTAATCAACAGTAAATAAAAAACCTGTCCTTCTCCTCAGTGTCAGATAAAGCCAGATGAGCTTGTTAGACCATGCTCTTGTGTCACATTGAAAGGGCCATGAATTATCCTGCCTCATTTCTGAGTTTTGGACAGGTTTTTGTGGCAGAGTTAATAGTTTTACTCTCAGAAACAATGTTTCCTTGTTCCCATGTGCTGTGGAAGAGGGTAAGATGGTCTGAGGGCAGAGCAGAGAGGAGCTTTTCCCTTAGTTAACTGTCACCTTCCTGTGCTCTTCCTGGCCAGAGTGACTTGGCCTTAAAGGGATTTGAATCTATTGGTTGTCTAATTGCTGGAAAGAGTAGCTCAGTATTCATAATTGGATAAAAATGATGATGTAAATTTACCCAGAGGCATTTAAATGCTCTCTTCAGCTTTGGGCTTTGGGTTTTATTTATTTAGGGTTAGAGATTCAGCCAGTGCATGCAAATTTCAAATGTGGAGCATTGGAGGATGATTCCAAAGTGTTCCCATGTTGTCCGAAGCTGACAATCTAAAGTGTTTGGGAATACTTAGAATCTGTTATCTAAGCAGGTGTCAAATCTGTAGGACTTACATTTCTGAATAATTATTTCATATAAAACCTTATTCGGGGTTATCCAGGCCTAATAATCAGCCAATACATACTCGTAGAGCTACTTTGGGTGTTCAGATACTGACATGTTTCCATACTGGTTGGTGAAGAGAAATGATCTCTCCACTGAGATTATGAAGTATCTAATGATATCTCCCATCAGTGGCCGTGGAAGTGGTAATGAACCTGGGAGGAGCCCCAGCCGCCGCTGAGTGGATTGAGAGGCAGTGGGGGGGTGGGGGGGTGGGATGTACAGTGCCCTGCCTGTGACCTATGGCTGCTTAGACTTGGTAGGGGTGGCAAAGTGGGCACAGGCCCTCTGTGGGGGCACTGACATCCAGCTGTATACCAGTTGTGAAGAGCCTTCAGCATGTCCAGCTGCAACAAAGATACTGGAAATTTCATGACTATTAATGTAATGGTGAAGTCATTGGTGTGGTTCTGAACAAGGGCATCACTTAGCTAGGTGAGGCTTCATCAACTAAGATGGCAACATTTTGTAAAAATCAACAGATTAGGAAATGTCTAGATTGTTCTGGTGGATTATTTTCTCCACAATGTATTATTTATTAATATTTTAGGATGTAGTTAATTTAGAAAATAAAAGAATGTTGAATATATTTTGGTTAAATATTTTGATTATATTACATATTAACATTTTATCTTCCAGTTAAATATTTTGAGTATGTCTTTTATTTCTGGCTATATAGAAATTTAAATTATTTCAGTCAAACCATCAAAACTAAGGAAAAAATGAATTGGGAAAATAATTGGCAATATAATAGGTAAAGATTTATTGTCTAAATTTAAGGAAAGTACTTATTCAAAGCCAAAATGATAACATAAGCCTCTAATAGGCAGACAGCTGAATTTTAGTAGGTAGCTTGTATACATGTAAAAACAGGCAGAAGTGAGATTTCCCAAGGGCAGGGACAGTGTCTGACATGGGCCTGGGCTCCTCATAGGGATTTGATAAATGTTAATTGACTAAGTGAATGACTGAATCAATATATGAAAAAGCTCTTCATCCTCACCAGTAATTAAGTAAATACAACTAAAACATTCATGAGATATAATTTCACACCTATTAATTTAGCAAATTAAAGAAATAAAACCAATGCCAGAGAACCACTGGGGAAATAGGAAAGCTTGTCACCACTTTCTGAAAGGACCTAATTAATTTATTACTAACAATCATGGCTGCTTACTTTTTTCATCCATTTGGGGGATTTATCCTTAGGAAATAATGTGAAAGGGGGCGCCTGGGTGGCTTGGTCAGTTAGGCGTCCGACTTTTGCTTGGGCCATGATCGCGCTGTTCGTGGGTTTGAGCCCCGCGATGGGCTCTGTGCTGACTGCCGGCTTGGAGCCTGGAGCCTGTTTCAGAGTCTGTGACTCCCTGTCTCTCTGACCCTCCCCTGCTCACGCTGTCTCTCTCTCTCTCCTAGAAATAAATAAAACATTAAAAAAAAAGGAAATAATGTGAAAGGAAATGAAAACCTTCTTTATAAACGTTTATAGTAGAGCTGTTTATAATAGCAAAAATTGCAATCAAAATATACGACAGCCCGGTGAAATAGTATGCACTCATTTGAAATGATACATGTGAATATTACATAGAGACGTTTAGATGAAATATTAATTGATAGGCACGTTCGGTTTTCAGCTATGCTTGAAAACCACACAGCATCCATCTGCGGAATGAAAATGTTAAGGGGCAATGGTGAGCATCTAGATGAAAAGCTGTCAGAGTGTAATTTTTATTAAGCTGCTTTTGCTTATGAATGAACAAGAAATGTTAAAGAAAAATTTACCTCCCTTACAGATTACCAATCTAGGATGTCGCTAAAGATCATTAGCACATGTATATTTAACCCCAAATTTATTTTCTGAAGGTTATTTCCTCCCGGCAATTTACACTGCTCCTCAAAGATTCATGATACCTAAATTCAGCGTGATGGCATGCAGTAACAATGTCCAAAAGCACTTTATTGTCTCCAGAAAGATTTCTGTGAACAAAGAAAAGTCAATCCTCATTATTCACGGATTCCATATTTGTGAATTTGCCTACTCGCACATGTAGTTCTAGATCTCAGTGATTTTCAGTCCCTTTTTTCTCAAAGATCAACAAGAATATTGTTATATGAGTAGCATAGGCCTGCGTCAGAATTCCTGAGAAAATGGCAGGAACCTTTGTAGATGTCTCCAGTATTATTTCCTTAGTCTCCACAAGATCAGAAACCGACTACCAGTTCTTTGTTTTGGGAAGAACTCAGATGACAGTGCATCTGTGGCCTCAATCTTTACCAGATAGTCCATGGTGAACATAAAAAGACTTAAACCTCAGAGAGCTCTGTTCTGTTCCCCAGCTCTTTCCTCTGTGGACATTCTTAATTATAAGCAGTCGTAACTAACTTGGGCGAATTTTACCGTAGAAGGAATTTATCCGAAAGCTACACAGCACTCATAGAATCTCTTGGAGAGGTGGAGGGTCTTTATGTGTGGAGGATGGTTAGTCAGAAATAACACCCAAATCCTACCACAGAGCTGGTCCAGAGAAGACATCACTTGACTGCCTGCTCTGCTGTTGTTGCTCACACAGCTGACACCAACCCCTGGGCACTCGGATGCCACAGCCAGAGCTGCTACCACAGCTGTCTCTGAAAGCTCAGAGTAGCTGCCACCAGTTCTCCACATCTGCCGTCCCCAGTTCTCCACATCACAGGCTTCCATTTTGGAGTCTGGGAGCCAACTTGCGTGATGTGCTTGTACTTCTGCTGCAAGAAAGCCAGGGAAATGAATTTTAGCCTCTGCCTCCAAACATAGGAATAGAGGTAGAAAAGGGAGGGGAAAAAAATAATAAAAGCGCCTTTCCTACACAGCCAACACGAACAGGGTTCACTTATGACTCAGGCTGCTATAGGAGGATGTTGGGAAGACTCACTGCCCTGTCCCAGCAGCTGGAGCTTGATCCACGTGGGAGCCTGGGCTGCCACGCTGCTGTAGCTGCTCAGGGTGCATCCCCTTTTACTCTACAGTCAGGAGACAGAGACAAGCCACATACATACAGTAACACAAAACCACTTTCAAAGAAATACCAAACAGACTTCAAAGCCTTTTGACTTACGCGTGTTCCCCAAACATGCCCCACATCTAGACTTTCAGAAGCTTCTGCCTCCACATCAATTGTGAAAGTCAAATCTGATTTTCAGAGGCATATTTGTGTCTTAGAAAAATTTTGATCAGCTTCGTGTCTTAAAAAAGTTATTCTTCAGAAAGCACTTAATTTTTTAAATTATTTTTTAATGTTTATTTTTGAGAGAGAGAGAGACGGGATGAGTGGGGAGAGGGGCAGAGAGAGAAGAAGACACAGAATCTGAAGCAGGCTCCAGGCTCTGAGCTGTCAGCACAAAGCCTGATGCAGGGCTCGAACTCATGAACTGCATGATCATGACCTGACCCAAAGCTGGACACTTGACTGACTGAGCCACCCAAGTGCCCCTGCAGAAAGCACTTTATGCCCATTGACAATATGATACATATTCCAGTGGTGTCTATAACTGCCCAAATGCTGAGCTCACTGGGAACACACACAACACAATAGTTTGGTCATGATGGGTTTTGAGGGAACTTGACAGTGAAAGCACTTGCAGTTGAAAATGCTTTTCTTTTACCATCTTATTTATTTTTCTCACTGTAAATTCCTTGTTATGTGAGTATGAAGGAGAGTGGGGAATAGGGTGCTCTTTGGAATTTCTGACAGGGTTCATTGCCATGCTCCTGAGTCACTCCCATCATCCATCATGGAAGTAGTTAATTCAAAGTAATAATTTACCTTTTGCTGTGCTCCCAAGTTTTAGAAAATTTTGTTGTTTCCCCCAGATATTTGGAATCAAATAATATTTCTTTTGAAAAAGTTTTGTTTGTAAAGCAATTTTTAACTATTTTAAATTTGGAGACAGTTATGTGAGATGGCTAGAGTTTTGGTTTTTTTTTTTTTATATTTGGGGAGTTTGTCATTTCTGACTATTTACCACATAATTGACAGTGATATTGGATAGGTAGCTTGAAAATAAAAATGATAGTTACTTAGGTTAAAATTGCAACACCTAAATACCTCCCCCACATGGTTTAGCTGAGTTTTTCTGAACATACCTCTAGGTTATAAGTAAAAAAATAAAAATAAATTTAGGGAAATTGAATTCATTTTAATTACCTTTACTTTTTCTCTTTGAATTATAGATAAACTCAGGAAGGATGGAGGCCAAATATGCCACAGAAAAGGGTCACTCATACTGACAGGGTATTACTCTTTGGCAGTGCCATTAAATATGACAAAGACCCAAGACAGACAGCATTTCCCTTCACTCTTCTAAGGCAGTAAACTCAGAGGGGACTATTGCTGTTACTAGTTCACTGAAGTTTCTAGAATCTTCCACATGAGGCAAAAGTTTCTACTCCTTGCCATTTCTACCACCTAACCCTCAAGGGCTGTGCTCAGTTGCTTTTTTCCTCTTCCATATTTTACTATTTCATATTAAAGTTTTGGGCCTACTGGAAATTATGATATTATAGGATATTTTATATGTCATACTTACCGTATAAGGAGACTGCTTTTCTTTTAGTTTAAAATGTATATTCTGTAAATGTAAATCTCTACATAAAACATGATTTGTTTTAATCAGTATATGGAATTTTCCCATTCAGGGAGTGGGTGAAACGAAATTCGAATGCAGGTACATTTCAGTGGAGAACAAGAAATGGCTTCATCTCCCAGATCTCCCTGTAGGATCTCTAGAACAATGATTCTCAACATGTCAGTTGGAAAAGTCTTTTTCTTTTTTTTTAAGTAAAATTTTACAATCTCAGGATATCAGTTGTACTTTTGATATCAGTTGGGTAAGAAAACTCTTAATTGAAGAGTGCTTTTAAATGAATTTCCATTTGATTTGTCACACTGGCATCTACTGATACTTGTGAAAAAAGAAGAACACAGATGTGTAGAATATATTTTACATGCAGCCTGTCTGAGAACTCCTCGTAAGGACTCCATGACTTTATTTACTAAGCCACTCTGGAGACACAGGCACACCAGCTCTACATTTTATTCAGGTTGGCGGCCACTGCCAAGTCTCCTTGGACCAAGCTGGCAGTGAGTCAGTGGTGCCCTGGGAGATATTGGCTCTCCTTGGACAACGCTTCCCTGACCTCTCATTAATTTTTGAGGTGGTGGTTCAGACGCACATTTTTTCCGGTTATACAAAAACGTACAATATGTGTGCAAGCCATTTTAAAACAAAATAAAAGCCATTCCTAGAATTATTTGAACAGAGGCTTATGGCTAGATGAAAAACCAGGGGTCTTGAGTGGAAACTCACCAACAGTATATCAGAAAAGTCTTCAGCGACAACGAAAGTTCATTTCCTTCTCTGCACTGGCATTAAGCAGAATTAAACCTACATGTGAGAGGAGTCCATTTCTTCTTTTGTCAGGGAGCCACTTAGGAAGGAAATAATGGGCAGCTTTTTCAGCTGCTCTGTCCTTTTAGTTATGGGTGTTTTGTTGTGACATTTAATGTGGACCATTGTCTGAGTCAATTAAGTAATGGTTTGATTGGATCAGATTAAAATGGCAGAAGGCTTTTTTAAAGCCTGGGATTTTAATTTGAAGATTTGAGACCAAATCAGTTCCAGGCTCCTGTGTCTCTGGTCACCTCTTCTGGATTCAGTCCCCACCCCCTCACAATCAGTGGTACCCTCCCGAGGACAGGACAAAATGCCCCATACTAACTTCAGTTGCTGGTCTTTACCCATGTGAAGTTGGTGCAAAGCAGGAACCAAAGGGAAACTAAGTTTAGAGCACAAAGAGTTGCTCAAAAATGGCAACTTTATTTTTTATTTGTTTATTTTTTAAGATGGTTAACTTTAGGGGCGCCTGGGTGGCTCAGTCTGTTAAGCATCTGACTTCAGCTCGGGTTATGTCCTCACGGTTTGTGGGGTCGAGCCCCTATTCAGGTTCTGTGCTGACAGCTCAGAGCCTGGAGCCTGCTTCAGATTCTTTCTGTCTGTCCATCTGTCTCTCTCCCTGCCCCTCCCAGCTCACACTCTGTATCTCTTGCCTTCAAAAGTAAACAAACATTTTTTAAAAAATTAAAAAGAGAGTTAACTTTAAAAGGCTGTTTGTGTAGATTAGGAAACAGGCATTAAAATTATATAGTTGATCAACTATATATGCAGTCCAATGTAGTTATTGGACTACATAACAATCCAAACATAGTGTTTTCAAACAACAGACATTTATTACTTAACGGTTTCTGTGGGTCAGGAATCCTAGACTGACTTCACTGGGGAGCCTGGCTCAGGTGCTCTTGTGAGGCTGCCGCTAAGGTGACAGCCAGTGCTGTAGTCATCTGAGACGTGACTGGGTCTGGAGAATTGGTTCCAAGCTCGTTCATATGGCTGTTGGCAGGAAGCCTCAGTTCATCACCGCAGGGGCCTCTCCGTGCAGCTGCTCATGACATGGTTTCCCCCAGAGCCAGTGATCCGGGTGAGAGAGAACCCAAGTCCAAAGCCACAGTCTTTTATAACCTAATTTTAGAAGTAACATAGCATCAGTTCTGCCACATTCTATTGATCACACAGGATGTGAGTACCAGGAGGCAGGAATGATTGCAGGTTGTTCTGGAGGCTGCCTACCACAGGTTCAAAGGCCGAGCTTTTCTAGAAACCATGGGTTAGGTAGCTGCCTTTCTAGGGACAGCGTCTTGATCAAGTAAATAATAATGATCTATCATACTTTGAAACTAATTTTTACATCTTTGCCTAAAAAATCTTGATTACTATTTTTAAGTAAAATGCAGTTATAAAGAGACTGTAACTAATAGAGACTTGTGTACCACCTAGAAATTTAAAATTTTACGTGAACTCCTTATAACCACAATTTATAGCATACATTTATATTACTATAAAATATATTTTAAAGAATTATAGGGGTGCCTATAAAAATTATAGGGGTGACTGAGTCGGTTAAGCATCCAGTTCTTCATTTCAGCTCAGGTCATGATCTTGCAGTTTGTGAGAAATAGGCCTGTGTTGGACTCTGTCTTGACAGTGAGGAGTCTGCTTGGGATTCTCTCTCTCTCTCTCTCTCTCTCTCTCTCTCTGCTTCTCCTCTGCACACATAACTCTTTCCCTCTCTCCCTCTCTTTCATTCTCTCTCTCTCAAAATAAAAAAAATGAACTTAAAAAAAATGATACACTAGTCTGAATCTTATTTTTCATTTAACATAGTTAACATATTTAGTTAACATAGTTAACATTATTTAACATAGTTAAATAACTATGGCAAGTGGACTAAACTGCACCAGAATTATCTATGCAGTCCCGACTGTTGGACAGTTGAAATTTTCCCCTGGTTTTTGACAAAAAAGAATCATTTTTGTGCATAGATCTTTGCATGCTGTATGGCAATGCTTTAGAGCAAATTTTCAAAGTATATTCTTGAGTGAAAAAGTATGTGCATCAAGAATGTAGCTAGCTATTGCTAGCTATTGCTGCATTGTCTGTTCAAAATATTGTACTTAACAGTGTGCCTGGGTGGCTCAGTCAGTTAAGAATCTGACTTCAGCTCAGGTCATGATCTCAGAGCTCGTGAGTTCGAGCCCCGTGTTGGGCTCTGTGCTTCATATTCTGTGTCTTCCTCTCTCTGCTCTTCCCTGTCTCACACATTCTCTCTCTCACTCTCTCTCTCTAATATAATTAAACATTTAAAAATTTAAAAGAATATTGTACTTACAATATCTTGGTGACAAAGGTGCCCCAAACACCTTCCTTCTAACATGAGCATTACTTCACTGTGATACACCTTGCTGTAATTTTGAGGCAGGTGACTGTGGCGTACTTGGCAGAGAAAAAGAAGGCTGGCAGGGAGGCCTGTGGTGTGATGAGACAGTCATCAGGGAGAGTTGAGGGGATCCTGTGAGTGGTTGATTCCTGGAGGGCACCAGCCACTCCCCGAGCTCACACAGCACTAGACCCCCAGTTAGGCTCTTCTGCCTTGAGTATGAACATTAGGGATGTTTGCCCAGCTCATCTGTTAATAAGATAACTCTGATGTCTTAAGGTGTCTGTCTGTGCACCAGTGAAAGAAGTGATAGAATAGACCAGAAGATAAGTGGATCAGAAAAATCCAGCTTCTTCCCAAGAGCCTCCCAACATTCATTCCTGAAAAATCTCACTGTTGCTTTACTGACACCTTAGACTCAAGAAAGATTCTTTTTTTTTTTATGTTTATTTACTTTGAGAGAGAGCATGCATGAGCAGGGGGAGGGGTAGAGAGAGAGGGAGAGAGAGAATCCCAAGCAGGATCCTCGCTGTCAGCAGGGCTCAATCCCATGAACTGTGAGATTGTGACCTGAGCCAAAATCAAGAGTTGGACGCGTAACCCACAGAGCCACCTAGGTGCCCCTCAAGATCCTTTAAACATCACACAAATTGTCTGAGGAAAGTAATCTTGATATCAGCCACTAATGTGCAAGCAAAGTTAATATTTCACAGTAGTTGAAGAGACTAAGACTCAAAGGATGGAATTCATTCATTCATGAGTTCATTAATCAAATAATAACTATAGTTCCAATTGTAGACCAGAAGCTATCAGACACTGGGTCTATAATCATAAGCCAAAACAAGTACCAACATGGACTGCCAGGTAGTGGAGAAAGTGGACAGTGTTCAAATAATCTAATGATTATATGATATATACATGATTTATGATATATATTTACGGACTGTAACTATGTCTAGGAATGAGCAGTATCTTGAAGAGCCAGGAAAGTGGCAATCTAAAGGATGAGTTTGAAGTCAGTAAGAGGGAACCTGGGAGCATCACACTGGGCAGAACACAGAGTAGCAACATGCTTGCAAAGGATTTGAGGTGGGAAGGAGCTGAGCTGTTTGAGAAATGGAAAAAAGCCAGTGTGGCCAGAGGGAGTCCTAGCAAGAGTCGAGGGCCCAGAGCCAGAGCATGTGGGTCCTGCACATTTTGTTAGAAGCAGCAGCTTGAGAAAGGCATTCAGGATATGGAAATGTTCATAAAGGCAGATATGGAGGAGAGGAAGGGGAGTGATAGCCATTGGGTTGGAGGGGAGAAGGGCCAACTGGATAAGAAGCCTGCCACTCCATTAGCCATGTACCTCCGTGTCCACCGGTCTTCAGGGGCATGGTGCCGCTGGGCTCCGACCCGTCGTTACACATGGCTGACGCTCAGGGACCGAGTCGCCTGGCCAGGACCTGCCTTTGTCCCCTCATAGACTTAAAAGTCTGTGCTCCACTATGTCTTTCAGCTGCCTGGGAGGATTCCAACAAACGTCCATGCCTGATTCTATTAATTGAATTACAGAGCAAAGGCCCTAGTGCATTCAGCAAACCTTAATCCATCTCCACATGGCCTTACAACGTTCAATGTTTTAACAAACCCACTGCAGCATGCCTCCACAGCAGCGCTTAATTGACATAATATGGGTCACCTGTCTACATGGAATTACCCGGCAGAGCTTCCAGAACAACCCACTTTTCCTCCCTTTTGCCTCTAGTGTTTGAACTTCGAAATGCATCGCTGCTGCTGCTGCTCAAGTCAGTGCTGAGCCATTATTTAATAAGGAGAGGTGAAGTGCGGAGCTGTGCATCCAGCAGCATTTGTCTAGCGGTCCCTGAGGGGTGAGAAGGGAATGTGGGCGGGGCCTCAGGGTCCGGGGCGGGGCCTCGGGATCCAGGCCAGGGGCCTTCGGTGCTGCTCACCAAGCTGGTCAGTGTCAGCTTTTGCAACTGTGTGAAATGAAAAGTATAACAGGACTTGATGTCAAGCTTTATAAAAACTGTGTGTGTGTGTGTGTGTGTGTGTGTGTGTGTGTGTGTGTGTGTGTGTGTGTGTGTGTGTGTTTGGGATGGGGAAAATGAATCAATTATGCTTTGCAGCAGGGAAGAAAATGCCCACCCAGCCCTGTGAGAATGACGTAGTCAGCATAACTTCCTGTGTCCCGATTTGAGAAGCCACAGAGCCAAATGGCCGTGTAGATGGCCTTGGGGACACACCAACTGAGTTCAAATCCTGCCCCCGGCCCCCACCCACACTTACTATATGGGAAACCTTGGAGATTTAATGAACTTAACTGAGTTTCATTTTCCTCATCTGTAAAATGGGAATAATGATAGCCTCCTCTCATGGGCTTTTGTGAGGATTGAGGCATGAAAAGGCCTCTGTTGAATGTGATTATTTAGTAGATTGAAAATACAGCTAACAATGCCAGGCACTGTTCTAAGTGCCTCGAATAAATCAACATATTTAACCTTCCAAGATTCTGGGAAGTGTGTGTGATGATTCTCATCAGCCCCACTTTCCAGATGCCCAGGATCGCCTAGCTCAGAGATGGCAGAACTGAGACTCAAACTTGGACAGTTGGTCTCAGAGTCCAAGCTCCAACCACATTCCTACACTGCCTCTCAACCATAAATAAACGTTAGCTTATGTTTTCCTTGGGAGGAAAGAAAGAATGAGAGAATTACAGTAGAAAAGGACCAGAAAGGGAGGATGAGAGCACTAAGATTCCTTTGGACCTTGGAATGGACTGTGAGCCTCTCTGCCCTCCATCTCCACCCTTGACCCACCCCACTCCAAATCCCTTAATTCCAGTGTCTCATACTAAATACCGAGTATGCCCTGAGTGTTACACCCATACTGAAACCTCTTGATCCCACTTAAGTGAGGGAGAGACTCTCACTTTCTGCTATTGCTACAGCTGTCCTGGTTACTGAAGGCTGGCCAGGGGTTTGTGCAGGGGTACCTGGCACCCTGGCTGGGGGAGATCCCCTCTGGTGGATTCAGTGCTGTCTACTTTCATTATTGCTGGACTTCTTCAGATAAACCAGAATCTCCTGGGTGAAATTCTCAAAACGGAATTGTGTGATTGACCAGATCTGACATTCTAGAGAAGAGTTATTCCCTGCAGGGTTACCAGCCTAGATTCTTTCTTCTAATATGTCAATGATTCTAATATGAGGCCAAAGTCACCACAATGGGGAACAACGTCATGTGGGCAGTCCTTTACAAACACGTCACACCAGGCAAGATATAATCCATATTTCAAACACTGCGATCCATATTTCAGTTGCCTGACTTGGTTTTGTTTTGTTTCGTTGAGGTGGGAGATGACCCAGGAAAAGCTAAAATAAGTATTTAGGTAAAACTGCTGAAGTTCACTAACTTCTGCTGGGAGTTATTGTAACCTGTTATCTTCTAGTTCTCCTTTCAGAAGGATGCTGTTGCCAAAATGTTCAGGGATGGAGTCTCATCGTGTCTGCTACCTCGTTTCAAAGGGTGGGTGGGGAGACAGAAAGCAGAAGTGTTGATCGTCACATCTAGGTCGATGGTATATGGGTGTTCATTGTTTTTCTCTTTGAACTTTTCTGTGCATTTACAGCTTTAAAAAATAAGTTGGGGAAAATAAAAGCATCACACAATAAGGTTTCTAGGGAAGAATTGGAAAAATACACTTGCTACTATGGGAGGGCAGTACAGGGTTAGTGGTGCTTTCCTGTAGGTCGTCATCTATAGCACCAGGCAGAGCAGCAGAGGCATGGAGAGGCTGTAGAGAGGGGGATAGAAAAGGGGTTTTCCAGATAAATAAATGTCATGGCTGTTTGTACTGTCATAGAACTGGAAGTTACTGTGGGAGTGACAGTTACAACCTGTAAATTACATTCCTAAGTCTAATATGGGGTTAGGGGCACTCCATGTAGTCCCTTGAAACTGATCCAACAATAACAGAAATGTTGCACGTACATATGAATATTCTTTTGATTTATGTATTTCATTCTGTATATATGAAGAATAATGGAAAGAGTATCACTGAAAATAGATTTTGAATATTTATTTTTGAGAGAGAGAGAACGTGTGAGTCTAGGAGGGGCAGAGAGCAGGGAGAGAGAAACCCCAGCAGGCTCTACTCTGTCAGCATGGAGCCCGATGTGGGGCTTGAACTCAGGAACCGTGAAATTATGATCTGAGCTGACATCAAGAGTTGGATGCTTAACTGACTGAGCCACTCAGGCATCCTGCACTAAAAATTTATCTTTAGATAGTAGGATTACAAATGATTTTTATATTTCCCACATTACCTCTCTGAATTGTATAGATTTTTTTTTCAAGTGACAGATTATTTTATAATCAGGAAAACGTCATGATTTTAAAAAATATTTTTTAATGTTTATTTTTGAGAGAGAGAGAGAGTGAAGGAAGGAGAGAGAGAGAGACAGAAAGAGACGGAGTGCGAGCAGGGTATGGGTGGAGAGAGAGGAAGACACAGAATCTGAAACAGGTTTCTGAGCTGACAGCACAGAGCCTGTCACGGGGCTCGAACTCAGGAAGAGCGAGATCATGACCTAAGCCGAAGTGAGACGCTTAACTGACTGAGCCACCCAGGTGCCCCATGGAAAAAGTCATTATTATACAAAAAATAAATGTTATATATGTAGTATCTCTATGTAACTTGTTTGCTATATTTAGCACTATTAGCCATAGCCATCAAATGGAAATATACTCCTTTAATCTAGAAATTAGAGGATTTTTCAGAGAATATGTCCTGTATCTTAACAGGAAATAATGAAGAAACTTTTGATGACTTTTATTCATACTTCTGACTTTATGAATTTTGATGACCTTTTAAGGAATTTTACAGATTTACTGATTTTGTGCTTTTGGCCAATACCTCCACAACTTCACCCTTACTTTTTTTTGATACACCTGAATATAACCGTCCTGTCTGGTAATTTATCTAGGTGTAGTGAGTCAGTCTGGTCAAGAATGTTGTGTGAAAAAAAAAAAAAAAGAATGTTGTGTGCATTTACCACTGTTTGATTTAACTATTCACACATTTCTCTTTCTCAAGATTATTTTTTTTTTATTTTTTAAATGTTAATTTATTTGTGAGAGAGAGAGACAGAGCACAAGCGGGAGAGGGGCAGAGAGAGAGGGAGACACAGAATCCAAAGTAGGCTCCAGGCTCTGAGCTGTCAGCACAGAGCCCAACGCAGGGCTCAAACTCACCAACCGTGAGATCATGACCTGAGCCGAAGTCAGACGCTTAACTGACTGAGCCACCCAGGCGCCCCTCAAGATTATTTTCAGTGGGACTCTCCCTAGGGGCTTCCTCAGTAAAGGTCAATGCCAATTCATTCAATTTCTTGATAAATATGTTTTCATCTCTAGCCTCATAGTATGTCCACAAATAACCACATGGTTACTTTAATTTGCATGAATGAGCTTTATAAAGGATACACAAAGTTCCTTCTGGCCTAATCTGATAGTTCTACCCACTTTGCCATAGTTAGTAGGCCTATTTCAGCCAAATTTCGGTGAGAATTTCCATACGTGTGCTTAATACCGGGAGTCACTATATAAAGTGTAAGGCTGTTTGCTTGCTTGCTTGCTTTTTTAATTTAGTTTTGTAGGAAGTATTTCAACACTTTGTAGCCATTTTCTGGAGGATGTAGTGTTCCATCTTGGCTCTTGTGTAAGTCTGTCAGCACTTTTATTCCAGTGACAAACTACCACACACAGCAGCACCATTGTGCAGGGTTCATTAGGCAACACGGCATAGACATCAGACCAAGGCAAAACAGAAGAAGACCGTCATCTTGGGCTGTTTTGTTAGGTCTAAAGAAATGCTGGTGAAGTAGAGCTAACCACAGTCGCTGTAGCTCCTGCTTTAGTCCTTTTTTCCTGAGTCTTTCTGAAGAATTCTCCCTGCTCAGGGTGCCCAGGGTGGAGGAGGAGTAAGAATAAATGCTAACAGTTTGGGGAAAAGATTTGGTAAATTATCTTGTATGCTAAGCCCCTACGTGACATTATCTGATAGTAATGAGATGTCAGTAGTCTTTGTCTACTTAAAGCTTTAAACAGACCACATGAGTAATGTGCTTCAGGTGCTTATCACTAATTAATTAATTCATTTGTAAGTGAAATACCTAATTAAAGCAGTCTAAGGGAGCTCCTTTGCAGCCCTGATGTGGTGGGTTCAATAAAAGAGAGAGATTTTAGTTGGTGAAACGTGTTGGGCAGGGTCCCACAGGCTAGTTATCTTCATCAGGGTTTATTTGAAGAGTGGTGTGTGTGTGTGTGTGTGTGTGTGTGTGTGTGTGTTTTACGTGTAATATAGGTTTGAACTGGTATTTAATATTCACCAGAGTCACTCACAAATTCTTAGCTTTGGAAGAAACTTGAAGATCCTGTGGTTGGGATGTTGTGATAAAACCGGGGAAATGGACTGAAGATATGCATGACCCGCTGTCATGCCTCACTGCCATGCATGCTTCTGTCAGGAAGGGCCAAGGTGCCTGTCACTTCAGGACTTCTTCCTTGGGTTTAACTTCAGGGGCATTTTTTTCTGCTCATAAGTTTGCTTTGCCTTTACGCTGCAGAAAACTATGTAACCCAGTGTTCACCATTGTACCTCAGCTGTTAAGAAACTTTAGCCATGTTTAGATCTCCAGTATATTAATCAGTTCAATTATCTGTTCCCGATGCTCCCTTTCATCTTCTTTGTTCTTTTCTTAGAATAAGGGCATTGTCCTTAAAGGAAAAGAGCCTTGTAAAGGCAGTTAACTGGCTCATGGATAAGAATGCAGTTTGGGGTTGAGAAATTTATATTTAATCATTATTGTACCTCTTCTCTGTTATGATGGAAAAGGACACATTTGAGTGTAATAATTATGACTGACTTATAATGTGTTTTGTTTACAAATTGTTACTGCCTCAGATAAAAGGGATAGAACAAACAGCATAAACGAATTCACAAAAGATACCTAAGCTGCTCTCAGGATATGGAGTGGATATAGCGAGGAAGCAGGAAAACAAGTTGAACCTGGGATAAATGGAAAATTAGGGGGGAAGTGGGTAAATATAATACATTAGAGTCACCATTCTCTTCTGCAGTAGACTTGTCCGTATGGGGTCTGACTCACCATGCCTTTCAAGCAAACCCCAGTGCTCACTGATGCCTTCTGCTCTAATCAGAGCTAAAGTGAGTTTTCATTAAGAAAAATCTTCCTCTATAACTTTTAGGTCCTTAAAAATTTTTCTCTGCAACAGAAAATTGATATTTTTCAAAATGTTTTGTGACAATGATATTTGAAAGAAGGTGGTGTTGGGGCACCTGTGTGGCTCAGTTGGTGAAATGTCTAACTTTGGCTCAGGTCATGATCTCACAGTTCATGGGTTTGAGCCCTGCGTCAGGCTCTGTGTTGACAGCTCAGAGCCTGGAGCCTGCTTTGGATTCTGTGTCTCCCTCTCTCTACCCCTCCCTTGCTCTTGCTCTGTCTCTGTGTCTGTCTGTCTGTCTGTCTCTTTCAGAAATGAATAAATGTTAAAAAATTAGTAAGTGAAGGGGCACTTGGGTGGCTCGGTCGCTTAAGCATCCAACCTCAGCTCAGGTCATGATCTCACAGTTCGTGGGTTCAAGCCCCACATCAGGCTCTGTGCTGACAGTTTGCTCAAAGCCTGGAGCCTGTCTTCGGATTCTACGTCTCCCTCTCTCTCTGACCCTCCCCTGCTCATGCTGTCTCTATCTCTCTCTCAAAAATAAATAAAACATTAAAAATTAATTTAAAAAGTGGCATTGCTTTAAATTAGTTCTGTCTAAAAAGCACACACTTAGCATGAAATAATCCTTTTTTCCTACGTATATGAAGTAAGGATATATGCTGAGAACTTTGGAAATAGTTGCTATACCCTCTTCTCAGGCTGAAATACACCAAAGAGCACCATGTTCAGGCTCTTTTGTTCTCCTGGGAATGTGGCAGCAGGTGAAAGGTGAAAACAATATTTGCTGTAAGATAAACCTATTATTACTGTCATTTTTAGAGAGTGACGCATTAGAAATACAAAAGATACAGTGGAACTATAAAAGAATATCATTGCCAACCTCAAAGATAAATTCCTTGAGAACAAGAACCTCTGTCCGTTCCTGTCTTTATCCCCCTATTGTGCAACATACTCCATAGAGAAGGCATCAAATGAGTATGGAACGGTTGATTTAGTGGATGGAATTATGCATCATTCTATCTACATAGTCATGTTATTTCTGTATAAAATTTCCTTGTGTTGAGTGGTAGCTATAGTGTCTAACCAAGGGCTAATTTTAGATGGAAAGCCATATTTTAGATCTATTATTATTTTAGCCAAAGAAAACACAGAAATTGAGTGGGTGCTGGAACAGATCCATTATTTGCCCCCTGCAGATAAATGGAGTAGTTGAGAATAGTGTACCTGCTGGCAGAACATGGTGGGAAACTTTTCACATGGGTGTCCCAGCAGGACCTGCTCTGTGCTGTTACTTCATATTTCGGTCACAACGATCCCTGTGTTATAATATCTTAAACTGTTAACGTTTCACCACCAGAATAATTCTGAAGAAAAGAAACAGAAATTCATCAAATTAAACACACTCTCCTGCAAGAACAGAATTTGTAGCCAGTGCATCTTCGTCATTGGCCAAGGAGAGAGAAGGAAGCCAGGAGCAGAAGTCCTGGCTACATGCCATGGGGTGGGGACGGCCCAGGGCCACCTTGGACACACCCAGCTTGGTGTAGATATCCCAGGTATGTGGTGTGATGGGCAGGGAATGTTAGGTGGAGGATAGTGTTAAAGCCACAGGGCCATCTGCGAGCTGCAAAGCTGCCTCCCACTTAATAGGGTTTATTGGGTGCCTGGGTGGCTCAGTCAGATAAACATCCGACTTCCGCTCAGGTCATGATCTCATAGTTCGTGGGTTTGAACCCTGCGTCAGGCTCTATGCTGACAGCTTAGAGCCTGGAGCCTGCTTTGTCTTCTGTATCTTCCTCTTTCTCTGTCCTTCCCATGCTCATACTCTGTCTCTCTCTCTCAAAAATAGATAAGTATTTTTAAAAATTTTAATTAAGAAAATGGTGTTTATTAAAGTTCAAAGAGGAAGTCCTGGCCATTGGAGGCTGACACCTGACGGAAGACCCAGCCAAATGCGCAGAATGCAGGAAACATTATGTGGGTGTCTTCAGTTCTCAGGCTATAAGGCCCAAGAAGCAAAGTCTGTTTCAAACCTCACCCCATTGCTGGAGATCCAATCTTATATATAATGCCGGGCTTGTTCAAGGCTGGCTTTGGTATCTGGGGAGTACAGCCTGCTGAAAATAAGGCTGTCACTAGAAAGGAGGAAAAAGTGGCTAGGAAAGACGTGTCTAATGGACTTGACCTGCCTAATGGACTTGACCTAAACTTTTGGTAGCCCTTAGGCATGTAAGCGCATCTCGAGCTTACCCCTCACCTCTTCAAAATGATACCTCCTTTCTCAAATCTCCTCCATCAAAGTAGAAGCAGTCCCCAAATGCTCTCCAGTCAAAAACACCCAGTCACCACACTTTGCAGTGAAACCCACCTGCTGCTGGGAAGAGGGATGGAGAAGGAGCAGTTTTTCCATAGCTGCACTTGCATAGCCCCAGGAGGAAAGCACTGGAAAATTGCATCCCATTTGTCCAACATCAATGACATGATTGATTTCCTTCATATTGTAATCTCCTTTGGAATCTTCTGTGAGATGTAACATCGTCTAGGGGGGTTGGAGCCAGAACCTTAGCCCAGTGCTGAATTTATTAGAACCATGTTTTTTTCATTACTCAACATCCAGAAAATGGTATAAATCCTGCACACACTGAATTTTCTCTGATTAAAGGTATTTAAGATAAATCAAGGGAACTTTTTGTTCCTTAAAAGTAAAAATCAGACTTTTTAAAAAAACCATACCACTGAGTTATTTTGCCATGGTTATTTCAATCGTAAAAGCAAATCTAATTTTTATCATTTTCTTACCAATCATCAGAAATACTTATATTATTTTTAAGACTAACAAGCCCCCCTACCCTCTCCAAAAAAAGGGAGAGATCAAAGCTACAGCATAAGGGGCCAGAGTGTCCAAGCAAAAGCAATAGGACACGGTGGCATAGAAATGATCCCTAAAGCACTTTTATTTAACAGTGTCAAAGGCCGCTGCCGAGGTTGTGTCCTAATAAGATTTGGCCCTGTCACCAAAATGTAATCATGCATGTTGGTAAAGAGCTGCACTGTCTCCGCCCTGCACAGAACAGCTTTCCACTAACTCTGCGTCTCTTAATTGTTCTTCCGTAGATGTTAAGTCCCCAGTGGAGAGCACTTTATAAAATATGAAGTTGACTTTTCTCTCCTTCATTTCAAAAGGAGAGCACGTTTTGTGGTTTCGTCTTTATGAGATGAGGCCAAGGTTGAACTCAAATTTGAAACAGGTCTATCCATCCCAACTTACACAAAAGTATTTTCTGAAAATAAAAGAGCAGTTGTTCATCTCCGGCACGGTCCCCAGGCAAGTGCTTATTTACCTTGTGTTTTGCAGACTTTTCTCAGAATCAGTAATAGACTAGCATATATCACACAAAAATAAGACAGCTTTTACTTGAAGCTGGCTATGGAATAGAAACTAAAGCATGCCGGTTACTTAGGCACAAAATTAAAACTGCTGACTTGAATCCGTTTTCCTCAATGAGAAAGAGTTAAAAGGCAGAGTGTGACTGTTTTGGAGAAATTCTTGTACATTGTCATCAAGGAAATAGAATGTAGAAAACTATCATTCAGCTAGAGTAAAACCTTTGTTAATTTAAACTCTATTAAGTCACAGTTTGTTTTGTTTCTGACAGTGACTGGATTGACATTAATTTTTACTCAACTAACCTATTCTTTGTGGGTAATAATGTAAGTGATTAAAATGCAGTCAGTTGTAAGCAAGATTGTAAGAGTAATATTTAAAATGTTAAAGGAACGATTTGTTTTTGCACATCCTTGATGTCTTTAGAAATAACTCTTTCCATGTAAACAGTGAACATGCCAAATGCAAATTGTTTTTTCTAGTCTTTCAATCAAGTCACTGATGAAATATCATGGAGCAAGCTCTGCTTGTATACTTTTGAGTTACCCTCAGAACTTAAAAGTAATACATTTACCCTGATATATTCCATGATTTAGATGTTTTGGACTGGTCTTCCCTGCTTTTTAGTGTGATGACTGAGGTTTAACTATATAGTCAGCCCCACCAAGGAGGTTTCCGGGCCATAAATAAAAGGTAGATTTGTAGGGGCACTTGGGTGGCTCACTTGGTTGAGCATCCGACTTTGGCTCAAGTCATGATCTCATGGTTCATGGGTTCGAGCCCCATGTTGGGCTCGCTGCTGTCAGCATAGAGCTGGCTTCAGATCCTTGGTCCCCTTCTCTCTCTGCCTTCTCTCTACTTGTGCTCTTTCTCTCTCTCTCTCAAACATAAATAAACATATAAAAGGTTTTTAAAGGTATGTTTGTAGGCCAACTAGGCTGCTGCTGCTGAGGGTGACTTTGTCTGTTTGAGCATGTTCTGCCCTAGTAGTGGCTGTGCTCCAGTGACTGGGTAAAGGCAGTGAGCACTGAAGAAGAGACATATTATGAGGCAAAATGTGATGCAGACTAAGATCATCTTTTAGCACTGCGTTGCTGAGTCTTTGGAGTAAGTTTATTGAACACATATTGAGTAACTACTGTATACCAGGTTCTGGGTATTTATAGGCAAATAAAAGAAATATGGCCCTGCCCTGTCCTCATGGAGTTTATAATCTAGGTGGGGAGACAGGAAGTAAACATATACATAACCTATATATATATATATATATATATATATATATATATATATATACATATATATATATGTACACACATATACACACACACACACACCATATATAGCATATATATAGCATAACTTGAATATTTATGTGTGTATACACACACATACACACATATGCACAACCTATAAATTGTGCTATAGAAGTACTCTGAAGGATGGGAACAGAATGCCATGACATATAGTAGGGAAGACTTACTTTGGATAGAACTTAAAATAGAAAGGTCCAAGTGAGCATTCGAGATTTTGAGCTTAGAATGGTATCCTTTGAATGGTTCTGAGTCCCTGCTTCCCTTTGTAAACAATGGAGGATGACAGGAATGCCCCAACCATGAATTTTAGCTGTTGTTACTGCCAATATTGATCTTTCTAAACCATGGCATCATGAATTTATATAGACCTACAGTTGCAGTCGTTGGGGCCATGGAAACAAAAGAAGCAATGTGGAACAGTGAGCGAGGTGCTGGGTTCCTTAGTAAGACCCGAATTCCTCTGGGGATGGAGAGGAGGGAAGAGAAGAGGACAGAATATTCTTTTTTCTTTTTTTAATATTTTATTTATTTCTAGGAGAGAGAGAGAGAGAGAGAGACAGCGTGAGCAGGGGAGGGTCAGAGAGAGAGGGAGTCACAGACTCCGAAACAGGCTCCAGGCTCTGAGCTGGCAGTCAGCACAGAGCCCGATGCGGGGCTCAAACCCACGAACCGCGATATCATGACCTAAGCGAAAGTCGGACGCTTAACCGACTAAGCCACCCAGGTGCCCCAGGACAGAAGATTCTGACTTCTCTGTGCATCTGCACATCTATTTCCAAAAATGGGGGATGGGGGATGATATTAGTGCCTACCACACAATGTTGTGAGAATTCAGTGAATCAGTTTAGGTAAAGTACATAGAATAGTGCCTGGCTAGTGGCAAATTCTTAAGAAGTGTTACTATTATTACTAGTGTTACTATTGTTACTAGTGTAATAGTGTCACTACTGTTACTGAAAAGAGGTCACCTCCGTGGAGGATGGGACTCCAATAGAGGCAGAATGCTTAAGACGCTGGAGGGAACATATAAACAGAATAATCTGTGGGGAACCAAGATTTATGTATTCAGAATTTCTACCACTCCCCTCCCCCCCCCCCCGCCATTTTAGGCATGTTTTAAAGAGGCAGTGTTTGGAAGAGGGGTCATAACCATAGAGTGCTTTATTTGATACCCACAGACCTTGTCTTCTTCCTGAGGACACAGGAAGGTAACTAAGCCCCTGGGTATGAGGTGTGTACAGGATATTAAACTAATTTCATCATGCTGTCATACCTGCCACCAGGAAGACAAAACCACAGAGCTAAATGCCATTTTATCAGAAAGGCTGAGATGCGGCTTCTCTTAGGCAGTGACTTGTTATTTTTAAGCAATGAAATGAGACCTTGTAAATTAAACCTGGGAGGGAATCTGCAAATCATGAAAAAATATATTAAAAAAATACAAACATTCACTTGAGCTGACTTCTACAGAGATATTCTGTTTTAACAAAGCTAATACAGAATTGCAGTAAATAGCATCATTTTCTCTTCATTGCTTAATGCATACAAATCTGAAGCTGGATCATTTTTTTCTTCGTACGTTTTCCTTAGCATTTCCCTCAGTAGTACCCCACTTGGATTCAGTAACTTTATGATACATTTTTATGAAATGTTTAATTAACAAATAATAAATTAATGAGACTTTATATCCTCCTTTTTTGTGTGTATGTGGGTGTCCGTGTGTGTATAATCATGTGACAAACAATGTTAAGTTGTAAACCTCAATCCTTTTCCTGCATACTCCTCCGATTTGGGGATGTCTGAAATAGTTTAGAAGATTATACTTCTTTAGCAAAAGAGAAATAAACTAGGATAGTATGACAGGAAGGAAATTGCTTGCAAATCTCGTGAAATACAACATGTAGCGCTTTTTTTTTTTTAAGAAAAGGAGAAGAAAACAAAAATTTGGGTCTTCTCAGAAAAAACCTAGTTCCCTGGCATTTTCTGGAGCCAGGAAAATGCCAGAGCACTAAGGATCTCTCGTAAGTGTTCCTTGTGTGGATAGATCTCTTTCTGGGGAAGAAGACCCCAAGTGGTTGTGACCAGCCAGCACCCCTTAGCCTTGGTCCCACTTTCGGCCAGAGACACTGGAGGTTTTACCTCAGAAGTCTGACACTTCGCACTGCCTTTCTGTGTCCCTGGCCAAGTAGCATCCCCCAGTGAGCCACCTCCCCATCTTCAGTTTCTCCTCCCTCTGCAAAGTCCACTCAGAAGGAGCTCAGTTTTTCCTAAAGAGTAAGAAACAAAAAAGTCTTTATGTGGGAGTCTGTTTAAGAAATAACCGACTCCTGTTTATAAAGGCCCCTTTCATTCTGTTTGCTGGTATGTGCTTCCTGGGCAGCCACGGGTGGGACGGCTCAATGGAGTCCAGTCAAAGATTGCAACTGCTAATTTCCAAGGCTGCGATGGGGGTGGAGGAGAAGGGGAAGTGCTGTGCATGTGGCCATGTATGTACTTCCCACAGGGGTTACTCACAGGGGCCCCAGAAGCTCTGTCTTAAACAGGCCAACATACATTCTGTTAGCAGAGTAGTTCTCTCTGCCAGATAACCTTCTTTATGCTTTCCCATGTACAGGGTGGTTTTCTTTTTCACAAAATTCCCTTGTTTTTTTGTTTTTTTTTTTAAACTGAGCCGAGGAAATATTAGGCATTAAGTAGGAAACTGTTGGAACCTAAGGTTTTTTTTCTGTTGCAGGCCAGCTGAGTGCTGAAAGCCAGTGTGTTGCCTATCCTGGGGAAGGCATCAAGATGGTGTCCAGCCAGGCAGAGCCATTCTGAAAGAGTTCCCTCATGGTCTTGGGTCTTAAGTTAGAATCGCATAGAGGCCATCAAACCTGGAGAAAATCTGAACTGGAGAAGTAAAGAGAGGGTTGGTTTAGTGATTCACAACATTTTTGACAGCTGCGAAATCGAATGTTTTCACGTTTCCCCCTACATACGTGATTATATATGCAAACACATTTGCATTCCATACTGCTAAATGTGTGTGTGTGCGCGCGCGCACGTGTGTTTGTATGTGCATATGTGATTTAGATTTAAATGAAAGAATATTTATTTCTGGGACTCGAAATGGATTTCATAGTGCCTTCTTAAACTGCAAGAATGCAATCATGTGCCAGGATTAATATGGGTAAAAGTTTCACTTAATTTTATTTAAAAGTTATTTTAGGGGCGCCTGGGTGGCTCAGTCAAGTTGGGCGGCCAACTTTAATTCAGGTTATGATCTCATCATTTGTGGGTTTTAGATCCGTGTCAGGCCCTGTGCTGACAGCTCAGAGCCTGGAGACTGCTTCGGATTCCGTGTCTCCCTCTCTCTCGGCCCCTGCCCCCCTCGCACTCTTTCTCTCTCTCTCAAAAATAATTTAAATTTTTTTTTAATAAATTAAAGTTATTTTACATTAAAGCAAACATAGAATAGAATACAAAATGGATACAAATGTAAGATAAAAATGCCATGTAGCCCTTGCTTGTGATTAGAAAGGCCCACAGATTCCCGAGGGGCATAGCTTTACCCTCTTCTCTCAGCCTTAGCAAATACACTGAGACACCTCAGCTTACAGATGGCCATGCAGGTCAGCAGGAATGGGCAGCAAAAATCAGAAAGATTCTCTGCCCAGAGGCACCTGGGTGGCTCAGTGGGTTAAGCATCTGACTTTGACTCAGGTCATGATCTCATGGTCTGCGAGTTCAAGCCCCACATCAGGCTCCTCACTGGCTGTGCAGAGCCTGCTTGGGATTCTCTCTACCCCTCTCTTTCTCTTTCTTTCTCTCTCTTTCTCTCTCTCTCAAGTAAATAAATAAACCTAGGGAAAAAAAGAAAGAAAGATTTTCTGCCCAAAGATCCTTGAACTCCCCACTCCCCCTTTTATTCTATAATTATAAATTTATTAGCCTTTCATGTTTCTCTTTCTGAAAGCACATGTCTCTTGATAAGCTTAAGCTGTTGGTCATTCATATCTTAATATGAATTGTCTTATTAGCTTTATCTAAGTAATTACCTAACTAGCTTTCTGTTTTGTCTGGCTTAGAGACCAAGTCAGAAACTGTGAGCTCCTAACCTAGGGTCACTTACCTGGTTTGTGCATTAGAGCAAGCCAGTTCATTCATCTGAGCCCCAGTTTCCTAACCTGAATAGAGGACTGCTAGCCCCTGTTCTGCCATCACTAGGCAACTATGGAGTCAAAATAATGTAATGTATATGGAAGACCTCTATTAAATTAGGAAGTACTATTTAAATATCAGTCATCACTCAGTACTTTTAGCTGAGATTAGTGGTACATCATCCTGGTTATTAATACATTTTAACTTGAGATCAGTTAACAGATGAAGAGGAATGTCACAGGGAGAGATAGCTTTGAATCATAAGACATTTGGGAAGATCAGGCCCATGGCATTATCTCAGTGAGGGACTTCGGTACTTGAATGTGTTACCAATCAGAGGAGGGAAGGGAGAGGAAAGAGGTGAGGAAATGTTGGAACAAAGTTCTGTTCTGCAGTTAGATGTGGGAACCTTGATGTAGAAACACCCTGATGGCCCCAGTTACTATCAAGGAAAAAGTTGATAGAAGAGATTCATCTTAAATTGTTAGGTGACCCCCAAGATACAGACTATGGAATTCTGAGTATATTTTTCAAAACAAGGATCTTCCAAAAGTATGCATAATTTAAAATAAATACTGTTCCTGCCTAACTTTTAAAACATATAATGATCTTGTGTCCTTCTGATGATTCTGCCTGTTGTCTCGTTCTCAGTGTGCATCATCTAATAAGAGCAGCAATTGTGTCCTGTGACTATGCATGTCTTATGCACGAAGCATGTACTATTCATGGGGCTCTATTCTAACACTAGGAACGAGGTACTTTAATACTCCACTTTATCATTGACAAAACTGAGGCTGAGTATTTAAGTAACTTGAGCAGTTAGCGTACCCTAGAAGATCCAACTGAAGCCAGGTAGTGTGACTGTAGAACTGGACAGATTCTGTATCTCTTTCCTCCCAACCATTGGTACAGCCATTGCAGGTAAAGTAATTAAAGCATGCAGAGGACAAGAAGTGCCTAGAATCTGCTTCTGTGATAATCAGAGGACATTCCCATCTTTGGGACCTGGTGCTCAAATTCTCCTATATGAGATTTGACTTCAAAGCCTTAAATATACTTGCAGAGGTGAGGATGCAATAGGGCCAAAATGGAAGAGGCTCCAAGGAAATGATCAGGTGTCTATTTTGTTTTTTAAGCTAAATAAGGGTTTGAGAGGAACAGAAGTCTAGGGACATTGAGAATGTCAAGTGTCCATGTTTTAAAGAAGTGCCTATTTTTTTAAAGAAGTGAATCTCAAATCTGCTGTTAGTCAGGATAAGTTACACTGACTTGTTTTGCCACCTTGCAAATCTTCTGAAACCATCAGTTTGACCTGATGTTTGTTCTTCCCTCCAGGCTTCACATAGGCACATCTCAATTTATTTAGAGAAAACTCATAAAGAGCAAAGCAAAGTAGCAGACTTTTGGCCTTAGCCTTAAAAAAAAATCCTCTCTTCCCTTCTAAATAAGTCATAGAAATCTTAGGCAAAAGTAGATTCATAGGTAAGGGAAATGGTAGAACTTACACATCTGATTCTAGAATGAGTTCTGGACTTTTTCAGGTACAAAGGGGTACAGTGGGCAGAAATGTAGACCGAAGTTTCAAGTTTCAGCACCCCAGGACAGACCCCCAGTGACCACTGACACAGAATGGTGTTTCCGCCACTGTCATCTGTCACACAACGTTACATTAGGTTCAATGGGGCCACTTAGTGATTGAACAAGTCCATATGGTATGCAGTACTACCTCATAAGCATAACCCTGTAACTGTCACCACACAGTGCTCTTAGAATATCATTGACTCTATCCCCTGTGCTGCACCTGATTATTATTTTTTTATCCTTTACCAACTTTTTTTAGGTCATAAAAAATAGACTAACATTTATAGTCTAGGTATTAAAGTCATGAAAAGACAATAATCTTGTTGAGAAAATACTTGGATATAGGTGCCTAATATTTGCATTTCTTTGTCTTTGCGCTCATTTGTGTTCAATACCTTTTTACTAATGGCCTGATCAATAATCACTGGAGTGTGTGGATACTTTTCATAAGTTCTTCATCAACCAAAAGGTTCTCGGAGGCAGATGGGATCATAAATTGAAGGAAGCTGCCAAACCCACGTCAACTGGTTCCTTTCCTTGGGCTATTAATTAGAAAAGTCTTTCCTCATTCCTGGGCTGTGCTGGCCTTCTCATTTTTTGTCTCCCCTGACCATTAGCAATTCCATTGGGTTAGATAATTCCATCTGAGTGCATAAGGCAGTCCAGCAACTGGTAAACAATTTTGTCTGGGATCAGATGTCTACTGTTTCTCTGGACCCAATGTCATTTTGAATTACATCCCCTACCCTTCTTTTCTCCGTTCCCCTTTCCCAGTTTAATTGCATTAAAAATTTTCAAGATCAGATTTTCTTTTATAAGTAATTTTTTTCAACATTTATTTATGTTTGAGAGAAAGAGAGAGACAGTGCCAGCAGGGGAGGGACAGAGAGAGAGAGGGAGACAGAATCCGGAGCAGGCTCCAGGCTCTGAGCTGTCAGCACAGAGCTCAACGCAGGGCCTGAACCCACAAGTGATGAGATTGTGACCTGAGCCAAAGTCAGATGCACAACTGACTGAGCTTCCCAGGTACCCCTCAGATTTTCCTTTATAATTTAATGTCTCCAGTTTGATTAAGACCCAGTTCCCATTAGATGAATAATTAGACCTCCAAAGTCAGGTCTGATTCTTCCTGTCATTGGCTCGGATTGTGATTCCACAGTGCCCCTTACACAGCTATTGCAAGGCAAGTTCATAGTCGTGCTTATTTTGTTTTCTAGGTAGACTCTTTATGCACCACAGTCTTCCTTTTTACCTTGAGCTTTATTGAGATATAATTGGCACATGACATTGCATAAGTGTAAGGAGTACAATATGATGGTTTGATTCATGTATAAATTGCAAAATAATTACCATAATAAGGCTAGTTAACATATTCATCACCTTACATAATTACATTGTGTGTCTGTGTGTGCATGTGTATGGTGAGAGCATTTAAGATCTACTCTCTCAGCAACTTTCAAGTGTGTAATACAGTATTGTTAACAATAGTTGCCATGCTGTACATTATATTCCCCAGAACTTATTTATCTTATAACTGAATGTTTGTACCCTTAGGCCAGTATTTCCCCCCCTTCCCGTACCCCAGCCCCTGGCAACCACCATTCCACTTATAGAGAAATTTCTTATTTAACCTAAAAGATCACTACTCTTCACATTAGTTCTATAAGCTATTTTTTCCTTTCTTTCTCTGGGGAAAAAATGGTTTAGATGCCCCTCCTAGGTGCTTCCATCGTACGCTGGGCTTTCTCCCATCTTAGCACACAGGATACCATGTTGAAATTGCCTTTTTATGGGTCAGTCTTTACCTTCAGAGTATAAGCTCCTTGAAAATTGAGTTTATGTCTGGTTCCCTGGCTCCCAGCACTGGTTGGCGCATAAATCTCTAGACTGTGCTGATATTTGATAGAAGAGTAGTGTGAGGGAGCTGGCAAGGCTTCTGTTTAATTGCCCAGTTAGACTGAATAAGGCCACCCAGATGTGAAGGAAGAATGATCTGTTATGTCAAGGAAGACTGAAAGAGTTTGAAACCAAGTATCCTCACATTCTTTGCAACTCATGGTACGAAAGATGAACTGATCTCCTTGTGTCATTAGAATCCTAAGGGTTTGTCATGATACCCAAATACTTCATGGAAACACCAAGTCTTCTCTGGAGTCCCCGTTGGGTATTTGCCTTTCTTCAATCTTCATACCATCACAGTAAGTGGTGTGAACTGAACCATTGTCTCATATGAATTATGTATTCTTTGTTCTCATCAAACCATAGCTCTAGTAATTTTAAAAGACTTCTATTAAAGGTTCTGTACTGTCATTTGTGCATATGTGGAGCTCAAGGAATAAGAAACATTTCACAAGCAAGTGGGATTACTAACATTAGTGTTTTTAGGACTAAATCCTAGGAATTTCAAATGACTCAGTAATATCAGAGTATTCATTAGATTTCTGTAAAACGAATTGGGCTCATTTACTTAATCAGAAGCCACCTGAATGACAGGCTCAGCAAGTAAGCTGGCTAAGATACAGGGCTGCGTATGTTTCTTTTCCAGCTATTTTAAATAGCTACTAAAATGGGGCCACTGACTTTTTGCGTTCATCCCATTCCTATCTACTCCCAATGGAGGGTGTACTTCATATCTGCATGACCCGTCGAACATTTGCTGAAGAAGGGATGCTGTGAATCCAGTCACTCATGGAGGAGCCTTTCAAGACACACGGGGTTTCTAAAAATGAATATCTGTAACTCAAAGAATTTTCTAGCAGCTCCAGCAGAATTTGCTTCTCCAAGCAAGGGAAAACAAAAAAAGTTAAAGGCATTAGTCATGAATATTAGCTTTATGTGCCTAGAGCCATAAGTAATTGGGCGTGAAGGAGGGTTAATGAATATCCAAGGGTTGAAACTAAAAGTATGTCCACGTCTTTTTCCTACTTGTTGTTGGTTTGATTTTCATGGAGATACTCTCTAGAATGAGAGAAGACAGAATCCACTGGCTGCAGGGACTTCCTTGATCCTTCTTTGCTTGGTAAGGCAGAAAACAAGGAAGATGGGAGGCTGGCACTGAGAGACGAGGCTTGCAGTAGTAATTGACATAGGTTGCTCTGATGCCAGTTTGACAGGTAAATGAACAGTCTTATAGGCAATTTAATGCCTCTGGAAAACTATTTGCTAGGACGATATTATCTGTTCTCATCAGCCAGAAGAAAATGTAGCATCCTACTTTTAAACTCACAGTAAAAAAGCATCTCTCTCTGGAAATTCCAGAATATGTTTCTGTATGGATGACTAATCACGACACCTGTCTGTGAAGTATCCCATTCATCCTAGCCTCAGCCTATAGACTATGAAGAATCCTCAACCAAGCTCACAATGATCCAACTGGGCATGAGTTGCCCTTCTGACTTTTTTTTTATAAGTTTATTTATTTCGTGAGAGAGAGAGAGAGTGCATGAGCAGGGTAGGAGAGAGAGAGAGGGAAAGAAAGAACTCCAAGCAGGCTCTTCATTGTCAGCACAGAGCTCTATGTGCGGTTCGATCTCACAAAGCATGAGATCATGACCAGAGCCGAAACCCAGAGTTTCGGTCGCTTACGGTCTGAGCCTCCCAGGCGCCCCTGCCCTTCTGCCTTGTGTGTGTCCTTCCTTTGATAGATTTGGTAAGCACACTGTACAAATACAGTTGGGCCACTCTCATTCCTCTTCAGCAGGATCGGCTTTGTTTTGTCGCAGGACCACAGATGTGCTTGTTAAGTCCCGCCCTGCCATGTCCCTCGATGATAGGGAACGTAGTAATCATGGGTCTGACTAATCCATCACTACCATCAGCAAAGTGATTCTGGATGTCAGCTCTGTCCTTGCCCTACTTTATGGAGGAAGTTAGTCATTTTCACAGGAAGGACATGGTAAGAAATGGGATTTGGGGGCGGGGGGGGCGTTCTAGTGAAAGTACTAGTTATCAGAGACCTAAGAATTGGCTTATAGTCACCACTTGTGACCTTGACCAGGTCACCTTATCTCTCTATTGTTTCTTCATCTGCAAGTCTGTTTCTGGTTTGTCTCAGAGGTGTTTCCCCAAACAGTGGAAAATACAATATGAGTTCTTGAAGGTAACCTTCCTCTGTTATACTTAATCATTCTATATTGATGGCCTAAAATTAAATGGAACAAATAAACCTCAGGAGTATCTCTGACAAGTCAGCACTAAATCCCCTACCGCTTCCCCAATTCCCCCAGGTAAGGGCAACATTTAGAGGTTCAAACAGGAAGCCTGTTTTAAAGCTAAGTTCCTGTAAGGCCTTTTTTTTTTTCTTAACGTTCCAAAATACCTAAGTTCTCGAGGCCCATCTACAAATAATCAATAGAAGCAAACCCCCTTCTGGGAAATGACTCTTTTGACAAAGGCATTATAGGTGCCTCATTCATTTATTTTATAAATAGTTACTGAAAGCCTGCCATGAATCAGATACTGTTCTAAACAATAGTGATTCAGCAGTGATCCAAACAGACTAATTTCCTGTGTTAGTGAAGCTTATATTTCAGTGAGCTATACTAAATAATGCAGGCAGTACAGGCCATGAAAATAAAAATAAATAACAATAAAATATGTCAGGTGGTTACGAGTACCAAAGGAGAACATAAAGCTGGGTAAAGAGCATGAGAAGTGTAAAAAGGGAAGGTATTTTTTTTAGATCAGAGGAGGCCAGAGAAGGCCTGTGAGAAGTTACTGTTTGAACGCACATCTGAATAAAATGAGGGGGTGAATCATAAGAACATTCCACACAGAGGGATTGGGAGGTGCAAGGGTTTTGGGGCAGGAGTGTGCTCCCCATGTTCAAACAGCAGCAAGGAGACAGTATTGCTCTATTGGAATGAACTAGATGACTGGTGGAAGGTGAAATTAGAGAGATGCTCATGGACTCTCTCATTCAGCTCTTGTAGACCATGAAAAGGCCTGAGGTTTTACTCTGAGTGAGGTGGGAAGCCACTGGAGAGTTATAAGCAGAGGTGTGACATCAGTCTGACATACATTTTATTAGCATATACTCTAGTTGTTATATAAGGAATAGACTGAAAGAGGAAGGGGCAAAATCAGGGAAGAGAGGTGATATTGAAATGGCCAAGCAAGAAATGAAGGTGGCTAGGCCAAACTGGTAATAGTGGAAGGGAGGAGAAGGGGTTGGATTCTGGATATATTTGGAAGGAAATAGGGATTTGTTGGGTTTGTTGGGAAATTGGAGGTGAGCT
The DNA here is from genome assembly GCA_017311185.1 of Proteles cristata cristata. Taxonomy (NCBI): domain Eukaryota; kingdom Metazoa; phylum Chordata; class Mammalia; order Carnivora; family Hyaenidae; genus Proteles; species Proteles cristata. The sequence goes on from JAESUZ010004393.1 coordinate 341,299, forward strand.
GTGAGACAGAGAAGCAAGAATGTCCCCAAAGCTTTTAATCTGAGCAACCAGAAGAATATGGCTGCCATTGACTGCTGTGAGGAAGACTGTAGGAAGAGTGGATTTGGGGGAGAAAACTAAAAATTTGGTTTAGGACATATCAAGTCTGAGTTGCCTATTCCTGTGGAGAGGTTGACTAAGTAGGTGAGTCTAGACTACAAAGGCAAGACTGGTAATGAAGATATAAGTTTGAGAGATGTAAGCCAAGGGATAGTAATTCAGCCATAGGTCTGAATGAGATCACCTGGCTTGAGTGAACAAAGAAATGGACAGAAGATATGAAGATACTTCTCCAAAGAGGACATCCAGATGGCCAATAGACACATGAAACGACACTCAGCATCCTTCCTCATCAAGGAAATACAAATCAAAACCACACTGAGATACCACCCCATGCCAGTCACAGTGGCTAAAATGAGCAAATCAGAGAACACGAGATGCTGGTGAGGATGTGGAGAAACGGGCACCCTCCTACACTGTTGGTGGGAATGTAAACTGGTGCAACCCCTCTGGAAAACAGTGTGGAGGTTCCTCAAAAATTCTTTGGAACAATACAACTCCCCTATGACCCAGCAATAGCACTGCTAAGAATTTACCTGAGGGATACAGAAATGCTGAGGCATAGGAGCACATGCACCCCAATGTTCATAGCAGCACTCTCCACAATAGCCAAAACATGGAAAGAGCCTAAGTGTCCATCAATGAAAGAATGGATCCAGAAGATGTGGTTTATCTATACCATGGAATACTACATGGCAATGGGAAACAATGAAATCTGGCCATGTGTAGCAACATGGATGGACCTTGAGGGTGTTATGCTGAGCAAAATAAGTCAGGCAGAGAAGGACAGATACCATATGTTTGCACGTATTAGGAAGATTAGGAGGAACTTAATGGAGGACTGTGGGGGAGAAGAAGAACTTAATGGAGGACTGTGGGGGGGAAAGTGTGGGGGAGAGGGAGGGAGCCAAACATGAGAGACTCTTGAATGCTGAGAACAAACTGAGGACTGATGGGGATGGGAGGAGGGGAAGGGGGTGATGGGCGTGGATAAGGGCACTTGTGGGGATGAGCACTGGGTGTTATATGGAAACCAACTTGACAATAAACTATTAAAACAAAACAAAACAAAAAAAAAGCATAGAAAACTGCAAACACACTGAGACCTGGGGACCAAGGAGAGGAATAAAACCAAGAAGCAAAACAAGTATCCAGAAAGACAGACGATAACAAGTGTTGCAAAGAAGTGGAGAAATTGAAGCCCTTGTACATTCCACTGTTGGTAGGAATGTAAAATTACTCAACCACTTTGAAAAACAGTATGGGGGTTCCTCAAAAAATTAAAAATAGAACTACCATATGATCTAGCAATTCCACTTCTGGGTGTATATCCAACAGAATTGAAAGTAGGAGCTTGTGTATCCATGTTCATAGCAGCACTATTCACAATAGTCAAGAGGTGGAAACGACCCAAGTGTCCATAGATGGATGAAGGGACACATAAAATGTGATATATACGTATGATGGACTACTAGCCTTAAAAAAAGAAGGAAACCCTGTCACATGCTATAGCGTGGCTGAAATAAGCCAGTCACAAAAAGGCAGATACTGTGCAATTGCACTTAGATGAGGTGTCTGAAATAGTCAAACTCTTAGAAACAGAAAGTAGAATTGTGGTTGAGAGAGGCAGGGGAGATGGGGACATGAGTTATTTAATGGGTATAGAGTTTCAGTTTTGCAAGATGAAAAGGTCTGGAGATTGGCACAGCAATGTGAATATAGTTAACACTACTGTAGTGTATACTTAAAAGATGGTTACGATGGCAAATTCTGTGTGTCTTTTACTACTATTACAAATGAATGAATGAATGAATGAATCAGTCGGTCAAGGAAAAACAGCATCCCTGGAGTCAAGTGAAGAGAGTACATAAGGAGAAGGAAGCAATCCTCTGTGTTAAATGCTTCCAGAAGGCGGTAGTAGCTGAATAATGCCCCCCAAAGATATCAAGTCTTAATCCCTAGAATCTGTAAATGTTACCTTATAAGGGTAAAGAGTCTTTGCAGATGTGATTAAGTTCTTGACATGGAATCATTATCCTAGATTATCTCAGTGAGCTCCAGATCCAATGATCAGTCTACTTACAAGAGAGAGACAGAGGGAGATGACACACAGACAAGAAGGAGGCAGTGTGACCGCAGAGGCAAAGACTGGAGTGATGGGGCCACAAGTCAGGGCTCGCCAGCAGCCACCAGCAGCTAGAAGAGGCCAAAAATGGATTCTTCCCTGGAGATTCCTGGGGGAACCATGGCCCTCCTGTCACTGGAACTGATTTCAAATTGCTGTCCTCCAGAAGTGTGAATGAATACATTTCTGTTGTCTCAAGCTGTCGAGTTTGTGATTGTTGGTTACGGCAGGCACAGCAGACTAAAACAGAGGTCGAATAAGGTGAGGACTGAGAAGTGCTCACCGGGCTTGGAAAACTGAAGTTGGGCCGGCTGCCAACCTAGACCAGTATAGTTTCTGTAGAGTAAGTGGAAGAGAAGCCATTTGGAGTGGCCACAGGAAAAAAATGGAGGAAGGGAAATGGATATAGCGAGGCTACAAGTCTTCCCAGTCATCTGTAAGGGAAACAGAAAAATGGAGTTCTTGCTGGGAGGGCATGTAAGATCAAGGGACAGGTTTTGTTGTTTTTCTAAAGATGTTTTGACATGTTTATATGCTGATGGGATTGCTCCAGTATGGAGGAGAGGAAAATTGATGATGCAGGAGAAAATGAGAGAAAAGGACAAGGGTCAAGTTCTTTAGTAGACAGGACAGGGAGAGAGAGAATCCCAAGCAGGTTCTGCGTTGTTAGCACAGAGTCCCGTTCAGGGCTTGAACTCATGAACCGTGAGATCATGACCTGAGCCAAAACCAAGAGTTGGACGTTTAACCGACTTAGCTACCCAGGTGCTTCTAAAGAAATTTGAATCTTAATAATGCTTATGATATTAGAAATACTCAGGAAACAGGTATAAGTCCTTGGTTCTGACATTAGATTTTAGTGATATTTTCTAAGGCAGCTCATCTCCTTGCTCTGGCCCTTAAGTTTTGTTTTGATCTGTGAAGTTAAGATCTTAGTTTAGTGAATTTCAAATGCCTCATATTTAGCCTCTCTTTAAGGGTTAGTGGCATACATTTGCTGAGGAGCCATATTGGAGCCATTTCTTTTAACTTGCTCATTCCTAGAAAAATCCTCACCCCTTATCCTGGAGAGGCTTTCATGTCATGAGCCCACAAAGGATGCCAAAACTGAACCAAACTTGTTAAGGAAAACACAGTGCTACCCCGGGCTCCAGATGCTCAGAGCTCTTCTCGAAACCTGTGTCACAAGTGATTAAAGTGTATTAAATCAGTGGTTACAAAAAGATTTGTTTTGGGTAGAGGGTCCTGCAAAATAATTTCAGGATCCTGCTAACTTCTGAGATTTCAGAACTCCGTGAACTCCGTATTAAGGACGTTCAGTCAAGATCTCAGCCTTTGCTTTCCTAGAACTGTTCTTGGTACCTGGGGCCTGACCTCAGAAGTGTTCCTTCTGTGAGGCCAAGCTAGGAAAGGAAGAAAGTGAGCAGACACCGTGGTTAAATAGCTCCCCAAAATAATATCTGCAATTAAGGTGATTTGGGGATTATACATACACAATTGTCCAACCCTTTCATTGGCATACTAAGAAAGGGTGAACTCATGTGTATGAATTATATCCTGATAAACCTGGCTTTGATTTTAAAAAAGCATCTGAGAGGCATCTGGGTGGTTCAGTCGATTAAGTGTCCAACTTTGGCTCAGGTTATGATCTCACGGTTCATGAGTTCGAGCCCCACAGCTTGGAGCCTGGAGCCTGCTTCGGATTCTGTGTCTCTCTGTCTCTGAACCCCGCCCCCTCTCTCTAGTATAAAATAAAACATTAAAAATTTTTAAAAGAAGTTGGAGAGAGGCACTTGAAAAATGACTGTGAAGGTTTATTTGGTTGTCTCTTGATGGTAGATTATAGGGGATTTGTGCTTTCTGAATCTGTGTTTTTCAGGTTTCTAATAACAGCTGTGTATTTCTTTTAAGTATTGAAATATTTTTGAAGTAGAAAAAAGTTTTTAATCTTTCTTTTTAAATATTTAAAAATAGTTGCAAAAGCAAGTTCGAGAAAAATGTGCTCCTTGCTGTCTCTGACACTAAACTAATAAAACGGAGTCAAGGTCTTCTGTGCCACGTTTTCAGGGCCGTGGCCTCACACTGGGTTTCTGCCTGAGCCAGCGGTTAGAGCCTGGTGGAGGAGGGGATGTGAGGCCGGTGCTACAAAGGAGCTTTTTCAGCATCAGACTGATGTTTACGCTTTCAAACAGTATGTTTGTGTAACTTTGCAACTGGGAAAAGTTACTGATGATTTACATGTTGCCAAGTACGACCCAGATTGCAGGTGGTTACCTGAGGATCTGTCCCTTTCTTCGCAGTAGCCAGGAAATGGTGAGAGGAAAGAAGGTACAAGTCACAAGCTTATTTTTTGCCCCAGTTATGTGGGGATACTTAAAGATCAGATGAGATAAAGAGCCTGGGAGGTACCCTTTTAGGGAATATGCTCCACGATCCCCTTTGCCCCCAAACAAAAGCCACCCCCCGTTAGCAACCTGCATTGAGGAGCAGCTGTTTGGTGGGAATGCAGTGAGAGGCGTGGATGATACTGTGCTCCAGGGACCCATCCTCATAAGTGGCACATTTACTAAGAATCTAATGTGTATAAGACTGGGTGCTGGGGATGGTATTTGAGGGCTTCTGTTCGTTTAATGAATATTTATTGAGCACCTACTGTGAACATGATAAGGTCTTTGCTCTTAGTTTGCATTTGGGGGAAGAGAAAGATGGATGATCTATAGATTAATTCAGTAACTTCAGATTGTTGTAATGCACTAAAGAAAATGAACAGGGTGATGTGCTTCAAGAATGATGGGCCAAACGGAGCACTTTAGATAGTGTAATCAGGAGACTTGGCATTTGAACATAGCCTCGAAGGAGAAGGCAGCAGGCGTGAGCAGGACCTCACAGGGCAATGCAGCTTGGCAGACGGGAAACAACAGGTAAAGGGCCCTCAGGGGACACCTGGCTTGGCCTGTTCAACCAGTGAAGACAGACGGTGCCTTTGGAGGTAGAAAAGTAGGTTTAACAAGTGTTTATGGGAGGAAGCCTGGTAGTAATTAATTAAACTAGTAATTAAGAATGCCAGGGGCGCCTGGGTGGCTTAGTCGGTTAAGCGTCCGACTTTCACTTAGGTCATGATCTCGCGGTTCGTGGGTTCGAGCCCCGCGTCGGGCTCTGTGCTGACTGCCAGCTCAGAGCCTGGAGCCTGTTTCGTCTGTGACTCCCTCTCTCTCTGACTCCCCCTGCTCACGCTGTCTCTCTCTCTCCTAGAAATAAATAAAACATTAAAAAAAAAAAAAAAAAAAAGAATGCCAGTCAGCATGCAGTTTTCTAAAAGGCCCAAGAAATGGCTTAGTTGATACTAGCACAGGCTCCTGGGTTCATATGAGTTTGAGGGACTGAGGAGGTCAACGTAGTAGGTAGTTGCTTTAGAAGGTGTCTCGGAGGAAGAGAGGCTGGAGCCTAAAAGATAAGGTGTGCGTGAGGGAGTGAGAGATAGAGCAAAATCATGGCTGCCGGGGGCACGTGCTGTGTTGGGAGAAAAGAGCCGGAGTTCGGGGCTGGTGACGTGGGGTGTGGCAGCATGCACTGTAGGTTTTAGTGGAAACCTGCTATGTACGCACAGACACTCTCCTGGCCTTTACGTACAAGAAATAGATGTGAGGAGGAGGTAGAAGACAATTAGCCTCAGGTGTTTAGCTTGCAAGTTTACCCTGTGCCCACAGTAAACCTTTACAAATGCTACAGGTGGATGTGAGCCTTTCCTTCCAGAAGATACCAGTGAAAGATATCAGAGCTTTCTTAGAATTATTGAGGTAGTCCACGGGGTTCCCACATCCACTCAGTGGCTGGTTTCCGTAGACATTTACCATGTATAACAAGTGCATGTACTTCAGAGTCACACACATTAGGCGCTGAATAAACCACTGTGTACTGATTTGAAATCACAGTTGATTTTCAAATAATCATCATCTCTTTGATGAGTTGGCAGTACGAATTAGGAGTTTCAGAATTGGGTGTTAAGGTTTACCCACCCTTCCCTTCCAAAAGAGATCCCCTCCACTTTGGATTGTTTATTGAGTTCTTGCTTACTATTGAGTTCTTGATTAGTAGAGTCACCGCTGGTCATGATCATAGATTTTTCCTTTTGCCTTTCTTAGTTCCTGATTCCTTTTCCATGTCCCTTGTGAAGATTGGAGATTCTGCACGTAATGTTATAAGGTTACAGGGCTTAGCAGTTGCCCAGTAAATGGTGGCGGTCATTCTTTATTCATGCCTGTTCCTTGTATAGCACTCCATAATTTATAACACTCTGTCGCAAACATTAGGCACCCTTGTGCAGTCCTGCAATCCACTTGAGCCACTGAGGCCCAGAAAAATTAAATGATTTTCCCACTAAAAAACAGCTAGGAGTGCCAGAATAGATTAGAATTCAGGTCTGCTGCCTCCTAGAGCCTGTTTTTCGACTCTTGTACCACCTGTCAATTACATCACAAGAAGCATCCCTAGACAATGCAGTGATAACAAACTTCAGTGGAGGGGATCCAGTTCTTACTGGGGAAACTGCATTGAGGAGCTCAGCTGAAGGACCTCTGTTATTACCATTTTGTAAGCCTAAGAGATCATTTGAGCAGAGGCAGAGAAGCTGAGGCAGGTTAAGTCTCCCTGGGCTCCAGGGGTCGCCTAAGGTTTGAGATCCACTGAGGACTTAGAGTTAAAGCAGTGGGGGTTTTTTTAGAGAGAAATTAATTAACCAATAAGTAATTTCCTGCGAGGAGGCAGAAGGCTGCTGCCTATCAGAACCCCCCCCCCACCCCCCCTTGCCGGCTATTGCAGCATTAGACATCAGTAGGGTAACAGAGCCATTTCTATGGAAACAAGCTCATTACTTCTCTTTTGTTGGAACCCTACTGGTTCACGGTCTAGGCTTCCTTTTTTTTTCTTTTTTTAAAGAGAACCCAACATATACCATACAAAATACAAATCTTTTTTCCTTGGAGCAAACAAAGCCCATCTAACCCATCTAACATCTGAGAATGCCAGCCCCCATTTGTGGATACAGCCGTTTCATTTTCCAAGGCTCATAAAAACTAAAGCTCACATGTCATTTTTAAGTTGCAACATGCCTATTCATTTCTGGTTCATTTTACAAAACCTGTGGAATCCAGGACTTTCAATCAACACTTTTCAGAGGGCTATGTTTTTGTCAAGGTCGTAAAAGGCAGCTAACCAATGATGCCCTTTCCAGGCAGGAGACTGCATCTCACAGAGATGTTTCAAAAACAGCAGTTTACTGGAAAGCAGAGAGCTGTCATTTCAAATAATGGTTTCTGGCTCCCGAGTAAGCCAGGGAAACTGTGTTGTGTCTTACCCTCCACCTACACAGCCTACACGGCCCCCATGCAGATTTGAGGGAAATCGCACACAATCTTGCCTTTCTCCCGTTTGTCAAGTGACGACGTCACAGAAGAACCACATGGAAATAGTTCAGAGGGGATTTCAAGTGGATATGTTGCTCCCTCAGTTCATGTTCTTCCCTATTGGCTCATAGCTTCCACACCAGGTCTCATTCTCGTTAGCTCTCCCTGTAGCTACAAAGACTATAAAAATTGCTCTTATGTTTGTGAAAATGGCCAAACGTGTACCACAGTCCCCGGATTGGCATCAGTCTGCTGTATCTAAAAATGTGAATTGAGAAGGGCCAGAAGAACATCTTTCCCTGGGCTGGGGTGGGGAGGAGGATGGGGCTTGCTTCAGAAATACCCCTCTCTCCAGTGTTCGGACTTAATCCCAGCCTTGGTTTCCTTCAGCTCGGATGCAGTGCTTGCTTTTCTGGAGTTGTGAGGATTAAACAGGACGTTGGCTCAGGGCCTGGCACATGGCAAGCCCTTGGTTTATAAGCTAATAATTCATTAGTATGCGTTTCTGGTCCTCTGATAAAAGAACAGAGCTTTTGGCCTGGAAGATCAAATTCCCAGAAATGAGAAGCACTGAAAGATGGGGAGGGGAGAGAAGAGGAAGGGGGAGGGGCTTGGAAGACTCCTGTTTGGTTTTATTTGCAAATCCATCCTTAGCCAGCATTGTGCGGTCCAGCTCTCTACATTCTGGGTTCCCAGGAGCTCTCTGGGTCTCCACAGAGGAGGATATCTTCTTCTGCCTCTGCTCCCTTCCCCACCCTCCCCTTCCTCCCCCAACTCTCCTTCCTCTCTCTTCCCCTATTCAAAGGCCAGCCAGTGCCCCAGGGTCCAATATCACTTCCCACCTTCTATCCCCAGGGGCTTCCATACGGAAGTCTGTGTGGACCTACCTGACCCCCCCCTTCCCCGACACGCTTCTCCCCATTCTCCTCTCCTTTTCATTTGCCACCTCCGCCTCCACACCACTGCTTAAAGATGATGAAAGGCAAGTGAGGAAACCAGGACATTGTGACATCCGAAAGATATCTCTGTGCCATGTCCAATTGTTGAAACACATGTTTGGGAAAGAGTGAGCTTGGGAGGCGGATTCCAATCCTGACACTCTAGGGCTTGAGGGAGAAGCAGCAGGCTTCACAAAGAAATCCTCTGTTGATGTAAAATGTCATCATTTTATTGGGCGAACTGAAAAGAAACGAGTGTTTGCTGATTAGTGGAGATTGAAATGTGCTATTTTGGCATTTTCAGGTCAGAGTGGCAACTGGTAATAGAAAGGGATAGCTGACCAAAAAGTTCCCTGAAACCAGACAGGCTCTTTTACAGTTATTATTGGATTCTCACTGCAGCCACAACTCAGAAATTCACCCATGGTCTGACTGTAAAGACCCTTCCCTGGACTCTGTGTATACCTGCTCTAATCAATTTGATGATGGTGTTGTGACTTGCTACAGAATTAACTAGAGTAGGGATCCAAAAAAGCAAAACAAAACAAAAAAATAAGTTTGGCAAACTGGCCAAGCTAAACTTGTGTTGTAGAACAGTCAACATAGACATTTATCCAGGTGCCTAACTGAAGCAGCTCTGGAGAATTCTAAATTGAAATTGTTAGAAATTGGGCCCCTAAGTCAATAGCAACTAACAATGACTCACCAATGAGCCGGCTCCCTGACAAATGAGAATAATAAGAGATGTCATCAAGTGGCTAGGAGACTATAAACCTCTGATTTGTTTTCCTGACCCATAATTGTTGAGTAATTCTAACCTGTGAATATACAAAACAAGTAAATCAAGCCCCCTTATCACCAACTGCAACTATCAAAACACAATTCGGAGAAACACACAGTTGTAATGAAAACGAAACACCATAGGGAAGCCCGCCTGCATGCAGGGCTTAAAAAACACCAGTAGAGCATGAGAAGAATGCAATCCTCCACAATTAACCTATACTCTCTAAGGGAAAGATCTCATTATCCGAACATTTATTTATCTTTGTGCCACAGAAATAAGGAGTTGTGTGTTTACTCCCAAGCCTAAATGACAAGAAAATGTATGGTGTCTCAATAGAAAAGTTCCTCCTGAAAGCAATGAAAATGCTGGATGTATTTTTAGAAAAAGAAAACTCATCTAGTGGTTATTATTCTATAACAAGCCTATCTCATGTTCAGGGGGAGGGACACTCCTCTCATTGGTGAAAAGAATAAAATACCTTCTGTATTAGTCTCAGGCTTGGAATTCAGGTGGGATCATTAGGACATTCTCGCAGAGTCCTACCAGTCTCTCACACAAGCTCAAGAATTGTTCTAGGGGCTTTGGTTGGTTGTTTTCTTTTTGCTCACTGGCAGATGTGACACAGCATAATCTCATTCCACCAGCACATTGCAAGAGATTGTGTTCTCTTTTAAATAAGCAGGGAGCAAATATCCATAAAGCATCATAATGCTAATGAGACTTATGAGCACCTAACACTTACTCATTCCTTTGAAAGTAATAAGGATCCTAAGACATAATATAAAAGCCAAGCTGGTTGAACCTTTCCTTGTGGACTACTTTCTTTGAGCAAGATTTTTCATGCTGAGATCTGTGGCTTTCTGTGTGTGTGTGTGTGTGTGTGTGTGTGTGTGTGTGTGTGTGTGTGTGTGTTTAGTGTCCTTTCTCATTGAGAGATGAGGAACAGCACAATTCATTGTTGCCTGGCACTCTGCAAGGTGTTAAGAGTTTCTGCCTCTGCTCACTAAATGCCAGTGGCACCCCTAATTACTGTCATAACTCAGGCCACCCTCACACATTTCCAAATGCTTCCTAAGGGGTGGCACTTTCCCTGGTTGAGAACCTTTGCCAGTGAGGCTTGGAAAACAGATTGAATCCCATTCAGAATTTCCAGAGGGTAGACTATTAGAATTTTAAAAAGAGATATTGGCTATAGAATTCCGAAAGAATTGATCTGTGGTATTATAGTTCTCTGATTCAAATTCAGGGATGTGTAACCACCCATATTTTAGGCCATAAAATGCAGCACTTGACAGGTGTTGCCCAAAGATGCAGCACTTGACAAGTGTTGCCGGGCTGAAGACAGCTGGCTGGACCTAGCACGCTACTCAACCTTGGATCATCATCCCAGCTGATTCCCAGAGATCTTTTGAGATTCCAGAAGTGACCTCAGGAATCCAGAGTTTCCCCATGAGAACCAGACTCTGGTTTCCCCATGAGAACCAGAGTCCACAACTGGGTGCTTCTTTGAGGTGCGCCCCTCCCTGCAAAGGTAAACCATGGTACATCACAAGGCGGTCCAAAGACTGGCTAACGGGGTGAGAGAACAGTGTATAGAAATTAATCACCCTCTCTTTTTAACTAAAAGTTTTTGTTGTTTTTTTTTAAGAGGTATGTGTGTTTTAAAACTTTGTCTACATGATCTTTTTAGCAGAATTTTACTTTTCCTTTTGGCTATTTTCGTGGCTGGTATATTCAAACCATTTCCTTCCCTCTTAAAAAAATAATTTCTGCTCAATTTTAGTAAGATGTAAAATGAAACAGGAACATTAGCAAAGGATATCTGATATGCATCTATGCTTCTGCCTAAGCACTTTGTCAACACTTTTTCTTGGCCCAGTATGCTCACTGTGCAACACCTTGTTTTCAACAACACTTCTCATGGCATGCAGTCACTGTCAGTTCAGGTAGAGATGAAAGACAGAAGCTTTTGTCTTCCTCAGTAGGAATCTGTGATGTCGCACCAGCATACACTAACAATGAACAGTCTTAAAAGGATGTTAAAAAAAAAAAAAAAGCTCTATTTGACGATAGTGTCAAAAATACTAAAATATTGGAGCACCTGGGTGGCCCAGTCAGTTAAGCATCTGACTTTGGCTCCGGTCATGATCTCACGGTCCGTAGGCTCGAGCCCCACGTCAGGCTCTTTGCTGACTTCTGACCTCTAGAACTGTGAGATAATAAATTCCTATTGTTTAAGCTACGACATGAGGCGCATGGGTGGCTTAGTCGGTTAAGCATCCGACCTCTGCTCAGGTCATGATCTCACAGTTTGTGAGTTTGAGCCCCGCATCCGTCTGTGCTGACGGCTCAGAGCCTGGACCCTGCTTGAGATTCTGTGTCTCCCTCTTCCTCTTCTCCTCCCCTGCTCGTGCTCTACCTCTGTCTCTTTCAAAAATGAATAAACATTAAAAAACTTTTTTAAAGCTCCTGCATTTGTAGCAAAGTGATACAGGAGCAATAGAAAACTCACACACTTTCTATCAGTCTCCTTGGGACAGCCGTAGCTTTCCCGGGGAACAGGAATAGGCATTAGGACACAGACTTCCTTGATATTCAAATAAAAATAATGGGCCATTTACTCAGTTAGTAGCAGATCTGTTGTCCAGTAGCTGAAAAACTCTTAATAATGGTGTTGCAAACAAAATAGTAGCTATTTCTCTTCACGTAGATGATAGCCAGTGCCCAGCTGCCCCGGGGGCTCTACGGTGTCAGCAAGAACCCAGATCTTTCCTGCTCACCCTGGTGTGAAACCCCACAGTTCAAGATGGAGCCCTGTGGTCAAGAAGACTGTCTTCTAGGCCAGGAGCAGGAGGAAAGGGAGGCAAGGAGCACACCCCCTCCCTTCGAGGGCACTTCTGCTTATATCTTATTGGCCAAAATCTGGTCATATAGCTGGAATGGCCCGCAAGGGAGACTGGAGAATACGTATTCCAGTAAAGTCTGCCCAGCTAAAATTCAGGGCTCTTCTGGTGTCTGTTAAAAAGAAAAAAAAAAAAATTGTTATTACTAAGAAGAGAAGAAGCAGTATTTGAGTATTTGGAGGCAAACCGCGGTCCGTCACACAAGTTACTATGAAATCTGACTTGAATTCAAGGGCAGACGAATAGCTGGCCAGACTCCCAAAGTTCCCTCGGGCCCAAAGAGTATTTGATAATTCTGTGATAATCTGTATTCTAGTGTGATGAAGTCTAGTTCAGAAGACATGTTAGCTTCACAGAACAGTGTCCAGAGTCTTGTAGATCATGACTACTTCCAACTTTGGATGAATAAAAGTTAGGCTACCCTTACTTGGTAAGTCAAAATTCCATCTTGCTCCTGTGACATTTTGCAAGGGTGTTAGATTTTTGTTCCATTTGAGGATATGTAATGTCCCTGTGGGGGAGATGATTGGGTCTGTAATTATGCTGATGAAATCATAGTTGTCAAAGCCTCTTCTTATTTTTTTTGTTTTTACATAAAGATCCCTCCCTTGATTTTCAAGCATATGAAAGTAGTGTTCAGAGATCTTTGTGGCTTCAAAATCCCTTCTGTCTTCCTTCCTATTTTATTGTCTCCAATGCCTTTGAAAATAAGTTGAGAGAAGAGTTAATTATTTTCCAGTTTATACTGTAAATGCTGTTGGGGTGGCTGATTTTGCAGTATTCTTTATAAAATAACACTATGAAGGGACCTCTTTGTTTACAGAGAGTTATGCATAATTTATTCTTTTGTCTTGAAGAATAAGATACCAAGATATAAGAACCAAGAGAGGGGTGCCTGGGTGGCTTAGTCAGTTAAGCGTCCGACTTTCGCTTAGGTCATGATCTCGCGGCTCGTGGGTTCAAGCCCCACGTCGGGCTCTGTGCTGACTGCCAACTCAGAGCCTGGAGCCTGTTTCAGTCTGTGACTCCCTCTCTCTTTGACCCTCCCCTGCTCACGCTGTCTCTCTCTCTCTCTCTCCTAGAAATAAATAAAAATATTAAAAAAAAAAAAGAAGAACCAAAAGAGATAATTTACATACTTATGCATTAAAAACTGTTTCTTGATTTTACTGAATAAGTGACAGTCCTGTATTGAACTTATTATGGGCCATTCTTCCTTCCCCAGGTTTTCTATGTGTTCTCTTTCATTTTTGTGTTGATTATACTTTATCCCTGAGTAAAAATACTCCCCAAAGCTAGCAGAAGTCACAGTTTTTAATATACTGTCTTCAGAACAAGATTCAACTGTTGACTGAAGCAAGGCTTTAATGCCTCTCATTTCTTGTGTCAGGCACTCTAGTTAAATTGCTGCTCTCAGACACTGCTTCACTGTTGGGTGTCAGTGACCATGAGGGGCACATTTATACAGACAGTCCTGAAATAGCATATGGCACCTTGACATGTAGCGAGACCTGATCAGAGTATGGGGGAAATAGGCACCAAAAATAAAAGAGGGTACTTTCCGAGATGAATGACAAAAATCAAATGAGATGGTGAGTCAAGAAAGAATTAGAAGAGAAAAATGAAATTGGGATAGGACCTGAAAGGGACGGGAGCAGAGATGGGAAGGAGATCTGGCAAAGCCAGGGGCAAAGAAACTATCTCACAATTTACATAGGTGCAGAATTCTACTCTCTGAACGTTTGTGTCCCATTTTCATATTTAGAAAAGTAGTAAGTCCATTATACTTAATAAGGAATTCACCAGAATTCTGTGAACTCACTGATGTAGTTAACAGTTCAAACATGGCAATCCTTCCCCCTTGCCATTAAGATGAAAAGTTGTGAGTCAAGTACGTGGTTGTGAATCTAGCCCTATTTAAATAGAGTAGAGAGAAATGACTATTTTTTTTTTAAATGCTGGATAAACGACACTGAAAAGCACATATTTCTGCAGTATAATAGACTGAGGTGATTACAGTTGACTATAAAGCTGGTGTTTGAGCCCATCAGGAGAGCATTGCAAACCTGGCGTCTTTAGTCCTAAAGGATTATATAATGTGCTATTCCTCTCTCCGTTTGCCTTTCATTGTTCACCTTCTGAGGGCACTTAATAGCATGTCTGACAATAGTAGTACCTGAAAAAATAGTACTTAAAATCAGTAATAATGCATATTGTCCCCCTTACTATTTTGAACTCATTTCATAAGATTACTGACTTGCTTTCTTAATTCAGCGGTACATCTTATTCTAACTGATTTGGTAAACATTGTGTTTCATTGTGCTTCTCTGAAGAAGGGATGGAAGTCCAGAGGGATGCTGCAGGGGGAAGGAGGGACAGGGCAGGACAGTGAAGTGGAGGGGACAGGTATTTGGAAACACACACCTCATCTCCTGGTCTGCCTGCAATCAGACTCAGTGCCGGATTGAGGATGTAGAGGGCTGGCAGAGCCAGGCCTGACCCACAGCCACACTTTCGAGGCCCCTGGGTGTGATGAACCTGCGCATTTGGCAGCTCACGAATTCCCTAATGCATCCTTCCTTCTGTTTTCTTTCCTAGTGTATCTGAAAAGCCTACCCAGCATTCCAATGGCCAGCAACAACACCGCCAGCATAGCACAAGCCAGGAAGCTGGTAGAACAGCTGAAGATGGAGGCCAACATCGATAGGATAAAGGTGAGGACCTCATAGCCCACACAGCTCCCCCAGCCTCGATGATGAGGAGCATGACTTGCAGCCATGTGTGACTTGACTTCCCTTCTATAGAGAATGATGAAAGCAGTGAGGGCAAGAGAGAAACTTAATGATTGGGCAAAAGTTCATTTTCCTAATGTGACTGTGCTTTCTCTAGATTTCTCTAGAATGAAATGACAGCATAGATTAAAACTGGTTCTCTACGTAGACTTAAACACAGGACAATAACAGCAAAGCAAACAAATGAAAAACTTCGGCTCATGGTTGAATTCTAGCCAAGGAAAGTGGAGAACACGCAGAACTGATCAGGTCACCAGTTGACCTCCCTGACTTTATAAAGATTGTCTTCTCATTTGGGTTTTAACTTTTCTGTCTTGGTTTAGGCTCCAAGTTTAAGTGTCTCTCTCTCTCTCATGATGAATCCTTCTGTTCACCACTGTAGGTTATAATTCTTCATTTTTTTTTATACTTCACTAGATTTCTTTTCTTCATAACACTGAAATCACACATGGCCTCCCTAAGGAGAAGTCAAATGACATAGGCGGTTAATGAACGTATTTGATCAAGTGAAACTCAGAAATGTATCTCATTTTATTAAAATAAAACTAGAACATTCTTCCAAGTGCCAAATACTTTTTAAAACTAGAATATTCTTACTATTTTCTCCATACCTGAGTAGCAGCCTAAGCAATCCACCCAGGCTTTGGAGTTATGCTTGTAGATAAAGGGTCAGTAGATTAAGGGTCATGAGCCAGAGCTCATTAATTATAACACAGCGGTTCATTCACATATTGTCTGTAGCTACTTTCCCGCTACAACAGCAGAGCAGAGTAGTTGCAACAGAGGCCACGTGACCCACAAAACAAAATATTTACTCTCTGGCCTTTTCAGAAAACGTGGCTGACCCCTGGTCTAAAACAATGGTTCTCCCCCACCTGTACGTTCAGATTACCCAGGGAACTCTGTAAAAAGATCAATTCCAAGACCCCACTCTAGACCAATTAAGTCAGAATCTCTTCAGGTATGATTCAGGCATCAGGGTTTTTTTGATGTGTGTTTTATTTTTAATTATCAGTTAGTTTCAATGTAAATCTAAGGTTAAGAACCCAGGGGAAGGGGTTCGCCTTTTTTTTTCCATCTAAGTAGGCTCTATACCCAGCGTGGGGCTTGAACTCATGACCCTGAGATCAAGAGTTGCATGCTCTACCGACTGAGCCAGCCAGGCACCCGGGTTTGTCCCTTCTAACTCCCATCAGATACATGCTAGAGAGTGAAGGGAAAGGTGGCCTTCCCTCATAAGTAAGCTGAGCAAATATCCATGGACGTCTATCTGTCCTAATCTTCTGTTTTGAGTTCTGATAATGGGGCCATAAGAAGTAAACAGCTTCTCTTCTTTGAACAGCTTTAACTCTTCTTTATGCATGAATGAGATGAAGGGTCCTCACCATCTGCCTTGCTCCTTTACCACCTTCCTTCTCTCCTCTTTTCCTTTTGCCTCTTCTTTTTTACCTCCTTGCCGAAAAAGCAGCACAGTGACTGCTGAGAGAATTGAGGTGGCTTGAGGATTGTCACATCAAAATGAGACATTTATCTCTTCTTTGTGAGGGATGGGGAGAGAGGAAGGTTCTGCCCATGGACCTTCTGGAAAATGTCACTTTGCCTTTCAGGGCAGCCCAACTAAAATAAAAGTGTTTGTGAAGCACTGTTGTGGTTGGCATTTTCTGTTACTCTTCAGCATCCTCCGATCTGGCTCCTGAAGGAGGATGTGATGGTACCAGAGGTGATGAAAAGCTGGCAGTGGGAGAGAGGAGACAGAAATAGGCCTGTTCAGCCATAAGTCAGACCTCCATCTTCCCTCACCTGAGTGATTGACTACAAGGGGCTCCTAGTTGATCCCTGAAATCCCATCTCAACCGTGTCTTCATCCCTGCCATCAATCCTCCACGTTGCTGCCAACGAAAATTTTCTATAAGAAAATCTCATTATGTTCCTCTCCTACAGAAAACCTTTTATGCTTCCCATCAGTATAAAATAAGATTCAAACTTTTAGCAGAGTATGCAAGGTCCCTCTGGCCTCTGCCTCTCTTTTCAGCTTCATTTCCTTCTTTTCGCCAACCTGCCATACTGAGCCACTTCTGATGCCCTTGATGGAAGTTTCAAATGCCTCAAACATTCACTCTCCTTATTTCTATCTTTCTATTTTATTAACTCGGGCAACTCCATGAAGACTCAGACCAGTCATTACATCCTTTGAGAAGCTTTCCCAGACCCTCATCATAAGGATGGATTCTTACGGATTTTCAGTTGTTCGTTCTTTTATCTAACAAATATTTTACTGACAGCTTTTTAAATTGCCAGGCCTTTGCTGGGTCCTAGAGATACAGAGACAGATAAAGATGAAGACATGGCTCTTGCCCTCAAGAATCTCCTTGATCCCCCTTCTTCATCTAGGAAGGTGTTACAAAAAATACGAACAAGACCCATCACTGATATAAATAAGACAGCCAAGAGGCATAATCTCCAAATATCATTAGAAAGAAGACAGCACCACACCCTGATTCCCTTTATATACTACTTCTGAAGACACCAAAGGAATCACCACGTCAAAAGAGACAAAGCGTTCACCTAATAAAGCGAGCACTGGGTGATGATCTTCCTAGGCAATCTTTACATCCAAATATCTGGACCCTTGCTATGTCATTAGACCTCACATTGTTGAAAATACAGCAGCAGCTTGTATTTCTGTATTTGTTCTGCACATCAGAGCCAGGCAGGCACACTGTGGTGAAGTGTCAGGTTATTTTTAGTTCAGCTGTTGGCTAAACTGTGACTGTGTTGACAGAGTTGACAGCTAGCTGGTTTAGGGCTGGGGCATGTGCCTTCAGGAGTCCCTTCAAAGGCTTCTGAGCACGTGGGATTCTCCACCTGCTGTCCATGCGTGATCCCCTCAGCAAGAGAGGGCTTCTCTCTGAAGATCCCATCCCATGTTTGTGATTTTGCAGTCAGAGTAGGGACCTCTTTAAGCTATAAAGGGCAGCGATGGTATTATGTACATCTGGCAGAGCCCACTGTGGCTGAGGCCACAAGAAAGAGTGGCAGGGAACACAGTGGCACTGGAGCTTCCAGAGTCCCATCAGCAGGCACAGCCGTATCCCTCCTGTGGCCTCCAGAATAACTCACGCTACAGAGATAAGCTGTACAGTAAGAGGATCTGAATCACGTATTCATTTTTAAACCTTCTTGTGTCCTATCCCTTTGCATCATGGATCCTGGGAGAATTGGGCTAATGAATCCATTATCTGTTCATAAGCCTCAGGCATATATAAATTATACTCCCAGCCTTTTTGTGTTTCTTTGTTAGCATTTCATTCAAGGACAGAAAGTAAAGGGAAACCTAAGGAAGCTGGGAAGGGATCTGGCGACAGGGATGGAGAAGGGCGTAGAACTATGACACTCAGATGTATGAAACAGCAATATACTCATACTGATGTTGAGCAAAGGCAAATGAGAAGAAGCTTGTCCTTCGAGCACAAGTTGAGAGAGCAGATCCAAAAGTAAAGGACAGCAGGACTTCAGTAAGTCTATTTATTCGTCACCATATTAGGGCTCCTTGGGTTTCTAATAATAGGAGCCTAACCCAAGCTCGATTAAGCAGGAAGAGGAGATTGATTATAAAAGATAAAGTGTGTCTCAGATTCCAGGAGCAGAAATGTAGCTGGGTAAGCAATAGAAATAAGAGCTGGAAGACCATTGGAAACTGGGAGAGCTCTGTTACATGTCTCTGCCTCTCTTTGTATGTCTTTCTTTTCCTAGATTTCTCAGCTACCTGTTCCATGTAGCAGGCATGATGACTGCCTATGGGTCCCAGGATTCCATGTCACTTCCAGCTCCATGAAGAAAAAGATAGATTGATAGACAGATTGATTGATTCCTTTTCAAGTGCATATTCCTAGAGTGGCATCTCTCTTCGAGCAAGAGTGATCCATCTATAGCTCTAATCAATGGACATTAGAATAGAACTACATTGCACAAACATTAGTCCTAGGAATTAACACACCCATATCAATGGGAAAAGGATAGATACTTAAGGGAAAGTGAGAATAATTGTAAGCCGGAAAGATTCTTTTTGACGGAGGGCATTGTTAGCATAATGAAAAAATAATGTAGATGTAAGAACAAAAGAAAGCCAAGGCCGGGGTCATGGGTGAAACGAGTGCTTCTTAACTAATTGGATGCTCCATAAATTGACCCCACATAAAAACGTCAAATTTAGTTCTCGTTTCTCCCAAATGTTCTTCATAGACCTTTACAACTTGCTCCCCTTACTATTCTAAGAATATGCTCTGTAAATTCCCACCTCTCTGGTTATTCTGGGTCCCTCACTGAGAATGCCCTTCCACTTATCCTTTTCATATCTACTACAGACTGAATGTTTATGTCCCCCACTCCTCCAAACAAAATTCATATGTTGAAATCCTAATTCCCAATATGATGGTATTTGGAGGTGGGGCCTTTGGAAGATGATTAGTTCAGTAGGGGTGAGCCTTCATGAATAGGATTAGTGCCCTTATAAAAGAAACCCCAGGGAGGCCCCTGATCCCTTCCACCATGTGAGATAATAGTAAGAAAACATTTCTGAACCAGGAAGTGGGCCCCCACCAGATACTGAATCTGTCAGCACCTTGATCTTAGACTTTCCAGTTTCCAGAACTGTAAGAAATAAATTTCTGTTGTTTATAATCTACCCATTCTATGATATTTTGTTACAGACTCTGAATCGACTAAGACCCTGTCTAAATCTTGCTCCTCTTTAAGGGTCAGCTCCAATCCCCATTTGTCCATGAATCTCTTGCCATTCTGATCATTTTCATCAAATAAATTCTTCCAACTAGACTACAGTCCTCAAAGTCAAAGACCATGTCATTTACCTCTCTGCATCCTTGAGGGTGGTGGGGTACACAGGCATTCAAGAAACTTCTTTTTTAGTGGAGAGCTTCAAGTTCATGTACTAAGAATGTCATGTAACAGGACATCAGAAGCCATACTCCACATGACATTTCCATTGACATTTATGGTTTGGAAAATTGCAAGCATGAATATAACTGGCTAAATAAAACTGTGATCATAGGAAGAAAATTCACTGAGATACAAAAATAGAGAGAGGACAGGCACATAGTTTCATGTCATATGTATGATTGTTAAGTAGCCAGCATTTATAGCACACCTTCTTTTTAAAACAGTTCAACATAAAAATACTGATTTTAAAAACTGAAAACCTGTGTAAATTATTGAACAACAGACAAATGTTCCTTGTTTTTAGAGGCAGGGGGAAGGGCAGAGGGGGAGAGAGAGAATCCTAAGCAGGCTCCACACTGATCCACATCATCTTTCTAGTGATTGATTCATACAAGATCAGAATTGTACCAATGATCAAAAAATTGGAACTGAGAAGAGGACCGGTTAGACATCACACTTGGTACTACAGAGGGGACATACACCCGAAGTTTGGGACTTTTGAAGTTTTTTCCAACATTTGAAATGAAAGTTTTAACATCTCTTCCCTAAAACGCTTGCATTTGATTTCCTAGGGAGAAAAAGATACTATACTCCTCATAGGCCAACAGAGGGTATTTTCAGGGATTGTAAAATCAGTATAGTATGTCAAAAGACTAAAGAGGAAGGGGTTGTGTTCGGCATTGGCCAGTCCTAATTCATTCACTTGGCTGAAAATGAAGCAAAAAATTTAAAATTGAATTCACACATACCTTAGTAACTGAGCTTGCCACTTCATTTGTATGCGAGTTGATATAACTTTAAAAAATTCAGTTGCTATTTGTTAAGCACCACACATGTGCTTAGCCTCATGCATTGTAGCTAGGGGCTATCGAAGTACTGTTAAACCTTGATGATTTGAAATCTCTAGAAAATGAATTTTTCTGAGTAGCCCAGTTTTCAGGCCAGATGAAATCTCCCTTCTTAAAAATGTAACTATTTTGGGTGACACTCTTCAATGTCTTTCTTATTAAATAAATGTACTTTTTTTGATGACTATTTTGAAGTTATTAATTTCAAAAAATATCATTCTATTTCCTTTTTTAAAAAAATGCTGTCAATATGCCATTAGTTTAATGCCACCCTTAGAGGAGAGGAGAGGGGAAGAGGACTCAGAATATTTACTCATTATTTTAGAAATTAAAAATAGTAGATATTTATCCATACAATTTTATACTTTCCATAGTACTGCAATCAAAGTTTGATCCTGGGTCCTCCACACACCCAGGAAAGATCCTTTTGACTCAGTTAAGGCCACCTGCAGTGATGTAGACTCCATGATGATGACAAGCATGTCAGAGAACACTGCGCTGTCTTCTGCATTCACTAGTGTTAAAACTGAACATTTGAATTTTTTCTTACATTACATCTTCATGGTTCAAAGAAAAATGAAGACTTAACAGTAGCCAGTTGCTTTCGACCTGAGCAAAAGACCTTTCTAGACAAAGGTCAGACCAATCTCTCCTGCTTTGGAAATTCTGTCTCTTCCCAGAGTTTGCCTTCAGAGACATCACCAGGCCCACGACAGGCAATGTTTGAAGTTCACAATAGCTTCCTATCCCAAACCTCCATCCTGGCACAATCTTTGAGGTCCTTTTAAGCAACAAACTAAAGTTGAGTCAGCCTTGGGTGGTGCCTTAGTGGGGACAACTCAACTGAGGGAGTTGATTGAATGACTGATTCCCTTCGCACCCATGAGAATTCCCTCATACATAGGCAGCAACCACCTGTCAGTGCTTACTTCATTGCCTGATGGCTGGCAAGCATTTTGCGACATCGATTTTAAAATGTGTCTCAATTTCAGAATGTAATGAAGACAGAAGTATATCCTTACATACAGTTTAAATTCTTGGGTCCGATTTTTATCCTTAGGGACAACTGCTTCTCAGAGTTGTCATGGTATCTGCCTGGAGGTGGACGGGGGAGAGGGAGAGTGGTTCCTAGTTTTTCAGAGCCTAAAATCATAGCGTGGAAGCCTTTAGGGGGACTGTGTAGAGTCCCCCTTTCTTTCCTACTATGTTCTCAGCCACAGTCTTGTTTGGAGTGGTTGCATGATAGCTGGGTTTCAGCAGTGATCAATCTGAGGAGATCCACATGCTTATCAAATGTAATTCCTTCACCTGTGCATCAGATCACATCTTCCAAATTGAGGGCATGCTCCACCATCTGCCCATCCTGAATCAGCAGTTTTGGTTCTCTATTTCATCATCTCCAAAAGTGTACAAGCATAGTGCTATTTCTCCATCTTAAATTAAAAAAAATTAATGCTTATTTTTGAGAGAGAGAGAGACAGAGCATGAGCAGGGGAAGGGCAGAAAGAGAGGGAGACACAGAATCCGAAGCAGGCTCTAGGCTCTGAGCTGTCAGCACAGAGCCCGACGCAGGGCTCAAACCCACGAACCGTGAGATCATGAGCTGAGCCAAAATCAGATGCTTAACTGACTGAGCCACCCAGGCTCCCCCTTAAATAAAATTTTTAATTTTTTTCTCTTGACTTGCCCACTTCCTCTTCCAGCAGCTGCCTCATTTGTTTACTCTGCTTTGCAGAACTTCTTGAAAAAGTTGTCTGTATTCACTACCTCTAATTTTCCCTTTCTTTTAAAAATTATTTTTCCTCTGGCAGTAATCTCAAAGCTACAACAGGGTTGTGAATACAGTGCAACGTATTTTATTTTCCTCTGAACCATTTGAAAAATAACTTGTCAATAGCTACCCCATCACTTCCAGATATGTTAGTGTGTGTTTTCTGTAAGTAAAAACATTCTTCACATAATCATAATACATAATACAGTCATCAGAATTAGAAAGTTAACATTGATATATTGCTAATTTCTAATCCTCAGACCTCATTTAAATGTTGCAAATCACCCTAATAATGTCCCTTTTAGCAAAAGAACCTAGTTCAGATTCATGTGTTGCATTTAGTTGTCCTGTCCATAGACTTCCTTGACTTTCATGACCTTGGCCCTCTTGAAGATTATGGGCCATCTATTTTGTGGAATACCACTCAATTTGGGTTTGTCTAATATTTCTTTTAAATGATTAAATTCAGTTAACAAAACTGGGGCATTAGTATAGAATCCGAAGCAGGCTCTAGGCTCTGAGCTGTCAGCACAGAACCCGATGCAGGGCCAAACCGATGAACCACGAAATCATAACTTGAGCCTAGGTCAGACGCTTAATCGACTGAGTCACTCTGGTGCCCCACAAACATTCTATTTTTAAAAATTCATTTAATTATATTGATATGGACTCATGGTTTCCTCTTTTCTTCAGTGGCTTGTAATCTGCTACTGGCATCATTTATTTTGATGTTTTAATTGGCACAGACTAAAAAGCTAGCTACCGTGTCCTTTTGACATGATTCCATCATTGTTTGACTGCCTCCTTAATGTTTGGTACAAAAAGATGGTGGTGGGGGCGCCTGGGTGGCTCAGTCGGTTAAGGGGCTGACTTTGGCTCAGGGCATGATCTCGCGGTTTATGAGTTCGAGCCCCGTGTTGGGCTTTGGGCTGACGACTCAGAGCCTGGAGCCTGCTTCAGATTCTGTGTCTCCGCCTCTCTCTGCCTTCCCCTGCTCATGCTCTGTCTCTCAAAAATAAATAAATGTTAAAAAAAATTTTTTTTAAAGATAATGGTGTAGGGGCCTCTTGTTATTTTCCTGCCCCAGGCCTGGAATCATCCTTTCTCCAAGAGCACTAGTTCCTTTGAGAATAGTGTTTAGAAATGAAAATCTGGACGCCATGTGTTGTCATTGGTGGAGTATTTGAAATGTTGCCACCCCTAGTCCCTCTCAGTGGACAGAGTTAGAGACTACTATACATACACACACTTTTACATCTGCATTTCCTTCTTTCTTTGTGTATCTGTGTATATGTAACCATGAGTTCACACCAACACCACCAGGTCCTGCCCTACACCACGGAGTACATTCTAGCTTTTCTGCTTCCCATATTTGTATTTCCCTTCCCTGACAGTGAGAGTTCTGGCTCCCCTTGTCCTTGTTTGGGCAGCTCTCCTATAGGGAACCAAGGCCCCATATTCCATGGCCTCTCTTCCCAACATGGATGCATTCACTGCCCACTTGAGCTCCTACACTCCTTTCCAGGCTATGCCCTGTACAGATACTCTCCTTACCCTGCTCAAATTTTGACATCTCACCGTGGGCCCGTGACCTAGTGTGGAGCCCACCTTGCTTAATCTCACCAATCTCTTTAAAACTGAACTGTTCGTGAAGGAGGAGGAGGCCCCATTTGCTCTTTTCTTTCTTTTTCTTTTTTCATTATTATTTTAGAGAGAAAGGTGTGAGTATTGGGAGGGGTAGAAGGAGAGACAGAGAGTCTTAAGCAGGCTCCACACGCAATGCAGAGCCCAACACGGGGCTTGATCCCGCAACCCTGAGATCATGAGCTGAGCCAAATCAAGAGTCAGGTGCTCAACTGACTAGGCCACCCAAGTCACCCAAGCGGCCCCCAATTTGCTCTTCAACCTGTTTCAGTGAGACTTTCACTCCTACTGTTCTCTTGAACCGTCTCTCACCAAGGTTGCTGATGGCTGCAGATGGCTAAATCTAACTAATAGTTAATTCTCAGTTTCATTGCACTTGACCTACTGGTAGCATTTGACATAGTTGATGATTCCTTATGCCTTGAAGCATTTTCTTCAGCATTTGGCTCTCAGCAGCCCCCACTCTCACAAGTGACTCCATCTAAATTCCCTTTCCTGGCTCTTCTTGAGCTCCCCAGTTTCTTACATTGAAGTGTTCCAGGGTTCGGTTCTTATCCCTTTCTTTTCTATATAAACACGCTCTCTTGATTATCTTGTTCCTTCCCAAGGTTTTATCTACCATCTGTAGGGCCCTGACTCTCAAATTTATACCTCTCGTCTACATCTCTCTCAAATTCCAGCATTGTATATCTCACTGATAGACATTTTAATTTAAACTAAAAGTGTATTCATGATCTCACCCCTAAAACTTCTCTCCCTGCAGCTTTCACCAGCTGAAATGAGAACTGCTTCATCTTTCTATTTGTTCAGTCCAAAAACTTTAAGAATCATCCTTACTAGTTCTTTGCATTCAAACCCTATCTCCAGTCTGTCATAAATTCCTGGTGAGTCTACATTCAAATACTGTTTATCCAGAACTGTACTACTTCACACCACCTCTGAACCACTGCCACGTCTCTCTTGGATTACAGCAGTAGTCTCCAAGGCAATCCCTGCTTCTACCCTTGACTCCCCAGAAGCACTCCGTGTTCTTCACACAGCATTCGGAGTGCTCCTTTACAATGCAAGTCAGTGCCTCCCCTTCATTCTGTAAGTTTTTACCCAAAGATTAATTGCCTTCTCAATTAAGCCCAACTATTGCAATCTGTTCCCCCCCACACACACACATTCATAAGCCCTTTTACCCTGCTTTACTTTTCATGTCCTTATAAAACTTACTACCTTCTAACATTCTCTATAACTTTCATGCTTTTTTTTCTGTTCTCTCCATTCTCCTACTCAAATACTATGTAAGCCATTTCATTATGCTGCATATTGGTATAGTTTGATTCATGTTGCTTCATTTGGGGTTTGTCAAGTTACTTGAACCTATGGATTTGTTGTTTTCATCAGCCATTATTTTTTTTTCAGCCACTATGTTTTCAGATATTGTTTCTTCCTTCTCCACCCATAACTTTTCTCCTCTCCTTTGGAGACCCCCATTACGTGTGTATTCAGGCCCTTAAAGTTGTCTTCTAGCTCCATATTCTCTATTCATATTTCATCAGTCAGTCTATTTTCTCTCTGTACTTCATTTGGGAGAGTTCTTATTGTCGTCTTCAAATGCACTCATCTTTTCTTCTGCAGTGTCTTAATCTGATGCTAATGCCATCCAATGTATTTGGGGTTTTTTTAATGTTTTTTATTTATTTCTGAGAGAGAGAGACACAGCGTGAGCAGGGGAGGGTCAGAAAGAGAGGGAGATACAGAATCTGAAGAGCAGGCTTCAGGCTCTGAGCTAGCTGTCAGCACAGAGCCCGACGTAGGGCTCAAACCCACAAACCGTGAGATCATGACCTGTGCCGAAGTCGGACACTTAACTTACTGAGTCACCTGGATGCCCCTGTTTTTTATCTCTAGAGATGTGATTTGGATCTTTTAATTATCTTCCATGTCTCTCTTTATCATGTTTTGCTTTCTTCTATCTTCTTGATTGTATGGACAATATTTACAATAGCTATTTTAACAACATCCTTATCTATTAATTTTATCATCTGTGTCAATTCTGGGTCCTCTTCTTTGGATTAATTTTTCTCCTTATAAAGGAGAGATTTTTTTCCCCCCACTTATTTACATGCCTTTTTTTATTGAATTCTGGACATTGTGGCATGCTGGAATTTTTTTGTATTCCCTTTAATATTTGGGGGTTTTGTTCTGTAGTGCAATTAAGTTACTTAGAAACATTTTGATCTATTCAAGGCTTACATTTGGACACTGGCAGGTGGGTCCACAGCAGCCTTTAACCTAGGCCAATTTGGCACCACTCCTGAAGCGATACCCTTTTTAGGACTCTGCTCAATCCCCTATGTGTTATGACATCTTTCTACTCTCCCAATAGAGACACAAACTTTTCCAGCCCTGTGTGATCGGCAGGGATTGTTTCAGTTTATCCTTTTTGATTTTTTTTGCACAGCTTCAAGAAGTTTTCTCCCACATACGTGCTGATCAGTATTCAGCTAATGACTCAAAAGGAATCCTCTGGAGGCTTCTGGAGCTCACACTTTCTACCTCCCTCTCATTCTGTGCTGTGTAGCACTTTCTTCTCTGTTACTCTCTCTTCAACTCAGGGAGATTCCTGAGCTCTATTTGGGTAGCCCCTCCCTGTGCCATGGCCTAAAAACACTTTTCCTTTTTTTTTTTTAACATTGATTTTTGAGAGAGAGAGAAAGCAAATGGGGGAGGGGAATGAGAGAGGAGGACAGAGACTCTGAAGCAGGCTTTGTGCTATCAGCAGAGAGGCTGATGTGGAGCTCAAACTCATGACCTGTGAGATCATGAACTGAGCTGGAGTTGGATGCTTAACCCACTGAACCACCCAGGAGCCCCTTTTTTATTTTTATTTTTTTAATCTAGTTTATTGTCAAGTTGGTTTCCATAGAACACCCAGTGCTCATCCCAACAAGTGCCCTCCTCCATGCCCATCACCCATTTCCCCCTCACCCACCCCTCACCAACCCTCAGTTTGTTCTAAGTATTTAAGAGTCTCTTATGGTTAGCCTCCCTCCCTCCCCATAACTAGAGGGACCCCTTTCTTAAATAGTAAACTGGGACAATCACAGGGCTTATCTTATCTCCCTTCTCTCACAGATCACTGTCCTATCCTGCCTATTGCCTAACATTTAAAAACTACTTGTTCATATATTTCTTCCAGTTAGTTGGTGTGTGTTTTTTCATCATAGTCTGAATTAGAAGTCTATAATATTACGTAAGATTCACAAGGAGAGGAATCTTTATATATTTTGTTCCTTTATTATCCCAAGTATCCAGACCTATGCCTGGCATATTAAGTACTTAGTAAATATTAGTTGACTAGAATATTTGTTGAAGAAGATTATGCTTGAGAACCCCTGCAGCACTTATCTGAGTGTCTACTATGTGTCTGGCACTGATTATACAATGAATAAAGTAGATACGGTTTCTGCCTTCAGAGAGCACAGTGCCTGAAGGGAAAGACAGATATCAGACAGCAAATAAACAAAGAATGGTTGTCATTATAAATTGTGAGAAGTGTTTTTCTGTAAAGGGAAATAATAAGGTGCTCTGAAAGAACATATGAAGGAAGTCATTATTGGATGAAGTGGTCAGTAAAGACGCTGCAAAGAGCCAATATTTTGGCTGACTCCTAACAGAGAAACCAAGGAAAGAATATTCTGGGGAGTTGTATATATGAAGCTCCTAGGCAGAAAAGAATTTGGAGCTTCCACAAAATTAGTGAAGGCCTGTATGGCAAGGGAAGAAGGCCACACATGAAATTGGAAAGATGTGCAGGCCAAAATGCAAGACTCACAGGCTGTTTTAAGGTGTTTTTGTTCTCTGCAAAGTACAATGGCAAACTATTAGAGGTTTTGAGTAAGAGTGTGATATGAGCCCATTTATGTTTTTAAATTAACTTTCTAGCTGTAGTATGGAAGATGCTACTCTTGGCACTGTAGTGAAAGCAGGGAAGTTCATTTAGAACTGAGATTCCTAAACTTTTCTGCCCTAGACCTGTTTGGCAGCCTCCTGAAGCATATGGTCTCCTTCTCAGAAAAATGTTTTAAAATAAAAAAGGAAAGTAATCATATTGAAATATAGTTTATCAGACCATTTTTTAGAAAAAACATTTGTGATAAAGTTATATATGTACTCCTTTATTAGCTGGTTATATGAGAACTCATAGTGGGTCTATAATTATAAAGTAGATGAGCATAAATGAAATGTTCAGGTGTTGGCAATAGCTTGTAATGTGGTGGAAAATACCTGATTTCTGTGGGTAACCATGTCAGAGGGACGGCTCATGGGCTCGTGCTATTCTTGTGTGTTGTCCACATCTGGAAGCGTAATGCAAGAAATGCTGAATGAAATGGACAGAGATGCTAAATTTCCGTTTGAGTTTAGTGAAGATAAAGAAGTAATTTTTATTATTGAAGTTCACAGACCACCCCCTGAATTCTATCCATTGAGCCTGTATTAGTCTGTTTGAGCTACTATGATGGAATACTGTGGACTGGGTGGCTAATAAACAACAGAAAGGTTTTCCTCACAGTTCTGGAGACTGGGAAGTCCAATGTCAAGGCACTGGCAGAGCCCATGTCTGATGAGAGCCTGCTTCCTGGTTCATCGACAGCTGACTTCGCACTAGGTTCTCACATGGCAGAAGGGGTGAGGGAACTCTGGGATCTCTCTTATGTGAGCGTTAACCCCATGCATGAGAACTCCAGATCCCATCACATTGGGAATTAAGTTTCAATATATACATTATGGAGGACACAAACATTCAGTTTATAGCATACCCCTTGGGAAACCCAAATTAATCACTTTTTATTTAAGGGGTTATTTCTGTAAACATGGAGAAAGAAGATGGAGGCTTGAACCAGGGTAGTCACAATAACAATGTCAATAGGGAAATAAATTTGAGATATTTTTGGAGGGCTAATCAACAGGACAGAAAAGAGACAGATTCTATGGTTATTGGGAAAGTTTACATGGAAGTAGGCCTAAGAGTATATAATGGAAAAGACACAGTAGGCAAAATCTTAGCAGGTGTAGTCAGAAAGCAAGAGGACTTGTCAGGCAGACTATGGCTGTGACTCATTTTAAGGTAAGGGACAAGGATGACACTATGGGTTAGAAAGGAAGAGTATTCATAGGGTTAAGTCAGGAACACTGATACTCACTACTCAGCCACCCGTGAGCTGTGAGACCTAAGACACACACCTACCTAATGCAGCCTCAAATTTACATATTTAAGATGAGGATAATAATAGCTCATGACTCATAATATTGTTGTAAGTATTAAATAAGGTACTGAATGTAAAGTGGTTAGTACATTTCTCACACATAGCAAGGGCAGATAAATATTAGCAATTATTCTCATTCCTGCTAGGATTCTGACAACGTGTTGGACTATCACCCACAGGGAACTGCAATCTGGTTAAGGAAACTGGATAAAAACCCATAAAATATTTTTTAAAAGAAACTATTCAGAATCAAGTGTTCAAATATAAGATATAAGCAACTCGTAAGCTATTTTTGTCAATATAGCCCTTTCCGTATCATAAAAAGATTTTAAAAATTTCAGCCACGCACAGGCAAACCTTGTTTTGTGCTTTGCTTTATTTCTCAGATACTACAGTTTTGTTTTGTTTTTTTTACAAACTGAAGGCTTCTGGCAACCCTGCATTGAGCAAGTCTATTTGTGTCATTTTTCCAACAGCATTTGCTCACTTCACGTCTTTGTCACATTTTGGTAATTCTTACAACATTCCAACCTTTTCCATCATCATTACATTTGTTATGGTAATCTGTGGTCAGTGACTATGATTCGCTAAAAGCTCAGATGATGGTTAGCATGTTTTAGCATGAAGTATTTTTTACTTCAAGGATATTCATTATTTTCTTAGGCATAAAGCTACTACACACTTAATAGACTACAGGATAGTGTAAATATAACTTTTATATGCCCTGGGAAACCAAAATATTCATTTGACTCACTGTATTGTTGTATTCACTTCATTGCAGTGGTCTGGTATGAAACCTGCAATATCTCTGAGGTATGCCTGTGTTTGTGTGTGAACATTGCAGGAGGATAGAGATGGTGCTGGATCTCTTAACAAATGAGTTTTAGATATTCCTGTTGTCTAGTGATTGCTGCCTACAGCCGAGCTCCAGTTTGGGGTGATAGACTATGGCTCAAACAAGTAAAAGGCACACACACACACACACACACACACACACACACACACACACAAATTGAGATTCAGTCTGAAAGTCTGTCCTTTGCTTTCAGTTAGAGGAGCTAAGAAAAGAACAAGTTGTTTTCTTTCATGTGATCATAATAGCATTTCATGAAGATGCACAAAGGATTTCAATTTCAACCTTTGGAACTAGCCCTGCATTGGAGTAGCTTCTGTGTAGATTGCTGTGACTTAATGGCAGAACATCAGGGTTCAGTTCTTTTTTCTGCCATGTGCTTTGCTATATGGCATTGAATAACTCAAGCACTCTGCTGAGCCTTAATTTTTCACTTATGAAAGGCAAATAACACTTCTTACCTCAGGATTCTTGTGTAGATCAACAGAGAAAACACAATGTCTGAAACATAATAGGACCATAATAAAAAGCTTTTTATAAGCGATGTAATACCAGTTAAAGAGCAATGCTTTAAGTCAGACTGTAACAAGAGACAAAGTTCATTATATAACGATGAAGGGGTCAATCATTAAGAGGATATAACCATCATAAATCTGTACACACCCAACATCAGACCACCTAAATATAATGAGGAAATATTACCAGACCTGATGAGAGAAATAAATAATAAAATAATAGTAGCAGACTTTAGTAGCCCACTTTCAACAATGGATAAGTCACCCAGACAAAAAGTTCATAAGAAAATGTTGGACTTGAACTATACTTTAGACTAAATGGATCTAACAGATGTACAGAACATTCCATCCAACAGCAACAGAATACATGTTCTTCTTAAGCATACATGTTACAATCTCTAGGACAGGACACATAATAGGTCACAAAATAAGTCTTAGGCAACTTAAGAAGGCTGAAATTATAAAAAGAATCTTTTCCAACCACAATGGTATGAAACTACAGATCAATAACAGGAAGAAAATTGTATAATTCACGCATATGTGGAAATTAAACAACACACTCCCAAACAGCAAACTGATGTATCAAAGAAGAAATCAGAAGGTTAATAAAAAAAAAATCTTGAAATGAAAAAAGAAGGAAATGCAACATCCCTAAACTTATGAGATGCAGCAAGAGCAGTTCCAAGAGGGAAGTTTATAGCAACAATCACCAACATTAAAAAATAGATAGATGATAGATAGATAGATAGATAGATAGATAGATAGATAGATAGATCCTAAGTAACCTAACCTTAAACTTCAAGCAAATTTTTAAAAAGTACAAATTAAGGCTGAAGCTAGCAGAAGGAAGGAAATAACAAAGATAAGAGCAGAAATAAATGAAATAGAGACCAGAAAACAATAGGAAAGATCAATGAAACTAAGAGATGGTTTTTAAAAGATGAATAAAA
The DNA here is from genome assembly GCA_017311185.1 of Proteles cristata cristata. Taxonomy (NCBI): domain Eukaryota; kingdom Metazoa; phylum Chordata; class Mammalia; order Carnivora; family Hyaenidae; genus Proteles; species Proteles cristata. The sequence goes on from JAESUZ010004393.1 coordinate 373,137, forward strand.
CCGACAAACCCTTCACTAGACTAAGAAAAAAAAGAGAGAGGCTCAAATAAAGTTAGAAATGAAAGAAGACATTCCAACTGATATCACAGAAACACAAAGGATCATAAGAGACTACTATGTAAAATTATATGCCAACAATTGGATAACCTAGAAGAACTGGATGAATTCCTAGAAGCATACCACCTTCCAAGACTAAATCATGAAGACATAGAAAATCTAAACAGACCAATAAAGAGTAAGGAGACTGAGCCAGTAACCAAACACTTCCCCACAAGGAAAAGCCCAAGACCAGACATTTAAAGAATTTATGCTGATCCTTCTCAAACTTTTCCAAAATTGAAAACTGGGAGGGAATACTCCCAAACTCATTTGAAAAAGCCAGTATTACCTTGCTACCAAAGCTAAAGATACTATAAAAGAAGAGAAGTATGGGCCAATATCCCTGGTGAATAGATGCAAAACTTCTTTACAAAATATTAGCAAACCATATTCAACAGCATATTAAAAGGATCATACACTGCATTTAGGTGGAATTTATCCCTGGGATGCAAGGATGGTGCAACCAATCAATATATGTGACACATCACATTAGTAGAATGAGAGATGAAAATCATAGGATTATCTCATTAGAGGCAGAAAAAAAGTATTTAACAAAATACAGCAATCTTTCAGGATAAAAACTCTACAGAGTGGCTACTTGTTAGAGTGGCTATTATCAAAAAGACAAGTGATAATATGTGTTGGTTAAGACATGGAGAAAGGGAAACCCTTATTTGCTGTTGGTAGGAATGTATGATGATGTAGCCATTATAGAAAACAGTAGAGAGGGTCCTCAAAAAATTAAAAGTAGAACTACCATATGATCCAGCAGTCCCAGTTCTGAGTTTATATCCAAGGGAAATGAAATCAGAATTTCAGAGAGCTATCTGCAACCCCATATTCGTTGCAATAGTCAAGAGATGGAAACAACCTAAGTGTTCATCTGTGGATGAGTGGATAAAGAAGATGTGTTATATACATACAATGGAATGTTATTCAATCATGAGAAAAAAGGCTATCTGGCCATTTGTGATAATATGATGGACCTTAAGGGAATGGTGGTAAGTGAGATAAGTCAGACAGAGAAAGACAAATACTGTATGATGTCACTTATATGTGAAAAACAAAAAAATCTAACTCACAGAAACAGAGTAGAATGGTAGTTGCCAGGGCTGGATGGTGAGGGAAATGGAGAGATGTTAGTCAAAGGCTATAAACTTCCAGTTATAAGATGAATAAATTCTGGTGATTGAATGTACAGCAGGGTGACTATAGTTAACAATAGTATATTCGATACTTGAAAGTTGCTAAAAGAGTAATTCTTAAGTGTTCTCACCACACATGTACAAAAAAAGGTAAATTATGTGAGGTGACAGAGGTAGTAATTATCCTACTGTAGTTATAATTTCACAATATAGTAGTATATCAAATAATTACAGTGTACACCTTAAAGTTACACACTTGTATATCAATTCTATCTCTATGAAGCTGGAAAAATGATAAAAGATTATTTAAAATTTTTAAAAATGTGAGACTGACGTTTACACAAATATACTGCTCTGCATTGAATAGTGTCCCCTAACCCTACCTGGAACCTTAAAATGTGATCTTATTGGGAAGTAGGATATTTGAAGATGTAATCAAGTTAAGGCAAGTTCATACTGGATTAGGCTGGACCCTAATCCAGTGATTGGTACGTAGGAAATTTGAGCGTAGACAAAGAGGAGAATACTGTGGGAAGACAGAGACACACGGGAGAAGGCCATGGGGAGATACAGGCAGAGTTCTGAGTGATGCATTTACAAGTCAAAGGACACCAAGCACTGCCAGAGACCACCGGCACTAGCTAAGAAGCAAGGAACAGATTCTCCTTGGGCCTCCATTGTGAACCACCAACCCTGCTGATACCTTGATTTTGAACTTCCAATCTCTAACACTGACTACCGGAGAATAAATTTCTGTTGTTTTAAGTCACCCAGTTTGTGGCGATTTGTTAAGGCAAATGGAAGAAACTAATACCTATACCTCTTTGTATCAGTCAGGGTAGACTAGGTTTTGTTGCAGTAACAAAAAGGTCCTCTCCTCCCATTCTTGGGGGTTACAACAACACAGATATACTTCTTATTCCCACCACGTATCCTTTACAGATCAGCTGCCACTCCACACTATGTCACTTTCATCAGGGACCCTGGCATATGCAGCAGTCTCTATCCAGAATATCTGGATGTGTGTGTGATGAAAGGAACAGAGAGTCCAAAAATTCAAGGATTTATGGAGTCAGATGATGAAACCAGCAAACCATAAAATTGGAAGGCCTTTAAGTGACAAAGCTCTAGTCAGCTTGGCCATAAGGCAAGAACAAATCAAGGGTATGGCCACTATGCCTTTTGTTAAAACCTCTGAATCAGTTAAGGTGGTTCTCAGTAAATTGCTTCAGTTGGACAAATTGTCAGAGAGAAAGAGCATGGCAAACTGTGCTTTGGTTCTTGATGCCTCTGCCCTAAAGTGGCCCACATCACTTCTCTCACATCTCATTGGCGAGAGCAACTCTGACATCATTGTATGGGTATGTATAGTCTACCGGTAGGGTGTGATGGTGAATTTTTTCAGCAGTAATATAATCCACCCCACTCTTACAGAGGATTATCCTTTCAGTAGTCACTTTGAAAGGCTATAGTCGTAGTACAGTGATATGGAAAAATCTTTTGGAGTGATCTCCAGAGCAAGTATATTATGTCCCGTAAGAAACCGACTCTTAACTTTATGGTTTTTGAGCCCAAATAACATTCCTCAGGTATACCATCCACCTAGTCCCTAGATGTGGTTATAAATGACCTTTCGTTTATTTTACCAAATTAAGTCCACCCTCAAGTAGTGAAAATTTACCATTGTCAAGATGGGTCAAAGCAAGGTACTGCAGACAATTCCTAAGAAGAAGCTACAGAAATGTGAGAAATAACCGTATGGCTGAAATCAATGACCCGCCTTGCAATGGGACTCCCTAAAGGATACAGCTGTCGATTAAAGTAATTATATATATTTATAATTATATATATATATATAATATATTATATTATATTAATATAATATATATTATATATATATAATTATATGTATATATATACATATACATAATTATTTATGTATCATGACATAATATAGAATATGCAAAAATATGAAAATACATAGTTATGTGCATTTTTTTGTTTTATATAACACACACACACACACACATCCTGCTGTGTTTGTTTAAAAAGGAAATCAACAGGGGCGCCTGGGTGGCTTAGTCGGTTAAGCGTCCGACTTTCGCTTGGGTCATGATCTCACGGTTCGTGGGTTCGAGCCCCGCGTCGGACTCTGTGCTGACTGCCGGCTCAGAGCCTGGAGCCTGTTTCAGATTCTGTGTCTCCCTCTCTCTCTGACCCTCCCCTGCACACGCTGTCTCTCTCTCTCTCTCCTAGAAATAAATAAAAAACATTAAAAAAATTTTAAAAAAATAAATAAATAAAAATAAAAAGGAAATCAACAGCCTTTACACACCCTAACACAATTCCCAAAGCAAGAAGACACAACTGTGGAATGGTAATAATGGCTAGCCTGTATGGAAAACCTACCACGTGCCAGGCATTAAGTAAATTGTGTGGATTCACTCATCTAACTCTCGCAGCCGGGGCTGGGACTAGGATGAGGCAAGTAGGGTACCTGAGGCACAAATTTCAGGAGACCTCCACTGTCAGCGCTATACAAATGCAGGGTTGATCTTCACCTGACCTTGGCAGTGAGCACCCCATTCCATTTGTGCCCTAAGAGCCTCTCTCACCTAGCCCTAGTCCTGGGCCTGCTGGAGACAGTCCAGAGAGGTCATGATCCCCAACCTCCGTCTTTGCAGACGAGGAAACAGAACCTATGGAGGTTGAGTGCCAGCCTCACTTTCACATGAGCTAGTGAGCAGTGCAGCATGGAGCTGAGCCCAGATCCTTCCAGTCTGGGCCTTGACTGATGGCAGCCGTGGATGGTTCTGCCAACGCCACATCTAAACATCCAATTGTTTTTGTCCTCCTTTCCAGGTATCCAAGGCGGCTGCAGACTTGATGGCCTACTGTGAGGCCCATGCCAAGGAAGATCCCCTGCTGACCCCCGTCCCGGCTTCAGAAAACCCATTTAGGGAGAAGAAGTTTTTCTGCGCCATCCTTTAAGCCTTCATGAGGAGCCTGAAGAGCCACCGGGCTCCTGGGACACTGATGTAGAGTTTTTAGCAAAGTGGGCACCTTCCTAGTCCACAGCATTTAAAGAGAGGGAGGAGAACCATCCTGGGAACTCCAGGCTATGCATGTTTAAAGAACCGGTCCCCTTTATGAGAATGAACGCCAAACCACGTCCCAAGTTAAGAGATCTGATTATCTGCAGAACTGCCTGGAGGAGGGGAATCTGTAAAGATAAAATCCGCATCATTTCTTTTCTGCTTTCCCTCCCCACACCTTATGTTTCTGCTTCATATTTAAAAATTAAAAATCAAAACAGACAGCCGTACTGAGCTAAGATATGTATGACCTTCTCGGAATGACTATTGCCTTTAGAATACCCTTTGATAAGCTGAATTGTCCAGTGTAGCCGCCGTTTGGTTTAATGGCATTGATGTTTAGTCTTTGTGCCTTTTTCTTTTTTCCTTCCCCCTTACCTCTCTTTCCGCCCCTCCCGTTAGAGTAGTACAGAGATAAGACTGGATTGTCTGTAAGACTGAACTCCAAGGATGAGCACCCAAATGTTTAGAGAGATATTCCCCGTGGTTTATCCTCATGGTAATAACCACAAAAATGCCGGTTGTCTGTGTTCTCTTATCACAGTTCCTAACATTTGTACATGATAGCTTTGATTCTGCAAGTAAAAGTAAATCATGTGTTGTGACTGGTGCTTTCATATATTTGTGACAATTTTTGAGTAATAGTGCATGAAAATGTCCCTATGTTACATCCATTCAGAAGGTTTGTTGTTTCACTCTAAAGTTTGGAATAGGAATGTGAAAGGAAGAAAGCTGGAGAAGAAAAAACTCAGTCTCTTGAAAACTGAGATTACTTCAGAGCCTTAGTCATGCCTAAAATACCTCTGAGTTCACAGTGGCGTATATGCCTCTTCAATGTATTTTCCAGAATCCAAAGCAGTTTGGTTGTGATCCAGGATCCAGGGCAGCACAGGAACCACCAACAGGACAGGGAAGGATTCAGCATCAGTTGGGAGGTGCTTTCATTCTTGAGTAAGAACAAATTTCATCTTTCCCTGAATCGTGGAAATTCTAGATTAAAGAACACTCTCTGTTTGTTCAAGTACCAGAAGAAATAAACCTTTTGCTCCAGAGAAGACCCATTCTCAGCATCCTGGCTGTTGACTGCCAGGGAGAAGGGGGCAGGTGCGGCCCCCTCAGCCAGCAACTCCAGAAAGGGTTCTGGCTCTTTTTGCCACTGAGATGGTCTTTGCTTTTCACTCAGCACATTTTTCGGTAGAACCTTCCCTGGTTTTGTTTTCCATCTTGTTTGTTAGAGTCTCTCGGTTTTTATTCACAACTTCCTGGCAGCTAGAGCTCTCTCTTCCCAAGAGATGATATTGAAAGTGATTTTTCCTTACAGCTCTAGCCTTCATCAGTAATGGAAGGTCCTGGAAGCCTCTATCACTTTTTTTCTATGCCATTCCCAGGCAAAAGAGGACCTCTCTTACATGTCACTTTGATATCACAAAAACCATTTCCAAATTCATTCTATTCTCTCTCCATTCTCTTCCTTCTGTTAAAGAAAAAAAAAGATGGAAAGGAAGGAAAAGAGACATAAAAGTTTAATATGCCAAGGACAGGTTTTGAAAGAGTAAATATTTTCTTTAGCTCCTTTTATAGGCAAGATAGTAAAAGAATAAGTGCATCCAATTAAAGCTTGTGCCTGTTGCCAGGAAAAGGGAATGCTGAGACATTTGCAAAAGGTATGAATGTACTACTGTAACCAGAGACTTCTGTTCAAACCTTGGGGTGTTGTTACAATCAGTGAGACACTAATGAAGATTTAGTGGGGAGACCTTGGCAGAGTATTTATTAAACTACATACTGTATTTTACCGTTAGCTTAGTGTTACTGTGGAATCAGCTAAAACCGTACCACATTTTTAAAATTAGCCAAAACATGGATCGAATATGTGGTCACATAAGAACAACTATGAATAAAAATAAAGCATCTTTTGGTGGTGATTAAGGTATCATTGTGAGACCCCAAGGATTTTCATAATCCACATCATTTATTTTCTTAGAGGGACTCTATATTTTTATGTGAATCTAGATCTTTGGAGCAATTAAAATGGAATTAAAACTTGAAGGGCGCACCATAATATGGCTCTGGTAATTAAAAGTAAAGGCGGTTCCAAACTGCGTGTGACCTTGTTTACAAAAGAAAAGAGAAGACAGAAAACACACAGCCCGTCTGAAATTAAGTTTAAGGAAAATGTTTTGGCTTTTTCATACTTTCATGTCCTATTGTATGGAATTATAATACCAGAGTCTTTATATGCATTTTTGCTTATTGGTATTTTTACTTGTTAAGGGGAAAAGAAATCTTTTGATGACTTATACCTCTAAAGAGATTTAATTCTGTTAGAAGTTCACCAATCATTTCCACCAGCATGACTTTATCTTAAGGAATAACTAATAGGAAAACTTAATGATTCAAGGCCCTAATATCTGTATATAATGTATTGGATAGTACTGAGAATCTGCCACGCAGTTAGTTTAAACAGTAACAATAACCCTCATATTTAGAGGAAAAAAATATCTTGATTCATCCTCAATATTAACTCCAATTTCTTTTTTTTAATTTTAAACCAAGTACTATTTAATTTTAATTAGAGGTTGCAAAAAAGTACTTTGACGCTAATTTTAATAATAATATTTGAAAGAGATTGCTTACCAAGGAGAAATTAAAAACAATTTATCCATATACTCCTATTCGCAAATGGGATTTGGGGAAATCAAGCATGCTGTCTTAGATTTTTGTAGTTTTTTTTTTAAATATTTGCTTTAAGCTGCTCCTGGCAATGGTGAATTGTTACATATACATTAATATATTCCCAACCTAAGAATGGTTCATGTTTCTCCTATATAAGATCTATTGAGTGTGTCTTTCAAAGAGAAGGAAATACGGAAATGTTAAAGAAGGAAAACCTGAATGTGATGTGCACATTTTCATCCCACATGGACAATGTATTTGTTTTAATAAATGGAATTTTCAAATTCATTTCATATGCAGTCAGTTTTATTGTGAGGACCTGTGGGCTACCTCACCCATCGATTTCATGGTTAATTTGAGAAGGATGATGGCATGTAACAGGATGGATGGGGAAATAGAAATCCATTGATTTTCTTTAGGATTTTGTTAATTGAGGTGCCCTAAGGAAGGAAAGACTCACGCGAGACTGTCTAGACTGTCTAAAAGCCGTTCTCCCTGGGTCTCTACATCATCATACAATGACTGGGGACAGAGGAAGGTGATGGAGAAGAGCCCAGGGCTCTAATAGGCTGGATCATGAGGACAAATGAGCTGCGATTACGCCCTACTATGCTGTGAGTGTGCTGCATTGGGATTTTTCCTTCACACACACACACACACACACACACACACACACACACACGACACACTTAAGTACACGCACTCACCCACATACTATAGTCCGAGGACAATGACTTAGGACATACAATAGCTAACTTTGCATAATGCCTAAGGAAAGGCGCAAACCAGTCATATCTATGCTCCCTCTTCTTTCCCACAGCCCCAGGCCATGGCTGTCCAGGAGTCGACATGTAACCTGTGGGTGAGAATCTAGGCAGATCCTAGGCATGAGACACTGTGAGGAGGAAGCTGGTGGGTTTTAACTCTGCTCCTGTTTTGTCGAGCCCCTGTGAGAGGATTGCCTCCAGCTCTGGCTCTTTAATAAGCTGGTCACATTGTAGGCAGTGCTCACAATCACGTGGGAATCGGAGCTGGGTCAGCTTCAATCCACAAATTGCAAATAATTTGCCAAGGGAAATCCCTTTCCCTTCGGTTCTGCCCCAAATCTACATTTTCTTCTATTTAGAACCAGGAGACTCAGGCAGAATTTATTTTTAATGAAAAGGGTCATGGGCTCCCAGGCCTTTCCTTGGTAAGAACTCCTACTGTTTCTCCATGGCCTGGGGGTGGGGGTGTATCTCCATCCTAAGGTGACAGAAAGACAAGATGGTGCCTGGTGACTTCGTACTGTACTGTACTCACCCGAGAGCCCATCCGGGATGAGCTAGAGAAGCAGAACTAGACCCCAGAGCTCCCATATGACTGGAGGCAAGTTGTTTAACTTCTCCATGCTGTAAAATGAGGATGAGAATATCTGCTTCACTAAGTTGTCAAAACCAAATGAAAGAGAGGGGGATAGAGGTTACATAAAGGATGAGGTGATAAAGAATCATTAGACACTGATTGCACAACTTTTGAAGAGAGGAAAAGTCTAGCTATTTCCTTCTCAGTGCCTGAGCTCCCGTCCTTTCCTCTCAGCCCCCAGACTTTCAGACCCTCAGTACCTCACATCTGAATTCTAGCCACGCCTGCTGCTGTGGCCACTCTGACTCATCTGCGCCTGCTCTGAGCCACCCCACTTGGCCCAGGTATTCAGTAATTGGGACTCCTTTGGTTCCAAGCAGCAGGAACCTAACTGAAACTGGCTAATTGTAACTGAAGAGCTCAGAAACAGGTCCCACTTCAGGCTCAGCTGGATCCGGGTGCTGAGATGATGTCATCAAGTGTCTTTCTTGCCCTTTGGCCCTGTTTTCCTCTGCACTGGTTTGATTCTCAGACTCTTCCCCTTTCAGTGACAGGATAGTGTCAGTGGTTTCCAGGCTTGCTCTCACCTGTTCAGCAATCACAGAAGAAAGATTAAAACCTCCAGTCACAGATCCCTGGCTATATCCCTGCCACACTTTCTGAGACTCTCACTGGCTGGATCTATTCGAGATCCCACCCATCCCTGTGCCCCAGAGGCACTGTACCACAGGGGCAAAAGAGCCGATCTAAGGAAATTAAAGTACTCCCGCTAGAAGAGGGATAGAAGGTAAAAGTCAAAAACACTGATGCCGCCACACCTGGGTGGCTCAGTCAGTTAAGCGTCTGACTCCTGATTTCAGCTCAGGTCATGATCTTGCGGCTCATGGGATCAAGCCCCACTTAGGGTTCTGCGCTGGGCCTGGATCCTGCTACATGCATGGGCTTGATTCTCCCACCCCCCACTCCCACCTGCCCCACCCCTGCTACATGCATGGGCTCTCTCTCTGTCTCTCAAAATAAATAAACTTTAAAAAAAACGATGCAAACCACATCTTGCCAGATTCATGTGTGTAAGTTTCCGCACAGACCCCAGAGTGCTCTGGCTCATGATGCTCTTACCAGCCCATTAGGGCCACACTCAGCTGCTTGGTTGGCCAGGCCCTGGGCCATCTAGTCCTACCTTACCAATTCTACCTTGTTTTCTCAGCTTTCTAGTGGTTCATCCTGCAGTCTGCATTTTCAAACCCAACTCCACATCTTTGTTGATGATGTTATTCCTCTGGAATGCCATTACTCAACTCCTCAAGGAAATAAATCCTGCTTATTTTTTCAAACCTAGTCTGAATTCCATATTGTCTGTGAATGACTTCAGGAAATACTTATCTCTTTCCTCTCAACTCCTATTGCCCCTGTCATCAGCCTCAAATAATTTAGTATTTGACTGTGGTAGAGGTCTTGTGCGGGGGTAGACACTACGTCCTTCATGGACTTGGTGCTTTTAGTGGAGGAAAGAGACCAGGAAATACTCATTACCAATCAGAATGAGAAGTTGTAAACCACAGGGAGCTAAGGGGAAGAGAGAAGAGGAGGTGATGCTGGAATCCATGGCTTGTCTTTCAGGGTAAACTAATCTCCTTGGGAGTAGAAAACACCAGTTGAGCAGGCCTCCGTGCCTAGTACAGCACTCGGGAACATGGTAAGTACTCAACAGTGATTACTAATGGATTCAGCACCGTACACAGGTCTGCAGAGGGAAGTGGGACAAGGCAGAGGATAAGGCAGATAGTAAATGCTGGGCTTGCGGGCTTGCCAAAGGCAGCTGAGAAAGCAGCTCCCTGCCGCACGACGGCCAGCAGTTGGCTCTGTGCACAGAATGATGGACTAAACTGTGCCAGCTGGTGCCAAATAGTGTCCCCAGGGCTTGATCCCCTTCAGTCGGCAGCCCCTTGGCCCCGGTGATAGCACCACTCTTCAAACCAGGAGCGAGACTAGGGGCCACTTGTGGGCCCAGGAGCCAGATGAATGACACCACAGGCTGCATCGCCTTAATTTTAGCCCCACAGGAAGGATCTTTTCCACTTTCCACTGGGAACACCATCTTTAAGTTACTGTGTCTACATGTGGCTATTTCAATTTAGACGTAAATTAACTAGAACTGAGTAAAATTAAAAATTCAGTGCCTCAACAATACTAACCATATGTCAAGTATCCGATAGCCACGTGCAGCTCGTGGCTCCTGTATGGGAGAACAGAGATCTAGAACATTTCTCTTGTGGCCACAAGTACTAGTAGACAGTGTTGCTCACAAGCAATGGCCAGCAGCCTTTATCCCACGCCATACAACTAACAGAATGTGCCTTATCTATAGGCCCAAATTTTGGCAAAAGACACACACATGCAAACAAAAAGGGAGAAAATAAAAGTGCTAAGATAATCACAACAATTGGCCATAGGTCATGGTTAATTATATAGGCTGTGGTATAGAAGAGATAGGTTGTGGATTATGTAGCATTCCTAGAGTCCCCTAAGCCATACGCTTGCCTCCATCTCCCTCATTCAAAAAAATGCAATTATAATTATCATGATGATGATAGCCATAATAGCAGTGGCAGCAGCAACGACCAAGAGAACACTTATTAAGCACTAAACTATGTGTGAGACACAGTGCTAAACATTGTAAAGCACCAGTGTGGTCAATGCTCACAATAACTCTATGACATGGATATCCTTTATCTCCTGCAACAGGAATCATATATGCGTCATATCCCTTTGATTTCAGTCACACTTGCAGGGGCTTTATTCTTCTCCGAAGAAATTCATTCCCCTGGGGCAATCCTCAGCCAATGAGAGTCTGGATTAATGTTACAGGCACCCACTCTTCAGAGGATACTTCTGTGGTACATTTCATATAATTTATTTTTAATTTTTTTAATTTTTTTTTTTTTTTTTTTTTACTTTTGAGAGAGAGACAGAACATGAGCAAGGGAGGGAGGGCAGAGAGAGAGAGAGAGGGAGACACAGAATCTGAAACAGGCTCCAGGCTCTGCACTGTCAGCACAGAGCCTGATGAGGGGCTCAGACTCACGAACTGCAAGATCATGACCTGAGCCAAATTCAGAGGCTTAACCTACTGAGCCAGACAGGCACCCCCATTTTATATGGTTTCTTAGAAGTCTCTGGCAGGACTGAGCCTTAATTGTCCAGAATAGTAACCAGCCCAGAAACACACTGTATTGATTTTTCCTTCCAACTGCCTCATTTTTTTTTTCTTCCTACATTTCTGCTTTCTGAGATCACCCTTACCACCATTAAACTACATTAATCTAGGGCCTACACCCAAATTATACCACGGTAAATTCGCTCTACTTTGGGAGACACTCAGATTAATTCTCCTTCATCTTACAGCCCAGGAATTTGAGATTTGGAAAGGCTGACATTTCCCCAAGTTCCCTTTCCTGTGAAGTGGAGATCAAGGATCTGTCTTGATTGCAAAAATTTAACCCTTAACTACTGTCTTATGTGAATTTGAACACAAGTACTGGACAAGGAGGCGATTAGAAAGTTCTGAATCTGGGAGCGCCTGGGTAGCTCAGTTGGTTGAACATCTGAGGACTTCAGCTCAGGTCAGGATTTCAGTTTGTGAGTTCGAGACCCATGTTGCACTCTCTGCCTCATGGAGCCTGCTTCAGATCCTCTGTCTCGCTCACTCTCTGCCTCCTCCCCTGCTCATGCTCTCCCTCTCTCTCAAAAATAAATAAAACTTGAAAAAAAAAAAAAAAGTTCTCAATCTGTTCTCACTTGTAGAATAAGTAGATTGTAAACTTCCAATCTCTGAGTTGCTTTTCCGAAACGAAGAAATCAGCGAACTCTTTCTTGTTGATGCTTCTTCCCTTTCCTTCACTGGGGTCATCTGGTACCTAAAAAGTGTTCACTTGCACAAAAAATATTTCCTGGTCTGGAGGAGCCTGTGTAAGGAAAATCATGACGAGTCTAACAGGAAAAGTCCAAAGGGTTTTGGGTTTTTGTTTTTGTTTTTTTTTTCCAGATCTGTTTCAGGAGGGGAAAATCCCTTCCCTTTCCAACTGCTGTTCTAACAACTGCTTCCCTGTGATCTCAGAGCTCAGTGACCATCCAAGGGTCAGAAGCAGGGTCTAGATGGCTACTTCAGTTCAGTGGAGACTTCCAGGGGCTTCGCTCCAAAAGCGGTGATCAGAGGAAAGGATGGGAGTCTCAGGACAAAGGCCCTTGAAAATGCACCTTCAAGATTTCACCCAGAGCTTCTGGCAAAGAGATAAGAATGGTGCTCATTTCCTTTCCCCACCACGCCCCCACCCCATTTCCTGTCCCTACTCCAGGAAGATGCAATATCCCACTGGAGCTTGCCACACGGGATCCCAGCACAGAGCATGTGCATAAGCACACCCATGAGAAAAAGCTTACTGTTCCAGACTGTCTGCAAAAGCAAACTGTCGCTTTAAGAAAGGGGTCAGCATGCCTAGGTGCATCCCATCATCCTGCCTGTGGGACATCTTGGTTTATTTTATAACAGCAGGTCTCAAAGAGTATTCCAGAACTCTTGAGGGTCCTGAGATCCTTTCTGACAGTCTGCTGGCTCAAAACTTTTTCATAATAATGCTGTGGTATAATTTGCCTTTTCTACTCTCATCCTCTCCTGAGTGTACAATGGAGCTTCTAGAGTTGACATGACATTGACATCACCACAGATTAGAGGCAAATGTACATATGAGAGCCCAGCACTTTCTTATTAAGCTGAACAATAAGGGAATTTACAAAAATGTAAAACAATGATGCTTGCCTCAGTGTGGTTTTTGTTTGTTTGTTTGGGAACACAGTTATAGTTCATAAAAATGTTACTTGTATTAACATATAATGGGTTTGTTGTTACTACAATGATTAATAAATGCATGTTTTAAAAAATTTGTGTTTTAATTTCTAATATTATAAATGGCAATAGATAAAACCCACAGAAGCTAAAGCCATAATAATTTGAGGGTGTTCTCAATAATCTTAAAAGATAGAAAGGGGTCCTTAGATCACAAAGTTGAAAACTGCTGCTTTGTGAATAGTTTTCTCTTCCAACCCCCTATTTTCCAGATGGGGAAATGTGTCATTCAAAATCTTATAGCTATTTAATGTCAAGAGTCGTGAGTAGAACATAAAAAAAGATGATTCTAAAGGGCAAGACAGAAATGTTTTCAGTTGTCCCCTAGGATGCTGTTCAAATGTTTTCTAAAAAGACATTCCTGAATTCAGTTTCACAATGAGTGTGTTAAGAGATAATTTTCCACAAACAGAAGTTAAAAAAAAATCATGATTCTCACACAAGTGTAAAATAAACACAGGTGGAAGATTTTATTTAACTCCTTATTGTTAAGGATGTCAAGTAGGTTACAACTAGTTCAAAAAAAGGTCAGGGGCGCCTGGGTGGCTCAGTCGGTTGGGCATCTGACTTCGGCTCAGGTCATGATCTCACGGTTCATGGGTTCAAGCCCCACATCGGGCTCTGTGCTGACAGCTCAGAGCCTGGAGCCTGCTTCAGATTCTGTGTCTCCCTCTTTCTCTGACCCTCCCCTGTTCATGCTATCTGTCTCTCTCTCAGAAATGAATAAACATTTTTTTAAAAGGTCAAAAAGCAGACATATTTATAGAGCAGGAATACTGAAATGAATTTGCAAGTGGTATAAAACTGTCTGCTTTCACATGAGGAGAGAGAAGCCAATTGGAGCACCACTAGGCAGAATTTAGTTGCCTATCTAAAGTAGGAAGTATTTCACATAGCTATCAGTTATCTATAACACACAGAGTTATAAAATAGCCCAAAGGCAAGAAAAAGTGGCCCGACCCCCATGGAATCGGTGTGGGAAGTGTGTGCTCTGAGCAATGCATAGCTTTCCATCCAAGAACACGTGTTTCCCCTCAACTGAGGCCCTATTTAGGTAGCAGGGCACTGACTAAACTTAGGGAGTCAGAAAAAGAGGAACTCAGTGTGTGTCCTGCTCCAAAGGATCTCACAATCCATTTGTTTTGCCCTATTCTTCCTATACACTGAATGTTTGTGTCCCCCCAAATCCACATGTTGACATCTTACCCCCAATATGATGGCATTTGGCAGTAGGGACTTTAAAAGGTGATTTGGTGATAAGAGTGAGTCCTTATGAGTGGGATTGGTGCCCTTATAAGAGAGACTCTAGAGCGATCCCTCATTCCCTCCACCTTGTGAGGACACAGAGAAGAGACGGTTGTCTGTGACCAGGAAGCAGAACCTGCCCAGACTCCAAATCTCCCAGAACCTTCATCTTGGATTCCCACCCTTCAGAACTGTGAGCAATACACTTCTGTCACCAAAATCTACCCAGCCTATGCTTTCTAGCCCACCTGAACCACTGTGTCCTGTGATATAACAGCCCAGGGGGGCTAAGATGCTACATAATCCATTACTGAAGTTGGAGCATAGGCTGGTTCTCATACACTGACGAAGCCATTCTTAGGTTCATTTCCATCTTCTGGGTATTTAGTGCCTTTAGTGCCTGCTATGTATCCTCCTTATAGCTCCCTCAGATAGATAATATTATCTCCTCATATTACAGAGAGGAGCGGTTGAAGAAGTGAAGTCACATACACGTCCAAGACCTCTCTCACTAAGACTCTGGGCTCAAACCCTGAAGTATCTGGCTTCACATTCCCTCCCTCCCTCTAGTTCAGTGCTGATGTGGCAGAGCCTCCCTGGCAAAACATGCATTTCGCAGTAAATATTCACCCCAGAAAAAGCAGTTTGTTGTGTTGACCCTTGAAAATCATGGGTTTTTATTAATCCCTGAACTCGGTCCATAATTTTCAACAATTCTCTGCTCAGTAATAGGAGGACCTCAAAGAGATGTTTTGTTTCCTTCACCTTTTTTGGAGGCTATTCCTAGACGGTATCAGGGGGGAACATTTACAAAGATATTCTCTCAGAGAGGTGTAGAAATTACAGATAGAGTAAAAAGTTGGGGTGGACAGGTGGTTTCGAGCAGGAGTTTGGCAAACCCAGGCTGTGGGCCAAATCTGGTCTTTGTATGGCTGAAAAATTAAAGATGGTTTTTAGGAGTGCCTGGGTGGCTCAGTCAGTTGAGTGTCTGGCTTTGGCTCAGGTTGTGATCTCATGGTTTGTGAGTCTGAGCCCCACGTTAGGCTGTGCTGACAGCTCAGAGCCTGGAGCCTGCTTTGAGTTCTGTGTTTCCCTCTGCTCCCTGCCCCCCACCCACCTCCCCCACTCACACTGTCTCTCTCTCTCTCCTTCTCAAAAATAAATAAACATTTAAAAATGTTTTTTAATGCTTTTTCATCTTTAAATGGTTGGGGAAAAGTCAAAAGAAGGCAGCTATGTGTGACCTGTAAACATTATACAAAATTCAAAATTTCAGGGCCCCCAAATTAAGTGTCATTAGAAAACAGTCACACCCATTCGTTTTGTACTTTTTGTGCCTGCTTTTGAACTACAACAGCAGATTGGGGAAATTATGTCAGAAACCACACGGCCTGCAAAAAGTAAAAATACCCATTCTTACCAGAAGTTTGCTAACTCCTGGCTTCGAGTGACTTTCTGCATGAATGTTGAGAATAATTTCTCAGGAACCCCAAAGTAAGTCATTCTGGACTTCTACGTGGCATCAGCTAAATGTGGCAGGTTTCAGAATTACTCAGGACTGGGGGAGTTCTGTTATCGCCACAGTCTTGGTTAGAGGGCAAACCGCACTAGAGGCTTTAAGTTGTCATCCGAGGGCCACTCTGGGAAGGTTCTCCACTGGGTTTCCTGCCATTGGCACCTCTATCACTCTGTTCCTGTTCTGGTTTATGTCCTGGGGAAGCTCCACTTGCATTTACCATTAATTACAATAATGAAAATTAAGCAGTGCCTCCTGTGTGGGAATTTTCCAGTCCCTGACAGGAAGCTTCCAAAGAAATCTTTTTCAAGAGCACCCTCTGCTGGTCAGTGTTCAGAAAGCACCATGTGGTCACATTTGCATCTGCAGGTGGGTTTTGCCGCCAGGGAAAAGCCAAAGACAGAGTTTGATCTAGAGATAGAAGCATTATCTCAATGCTGGGTCAGGTTTTTCACAGGTTTTTAACATCTGAAGATAGAGAATTTCACTGTCAGACTCGGTGAGAAGCCTGGGGAACGCAAAGTCCTGTTGACTGCAGGCTTCCCAAACCACCTGTTAATAAGGCAAAGCTGAGTTTATTACTTACCCGCATAAGGGAGACTGAAGACTCAACAGGAAAAGGAGAAGATCTGATTAAGACTTTGAGGTCTGCTTTAAGGTAGTTTTTTTTTTTTTTTTAAGTTTGTTGCTGTTGTTTTAAGTAATGTCTACACCCAACGTGGGGCTCAGATTTACAACCCCCAAGATCAAGCGTCCCATGTCCTACCAACTAAGCCAGCAGGTACTCCTAATGTAGACTTTCCAATGTGGAGGGAAGGAGGTCTTGTTAGGATTGGGTAAGGATTACAGTGCAACAATTACCACTAGCTGATACAAACAAGGTAAGTAAGGTGAATCTAGGAATGTAAACTATCTGCTGATGATTTGACAAGACTTTCCAGAATTTCTCTAATGAAACAAAGTTTTCCAACCTCACTCTTCCAACGTAAGAGTCTCTGTACTAGTAAAGTTATGCTAATGAAGGTCATAGAACAGTGAGGACACCTTAATGTAGACAATAAAGTGGGGCTTGGGGATAGATGGCTTGGGTTCTCAGCTTCTCGAGATGGGGATTGTCCTCTAAGAAGCCCAGTGTGGCTGGGATGTGGGCTTAGCCAGGGCCCTGGGGACCTGATGCATAATGTCGGGCCTGCTCCAGGCTTCCAGATTTGTTAGGGCTTTTCTTTTGTGTGTTTATTCATTTTGAGATAGAGTTGTGTTAACAACTTTTCATGTTTAGATGTGGCACTCTGTGGCTATGAGGTAGCCCATGAGGAAACCAGAATACGTCACCCTAAAATATGCGTCCTTGACATAAAAATTATTTCGAGTTGAAAGCAAATCTTGGGGGAAAATTCCCCCCCTTTCTATCAGCAGGAAAGAAATTCTTCTTTTTCTGGAGTCAGACTCCAATCAGCCCAGACATGGCATCAGAGGAATTTGCAACAAATCGTATTAAACTAACCCTTGTCTTCCAAAGACTCCCTGGCCTTAGTTGGATTACCCCTCGCCCAAGTCCCTTTGTCTTGTCAATTCTTCACAAATTTACTGTTTCTTTGTCTAAATGGTATAAAAACTGCCTGCTCTGGTCACTTTACTTCGTGTGAAGATTCTCAGGTACATGTAAATATATTTAAAAATGTGTGTGCTTTGGGGTGTCTGGGTAGCTCAGTCTGGTAAGCTTCTGACTCTTGATTTCAGCTCGGTTCATGATCTCAGGGTCATGGGATCGAGCCCCGAGGCAGGCTCTGTGCTGAGAGACTGCTTGGGATTCTCTCTCTCCCTCTGTCTTTGCCCCTCTGCCTGCCTTGTGCTCTATCTCAAAATAAACATAACCATTAAAAAGAGAAACAATGTTTATGCTTTTCTCCTGATAAGCTGTCCTTCAGTTTAATGTTCAGACTCGGCCGGCCGGGGACCCTAGGAGGGTAGAGAAAAACTTTGTTCTTCTCTGCACCTGCGGGGCGGGGGGAAGGATTGATCTCCTTAGGCTGGTGCCATGCTGGTTAGTCATATAAGTGTCTGCATTGGGCCCTGAGGGCGCCTAGCAGGGAGGGGCTCCGCAGAGGCCCTCACTTCCGAGCCACTGAAGGTGCACAGGGGACAGGACCCAGGCTTGGCTGGATGTGGGGAGAAGTCACAGAAACCTGCAGAGCTGACACTACAGCTGAGATTCACCAGCTGGTGGGAACTCCCCAGACCTGGAAAGGAGGGACTAAGCCGGGGCAGGAAAGCCTCCTATGCCCAGAGTGGGTAAAGCTCCTGGGTTCTGGGAATGGCAACAATGCAGGAAAGAAGTTTGGGGCCAGGTCCTCAAGGGCGTGGTTTGCAAACGTGAACTTTAGCCAGAGGGAGCTGGCAGCTGAAAAAGTTTTTGCAGCGAAGCACCAATATTTGATTGGTTATTTAAAATCTACTTCAGCTGCGGAGCTACGGGCAGGCGCAGAAAGGACTGACCAACCTAGAAGCTGTTGTTGAAATAGAAGAAGGGCCTTCTTTAAGAAAGTGGCTTCGAGGGTGCAAGGAGGAAAGATTCAGGTGCAAGGGACAGAACTGCCATGCTTTGCTGACCCACTGAATGTGTACGATGAAGAGGGAAGGATTTCTGTCTTGGATGATACAGCAATTGGCTGAGATAGGAAACGCAGGAAAACAAAAGCGGGTTACTGTGGAGGGTGGGGGGTGAGAATTTATCATCCCCAAATATGCTTCTTTGGCATAAAGATTATTTTGAGTTGATTATTTTAAGAAAAACAGGCAGGAGAGAAGCTCTGAAAACAGAGTAGTTACCTTTTTGTAAGGGAAATTTACATTTATAAAAGAAATCTACATTTATGAGGGTGTCTCCTTCTCCCGTACCTTAGAGAGATGAGTGAAGCCTAAGAAACTCTCATCAGTGTAGAAGCCACTGACTTAAATCCTCATATCAAACCTTACTCTGTGGACATCTGGGTGGCTCAGTCGGTTAAGTGTCTGACTCAGTTTCAGCTCAGGCCATGGTCTCACCATTTTGGGTTCAAGCCCCACGTGGGGCTTTATGCTGACAGCATGGAGTCTGCCTAGGATTCTCTCTTCCCTGCCCCCTTGTGTCCCCCACTCATACATATGTGTGTATTTGCACATTCTTTCAAAATAAACATTTTTAAAAATTAAAAAAAAAAATAAGCCTTCCTCTTACTGATCAAACTTTTCCTGGTCGACCCCCTACAACTGGACTTCCCAAACCCTTTTTTGGTTTTCGCTGATGATCATATTTCAGCCTAAATTCTAAGATACCTCTTGGAGAGTTTCTTATTTTTCCCTGGGTGTGTCTCATGCATACATGAGATATGCATGCTAAAACCTCTGTTCATTTTTCTCTTGTTAATCTGTCTTTTGTAACAGAGGGCCCCAACCAAGAATTTAGAAGGGTAGAGGGAATATTTTTTTTCCCGTCCCATCAAACATGATCTGTTCGGCTTTGGACGTGTTGGCTGAGAGGTACGGAGGAGGGGGCTATTCCAGGAAATGCAAAAGTAGAGCTCTTCTGAGAGGTGGGGATGGAACAGTTAAGCTGCCCAGGCAGGTAAGACGCAGAAGCACAAAGTAGCTGAGATTTGCATAGCTGTCAGTGTAAGTGGAGAAGAGATGAAGAAGCCTCCAGAAGGAACCCGTGATACTGGACAGGAAAATGGAAGGCACCCCATGAGAGAACAGGTATGTTTTTCCCTTTGCTTCTTTTCTGGCTTTTATTCTTGCCACGACCTGTATCCCCACCCCACTCTACCCACGCCTTGTAATGTAAATTGCATTTGTCGTCCTTGTACGGGACAGGAGTTAATGGTTTCTCTAGAATAGAATACATCTAAGGAAGGACCAGGTGAGAAAGGACAGAGGAAAGAAGCCATAGAATATATCTAAGGAAGGACCAGGTGAGAACGGCCAGAGGAAAGAAGCCATCGTGTGTATTCCAGGCCACTGGTGCTAAGACATCTTCAGGACTTCATGACCCCCAGCTTCAGGGAATAAGCGATTTACAATGGACACCTGGACCTTGTCCTCATTCTAACCAGTTTCTGGATGCCTGACAGGAGACGTGCACCAGACCACGATCATCAGTAAAAAACCGCAGGCCCCAAGCAAGCATGGAAGTCTTTCTCTTCCTTTCCAAGTATCCCAGATGCTCAGTCTGTCTGTCTTTCCGTATATATCTTCAATAAACTCTTCACCTCCTGCTGGCTCACGTTTGCTTTCCATCCTGCATGAAGCCAAGGACACTCTTCGCTGGTGCTACAGGAACCCCTTCTGGGTCCTTGAACTTGGCCTGTTGGCATCAGTGCCGGTGCTGAAATGTCAATGGTTGAGCAAAGCAAGATGGCTTACAAGTTCCTATGCCTCCCCCTGCAGGGATCGCGGTTCTTCTCAGAGGAGCAGAGAAGCCTCTTAGGTACCTACACACATCTGAGAACCTCAGGCCACCAGCCTAGCGGAGAGAGCCTCGACAGCGGAGAAAAGGGAAGGCAAAAGACTACCCCACCTCACCAGGAGGACAGAGAAGGTAATTAGTTTTTATGGAACAGAGGATTTGACCTATTTCTTCCTCCGAATGTAATCAACTCAATGCCTGAAAGATCAGAAAACAATGACAAGGGAAGGAAATTGTTCCAATGAAGGCAGTCTCAGTGGGGATCCAGTTGTACCCGCTTCAGGAAAAGCAGCGGTGCCTCGCTGTTGTTCAGGTCTCTGTGGCTGAACCAGAACAAACAGTCTTGGAAGGAGGTGGCGGAAAGTCCGAGTTAGAAACTCCTGTGTGGAGGAGGTCAGCTCAGCTCACAGGGGTGCACCAAGTTCAAGGACAGCTGCTCTCCATCTTGAGCACATCACCTCGGGGCTTGTTAAAATGCAGATTGCTGGCCCCACCCTCTGGCTCAGAGTCTGTGAGTCTGGAGTGGGGCTTGAGAACTGCATTCTTAACAAGTTCCCAGGTGATGCTGATGCAGTCGGTCCCCCTTTAAGAACCACTAGTATATGAGATTCCCCAAAGGGTGGTGAGCACGCCGTCACTCAAGATGATTGTAGAAAGCCCACAGATGAATATAATACAACAGTTATGCTTATATTTTCATATGTACTCAAAAGTACCACTTGCCGGAAGGCTGGGTGGCTTAATGGGTTAAGTGTCTGACTCTTGATTTCAGCTCAGGCCATGATCTCAGTTTGCGAGATCAGTCTCTACCTCCGGCCCCTCACTGACAGCAAGGAACCTGGTTGAGATTCTCTCTCACTCTCTTTGCCCCTCTCCTGCTTGTGCACATACTCTCTCTCTGTCTCAAAATAAATAAGCTCTATTTTTCAAAAAGTACCACTTGCATGTGAAATTTGTGAATTTAAGAATACTTTTGTATAGAAAGGCTAAAAGGGGGCATAAATAAAATGTGACCAATTTAAATAAAAATGTTAATCAAAGAGGTAGTATAGGTAAAAATAATATAGGAAAATTCAGAAAGCAGTATGCAAATGATTAATATTTACTAAATAAAAAGAAAGCAACTTTACATGTGTACTTAGCATGGAGCTGGAGGTCAGGGTGGACGTTCGAAGTTAACAACCAGAAAGACATGGACACTGCCCCTTCGGAATTGTCACGGCCAAAAGCAGTCAGTTTTGCTGTAGAGGCGAATACAGCTACATGTTATCCCAGGTAGAGCAGTCAATTGGGTCCTTGTTTTACAGATGAGGAAGTTGGAGTTAAGAGCACTGGTTTTCCAAGGTCACAATCAATTAGGGGCAAAGCTACGACTTGAACCTACAGCATTACAAAATGTCCCCAGGGCACTCACAGGGACAGCTGTCCATACTCCTGCTAACCCTGTTTCCTTCCTCCACCCTCCTGTCCAATGGGGGGGGGGTGAGCTCTCCCATTGGACCTGCCCTGGGCCCTCCTTCCTCTCCTGTAGATGCCCACGCTCTCCACAGGGCTCATTGGCCCACACTTAGATGTATATACAAGCCCTGCCTATAGATTTTTTAGATTGCCCTTGTTCAGCAAATATTTTATGACTCCTGCTCCGTGCGCGAACACTGTGCTAAGGAGGATTCAAAAGCAGTAAGACACAAACACTACCCTCAAGGAGTTTGCCATCTAGTGATGGAGACAGATAAGAAATAATTCCATGGAATGACGATATGTTGAAGGAAGTTACACGTGTGGAAGGGACATCCAACCCCACCAACTGTAGAGAAGGTGATCCAAGACCCCTCTAAGGTGGTGATCTGAGTCAGGAAGACAGCCAAATGGAGGAAGGATAGGAGGCTATTCTAGACTGAGAGAGGAATAAATGCAAAAGAGCAGAGAGGGAACTAATATTGGTTCAGTGTGGTTCAAGCACTGAGCTTGAGAAGCAGTGATAAGATAATACAATGTGTACTATGTGCCAGGCACTGCTGCAAGTACTCTATATACATGTATACACACTTGCATTCTTTGTATATTCATATATACATGTGTATGTCCATATGAATTAACATACATGTATACATATGCATATACATGCAAAATATGTTATAGGTCTGTCGTTGCATACATATTCATGTGCATTAAGTGTATACATGTATGCATGTATAATATATGTATAGTATATATTGGTGGATATATTGATTAAAATTTAATTTTCATAAGCTTACAAGGCAAGTGTCATTATTATTCCCATTTAACAGATCCAGAAACTGAGGCATGGAAATTTTAATAATTTCCCCAGACCTGAGGATGTTTGAGAATAAGCAAACACATGGCAATTAAAATCATAGGTATGAATAAGAATGTTGGGGAATGTTTGTCCATAGAGGAAAAATGACTGCAAATTTCCAAGAAAAACTGGGAGGCAAATATTCAAAATTTGGGGACACAAAGAAGGGAACATCAGCGACAAATAATCTGAACCCCCATATCTTGGCTGAATCTCACACAGCCTCTCACATGCATACTTTTAAATTTCCACATTTAGGATACATATATAGTGAGAGAGAGAGAGAAAAGTGTTAATTTGGAATATGTTAAACATTTAATATATACCACAATTTTTACAAGGCTTTGAGTTCCCTGATTTTCAAAACAAACCTAAAACCTCAAAAACTGGAAAATGTCTGACCTTCTTCAACTTCAGGGAGACCCTGAATGGGGAGTCAGGATTTTGAATGTATCTTCGATATTCCTTCCAAATGGCTGATTCCTTCACTTCACCAGTCCAGAGAGGTGTTCTCTTCCAAAAGCAGTCCCTATGAGGTTGGATGACCTCCCTCTAGCACTCTGCTAAGTAACACACCTTTTGGATCTCTTAATTCTCTTGAGGCCCTCACCCTGCCCCTCCTTCTTTTTTAAGCCAGAAAAAGTATCAGGAATTACCAGTTCTTGGGTGAAAATGTACCAAGGTCAAAGAACATGTGAATTGTTTTTTTTTTTTATTTTTTTTTTATTTTTTTTTTTACAAATAGTTTATTGTCAAATTAGTTTCCACATAACACCCAGTGCTCATCCCCACAGTGTCCTCCTCCATGCCCACCCCTCCTCCCCCCGACATCCACCAGTCCTCAGTTTTTGTCAGCATTCAAGAGTCTCTCATGGTTTGCCTCTCTCCCTTTCCCCCACCATTTCCACCCTTCTTCTCCCCCTTGGTCCTCTGTTAAGTTCCTCCTAATCCTCCTATACGTGCACACATATGATATTTGTCCTTCTCTGCCTGACTTATTTCGCTCAGCATAATGCCCTCAAGGTCCATCCATGTTGCTACACATGGCCAGATTTCATTGTTTCTCATTGCCATGTAGTATTCCATGGTATAGATAAACCACATCTTCTTGATCCATTCATCTGTTGATGGACACTTAGGCTCTTTCCATGTTTTAGCTATTGTGGAGAGTGCTGCTATGAACATTGGGGTACATGTGCTCCTATGCATCAGCATTTCTGTATCCCTTGGGTAAATTCCTAGCAGTGCTATTGCTGGGTCATAGGGGAGTTCTATTGTTAGTTTCCTGAGGAACCTCCACACTGTTTTCCAGAGGGGCTGTACCAGTTTACATTCCCACCAACAGTGTAGGAGGGTGCCCGCTTCTCCACATCCTCGCTAGCATCTAGAGTTCTCTGATTGGCTCATTTTAGCCACTCTGACCGGCGTGAGGTGGTATCTCAGTGTGGTTTTGATTTGTATTTCCCTGATGAGGAGCAATGCTGAGAATCGTTTCATGTGTCTGTTGGCCATCTGGATGTCCTCTTTGAAGAAGTGTCTGTTCATATCTTCTGCCCATTTCTTCACTGGGTTGTTTGTTTTTCGGGCGTGTAGTTTGGTGAGTTCCTTGTAGATTCTGGATATCAACCCTTTATCTGCTATGTCATTTGCAACTATCTTTTCCCATTCCGTTGGTTGCCTATTAATTTTCTGGGTTGTTTCCTTTGCTGTGCAGAAGCTTTTAATCTTGATGAGGTCCCAACAGTTTATTTTTGCTCTTGATTCCCTTGCTTTTGGGGATGTGTCAAGTAAGAAGTTGCTGCGGTGGAGGTCAAGGAGGTTGTTTCCTGCTTTCTCCTCTAGGGTGTTGATAGTTTCCTGTCTCACGTTCAGGTCCTTTATCCATTTTGAGTTTATTTTTGTGCATGGTGTGAGAAAATGATCTAGTTTCATTCTTCTGCATGTTGCAGTCCAGTTCTCCCAACACCATCTGTTAAAAAGGCTGTCTTTTTTCCATTGGATATTCTTTCCTGCTTTGTCAAAGATTAGTTGGCTGTATACTTTTGGGTCCACTTCTGAGTTCTCAATTCTGAAAGAACATGTGAATTCTAATACAAGGGCTTTTTCATTTGCTTCAAGATGTCTGAGCGTTCATTATAATTCAGGTAAGACACTCAGACTCCCAAATTTCATTTGGCAACAATAAATAAAGCTGTGGTTTTCTTTTGTTAATCAGATTTTTCTGATTCTCTGTAATGTAGAGTTCAAGTTGTTTTGTTTTGTTTTTAAATGTTTATGCATATATTTTGAGAGAGAGAGAGAGAGAGAAGGAGAAGGAGAATGAGTGGGGGAGGGGCAGAGAGAGAGAATACTAATGCTCAACACGGAGCCCTACATGGGGTTTGATCTCATGAGTGTGAGATCATGACCTGAGCCAAAATCAAGAGTCAGACATTTGCCAACTGAGACCCCAGGTGCCCCTTGGTTTTACTTTTAAAACTGAGATCTGATACATAACATCGTGTAAGTTTAAGGTGTGTAACTGAGCCAAAGAAGAGTTTGTCTTCCTGATGTGCAGCGCACCAATAAAAACTGACACTGAACTTTTTTTTTTTAATTTATGTTTTATTTATTTCCAGGAGAGAGAGAGACAGCGTGAGCAGGGGAGGGTCAGAGAGAGAGGGAGTCACAGACCGAAAGAGGCTCCAGGCTCTGAGCTGGCAGTCAGCACAGAGCCCGACACGGGGCTGGAACCCACGAACCGCGAGATCATGACCTAAGCGAAAGTCGGACGCTTAACCGACTAAGCCACCCAGGTGCCCCAAAACTGACACTGAACTTTTGCAGGGAAGAAACATAGCCTGTTTCTTGGCATCACCCAGGAGAAGAGGGGGTAATGCTCAAAAGTCCTGAACTCCCTGATGGCTTGCAAAGTGAGGGTTGTTAAGGACAAAGTTTGGACAGAGGTCTTCTGAGAAGGTGGGTGCTGTTGATTGGATGCCCATGGTGTCATGCTAGCAGATGCTGTGGTACCGCTTCATCTGGTCCCTTGAGGTCTTTTCCATCTCAAGACACTTGGAATCTGAAAAAATTTCTCTGTTCTTTATGTTACAGAATTCATTAGGTACACTTGGTGATTATATCACTAGGATAATGCTGGTTAACAACTTGTAAGCTTGTGGGGTTGCAATTCCTACAGTTTCCTCGGTTTGTCCAGCTGTGCCTGGGCCTGATATGACTCCTGGTGTTAATTCTCCATTGGAAAGAACAGGATGGATACCGGCTTGAGGTGTAGAGGGCATATTGGTTGGGTGCATTTATATATTGCAATAAGACTAGCAAACACCTCTATCGTGTCACATAATTATTACTTCTTTTTTGGAGTGAGAACAGTTAAGATGTAGCCTCTTAGCAACTTTGAAGTTTATGATACAGTATTATTAAATATATTATTAAATATATTCACTATTCTGTGCATTAAATCTCTAGAGCTGCAAGTTTTTACCCTTAAACAACATCTCCCTAATTTCTCCACCCCCAGCCCCTGGTAACCACTATTCTACTTTCCGTGCATAGGAGTTTGGCATTTTGAGATTCCAATGTAAGTGATATCATCCAGTATTTATCTCTGTCTGATTTATCCCACGTTTAGGACTAAATTTGTGAGAATCTGCAGCAATTAAACTAAGAGCCCAAAGTACTGAATTTTGTTCCCACCTTTGCCAGTAATACTCTGTAGCCAACCAATGGCATCATTGCCATTTTTTTTTAATTGAAGTACTTCAACCCAGCAACTATGTGTTGAAAACTTACTATGATACAGGGCTCTGGGTTAGCCTTAGGAAACCATTGGGAAACTCATGGGAAAGTTCTTGAGCTGAAGAAGTTTAGCATCAGGTAGGAGTATGATGACATAAATACAGTGATCATTATACAATGTCAACAGGATGATAACTGATCTGTGTCACATAGGGGCTCACCAAGCAAGTAAGATGCCTCCTTACCTGGTTGTATTGGGAGGTTGCATTTGAAAGGGTTTTAGAAGATCACAAGATCTTTGTAAAATAAATGTAATGAGGGAAGGTAAGGAAGGGAAGATGGACAGAAAGCACAACATCTTGGTGGATGGAACAGCATAGGCAAAGTCATAGAAGCAGAGAAGTCTGGGAATTATTTAGGGTTGTGCTTACAATTATTGTTGATCCATAATGTAGGAAGTACTGCCACTGAGAGTAAGCATTTAAAAGCTTATATAGAAGCAACTGGGTGGCTCATTCAGTTAAGTGTCTGACCCTTGACTTTGGCTCAGGTCATGATCTCATTATTTGTAAGTTTGAGCCCTGTGTCAGGCTCCGCACTGATAGTGCAGAGCCTGCTTGGGATTCTGTCTCTCTGACCCTCCCTCCCCGACCTCTCTCTCTCTGTCTCTCAAAAAATAAATAAATAAATTTGGGAGCACCTGTGTGGCTCAGTCAGGTGAATGTCCAACTTTGGCTCAGGTCATGATCTCATGGTTTGTGAGTTCTAGCCCCATGTGGGGCTTGCTGCTGTCAGCCTGTCAGCCCAGAGCCCACTTGGGATTCTCTGTCTCCCTCTCTTTGCTCCTCCCCGCTTGTGCTTTCCCCAAAATAAATAAGTATATTTTAAAAATAAATAAAAATAAACTCAAAAAATAAATAAAAAGCTTAAATAGTAATTTTATTTCTATTTAAACTAAGAATAATAAATTGAGCTTGTATTTGTGTGTATCTCTTTAATTTCAGTTTTCTGGAGTTACATTTTTATTTTACAAAAGTATAGTCTGTGATAGATTGGAAATTTAAAAGTTGGTCTTTCACCATAGTTTGAGGAACACTGGGGTTTAGGAAATGTCGAGTCTTTAGTACGACGTGGTATAACACGTGAAGCAGAACTGGAAAAGTAAGCTTGAAGTGGCAGATGGAAGTGTATTATGAGGAATGGTTTTTTTCCATGTTTTTTAATGTTTATTTCTTTTTGAGAGAGAGACAGAGACAGCATGAGCATGGGAGGGGCAGAGAGAGAGGGAGACACAGAATCTGAAGCAGGCTCCAGGCTCTGATCCATCAGCGCAGAGCCCAGTGCAGAGCTCGAACTCAGGAACCATGAGATCATGAGCTGAGCCGAAGTCGAACACTCAGTCGAATGAGCCACGAGGCACCCTGGGAATGCTTTTTTTTTTTTTAAAAAGGTGATATAAGTCTATTTGTAGGCTCAGAGAAAGTAAAGAGACAGAAAAGGATGGGAGAAGGATCTGAAATATGCAACATTTTCTGATTAATACGATAGCTCTAATTTTTAATGTTTTTCATCAATGAGTACGTATCAAACAAAATCCATGAGGGCTGCACGTGGGCCACCAGCTGTATCCTTCAATGTAGGAAGATAGGGCTGCGTTGCTCTGTTTCATAGGCTGTGGCAGGGGATCAGTGCTGTGGTCCTCAGGGTCCCTGAGGCCATGGAAATGGAATTCCTGTCACTTCGGTGGTCCAGGAGCCATGGCGTATTCCCGAATAACTGAGGGCAGCACAGAGAACTGAAGACCCACCTGGTCGTGGGCATGAGGCAGGCACCGCAGTGACTTGTGCCCCAACAAAGATTGGACAGAAATGAGAACATCCCAGAGGATGCCAGGGGAGGTCAATAAGGACACCGACCCGATCTGCCAGCTGCCACTCACGCCTTGGCATTTCAGAATTTCCCCCCAAATGTAGGTGCCATTCCTAGAGAAAGAGATCGTACCTGACTGTGACTTTGCTTCTCCCATGTGTAGGAAGGAGGATTTCTGCAAAGCAGAAATCAGGTTCACATTTGTGGACTATTTTTATTTCACTTTCTCCAGCGATGTTTGGGGTGGACAAGCTGGGACCTAGGTTACTTCCCAGGGGCACTACGGAAGAGACCCACATCAAAAGTAAATCTATGGTTTTTACGAAAACCAAATTGCAAATATTTCCTGACTGTGTTGCGAGGGTGTGAAAATGGCAGCTGCTGCCAGAAAGCTGGGCTCACTGGGGAAATAGCTCAGACCCTCATTAACAACCTAAATTATTCCTACATAGTCATTAGCAGGACCATGAGGTCAGCTCTCAGGTTCCAGCAATGCTGTCCTGGAGACTGCCTGATTTCAGCTGGAGAGGAGTGGATGGCAAAGATTGCTTTTTCTCTGCACTTGCGGACACCCGTGCCCAGCATGGAATATTAGGTACTGAACGCTGAATTCCCAGGAGGCTGCTGTTCTCATTTGCCAAAACTAAAGTAGGAATGACCCAGCAAACGTGAAAAATAAACAGTGTTCAAGCGTTAGAAGAAACGTTTTGCTCTTTAGCTTCATTATTAAACCCCAGTGTAGTAGCACATTCCCAATATTTTCCAGGGAGCTTTGCAAAAGAAAAAGCATTTAGGGAAATTCCTGTGCTTTTCCTGAGCGTAGGAGAGGAAGTGGGAGCGGCTTCTCACTGGAAAGTAGGAAAATCTCTTCGAATGAAGAGTCAGTCACAGTGGGAGAGCTGGGAAATATGTCTCCTGACTGATCACAGGCTGTATTTCTCCCTTCCTTTCTAATGTTCTCTTTCTCTCAGCCTTAGAATTTATTTTCTATAATTGAAAAATTGCCCAAATGGCTATCTAGCTCTTCCAGCAATGCCGAGTAATAAGGAGGTAGGAAGGCAAATGGTTCATGGGGATGCCTCTCAGTCACCCACAGTGATGACTGAAAGAGAGTGGAGGGTGATTTGCAACAGCGAATCCCCTCTGGATACATTATGATGTACTAGATACTGTTCATGGCTTCAACATTCACCCTACCCCCAGCGGCAGCCTCCTTAGTGGCCTCCAGCTTCCTTACCCTTTTCCAACTATATTCTGTTCACGCAGCAGCCAGAGGGATCTTAAAACCCAAGTCACAGCTTGCCACCCCCTGTTTAAAGCCTTGAATGACTTTTTGTTGCACTTAGAATAAAATCCAGACTTCTCACCATGGCCTCCAAGGCCCCACTGGCCTGAGTCAAAGATAAACAAAGCTGGACACTAGTTAAAGTGGTAAGGGCAGATTTTGATCAGTCATAACTACTGCAATAGGAAACAGGGTCCATCCTGAACTGAACTCAACCTGGAGCTGGAGAGGTGAATGGGCCAATGAAGGAGTAGGGAGAGGGGGTAAACGGGGCCTTAGTATCATCAGGGAAATGAAAAATGACAAAGAGCTTATCAGTATAAATGTGATTAAGCCAGCTATGTCTGCTAGCTGGCACTATCCAAGTTAGGACTGTATCCTCCCGTGGAACCGAAAGGCAGGGCCCGATCCTCAGGTGATGACTCAAGAACAAACAGCAAAGTTTTTTTTTTTTAATGTTTTTTATTTATTTCTAGGAGAGAGAGAGAGAGAGACAGCATGAGCAGGGGAGGGTCAGAGAGAGAGGGAGTCACAGACTGAAACAGGCTCCAGGCTCTGAGCTGGCAGTCAGCACAGAGCCCCACGCGGGGCTCAAACCCACGAACCGTGAGATCATGACCTAAG
Organism: Proteles cristata cristata; assembly: GCA_017311185.1. Lineage (NCBI taxonomy): Eukaryota > Metazoa > Chordata > Mammalia > Carnivora > Hyaenidae > Proteles > Proteles cristata. The sequence continues at coordinate 403,440 of JAESUZ010004393.1, forward strand.
CGAAAGTCAGACGCTTAACCGACTAAGCCACCCAGGCGCCCCAAGAAATATTTATTTTTAAGGGGGAGAGGGGCAAAGAGAGAAAGAGAATCCCAGGGTCCACAGTGTCAGCACAGAGCCCGACGCGGGGCTCGAACCCACGAACCGCGAGATCATGACCTAAGCGAAAGTCGGACGCTTAACCAACTAAGGCACCCAGGCGCCCCCAAACAGCAAAGTTTTTTGATAGCTTGCACTTTCTCAGGCAGGTACTTTAAGGAAGGGCTGTTGTCATCTGTGGCTGTGAGCGTAAGCATTAGAAGCTAGGTGAGTGTTTGGTCTTTATAGACCAAGGGTGAAGGCCAGTGGAGAAGGAGACCCTGAGCACCTGGCTGGAGTGCAGCCACAGAGAGAGGGTTTGTCACCTGCCCTTCCTCTATCCTCACTCCCTCCTCCCTGAACAGCAACCCCCCACCCGCCCTGCTCACTGCCTCCCTACCACACTCTGGGGTGCCTTCTGCTCCACAGTATCGTGACCTTCCTACCAAATGGCCTTTGTGCTCCTCACACTAGTTTCTGGTTCTTTCCCTCATTGCTACATTTAATAACAGCTCTGATTTTCTGACTTAGCCTCACTGACACCTCCTCCCAGAGTTCCCCCCTGACCACCCTGTCTAAGTCCCATTATGTTCATCTCCATATCCTTTGCCTATTGCGGTTGTATTCTGTCTCCCTGCTGAGCTGTACACACCATGGAAGTGAGAAGATCTGTTTTCATCCTTATACCTTAAGCATCTAGCATGGTACAGGACAGGTGCTCAATAAACATTTACTGAATGAATGATGTTCCTCACCCACACCCAGGACTGACTTCCTCCTAAATTGCCCTAATTTGACAAAATCCAACCCAACCTGGCATAGGCACCACAAGGAATTTATTGGCTTATGCACCTGAATGTCATTTGAGCACAGAATAATTCTGCGACACTTTGAACCAAAAGGGAGAGAATCCTGTGTTCCTGCATCAAAATAGAATTTTACCTAAAGTGTCCTCACATCTGAGAGCCAGTGTGAGATCAGGGCAGATACGGAGGTGTTCACTCGCCTTCTTTATAGCTTACAGGCCGAGCCCCAGTGCTGTGGTGTGTGGGGAGGTCCCTGGGAAGGCTGGTCCCAAAGGGAAGCCTGTGTTGGGAGCCCACCCAAAAGGACAAGACCTTTGACAAGATGAACACAGATGCTTTGAGAAACTTGGCTTTGCCACAGCGCTACCAGGATCCCTGCAGGAGTAGCCCGGGGCCAACTCCTAGCATCCTAGAGAGAGACCAGTTCTCAGAAATTTGAAGAAAGGGAAATGGCCAGGCCTTTGTGGGTGTCTCAGAGAGTCAACAGATCTGCCTGAGGGCTCACTAGGGAGAGGAGAGGGGAGAGGAGTATCTACCAGAGTCTGTGAAGCAGATTATCTAAATTCAACTGTATGGTAGCTAATACATGTGTTCATAATCTCTCCCTTATTACCTGCTTTCCAGCCCTCAAAGGGAGCTTTTTAATAATTTTAGGAGAAGCCTCTACAGAATTCTACTACTCAAATGTTGATCTCCATTGCCCTGTCCCTCCAAACCCTCTCCTCTCTGCCTTTTCAGACACAATATATTCCTCATTCCATTTATCCTTTCAACCACTTTCTCACAAAAACGTTTCCACGACTCTTCTCCTAACCAATCAAATGGCAATACCAGGTTTTCCCGAGATGATCTCTCTTTTCTTTCCATGGCGTCTCAGGGAGCTCATCCTAGTGGTTTCAACCACACCTGGATGCAGATGACCTTGACACAGATGACCTTGATGCAGATGGCTCCCTGTTGACATTTCCAGTCTGGACCACTGACTCAACCTCGGTCCTGAGTCTCCGAGTGTTCACAGGTCTGCGAGAGAAGACCTGCTTTTCCCTGTATTTTCTGAGGTCTTGGCTGAGACCCTGGTAACAAAAAGACAGAATAACAGGAGAGAAACAGTTTACAGGAATACTTTGTTTTATTGCACTTCACAGATACTACATTTTTACCAAAACTGAAGGTTTGTGAAAACCCTGTATCAAACAAGTCTACCAGCACAATTTTTTCCAACTGCATTTATTCACTTCAGGTCTCTGGGTCACAGTTTGGTAATTCTCACAATATTTCAAACTTTTTACTATTGTTATTATATTTGTTATGGTGATCCGTGGTCAGTGATCACTGATGTTACTAGTTGGGGCACCATGAACCATGTCCATGTAAGGGGGCAAACTTAATTGATAAATCCTGTTGGTGTTCTGACTGCTCCACTGACCTGCTGTTTGCCGCTCTCTCCCCCTCGCCTCAGGTCTCCCTAGTCCCTGAGAAACAACAATATTAAAATTAGGCCAATAGTAACCCCACAGTGGTCTCTCAGTGTTCAAGTGAAAGGAAAGAATTGCACACCTCCCACTTTAAATCAAAAGCTAGCAATGGTTAAGCTTAGTGAGAAAGAAGGCATGTTGAAAGCAGAGGTGAGCTGAAAGCTAGACCTCCTGCACCAGTTAGCCAAGTTGTGAATGCAAAGGAAAAGTACTTAAAGGAAATTAAAAGTGCTACTCCAGTGAACACACGAGCGATAAGAAAGCGAAACCGTTTTGTTGCTGACGTGGAGAATGTTTTAGTGGTCTGGGTGGAAGATCAAATCAGCCACAACATTCCCCTAAGCCAAAGCCTTATGTAGAACAAGGCCCTCACTCTGTTCAGCTCTGTGAAGGCTGAGAGAGGCGAGGAAGTGACTGAGAAGTGTTTGAAGTTAGCAGAGGTTGTTTGTAATCTATTCCTGTTGAAGATCCTTTGAAGATCATGGAAATAACAACAGGGGATTTAGAATATGACATAAATTTAGTTGATAAAACAGGAGCAGGGTTTGAGAGGTCTGACTCCAGTTTTGAAAGAAGTTCTAATGTAGATAAAATGCCATCAAACAACAAGCATGCTGCAGAGAGATCATCCGTGAAGGAAAAGCCAGTCAATGCAGCAAAGTTCGCCATCGTCTTATTTTAAGAAATTGCCACAGCCACCCCAAACTTCAGTAATCACGGTGCTCACCAGTCAGCAGCCATCAATGCCAAGGCAAAAGGCTACTCTAGTGCAAAAAAAAAAAAAGCGTGACTTAATGGAAGTTCATTTGGTGGTTAGCATTTTTTTTTAGCAATGAAGTATTTTTTAAATAAGATTATACATTTTTTTTAACACATAATGCTATTGCATACTCAATGGACTATAGTATATGACTTTTACATGCACTGGGAAATTTAAAAAATCATTTGACTTCCTTTATGGTGATATTCACTTTGTTGTGCTATTTGCTTTATTGCTGTGGTCTGGAACCGAACCTGCAATATCTTTGTGATATGCCTGTATTCATGCCTGTGGTGCACATCATGCAGCAGAAAATTAAACCAAAAGTAACTCCATGTGGAGGCTTTGAATTCCAGCTGATGTGGCATCTTCAACAAAGAACAATATATTTGTAAAGAAATGATAGGACAAAGAAGTTTTAGTCTCTAAGGACAGCGAAATGGGGAGGGAAATATATGAGAAGAAACAGAATGAGTTTCATTTGCAGATTCCTCTAATGTATCTCTGGGCTGGTAAGAGTCTGTCTCTAGCAAAAGGAGAAATCCTACCTTGTCTTTAGGCACAAAAGGGCGAGATTTTGCTAGGTTTGCTGCTTCTAATCACTTTCAGCTCAAAATAATGTGTATGTCAAAGTGGCATATTTAGAGGGTTTCCTACATGAGCTACATCTACCATCACCTCAAACTCAAATTGAACTTGATTTCTGGACTTGATTCCTGAGCCTCCCCATCTGGTTCACTTCTACCAGTGCTCCTGTTTTTTATGCCTGTAGCCACTGTTCTTCAAATCTCTAATGTGAGACGTTCCCAAGGTCACCTTTAAGCCATCCATCTCCTTCTCATCCCACATGGAGTCTCACCAACTCTGTGGACCATTTCTTTTAACTCTTTCTGGAATCTGTCCTCATGTTAGGACTATTTTGGGTTTTTTTTTTTTTAAGATTTTCTTTTTAAGTAATCTCTATACCTAACATGGAGCTCAAATTCACAATCCTGAGATCAAGAGTCGCATGCTCTACTGACTGAGCCAGTCAGGCACCCTGGGACTATTTGAGTTATGTGACAAAACCCAGCTCAATCTGGCTTTAGCATCAAAAGGAATTTATTGGCTCACATATCTAAAGAGCTGGGTCGGGGTCCTCATAAGACGTTTTCAGAAATTGCCTTTCTCCCCCTCTTGGCTCTGCTTTCTCTTAGTTGTTTTCATTATTGAGGTAGCAAGATTTTCGTCTACTATATCAAATATGGAAGCTTTTATTTATGATCCTTGTATGACTAAGGAAATTCCTATTCCTTTCTGTTTCTACTATTAAAATCGAGCTCTACTGGCTTGCTTTTTCCTTTTCATGCTAAATTATTAAATCCCAGCGCTTGACCTAAATTAAAAAGAAAAAAAAAGCAAGTCTTCATAATTAACAAAGAGTCTCATAAAGAGATGATTGAGATGTGTACTCTTCAGTATGCTCTAAAGAAGAAAGTCCTCTTTACATTTACAACTTGTTAAAAAAGGTCTGATTTAATGGGGTGTTAAATTGATAACATTCATTAGAACGTCAATCTTGTTTTTTTGTGCAATATAGAGACTTCTGTAGATATTCCTGTTACCAGCTTGTTCTGTTCACTGTCTTTGGAAGAATAATTGGAACACAGGGGTCTAGTGAAACAGCTAAGACTTGAAGAAATGTTGCAAAAATAATCTTCAAAGAACAACCTGTATCTCTCATTTGTTGTCTTCCTGGTAACATGTTGGCCTGGTAATAATGGTGAAATTGCCACCTCTGCATTGATGGACCATATAAACTTTTGCAAATATTTTAGGGTCCGTGGACCATATGGTCTCTGTTGCAACTACCCAACTCTATCTACCCTTGTAGCATCAAAGAAGCCAGTAAGCAAATGGGTGTGGCTGGCTTCCATTACCACTTTATTAATGGACACTGAAATGTGAATTTCATGTAACTTCCCTCTATCATGAAATGCTGTTCTTCTTTTGATTTTTCAACTACTTAAAAATATATGAGCACTTCTTAGGTCTCATTTGTACCAAGTACTTGATCTAGAACTGCCTTCATCCATTTATTCATGTGGCTAACTCCCTTATCTCCAAGTCTCTGCATTTCACTTTCTCAATGAGGCCTAACCTGACCATCCTGTTTAAAACTGCCACCCGCATCATTCCCCATTGCCCCTATGGTCCCCAGTCCCCAACTTTACCCCATACTCCTCTTACCTCATTATGATTTTTCCATAGGACTTATACCTTCTAAAATACCAAGTAACGTAATTATTTATAATAGTATTGTTTGTCTTCCCTTGCTGGATGGCAAGCTGTCTGAGGGCAGAAGTTCCTGCGTTTACATTCACAGATGCATCCAAAGTGCCTCAAGACTGCCAGGCACGCAGATGACACTTAACAGCTTTGTTGAATAATTAAATAGATGGATTCATGACCCATCAAAACCCTGATCAACCATGAGGTTGGAGTTTGGGTCATTTGATGGCAAGAGTTGGTCTCTCCTTCTTGAAGCACAGAGGACTTAGTCCTTAGAGATGAAATTGTCTATAATTCATTTCCTATTGGACATTTCATTCAAGAATGGCCAAAGTATCCCTTCCAATTCAGGAGAAAAAGACAAAATATTTTTTTGTAAAAGAGAGATGGAATGCTTATAACCTATTATACTTCTTTTCCAATATTAGCTTTAACCCCTACTTCAAGACTGGGGGTCCCTTCAGCATTCTCTGTGTGTGAATCCTCTTCCAACCTTCCCATGCCTGGGGGTGGCTGGGGCTGATGACCAAAGACAGTTCCCAATGGCAGGAAACTGAGGGTCCTGAAAGAGACAAGGCCAAAGTGGTTTTGTTTGTTCCTTTGTTTTGCATTCAAGGGTCAGTTCCAGAAAACAAAGTTTAAGAGCTGCTTTTCCCCACTTTTTAAAGAAATGCAGGGGTGACTGGTGGCTCAGTTGGTTAAGTGTCCAACTTTGTCTCAGGTCATGATATCTCACAGTTTGTAAGTTTGAGCCCCATGTCAGGCTCTACGCTGGCAGCTTAGAGCCTGGAGCCTGCTTCAGATTCTGTGTCTTCCTCTCTTTCTGCCCCTCCCCCACTTGTGCACATGTAGTCTGTCTCTCTCAAAAATAAAAAACATTTAGAAAGTAAAGAAATGCATTATTTGCAACTGCATGTAAGCATTCCTTTATTATTTTCCCTTCCTTGTCTGGTTCATTTTTTATTTTTTCACTAGTATTTCATTAATTATACAACTAGCATGCACCAGAGTATATTCTTACAACTGCACTTTGATCAAATCTTATTTGAAGCAAGACACTCTTGAAACTGGGTTTCTTGATTCACTCTTTAAGCATCTAAATTGGAAAACACATATTGTCTCACAGTACCTCCTCAAAGCCGTACAGGTACCCACTGCTTTTCAAAAGTTTGCATTATGCCACTTCACTTTTACAAAAACAACAACAACCCAACAACCCATTGGTACCTCTTTTTGCTAACTGAAAGAAACCTACAGAGGATTTTTGCTTTTACAATAAAAGGGGAAAAGCAAAATTAGTATGCCGCATTTGTTTTGTAGCGAGCCATTATACAGGCAGCAGCACCTGAAGCAGCAAACAAGGCTCCACCAAGCCCCCTTCCCCAGGAACCACAAGCAGCATCTCAGCACCAAGCCTCAGAGCTTTATCTGTGAGCATCTGTGCTTTATTTTTATTTATTTCGTGCATTCATTAGCAAGATGTGCTTTAAGGTATCAGGAGAGCCTAAGGGGGGTTATTTTGGGGGCCTGAGACACTTTAATTTTTTTCCATGTAAGTTATTGGTAATTGCATATAAGGTAATGGTATAAGGTAATGGATGACCTGCTGGATGCTGCGACTGAGGGTGAAAGGTAGTAAAAGATGATGCCCAGTTTCTGGCTTCAGAGATTCCACAGCTGGTGGTGATGATGGCTGGAACCATCACACAGTGTTACCATTGTACGTTTACTTGTGGGTCTCTCCCAAATAGTCTGAAAGGGACCTTGCTAAATCTTTTAGTTAGCAGTGTAAGAATATTTGTGAGGCATATAACACAGAATGAATGAATGAATGAATGAATGAATGAATACACTGAAAATACTAAACAGTAATTCTATGGCCCAATGAGAGGAAAGGCCATAATAGAAATTCTACATTTACTATTCTCTGCCTGCTGTATCCAGAAAGCGACAAAAACAAGAGGAAACTGGCTTCGAAAACAAGTGATAACTAAGTGGCTTCTCCGAAGCTTTCTGCCTATTGTACAACCAGGAAGTTGACAATAAAGTTTATTTGAGCGTCGACGTGCCCCGACGTGGCCCCGCCTACTCAGCCAGAGCCGCGATTGGTGGGCATTCCCCGGCTCCGCCGTTCCTAAACTCTGATTGGACAGAGCAACCTTCATTTCGGAGCGTCCCGGCGCCTGCCCGCCCTCTCGCCGCGTCGCCGGTGCCTGTGCTGCCCGGTCCTCCTCCTCGCCTCTCTTCTCCCGGCCGAAACCCGGGGGACCAGAGCGGGACGCGGGGACCATGTTCCGACGCAAGCTGACGGCCCTTGACTACCACAACCCGGCTGGCTTCAACTGCAAAGGTGAGGCGGAGGCCCGAGGCCGGCCGCGCGTCTGTGACCCAGCCGGCGGCCGCTCTTTCGGTGCCCCCACCCGGACCCTCCGCGGCCTTGTTTCCCCCCCGGGGTCCTCCGGCCCCTCTTTTCCCGACCGCCAAGCACTTCTGTTTTCTGCCGCCTGTGCTTGGCTTCGGACCCCCCTCACCCACTCCTGCCTGGGCATTGCCGCTTTGTGCACTTGCTCAACTCTAACCACCGCGTCCCACCTACGCACCCTCAGCACGCTAGAGAGTATTTGCTAACTTAGCCCTTCAACTCCATGGTTCTCCGGGAGATTGGGCGATACCGTGAGCACAGTGCTGAAATCTGAGCTAGGTGGTGAGTAACTTGAACACTAGTTCATTGCCCGCCAGGAACTAAAGCGTGAGGGTGGGAAACAGTCGGAGTCCACCCTGCAGTTGGAGACCAAGAGAGCGCACGGGGAGTCCATGACTGACAGAGTTAGGGTAAACACGTAAAGTAACAAGCTTGTGGATTCGTGCAAAAAAGTTAATAGCAGATGCTCAGGGGGTTGAATTGTAAAATGGAAAGATTTGGGATTCCATAGCATTAAAATTTTAGAAGGGGTTAACATTGTTACCCACTGTTGCTCAGCTGCTACCCACCACTACGCATTTCTTCTAGAGTTTTTAACTTTTGGTCGACTAAGAAGTTTGAAAGTAATCGAGTACAACGCCTGGCGTACTAAGATCATTGTGTAATTCTCAAGACTTGATAATGGAAGCCGGGATTGGAGATGGGAAATGATTGCTGAGCAGTATAAGTGTATTTTTTTAATCTCTTGTGGAAGCATATACATTTTTATAGAATCTTGTTTTTTTTTAACTTGGTCTTTATTTAATAATAATAATAATAAAGTCATTGGCAACAGAGCTTAGATCTAGATTTGAGTCTTAAGACAATTTTCTCATCTTAATTGGGGATATTACCTGCCTCAAAAAAGTGTGAGACGATTAAATGTATTGAACTTTCTCATGTTTGCACTTATGACAGTAAATGGCAACAGTGGTCAGTATGTTCTGTTTTACTGTTTTGTCATTTAGTTTCTTATACTTTATTATTACTTTGCTATAAATTTAACTTTGTCCAGTCCTCAAAGGAACTGGTATAATACGTAACACTTAAAAAGTAATAAAAATATGTGCCAGACATTGTTTTTAACCTTATTTATTTAATCTTCATAACAATTCCAAGAGGTAAGTCTTATTATTACTCTCATTTTGTGTAACTCAGTCTGAGGCACCAAAAACTTAAGGTGATCAGCCCAACTTCACACAACCAAGAGTCTGCAGCCAGAAGATGAATGCAGGCCAGGGCTTGAACAATTTTTTAATCTGTTCATCCAAAGCCTGTACTTCCAACTCTACTTTAAGCAGCTCGGTTAACATTATTTTGGAGTTAGAAAACTATTTGTAGAGAAGGAAGTGATTTTTTTCTAATTCTTCTAATGATTTCTGAAATATCTTTGTTGCAGATGAAACAGAATTTAGAAACTTTATTGTTTGGCTTGAAGACCAGAAAATCAGACACTACAAGATTGAAGACAGAGGTAATTTAAGAAACATCCACAGCAGTGACTGGCCCAAGTTCTTTGAAAAGGTAATGAATTAGAAAGTGAATAAAAGTATGAGGACTTTTCCAAAAATTATATGAAGCCATTTGAGCTTAAAATTACTTTGTTCTTTTAAAATAAAAATAATAATGTTCAGTATTAGGAAAGCTGGATTTCAGGGGTTTAACTTTTTCATGTTTGTTTTTAAACCAAATTACATTATCTCTCCCTACCAAGGTTTCAGTATTAGGTAGAAGTAGTTTTGTCTGGAAACATTGTGAGGTTTCTTAAATGTGACATGTATCCTGTAAATGGTAAAAGTGGCCAAAATTAGAATTTTTACATTAGACTAAAGAGGTAGAAGTAACATTTATTATGTTAAATTAAGACATTGACTTACTTGAAAACTAAGATTATGTCTTGTTTGGGCTTATATTGAATGTACTTAGATGTCCGTTATGTATATTATAAATTATAAATGTTCCTGAAAAGGTCTGTGTATATCTTATTTTTGCGGCTAGCATAATTTTCCTATTGACTTAATTGTAACATTTTTTTGCACAAAAAGGAATTTTCAAATGAGAATAAAAATCTCATTTCCCGGTATCATTATTTACATTAAATGTTTTCATCAACTTTATTACTTTGAAGAATAAGATATTTTCCTTTAAGAATATGAAAAGTAAATTTTTCTTTTGCTGCAGCAAAATGATATAGGTACTTTTTTCTGTAGAATCAGAGATTTTATGTATTAAGGGATTGTGTAAGTTATACACTAGCTCTATGACCACAGGCAAATTTTGTTAAGCTTTCTGTGTCTTAATGTTGTCGTCAAAAACTGGGATAACGGTAGTACCTATGCCATAGTGGCGGCTTGTATTAGTGAGGGATTTATACCTACAGCGGACCCAGAGCCAGTGCTGTATGCTTATTATGTCCCCTGCCGGTATTACCATTATTGCTACTACTGGATTATTTTCTTTTATATTTTCTATTTCCTTAACAATACTTTATTAAAAAGTATTGTTTTTGAAATTTTTGGTAGGTTTAAGACTTGGAAATATGTTGTCATGATTTTATATTTGTATATATCACCTCTCATGACCCATTCATGTGTATAAGACAACACAAAGTTTCACAGAAGAGTATTTAAAAAATATGAAAAGTTTTCTGATGAAAAACACTTAGAAGTGACAGTAAAGTAAGTGAATGCATTAGAACTACAATCCAAACAGATATCTTTCAAGTTGGTCTCTTTGAGAAGTCCTTGTTTAAAGCATATTTGGAACTTTTGCAATTACTGTTAGATTATGAGACATGTTTTGAATATCTTTAATATTGGTAATTTTTTATACTTGGAAGGTGGTTTTGCTTTTTGCATCGTGACCAAATCATGTGAATGAGGTGTTTTCTTTAAACCAGGGGGATAAAATTTGGGGTTAGAAAATGAGTTCTAGCTAAAACATACTGAGTTATGAATTACCCTAAAAGGATTTCCAAAAGGGAGTTGCAGAAGTTTTGGCTACATAGCATTGTTCCTGGAATTAGATATTGAGCTTCTAAGACCCGTCTGAAGGACAGGGTTCACTTGGATGTACAGCTTCAGCATTTTATCTAAAATGCTATCTCTATTCAGTGGCTTTCCGTGACTGGAAAGCTACAGTGTAGATGTAATTGGTTTATTTGTATATCCTTTTTAAAGGTTTGTGTGTGTGTTTTTTTAAATCTGTGTATTTTCAGAGCTGGAATCAGAAAGTTAAGGTTCAAGTCCTAGATCTAGGTTGTGTAACTGGTAGCAGGTGTTAATATCTAGGCCATATTTCCTCATCTGTAAAATAAGAAAGTTGTTTTTAGACCAGTGGTGCCTTACCTAGAATCTCCTAAAGTAAAAATTTCAAAAAGCATGCTGGAAATACTTTTTTTTTCTTTTTTAAGTAGTACCCTTAAATGTTTCCATCCTTCGGATTATGTAATTATATCAACAGTTTAGTAATATAAATGTTTATATTTCTAGAGATCCAAACTAAGAGCTTTTTCAACTCTACCATTTTTTGATTCTGTGATGTTACAGTAATAACGAAATCAAGTATTTTTTTCTTCACAGTATCTCAGAGATGTTAACTGTCCTTTCAAGATTCAGGATCGACAAGAAGCAATTGACTGGCTTCTTGGATTAGCTGTTAGACTTGAATATGGAGATAATGGTATGTTTTGTGGGGAATGTGTGTTCACAGAGAGGGGAGGAAAAATGAGGGCTAAAGGAGTGTCAGAGTGTAGGGAGTTTACCAGTTTGAGTTTCTGTGTCTTTTGTTGTTTTACCTTTGGTTCATTGTTAGTTTTACACATCCTCATTTCCCTTTTTATCATCTTTTCAAAAATTTACTTTTTGAAACCATTCTTCTGTGTCTAGCTCTTACCCCTTTCCTAGATAATTACTCCCAAATTTTCTAGGAAAGAGTTTTCTTTTTAAAAAATGTCTCTTCATTATCGTAAAGCATTAAAAAGCAACTGTCTTTCATTGGTACTTTTTAAAATATTTATTTATTTAGAGAGAGTGGGGGAGGGGCAGAGAGAAAGAGGGAATCTCAGGCAGGCTTCCTGCTGCAAGTGCAGAGCCTGGTGCAGGGCTCAAACTCATGAGCCCTGAGACCACAACCTGAGCCAAAATCAAGAATCAGAAGCTTAACTGACTGAATCACCCACATGCCCCTTTTATTGGTATTTAGATTTTTTTTCTTTTAGAATTTGGGAATGGTGTCTCCTGGTAATTGTCTTCTCTCAAAGTAACATTACTTTGATAAATTTGCTGTCTTTTCACAGTCTGCACCTTAGCCTTTTGAGTTAAATTGTTGTTAGAATCCTAGAATTGATGGGATTTCAGAGTGTTAGTTGCAGCTGGTAATTTCACAGGAAACTGAAACATGTAATGCCAATAGGTGCTATAGCCCAAAATATGTTTACTTTGTTAATGTTTTATTATAGGTACTTACATTATTGGAAACTTTTGAATTATTACTACCTGTAGTAAAAAAAAAAATTTTTTTCCAGTAAACTTGTGTTTCCTCTCGTTAGACCATTTCATTTTGAAAGGGATGCCAACATCTAAATGCAGCATCCAACTATCTTACCTCCATCCTCTGCATTTTAGGTTGTTATCTTTTATGTGACTTTCTCTTACATTCCTTTCCATCTGCCTTTTTGATCTTTGTCTTCTCCCTTTTCCTCCCAGCCTGTCGCCATCCAGCTTTTTGATGTCCAGTGGATCTTTTCATCTCCATTCTCACTGCTATCACCCTGATTCAGGCTCTTGTCACTTTCTGCTGAGAATTGTAGTATCTTTCAGACTCCTCTCCCATTAGCATCATCCTCTTGTTTTCATCCTTGTGGCCCACCAGGGTTCTTTTTTGAAACATAAGTGTTTTAGAATGATACGCTCTGTTTTTAAAGAACAGTCCCTATTCAGGAACCCCATTGCTTTCCCATTTTCTACAAAAGGAACTCCAGGTCCCTTGGCCTGGTATTCAAGGCCTTTGATAACTGATCCAATCAGTATTCACGTACTTGACTCTCAGCCAAACTAGAAGAGCACAGTTTCCTGGTTGCATCTGTTTTTTCTCCCCTACACTTCTTTGCTTACACTTTTCATTGGCCAGTATGTCGTATCACTCTATCCCTACGCATTCAAATCCCACTCGTCTTTGTAAGATCCAGCGCAACCGCCACCTCAGCAACAATAATATTTCCTTCTCTCAACTTTCATAGCTTTTTTAAAAACAAATTTTTATATTTATTTTTGAGAGAGAGAGCACGAGTGGGGGAAGGGCAGAGAGGAGACACGGAATCCAAAGCAGGCTTCGGGCTCTGAGCAGGCTTCAGTACAGAGTCCGATACAGAGCTTGAACCCATGAACTATTGAGATCATGACCTGAGCCAAAGTCAGATGCTCATCCGACAGAGCCACCCAGGCACTCCTCAACTTTCATAGCTTTTAACTCTGTCCCTTGTATACCTTTTATGTTATTCACCACTTTTCATTTTGTTTGTATGTCTTATTTGCCCCACTAAATTTTAAGCTGATACTCTGCTTTGTTTCCTATGTTGTATCTCTGTTAGTTTTCTGTTGCTGCTGTAACAGATGACCACAAATTCAGTGACCTAAGACACAATTATCTTAGTTTTGGAGGTTAGAAGTCCAACATCTGCCTTCCTAAAGTCCATTTGTCCACAGGGCTGGTTCCTTTTGGGGGCTTATGGGAAGATTCATTTGTCTTTTTCAACATCGTGAGGCTGCCTTTGTTCCCTGACTCTGGCTCCTTTATCTTCAAATGTAGCAGCATAGCATCTTCAGACCTCTCTGCTTCCATTGCCACATCTTCTCTGACTCTGATCTTCCTTCCTCCCTCATACAAGGATGTTATGATTATATTGAGGCCACCTGAGTAATCCAGTATAACCCCCCCCCACCCCACCCCCATTTCAAGGTCCTTAATTTAAACACATCTGTAAAGTTCCCTTTGCCATGTAACCTACGCCTAGGTTTCAGGAACTGGGATATTGACATCTTGGAGCTGGGAGCAGCGGAGGAGGTGGGAAGGCAGGGGAACAGTCATGATTTTATCTGCCACAGTATGACATAGTTTTTTGGATATAATAGATGTGCTTATCAACTTTAATAAATGTTTGGTGAATGCAGTTTATGAGTATTTATGTATACTGATAGAGTATCAACCAGCTGTTTTTTGCTGGTTCCTCAGACTCACATTTCAGAAGCCTTATGGCAGAAATCTTAAGGAAAGCTCTAAGAATATTTCAGTTTTAGTTTAGAAAGATAATACTTGCGGGGCACCTGGCTTGCTCAGTCAGAAGAGTGTGTGGCTCTTGATCTCAGGATCATGAGTTTGAGCCCATGTTGAGTGTAGAGATTACTAAAAAAATAAATAAACTTAAAGGAAAATATTTGTGATTCTCTTTAGTTGATTTTTAGGGTCTTTAGCAAAGTCTTTATCTGTTCTGGTCTGAGTTGACAGTAACTCTTAATTTGCAACAAAATTTTCTCCAGCTTTTCTAAAGTATTTTTCAGCTATTCCCAAATAAAACTGTAGTCACATCTGTTAATTTCTGTTTTACCTCTATTTATTTCATTTGTCCTATTTTTAGAATACTGCAACTTAGGTTACTTAGGTACCAGCAGCAGTAGATGTCATGTGATTGTCTTACAGTTGGCTGTAACGCTTAAGTACATTTATCAGACATGTATTAAAAGTCTAAACTAGAAGACAAGTGTTTAATTTTAAAATTCAGAATTACAAGCTATTTTTGAAAAAGGATAAAGTAGTAATACTGTCCCTTACCAGTAGGAGGTGCTATTGTTTTGTTTTATGCTAATATGTTGCATTTTTCTTGAATTCCTTTCTTCTTTGACATAATTTCAGATTTACAGAAGTTGCAAAATAGTACAAAGGATTTCCCATATCATATGTAAAAAATGCTACCATTTGCTTCATTTGCGTTATCCTTCTCTACATACATATATACATAGGTGTAATTTTTTTTAAAACCATTTGATAAGTTGTAAACGATTCTTTCCCCCTTATGTTACTTTAATGCACATTTGCTAAAAAAGACTGTCTTAAATGATTATAGTTCTCAAAAACAGGAAATTAACTTTGATTCGGTACTGTTACATACAGCTATTATTATTTCTCCAGTGCTCTCAGTAGTGACATTTAACTGACTGAGCCACCCAGGCACCCCAGCACGTCTGCCTTTAGCACCCACTTGATTATTCTTGCCTGAGTCATTTATTATGTTCATGATGAGTGCCAGAAGTGTTTTTTTTAATTCGATCATTTGTTCTACATTTATTTGTTGGTTTTTTACTGTAAAGAGGACTTTCCCTTTTCTCCAATTTATGTTTGTTTATATAAATTAGTGTAGATATATAGATTCTTTATTCATGAGTCATAATCTTTTTTTCTGTATTTGATGTTTATACTGTTCTGGATTTGGCTAGTGGGCCAATTTTAGCTCAGTTTTTGATCTAACTCCTGTGTGACTTAAATTTTACGCTTTTATTTTTATTTTCCCTCTTGTTTCATTAACAGATCATAGGAGCATTATAACCAAAGGTGGCACTTGGGACGTGTTTAGTGAATTACTATTAAATACTTATATTTGCAAATTCTTTTAAGTATTGTTAAAGATTTCTCAGGTAAAAGTAATAAAACCTGCCTTTGGAATTCTGAATTTCAGATCTCCATAAAATTAATTTAGGTTTGTAGTGTACTTGAAGTGCTGGTTTTTATAGCAAGGCTTTTGGATTCCATATATTGCATCCAAAAGACTTAGGGAAGAGATTTTTAGTGAGCTTGTATTTAATCTCATGTAACCTATACTTGCCTTCCTCCCATTCATCTGCCCCTGTTTGTGAGCAGGCTGTAAAAGCACTTTCTCTCCTTTGATTCAGATGGTGTGTGAAATGTGTTATCTGTTCATTAACATTTCTAAAAGTATTTGTATAGATATGCCAGTAATCATTTTAGCTTAATGAGAAAGCTACAATCACATTGTCTTCTGATGGATTTTTTTTTTTTTTAGCAAAAAACAATTTTGGTTGGATAAGTTATGTTTATAAATCAGTTTGGCTTAGTTAAATTCAGTAAGTAAGCAATGTTTGTTTTACCCTAAGTAAAACAGTTTACAAATTCTATTTTTGCCTGTGTTTACAGCTGAAAAATACAAGGACTTGGTACCTGATAATACAAAAAATGCTGACAATACAGCTAAAAATGCTGAGCCATTGATCAATTTGGATGGTAAGGACATAAATGCATAAAAATGATCATCAACATTTTGGTCTGTCAAATGTTTTTACTTCCTTGAATGAAGAAGTGTGGGTTTAACTTGGTTTTTAGTAAAGTAAGAATGTTTTATGTTCCTTTATTCTTTGTGATTTTTTTAATTGTCATTTACAATGTGTTTTCTCCCTCTTCTTACAGTTGAATATCTAAATGTTAGAATGCTATTTTTTGATGTGTTCATAGTAGTTTGAGGGTTTTTATTTGCATTTAATCATGGTGGTGATTGTTTGCCTTTCTGCATGCATAAAATATTATTTCTAACCTAATGACATGAGACAAGTGCAAAAATTTTCATTATTTGAAGTTCCACATGCCTTTAAGTAATTTTTTTTTTAAAGTGTAAAGATTCCAAATTATAATAATTTTAAGGATTCTTCCATGACAGATTCATTGTGACCTGTAATTTACAACCTACTCTTATGAATTACTAAGCTGCTTGGACAGACTCTCTAGAGCTGCTGCTTGGAGAAAGGGTTTTGGGAAAATTGTCCATTGAAGGAGTCAAGTTTAAAATTGATAGCTTTGGGAAGAAATGTTACTTAAAAAGTGCTACATAAACATGTCTTGTGGGAAATGTTACAGGACAAACCTAATGGGACTTAAATTTAGTCATTCATTGGATTGTTCAGTGTGGCTGATTAATAGGGAACCTGTTAAGCTTATCAGTTTACCTAATTGTTGATGACCCTACACTGCTCTTACCAACAGCAGTTTTAAAAACTAAGCGTTTTTTTTTTTTTTGTTATTGGAAAATTAAAAATGTTTTTTGTGGGTTTATATACTTAGACATAGGTCTGTAATTACATGCTTGCCGAGCTGAAAGTTTCCATTTTTTATTCTTTATAGTAAATAATCCAGATTTTAAGGCTGGTGTAATGGCTTTGGCTAACCTTCTTCAGATTCAGCGTCATGATGATTACCTGGTAATGCTTAAGGTCAGTTTCATATTCTTGATTCTTGACAGAAACCTTGTGTGTAGAAAAAAAATTTATTTTCTAAAAATTATGCTTGTTATTTAGATATATGGTTACATGACAGCAATGTGGGACTTAACGCAGATTTCATGATTTCATCTGCTTGAGATTAAATAACAGCTAACATCAGAGGGTGTTTACTTTGTGCCTGCTACTGCTAAATCCCTGGCAAAGATATTTCATTCAGTCCTCCCAAAAGTCCTGGAGGCAAATGCTGATATCCTTTCATTTTAATCTGTATATGAAGAAACTGAGACCAAAAGTGAATAGATAATGTCCAGATGACACACAAACTGAAAGAGCCAGGAATTGTATCTGGACACTGTGACCTTGTGGCCCATTCTTTTTCCTGTATCTCCCAGTTCTACTTAATCATTCCTTTTAAAGATTTGTGATCTGTACTCACTAAAATAATGGAAAATGCCAAATTGGTAATGGTGGATTTGGCGAAAAATATGTACCCTGAAATCTCTGCAAGGAATGAATGTTTTTATTTTTCCCAGTGACCCATCCCAGATAGGCTCCTCAGTTCATACCTGCACATTGGGGAACCCATTGATCTGAAAGAGGTCTCTTACTTCTAAGAGAAAAAACATACTCCACAAGATATATGTCCTGCAACTGTGATAGTACACTGGGGTGGGAGGAAGGGAGTGGTATTTAAGATACTTAAAATTCCAGGCTTGGAAATTATTTTAGAAATTATAACTGATTTTATGAGAAATTAAGGAGCGTTTGACTATACCTTATGTGTGTAAATTAAATTACCTTAATGTCCTTTGCAGTAAATTGAGTGAATACTTTTCTACCCATAAGAGATTAAGCCATAATTTGTCCTACTTTTTAAAACTGTGTGTATTAATGACACTTCCAACAAGAGAAAAACTATTTCTACATTATTATAATTCTCTATACTGAATCCAAATGTTAACTCAGACTTTCTCAACTCAGATTGATTCCCAAGAGATAAAAAGTTGGGGCATCTGGCTGGAGCAGTTGTTTAGAGTGTGACTCTTATTTTTTAAAAATATGTATGTATTTATTTGAGAGGAGAGAGCATGTGTGAGCAGGGGAGGGGTGGAGAGAGAGGGAGAGAGAGAATCCCAAGCAGGCTCTGTGTTGTCAGTGCAGAGCTTGACATGGGGCTTGATCCCATGAAGCTGTGAAGTCATGAGTTCAGCTGAAGTCAAGAGTTGGGTGCTTAACCAATTGAGCTACTCAGGTGCCCAGAGCATGTGACTCCTGATCTTGGGGTCATGAGTTTGAGCCCCATGTTGGGTGTAGAGATTACTTAAATGAATAAATAAAAACTCTAAAAGGCAAAAAGTTGTTTTTATTGAAATTTAGCTCTTTCAAAGGCTTGTTCTCACTCAGGCAATTATGTAAATTGCTTTGGAACGCTTCTGCAGTGGTCTTGTCACTTTTAATCAAAAACTGAACAAGAGGACAATTTGTCTAGCATATTTGGGCTGCTTTTGTTAGCCTTTAAAAACCGAAAGGGAAAAAGTATAAATCAGCTATGATCAAAAGCTCTTTAAATTCTAAGCTGCCTGTTTGTCCTGGTAGTTCAGAAGCATTCTAATAATCCATGACAACATGGCAGACATCTTCATAGGTTTGCCGAGTGTGAGAATCAGTATATATATTGACTGTTTGGCAACTGGCCTGATTAATAAATTTGTGATCACTATTAAAGATTGGTTTAATGATTCTTTTTAAATGTAGTGTTTGGCTTATTAATAACTTTTCACATTTGAGTTAAAATTAGCATCCACTAGAATTCCATTTAAAAAATCTTATTTTTTAAGTGTGTATAGGTACATGCATGGACTTCTGTATGCCATAATGAAATGCTTTGGTGCTGGAAAAAGCCAGTTATATGAGAGATCTGAAAACGTTTTAGTATAATCTAAAAAATCAAGGGCAGTATATATGATATGCTATTCTTTCTGTCGCGCGTGTGTGTGTGTACATTTATGCTTGAGTATGCTTATAATCAAGTCTTTGTAAGGATGGATATACAGTAATATGGTTCATTCCATTGTCTTCTGGAGGAATAGCTAAGGCTTAGGTAGGAAGGAGACCCCCCCTGCCCTTTTTTTAATAGGTATCCTTGATTTAAAAATTTATTTTTCACACACATGAATTACCTATTAAAAAAAAGTTTTTAGTTTTTCTTTCCACCCTATAAAGTATTAAAAGTGAAAACGTTCATTCTAATAGTTTTGTTTTTGTTTAGTTCATTGGGGAATTTGAATTCTACCTTGATCAGACTAGGTATCGTTATTCTCCAGACTCAGAGAAAAGATGAACAGCTAATAAAAAGTAAAAATATTTTTGGGTTTCTTAGGCAATTCGCATTTTGGTTCAGGAGCGCCTGACTCAGGATGCAGTTGCTAAAGCAAATCAAACAAAAGAGGTATGTACTATTTTTTTAATAAACTCTAAATTGATTACTAATGAAAGTTACTTCTAGTGTTGTCAGGAGTTTAAATTTTGTATCTGTTTAAGATAACCTATGGTCAGAACTGTCCAGAGAAAGGATAGCTTATTTCATTGGGATTGAATTTGGTTCTTAAGCATAGCCATTTTTGAGTGAAAAATAAACTTACCTCACTTCATACGTTAAAGCAGCTACCAGTAGCATATCCACAGTCCACCAGTACAAACCACTGCTCGTGCCCGTATGTTTATTTAAAAGAATTTGCCTTGTAAAATTTACTGTATAATTTTGACTAATGCTGGAAAACAGGACATACTTGGTCTTTGTTACAAATTTTCTTCTTTGACCTAAATCCTGCCTTTGCTCTTTTATTTCTTGAGAAATCTTTTCTCGTTTTAGTCATATTTCCTAGCATCACCTAGGAGAAAATAACTTATGACTAAGACCACCTAGTTGGTAAGTGGTTAAGCTCAAGCAATCTCATTCAAGAGGCAGTGCTCTTAATGGTTGATGGGGACAAAGGTCTATGTGTGAAGCCCTACATGAGCTCATTGGTCAGCCCAGGAGAATTTGGGGAGGGGGTGTGGAGGCTCTATTAGAGTGTAAGTTTCAGGGTTCAGATGACTGCAGCTGTCTTCTTTCAGTCCTGCTTTGTAGGCTGAGGAAAACTACACACCATAACAGTTTTTACCTTAATTCTGATCTAGTTTTAGATAAATTCTACTAGAAATCCAAAATCCCTACAGTCTCTTTGACTATGGGACAGTGCAGACAGTGTCCTCAGGGTTAGCGGCAGCAGGTGTCTCATAATGCTTCTTGGTATGAGCAGATATTGCAGTGAATGCTTTGGACACAACAAGCATTCTAGATTCCTGTCCTTTTTTTGTCTCCCCTAATTCCCCAATGTCTTTTGTCCTCTGATCCCATCTTTAGTAAGGCCCAGCAGTGTTAAAAGGTTATTAATGCCAGGCCACTGTAGTTCTCTGAAAGACACTGTTTTAAAGGATCTTTATTGCTTATTAATTATGTATGAATTGGGCCACTGGAAATTGGATTGAAGATCAGGTTATTTCACCCACACTGTAGAACAGACAGTAAATTGTTCGGCCATAGTAAAATCATCCATTCGTTGGTTCAGCCAAACTACATCTTCTGTTTGAGGGCATAGCCACATCTTTTACTCTTGTTTGCAAAGTACGGTTTTATTTTCAGTGATTCAAATCTAAGGTTTAGTGTCCTCTTAAAAGGTATCATGCTATAGGTATACAGTGGAGAAGTTCTTACAATGAGTGTTCTTGTTTGTAACCATAACTAGCATTTGGGGCATGTGGTCATCTTTAGGGGTAGCTGTTCCTTGGTGGTCTGTTGGCAGATAAAAATAAGACTGACCTGGAAAACTACTCAGTCCAAGTCTATTTTTTCATTTTGCTTCCTAAATCTACATATCCATTCATTTCTTCACCTATATATTTAAGCTGTTTTGAAGTGTTTGGAGACTAGATAGATTTGCTTTAATAGAGTAGTTAAGAATTGAGTAGTGACACCCTAGCCTTTATAATATTGCAAGTATAGATTTCATATAGTATAATTAGAAAGTCTAGACTGTCCTCGTTGCTACTCTGAACTCTATAAGGCTGGCATTTATAGTCCCCATGTTGGGCATATGTGTATGTAGGTTCTGACCGGTTAACTAAATGGTTTAAAGTTCATTCATTTTCTTGGACTTAAGAATCACCTCCAAATAAACTGTTACTGAAAGGCAATCTGGTAAAGATCATACTAGCTGAAAAGTTAATACAGATTTTAGATTTTGTATCAAGACAAATTAAGGTGCTCAGAAATAGTAAAAGTAAACCTCTTTGCCCTGAACTGTGCTGCTTATTGTAGCTAAAATAGGACAGCAGCAGTGACAGAACACAGCTGTGAAAGGAGCTACTGTTTTATATGCCTAGTCTTAAAGAAGGGAATGGTTGGCCAAACTAGCTTCCCACTACATGTAGAGGCCATTATTTTCATCAAAAAGGCAAATCTAGAAAGAAAACGCTTAGCCCCCTTGCTACTACAGCTAAAAGGGTTAACAGAATTGCTAGCTGATTTTCAGTTACGGATGACAAAAGAACATTACTCTTAAAGGTGTTTTTTTGTCCTTTTAAGGGATTGCCTGTTGCTTTAGATAAACACATTCTTGGTTTTGACACAGGAGGTAAGTGATTTTGTTTAAATTTAAACTCTTTTTAGAGACTAGGTGACTATTTGGGGGAGAAATGGGCAATGGTATTGAACACAGATTAATGCAGTGTTTCTTATAAAATAGATGCAGTTCTTAATGAAGCTGCTCAAATTCTGCGATTGCTGCATATAGAAGAGCTCAGAGAGCTACAGACAAAAATTAATGAAGCCATAGTAGCTGTTCAGGCAATTATTGCTGATCCAAAGACAGACCACAGACTGGGGAAAGTTGGAAGATGAACGTTTTAGGATTTCAGCTTCTCACCTACTTAGTACAGTTGGGAACCATGTACACTCTGGCATGTGTTTGGAAATCAAATGTCACATTTTCAAGGGAAGAATCCTAGAAAATTGACTCTGTTCTTGAGATTTACCATCATTGCTTTTTCTTTAATAAAGTTCAGGAAAGTGGATTTTTTTTGACTGTTATGTTTGCGTATTTATGTAATTTTTTCTGTCTATATAATTAATGATCCTCTTTTGTGGTTAAGGTACATGCCAGCCCCCAGCACTATTACAGAGGTAATACAGATCCTCAAATCATAGGAAAACTTAAAATATTTTATTGGAGTAATCTAGGAAATTTGAGAATCGTTACATCTTTGGTATTTATAAATGTAACTTCTGTGGGTAACTATAGAGGGACTTACAGGATCAGAAGATACAAATTGAAACATTCTAGCACCTTTTAATATAAATAGAAATGCAGAGGTAAAAAAAAAAAATCTTAGAACTTTTGCTGGGAAATTTCCCCACCAGTTCTGCATAGCCGCCTTTAGGTCAAGGCTTACTATCTTTAGGAGTGTCTCTATACTGACAACCAATGCTTTAATTTCTTGGCCAGAAAGAATCCTTAGAAAAATTAGACTTAGGGTCTTAACATATTCTGGTGACTTTGACCCTTTAAATATGATAGAATTGCTTTAATAAGCAACAATTAAAATTCTGTTCCTTTTTTAAAACTTGTAGTAACTTGTTTTTCAAAATACAGTAGTAACGATTGAGGTATAAACTTTTCACAAGATCTATTTAGTCTTTTTGTACTGAAAATGTTCACCTTGTAGGTCCAATTCCTTTCTCACTTTCTTTGCCTTTGTATGTAGTAAATGTTCAAATGTTCTTTAGGGTCCAGATTCTGATTGTAATCTCCAAATCCTTTGTGATGTCATATTTACTTTCTTCCTGTGAGGGGAGGTGGAAGGGACAGTGGGTGAGTATTTTATAACCCAGTTGCAACAGCATTTTAAAATGAAATATCCTTCCAGGCTGACTTTTGTGTATAGGTAAGCTGGGTAGACTTAGGGTAATCAAGATTGGTCCCCCCTGTGTAGTGGCCATTAACTTTTTTTTTTTTAACAAAGTTTATTGTCAAGTTGGTTTCCAACAACACCGAGTGCTCATCCCCACAAGTGCCCTCCTCCATGCCCATCTCCCCCCTCCCCCCACACCCTTCAGTCCTCAGTTTGTTCTCAGCGTTCAAGAGTCTCTCATGGTTTGCCTCTCTCGCTCTCCCCCACTGTTTCCCTCCTTCTTCTCCCCCATGGGCCTCCGTTAAGTTCTTCCTAATCCTCCTACACGTGCAAACATATGGTATTTGTCCTTCTCTGCCTGACTTATTTCGCTCAGCATAACACCCTCAAGTTCCATCCATGTTACTACACAGGCCATTAACTTTTCTATTCAAAGTGGCCCTCCCTTGCTGGTGGTGAGGTTAGTGGCGGCAGCAGGTATCTGGGCCAAGGGTGATCAGTTAGGAGGGATCTTCTCTACCCTGCTGAGCCGAAGGAGCAGCCCGGAGCATTTTGTTTACCTGTTGGGCAGTAGGGGTAGACTGCAGTTATCCCGTAGAGATGAGACCGCTGCTCTGGGAGATACTCGTCAGTAAACTGGCCGCTGTCTCTGTTTACTGATATAACACCGTCCCTGGTAACAGGAAGGAAGAGGAAAATCACGGGATTTAAGGTTGGATGGAAACTCCGTTTCAATAGAGGATCTCTGCTAACCTTCTAGAATATTTTTTTTTAATGTAACCAAATGAGTTTTGACTCATTTAGATTTGAAGATTTTCTAGATGAGTGGTTCTCAAAGTGGTCCCCAGACCAGCATTATCTGGGAACTTACTAGAAATACAAATTCTTTGACACCAATTCCAACCTACTGAGTTATCAGGAATATAGGTTTTAACAATCCCTTGGAATGATTCTAATGCGACACTAAACTTTTCAGAACCACTGATCTAACTCCATGGTTCTCAACTCTTGCTCAATGAATTACTTGAAAATCTAGTAGAATACTGATGCCTAGGCCTCATGCCCGACCAATTAAATCAAGATTGCAAGGTATGGGGTAGAAGGGCTTAGGTATCTCTCTATATTTTTAATGTTCCCCAGTTCCTCCTCAGAGAGCTAAATTATACTCTTTTTCCTCCTTCTGGGTGGACAATATATCCATCAGGTAATTTAAAAAAAAATTTTTTTTAAATCACATGGTACCACTTAAGGGTAGTCTTTTAGATTAAAGTAACTCCTTTTTGGATAGTTTAGTGTAAGCTCTGCCACTTTTAAGCTACATTTGAGCAATAGCATTAAGTAGGATTTTAAAAGCATTAGCACTCGAATGATGTTATCTACTAGTAAGAGATAATGAAAACTTGAGTAGAGGGCTTAGTTTACCAAAGATGCTCAGTGACATTAGGTAAAATAGGTGGTGCATCTTCCAGAATTCCAACCCCCTCAGCCGTGTTCAGTGTGCATCAGGCTCACCTCCTCCAGTCTGTGTGGTAGAAGTGATCTGCATAGCTAACGATACTAAAGGGGTAGTTGAGGTTGTTCTGGATGACACGCCGTCCGGTCCCATCAGGTAGTGTACACTCCAGTTTTTTGGTTCCTTTTAAAACAGAAAATGGGATTTCATACCATGAGAAAAGTCATTTGCCAAAAATAATTGTGGCAGGTAGAGGCCTTCCGAAAGGAAACAAAGGTAGACAAGGAAATAGGAGATTTCATTCCCAATGCAGTGATGCAAATTAGAAACTAAAATTTTCCTGTTCTGTTACCATTCTTCAGTTTATAATACCATTCTAGTTTTTAGAATTTACACTTTGATCCCTTCGAAGAGAGGACTGCATTTTTTTCCCTCCTAACTAGGACATTAGGGGGGATGTCCTAATTCAAGTGTCATCTCCTAAATTGTTGTAAACATCAGACAAACACTTGCCCTTCGTGAGCAATGTATAATGCCTTTGAAAAAGCATTTAAGGATTTTAGTTAAAAGACTGGTTATCTTCTTGATAGGAATTAAAAGTAACTAAAATGGTGATATGGCTCTTGAAAATCTTACAATACCTAAACAGGTCAGGAGTTTCCAAGTTTTCATGTGTCTTATGGAACCTGGATTTAAATTTCAAATAGTTTTTGAAAATATAACTGTCTAAAAAAATAACTTGTTTTGGACCAACCAGGTTATAATACTGATCCATCTGCATTATAGTCCCTTTGATTTAGAGTGGACATTTTCATATTCTTTTTAGTATGTAAGAGGATATATAACATCTTTTCCATTTTTCGAATAAGGAAATCACACAAGAGAAAGAACTTGGGCATTCGTCACCTGAACGTACTACCCAGGGCGGCCTGCCACATCACTTTCCAAGCACTGTCCTCTGCATAACAGCAAACTGACTGTGAAAGCAACAGATATTTTTAAATGTTCTAATACTGGCCAAAACAAAACAACAAAACACCTCTTGTTCACTTATCTAAGTTTGCCAGTTCCAACAGCGGGTAAAATTTATACTTTAAAAAGTGTACCAAGTGCTTGTGTGGGAGGGGCTAGCAGCACAAAAATGAGATGGACATAGTACCAGCCCTCAGATTATCACCTAATTCATAGACACCCCCTCCCACCCCAGGAAGGATCAGAAGTATCGATTAAAAGTGTTCTGTAACAGTTTATACACCAGCCAAAGGAGTAGATTCTGTGCTGTACCGTTGAAAATTTAAGCCAAAAGCTCTACATAGAGGGATTCATTGGTTTTGTTGTAAAATCTGCGTTAAGAGTGCTGGCACCCATGGTACTGAAGCCCTCAGTAATACCTGCGTCTGCCCAGCAGAGCAGTTTGGAGAAGGGGTCAAAGGTTAAACCGTTCGGTAGTCCAATGTCTTTATTCACCAGAATTCTTCTGTTTTCTCCTTCTAAAGAAGACGTTTCAATTTTAGGGGCTTCTCGATTCCAGTCTGTCCAGTACAAGTTGCTGTGGGATAAATTAAGATTTTTTGCTGCAGTGAAAATGAGGCCAGAGAAATAAAATACCTGTGTCTGGGTTTTGGTTACTCTCCCCATTTAATGAACTTAAACCTTTGGCTTCAGCACTAAGATTTCCCGAGTCTGTTGCTGAAAGAAACTCACCCCATCCAGTTTAAGTGTTAGACAGCCTTCCCTGATCATGTGATCTGTGGTGGCCCCCAGTGCTTCTCACATACTCTGAATCGTCTGTATATCACACCATCTTAATAATTTTCTTTTTTTAGTATTTTATATATTTTTGAGAGGGAGAGAGAGGGAGACACAGAATCGGAAACAGGCTCCAGGCTCTGAACTAGCTGTCAGCACAGAACTCGACACGGGGCTCGAACCCATGAACTGGGAGATCGTGACCTGAGCTGAAGTTGGACACTCAACCAACTGAGCCACCCAGGCACCCCTGTCTTAATAATTTTCTAGCTTATTCATTAGTTCACTACCTTACTTCCTCCCAGAATGTGAGCTCCATGAAAGCGCAGAACTTGTCCTCTTTGCCTAAAACAGTGTCTGATGCTTCCTAGGTCCTATAGAAATACTGTTTGTAAGTCCATGCTTTGGAGCTTTCGCACTCCTGTTCTGACCCTCCCCACACTGCATTTAAAATCCAAAGGCTCCAAATTAGGATCTACAGACAGGAGAATAGGAAAGCCCAGCTGACCCTCGGATTGGATCCACAGCAATGGCTCGAGGATTCACCAGGTCCGTGTGGAAGAGGGCTTTCCGCTCAGAGCCGTCCAGCCTGGCCCTCTCTATCTTGTCCAGGCCGCTGTCCGTCCAGTACATCGTTCTACGGAAGTGGTCAATGGCAAGTCCTTCAGGGCTTATCAGTCCTGGAAACAGAATAGCAGGACTGGAACGTTCGCAGGTATGAAAAGGGAACCTGAAGCAGACAGATCTATGTTTGACCAGTTAAAAAAAAATCCCAAGAGGTTCTCAGTTGCAACAATCAGGTCAACTGAGGAACAGACCCTTTGTTATTTGTCCTGCTGCCATTAGTTTTCCTTCTAGACTGACAGACCCAGCAGCCTGATGGCACTGGGCCTGACAGGGCAGGCAGCAGCAGCTGTAGCCACACCCTGAGTTCTCACTGTGAGCCTTTTCTGGTGGGAGTTCCTGTTTCTCAACAGGCTCACAGTAAGAATTACCTTCTCATTTCATATGTATGAATGTGTGTTTACAGAGGGGCTAGTGTTGAAGCACCCGATGAAGTGCCCTGAAGGGCGCTTCCCCTGTTGAACTTAGTAGAGTCCATGAAATACAGAGCATCTTCTGGATGAAGCTGCTGACCTGAGTTGATGATCGTCTCGGGCTCTGCTCCTGGCACCAGACTGGCACGGCTGATTGCCCGTCCAGCAACGTCTGTCCAGTACACCATCCTCTCGCGGCAGTCGTAGTCAATTCCCACGACTATGGAACCCTTTGTGGACCAAAACATGACATTGGAAGAGTTAGGACTCCTTACATTTCCTCAGAGCTCGTGCTCAGCTGCTGCTCGCGTGGCTGCAGCAAACCACTCACTGTAGCTCCGGGGGCATTATGCAGCATGATTACACAAGTTGCTTAGAGGCAGACTTCTGGGGTCCCAGCCAGGCTTGGCCACTGGCTGTGTGACTTTGGTACTTAACCTAGGCCCGAGTTTCATTTGCAAAAGGAAGATAATAGTACCTACTTTATAGTGCTGCTATAGAACTTAATACCATAAGTTCTTGTGAAGTGTCCTCATCAGTCATTAGTATTCAGCAAGTGCTCAATAAGCACTATTACTGTCAGCACTAATAAGATGATTTCGTGAAAAAAAAATCAGCCCCTTTAGTGATAAGAGAACAAACATTGGTCTCAGCAAAGTCAGTCCTTAATATTTTACAAAAGCTGTTACTCCTTCCAAATGGTATTGGCACTTTTGAAAATTAAGCAATATAGAACAACAAAATCCACTACTCTTCCGTTTTCGTGTAAATATGAGATCTTTCCCCTGAGGTTTAATCCCTTACCCCATCTCTGCTGCTTATACAAAGCAAATGTTCTGGTTTTACTCGTATGAAGAAGAAAGTCTCCAGTTGGATGGCATAAGGAACTGGAGACTGCTGGTCACCAAACCTCTGGTTGGGGAGGTCTTCCCTGTTGCTAAATAAATAACACGGTCTTTTTTAAATGCAGAGTCTGTGGTATTTCTTTGCAAAACCCTGCACAGTACTTGCTTCATTCGGTTCCCAGCCCAGACTCCTGGTCTGAGAAGACCGACAGATGTGCAGAGCCAACATCTAGGGGCCATCTGGCTGGGCTGTCCCTGAGGTCACACCAGCTCCCTGCTTGCCTAACAAAGCCTCCTGGCGCTGGTGTGGCGTGCCTCTCGGGGAGGAGTCAATATAAAAAATACCGTACAAAGCAGGATTTGGCTCCTGTGAGAAAATGGGACAGTTTTATCTGGAAGGATCTGAAGGTCAAATAGAGTTTTACTTGAAAAGTGAGTCATCTGTCTCAGGGAGGAGTGACATCCATGTGCTTCCACTGAT
Organism: Proteles cristata cristata; assembly: GCA_017311185.1. Classification (NCBI taxonomy): domain Eukaryota; kingdom Metazoa; phylum Chordata; class Mammalia; order Carnivora; family Hyaenidae; genus Proteles; species Proteles cristata. Next base: position 432,089 of record JAESUZ010004393.1, read on the forward strand.
CTAGGGACTCCTGGGATCCATTAACCCATGTATTGACCTTAGGGTTTCTTGGAAGAATGAGTCTCAGTTTAAATTTCCCCAAGATGTGCTTATCAACCACGTTCCATTCTCTTTCAGTTCTGCCACCACCACCACCACCACCTTGCCCATCTGAGAGGCAAGCTCAGAAATGCAGTAAAGCCATCAGCGTTTACATGCTAGTGTTTGCCAACACACACACAAAACTCCAAAACCTAAATCTTAAAAAACAAACATCTTGCTCAGAATATTAGCTGCTTCTAAATTTTTTCGGAATCCAATAAGGAGTTAGTTTGATAACAGAAGTAAGGGGAAACACGGACGTTATACTGTTTTACTAGATGAGCAAGTACCTGCTGCGTGAAGTTTAGAAATGGAATCAGATGGCTTTCCTTAATAACCATCAGTGCCTTTCTGGTGAACCCCCTTCTCTTTTCTCCATTTTAGAGAAGTAATCTGTCCTCCAAAATGGAGGGAGCCTCCTGGCTCGGGAAGTAACCAGCATCTCCTGTGGAAAGCTTGTCCACTCCTTTCCCAGCGTCCCACTCCACCCAGATCTTCATCTCTGAAGGTGTTAGAGAAGATAGGAGACTGGTCAAGAGCACCAAAACGGGAGGAGAGGGGGCTGCAGCAATGGGGCGGCCCTTAACTTCTTTCTGCCTGGGATCCTCAACTGACTAGAGAAACCACACCCTTTAGCCAGTCCTCCTGGATCCTCTGTGGAGATGTCTGGCATGGAGAGAACCCTGGGGACTTGGGTTAAGGTTCTGTCCGTTTCCCCTTGGTTCACCATACCGCCTTGATATCTTGACAACGCTGAACTTCCCTGTCCACCCATCTGAAACCCCATGAACCACTGGAGAAAGCCTTGGTCAGTCAGAGGGGACTCCTGGCAAACAGTGCCCCACTTTTTGGACAGCAGTGTCAGACTCAAGGAGTGGGACTGCAGCCCAGAAGCCCTCCAGGACCTCCCTCTCCCGGAGGCCCTGGTTCAGATCTGAAAGCCCTGTACAGTCCCATCCCCACAGGAGAAATCCACGTACATGCAGTGACAGCAGGGTCTTGGCCATGTCCTTCTGGAGCCTGGTACCATTGAGGGGCAAGTGACCGATCTGCTGGCCCTGGGCGTAGAGCAGGAAGGTGCCCACAGGCGGAGGGGTCACATCAGGCCGGGGCAGGGGCTGGACCGTGGGTGGTGCGACCGTGGGCAGACCTGCCGTGGGAAGCAGCGGGGAGGAAAGGAAACAAAAGGTGGGCAGGGAGAAGGCAAGAAGGTCCTTTCCACATACCAGAACCTCCGAAGACATCAGAAGGTTTTTAGCCTAGACAGATGTGTTCCAGATGTTCCTTAAAAGAAATTCTAACTTCTAGGGTTCCCCCCCCCCAAGGATTATGTAAAACACTGCCAATTACTAGGGAGAAGACAACAAAACATTTCCCTCAGAACAAAGCAAAAAACTTTTTTTTCTTTTTAAGGGGAAAAAAACAGCCAGTATTGTGTCCGCTTTTCTTTGGGCCCCCAGGGTGACATGTGTCCCCTCTCACCCTGGACTGGGGAGGAGGAACTGCTTGTTGAACTAAGTTCCAGATGTTCTTATTACAGAAACTGCTAATGACAAAACCAAACATTAAATCCAAATTGGGATCTTGGATTAGAGACCAGATTATAAATCAACACATCATCTTAACGACTTCACTGGGCCTGTGGACCCCCCCCTTCCCCCCGGTTTCACCTACAGTTTCTGTACGGAAAGCCCTCAGCAGATGAGCGGGATGAGGGCTGACCCCAGGTGCTTACATGCAGGGGTGATGCCGGGCTGGGAGCGGGTGCCCTGCACTTCTCTGCCATCTTTGTCCACGCACCAGCAGAAGTCACTCTTCCCGTGGCACTGCAGGGGGTTGAAGTGGCCCAAGTCATCGCACTGAGGCACATACTGGTCGTCCCGGGGCGTGCCACCGTAGTGCTCCAGCAGGTTTTCCCTCCAGCGCTCACAGACAGTCGGGGGCCTCCGGGTGGGCTCTGAGCAGATGGGGACAAAAAGCCTTTGATGGTGAGCCAGGCACAGAATGCAGCATGTAGCTGAAGCTCCCCACACCTGGCCTCCCCCCTCCTAGTGTCTGCTAACAAGGCCTCAGCCAAGCCTCCCGACACTGGACCAATAAAGTGCTCTAAGCAGCTCTCCACAGGCATCCGGAAAAAGGAGAAAATCTGGGCCAGGAGGATTTGTCAAGGCCAGCCATGTCAGCAGAGAGCAAGAGGAGGTAAGATGAGGGGTGCAGGGCACACTCCGGCCAGGCCCATGGGGACACTTCCGCCGGGGCCCAGGGCCTCTGCTAACAGAGCACTTGGTGGGGACCCTCCTCGGGGACTCAGTGGCCTATATGATACTCAGAGGCAAGATTTATTCTTTCCCACTTGGTTCAAGTGCCAGGCCTGCACCTCAGAGGGCAATCTTGAGACTGGCCATGTGTCTTAGACACTATTCCCGAGTGCCCTACTTACGTGGCCCTCAGCGTCTGCTCATTGGAAAACTCTATGGAGTAAGACTCACTGTAAAGAGTATGTGTGAGCAAAGCGGATGTGGTGGCCAACAACTCCATACTGACCGTGAGACGCTCCAGTTTCTGGAAGCCCTTTGGCTCAAAGCTGAAGCTTTCTCCTAGGCTCCAGCTTCCTGCCCATAGCTCTGCGCCTCCCTTCTCCAGCACCCTCCCCTCTCTGCTCGCCCTCCCGGCTCACCACCAGGCCTGGGCTCCGGGGAGCTCTTGCAGAGTAGTTTCTCTCGCTGCAGTTTTCTCCCAGCTTCCTTCCACTGGGCTGTCACTCTGTCCCAAACATGGCAGTTCTCTGTCTGCAGGGAGTCTGCTGCAGGCTTTTGAAAAAACTTGTACACCCATCTATCATAGGAGCTTCTAAAGGGACTCAGAAGCTGCTTTTTTATTTCCTATAACTCAAAGCCTGTGGATCATACAGCCAAGTACCGACTTGATACCACCAACATTAATCTCAGAAAAAAAATGGGCCCCCTGTTTCCACCATCAAAGCCGCTCTGCCCTAGACTTTTTCATATCAGTAAATAGCACCTCCATTTTCCATTGTGCAGGCCCACTCATCCTTGACTCCTTTCTGTCTCTTGCACTCCACATCTGGTAGGTCAGAAAATGTCAGTGGTACCTTCAAAATACATTCAGAAAATCCTCACTTCTCACTACATCCACCCCTATCACCCTGGTCTGAGCCCCATGGTCTCCCGCTAGGAAATTACAAAACCCTTCTTACTTGTTCCCTGGCTTCCACCCTCTTTCCTGCCCCTCAGTATAAACAACCAGCAGCCAGGAAGAGTCCCTTTAAAACAGTCATTTCTGGGGCGCCGGGATGGCTCAGTCGGTTGCACGTCTGACTTCAGCTCAGGTCATGATCTTGCGGCTTGTGAGCTCGAGCCTTGCATTGGGCTCTGTGCAGACAGCTCAGAGCCTGAAGTCTGCTTCAGATTCTGTGTCTCTCTCTCTCTGCCCCTCCCTCACTCGTGTTCCTCTCTTCTTTCTCCCTCTCTCCCAATAATAAACATTTAAAAAAAATAAAAAATACTTTAAACACAGTCATTTCATGTCACTCCTTTGGTCAAAACTTCTACTGGCCTTGAACAAAGTTAGAAACATTACAATTTGGTTCTAGTACCTACAGTTCCTCTAGAAAAGAGGTAGGATGGTTAATAAAATCCTCCAAATGCAAACCCAACTAGCTCAACTATAAGACTCACCAGGTTTGGGGGAAATGGATGCCCTTCAGGTGGCCATGATAGCTTATGACCCTTGGGAAGCAAAGTTCTTTTAAGACCCGATGGAGAAGGAGACTTCCTCACCCAGAAAGGTCTCAAAGAACCTGGATAGGGAAATGTCACTTCTTCAAACACTACTAATTCACCTTAAGGGGGGATTCCCTGGAGAAATTCCCAACATAGCTCCAGATCCACACTGCAAACTCAGGAGGGGCTTTCTTGGTTCAGGGGACCACCCAATGAGGCATGGCTCTCCGTTTGGAATGCAGACACACAGCACGCTCAGCTTCTGGGAAATGGGCACCTCACATCACTGATAATGTGTGCATCCCTCTCATTCCTTACTATTTGAAGTTACTCCTTGATCCAACCACAGATTTTTTTTTTTTTGGTTGGCAGGGTCTTAAATAGTTTGAAATCTTGGACACAGAGTATTTTCTCTCCCTTCAAGCCAGCACCATTATGCAGATGAGACTAGTCAGAAATGGCAGCCAAGGCCAAACCAGTGCCAAGAGAGAAGCCTGGGCCATGGGGAAAGAGTCTGCACAAGACAATGTGTCTCTCCCTTTAAGTTATTAAACTTCTCATTCTCTTGGCTCCCTTCTGAATCATGGTCCTTACCACATGCTTGTCTTAGTAAATAGAACTCTGAACCATTCCCTAAGGCGTGTCCCAACCATCTGATTTCTTTAAATCCCAGATGGAGTTAGAACCAAGACTTTAAAGATTTTAAAGGAGTGAAACAGGATTTTTCTTTTCTCCCCCCCACCCCCGTCCCCCTCGGACCTGTAAAATCTTTTCCTAAAAATAGGGACGGGAGGAACTAGAAATGTCACTGTGGAAACAAAGGTATGCATCTAGATCAAGCATTACCAATTTTTACCTGTACGAATCTAAGAACTACTAATGCCCTGGCCATAACAATATTGAAAGGATCAAAACTAGTGGTAATTCTCCAGCTCTTCTTACTCTAGTATTAAAAGCCAAGATTAGTATTTACTTTTCCAGTAGCAAAAATAGCAGGCTCGTGGCTATAGGAATTAATTTTTGGCTAAAATGCTATCCAATCAATCCTACATTCTTCATAATGTAGTTTTTCTGTGTTTTTAAAAAATTGCTTCCCACTCTTAATTCCGCAAGGAATACAATCTGCCTTGGCAACCCACAGTGGGCAGGACGCATGAGCACTTGATTGCCAGGCCCCACATCCTGGGGAGCACGGGGAGCGCTCAGATGCTAACAGACACACTCACCATCAGTGGCTCAGACCGCACAGGCTAACACAACAGATCCCTGCATCTCTTCTGACGGTGGCTGGGGCAAGGGGGGCTCCCTGCTGACAGGCTGGGCCTGCTTGGAGACGGGGGTCACTGCTTAGAGCAAATTAGCTGGCTCCACCCATAGGTGTCTGCTTATTTTTCCTGTTAATACTAAAATGGCCTTCATACAGCTTCCTGCGATTCAGAAGGTACAGTGAAGTGAAGTGATATAAAGGAATGTGCGCAGGCAGTCTTCTTTGGACAGAAGGCTGGTCTGGCAAGACCTCTAGCTCCAAGATCTCCCTAAGCTGCTATAAAGGTCTAGGGCCTCAGCCTGACCTACACCTTTCATCTCAGCTTCCCGTCCTGTACTGGGCAAGCCTAAGGCTGGAGTCCAATGTGTAACAGTGACGTACGCCAGTCTGTATGTCCCGGTCACATGAACGTGTGCACAGCTGCACACAGATCATTCGAGTGGTCCTAGGAGGAAGGAGGCTATAAAAGGACGAAGTCGGCCCCGAGTCTGCACAGTCTGCCCCACGCACCCCACAATCTGCACCATTCAGCTTCTCAAGTCCCGCACCTACACCGGTAGAAGCTTTCCCGACCGGCTCACCTGCTGGTCCGCAGTGAGGCGGCATGGAGCCAGGGGGAGTCCGGGTGCCGGGGACTTCAAGACCATCAGGGTCCACGCACCAGCAGAAGCCAGTGCTCCCGTGACACTGCAGTGGCAGGAAGTGGCCCTGCTCATCGCACTGGGGGATGTGCAGCTGGGAGCCAGGATAGGCATGCTGAGCATGGGCACTGCGCTGCTGGCGTTCACAGGGTTTCAGTCCTGATGCTGGGTCTTCTGGGACTAGGGTGGAGGAGACGTACAAAGAAGGAATAAAAGACATTGCAACCATCTACTTTCACCCGCTAACTTCAAAGTCTCTCATCGGAGGTATTGTTTCTTTCCCCCTCCTTGTACTTGGAAGACAGCATAACATGGGGAAAAGAGCCAGGCACTGAGATTTTGAACTGGATTCATATTTTAGTTCTGCCACTGTCTACCTCATTTCTCCCTAATTCTCACAGTTCACCCTATTAAGTCCTGAGCTGACTATACTGTAAAATCACCCCTCCCTTAGCCCTCAGGGTAAAATGGCTTCTATCCAAACATCCCAAGAGACTTGGGAAAAAACAAATAAAACTGTTCATCCTCTGAAGTCCAGAGTCTAAGTCTGAGATGCTCCAGGTCAATGGCAATCACTAGGTGGTACAGTACTGGCCAAGACCTCCTAGAAGAGTCACCATGGGGCTTACTACCAGCTCACCAGTGCATATGCTCCTATTTAGTAGGCTTTATCTCAGTACTTCATCTAAATGACACTTATCAAGGCAAAGCAGACCATGCAGGAAGTTGAACACAGCTGCCACTAGGTAGGACAATGGGTGGGGTCACACTCCTGGACTCCCAGAATACTAATTATCAGTGACTTCTAAGTAAACTAGGTAGCTGGAGGGAACAGGAAAAAATCCAGAGCCTAGAAAAAAGCCTTGGTCCCCAGTAAGAGTAGGCTGAGGCTGTAGGAAAATAGCACTGAAGGACCCAGGAGTTTTCAGTGTCTCAGCCGGCCCTCCAGACCTTACCAGGTGTGCACTGAAATCCATCCCCATGATATCCAGGGAGGCATCGGCAGGAGAAGGAGCCAGGGATATTGTAGCAGGTAGCCGAGGGATGACATCTGTTTTCCGAGCATTCATCAACATCTGCAGAGGCAGGAACAGGGATTGGGATTGGGACCGGGGGGGTGCGGGGGGAGGAAGGAACAGCATGACTTCACTGCGCACAACTGGGGCTACTAAATGGCCCCAGTGCCCATGAGTCCATGTCAAAGGGTCAACCTTAGAAGACCTCTGGGCATGAACAGAAATCTGCTGACAGTGAAAGGCAGGCTAACCGTACAAAGTCGAGGGACACGTGAGCTAACCCATTAGACTAAGAATGTGCAGAGTAGAAATCAAATGTGTGGTCACTTCCAGAAAACAAAAAATATCCTGCAGTATATTTCTAGACTATCTTTCATCCACAGTCAATTCCAGGAAGTTATTACTTTTGAACTAGCCTTTGGGCTGTAAATCACTCACTTCCTTCAGTACCACAGCAGTAAATACGCGTAACAATGGTTTTTTCTTGCCCTGCCGGCACTATGTCCCTGTAACACCAATATACAGATGCGGAGAAGCCCTGTGAGGCTCCAGATGCTTTTTCAACTAAGCACATTCAGTCTCCTGGAATCAGAGTCCTACCATCTGTAGAATGCCCAAGGAATCAGAAATTTTCTCTACTTTCTACCTTTAGAAAAGTGTCAGAAAAATATTATGAGGTTTTGAAACAACACATTAAAAACAACATCTAAATTTGTCAGGTTCATCAGTACACACGATTCAGGCCCTCCCACTCTCCACATGGTACCCTAAGGATTGATTTTCCTCTTTCTCAGAACTGCAACATCCTAGGGAGGGTGGGGTGCCTGGGTGGCTCCATTGGGGAAGCGTCCAACTCTGGACTTCAGCTCAGGTCATGATCTCGTGGTTCGTGATTTCGAGCCCCACATCGGGCTCTGTGCTATTGGTGCAGAGCTTGCTTGGGATTCTCTCTCTCTCTGTCTCTCTTCTCCCCTGCTCTCTCTCTCTCAAAATAAATAAACTTAAAAAAATTTTTTTTTAACTTACAACATTCTAGAACTTCATGCTGGCCTCCCATGCCTGGGATGAAATCTCTTCTAGAAGTATCACTACCAGCCTTGCTAAGACTACGCTCTCACTGAGCCACGCTCCCAGGTACCCATGAGCGCACATGCCAGATGTTCTCTGGAGAGAATCTCCAGATTCTCTTCTCGGGAGAAGAATCTCTTACATCGTAATTAGCACATTCACATTCTGCTTATCCTCAGTCTTAGGGAGTTTAGTCAACATACATTAGCTCCCTTAAATCCAAAAGAACCCTGAATGCTTGACAGAGCCAAGTTTAATGCCACCCAGAGGGGCTCTGCCCAGATAAGCAACTGGCCTCCCTGGTTACCTTCTTTCCACCTGCCAAGGCAGGAGGGGACTTACAAATTCATCTGCAAGGTTAGAAACAAGGTTTTCTGGTGAGGTCCTCAGTCAACCGGAAAGAAACCAAACAAAACCAATCACAACAAAAATTCTATCTCCAATCTGGTCAAGATGCTTCTATATTGTCATACTTAATTATCCTTGAGTTTGGCCCTCAGTTTCTTCAAAGGGACAACTCCAATACCTAGCTGGGTGAAGCCAGTGACTATCCAGTTCTTTGGGCCTGCGAGAGACTATAAAACTGGCTGTAAAAGCAAAGTTGTAAAACTGAACATCCAGCAGGAAATTAAATGCAGGAAATTAAAGCTATTCATAATACATATGCTAAAAGGACTTCTCATGCTAACAGGAACCCCAGGCAATGACAGGAAGCAGGAATTCCTGAGACACAGGGCCTATTTCTAGAACCCATGGATCAGTTTCTTGAGATTATTTTTGAACTAAGAGAGAGGGGACTCCCCAGAACTGCCAAGTTCCTTATGTTCTTAAAGCCCATGGCCTAGGAACTGTGATCAGAGTGAAAGAGCAGTTGTCTTCCCACAGTTAGTAGAGTCATGGGGAGGGACAATAATGGTTATAAATGACCAGCAGGGAGAAAGCCCTTAAAGGGATGGAAAGCACCACGAGTGAGGAGCCTCTGTCCCCTAGAAGCTGGAGGAGGTAAAGCTCCCCGATGCCTCCTTGGAAGGCCTCACACCAGGACAGAAAAGGAGTCTAGTCGGCCGCTCCAGGGCCTGGGCTCAGAGCGGGCTATGGCTCCTCCTCAGGAGTGAAAACTCTGAGGGGTGTGGAGGGGACTCGGGGATTCTGTCTAAGGAAGGGGAGCTCGCCCCTATATGACAGGATGTCAAGTGTCAGGACAGAAAGCCTGGAACATTTTCAGCCCCTAGGCAAGGGAGAAACTCCCTATTGCTACACTCAGGCTGGAGGCTGCCATTTATGCCTAACAATCCCTGTCAGGGTCCTTTAGGGGCTATCAGAACACTGAGGTCAAGACAACAATGTTCGAGGCACAGTAGAACTCCTTTGCTATTCAGAAAATGAAACATGGCTCAATCTCAGCACAACCCTCCATTCTATTCTGTTAAGCTGGTACAAAACCCATATGGAACATTCATTTAAATCCTCCATTTTGATTTCATGCTTTGGTGTTTCAGTGCTCTCGCTGCCCTGATTCTAAGCCCATACCCAAACCACGCGATCTCCCTTCAAAACAAACCCAACCACTGAATTACCAGATTCTAGCTCCCCTTAACTGATTCCATCCCACTCCCTTTGCTTTCGAGCCATCCAGTGAAATTTCTGGACCCCAATAAAGGCTTCAGCCAACAAGTTCTAGCTCCTCACCTATTTAGTCTAGTACCTTGCTGGTTGTGTCTCTGTCTGTTACGTGGTGATGCTCTCTCTGGGACCCATGAGCGTAATTAACTCCCTCTTTGCAAGCCTTGTTTTATTCTCCTGTGCCTGCACCAACTTTATAATACTTTACCCAACATCTCTGTTCTTGGAACAGAAAACCAGGGAGAGAATAACCTACATGCCTCTCCTCATGTCCCTGCTGAGCAGTGATGGCTCTGAGCGATGTCCCACCCATTCAACTCAATTGCTCCTCCCTGGAAAGGTCCCAACTCAAGATACTCTGCTTCTGCACCTGTCAAAGTCACCAAGATCTACAAGGACAAACATGCCTGAGAAATACCGGCTCCCAACAACACAAGGTGGAACTCAACCCTGAAACCATTGAAATAGGGGTTGATTGAGGGAAGCTGGAAAAGACTCAACTCCACTTGGATAAAAGTAATTACTGCTAGTGACTCAGACTAGACTGAGAACCCAAAGCCAAGTCCAGCCTCCCCAGGGTACTTGGTTTTTAACAAAGTGGCTAGAGAAAAACCCACACACCCTTTTATTGCTTAACGGAGTAAAGAATACCATGTATACTTCAAGAATGCACACTGTCCACAAAATAGCGTCTCTATCTCTATTTTTCTCTATTTTGCTATTTTTCTCTATGGCCATGGGGACACATACACATTGTAGCATGTCTTTAAATAAGTGCATGCATGTGTACACACACACATATGTACTTATCCTGCAAATCACCTTCATGACTAGCCCAGCCTGTTTTTGGCATGGCATAGGTCTTTAGGAATAGGACTATTCATTCTCATCTACTCCATAGTCTGAAAAGTTTGGAAGGCAACCACATGGTAATGGATTCTGGGAGATAGCCTCTAAGGAGCCCCAAAGATCCCTACCTCCTAGCATTCACAATCTTGTATAATTCCCTTCCCTTGAGTAACTTGCATCTAATCAATACACTAAAGCAATACTGAGGTGATGTCATTTTTGTGATTATAACTTCCAATTTGCTTAAAGACTTTCTGCCACTGGCTTTGGTGAAGTAAGCTACCTTGTTGGAGGTCTACACATCAAGAAGCTGAAGGTCCTTGGTTCTTCAGCCAACAGCTAGCTAACAAGGACCTGAGGCTCTCAGTCCTCAAGGAATTGAATCTCACCAATAACCATGTGAGGATGTTTCTCCAGTTAGGCCTTTAGAAGAGACCTCAAGTCTACCAGACCCCTTCTTGGAGCCTTGTGAGAATCTTTTAAAGCAGAGGACCAAGCTAAGCCACACCCAGGCCCTTGACCTATATATAATAAATGTATACTGTTTTAAGCTGCTATATCTTGGGGTAATTTGTTATGCAGCAATAGGTAACTAATACACTCAGGAAGCAACTGATGGGTCTTAAATTTGTGGGTTCCAAAGATAATCCCAAGCATAGAGAAGCAGAGATTGTATAGGGGCCATTTAAAATGGCAGAAATCAGCAAGAGGGCAGTAATAACAATGAATGGCATTACTCGCAAGTTCCCAACATGGAAAAGTAACCAATCCTAATATGATCCCAAAGATAATCAAAGTCTTACAGGACAAATACAGGTTAAAAGAAGGAAGAGAGAATGATTCTAGAAGGGAAAAGGGCAAGAAGTATCTAACTCACTTAACATTCTGATTAACACTCATCACACCTAGGCTGTAATTAATTTCAACTTGTTAGCTTTAACCCAAGGACCTAAGAAGTTAAATACTTTAAAGGCACAATCTCTGCTGACCTGAACAGCCTGATGTTTGAATATGAAATTATACTGACAAGATTTTGCTTCTCTAGGCAGTCTCAGCTCTTAAATGTCGTAAATAGGACTGATTGGTAAAGTTCCACAAAGGTGGGCAAATCACTATTCCCGCACAAAGAACGGAACCATGAGGAACTGGTGCACCTCACATCCTGATCCCCATTCCTGAGGAGGCTACCCTCTGTGTGTCAAGAGTGTATCTATTACAGATGGCGCTCGTGGGATGGCCAAGTGGGAGAAGCAGCTGTGGATTCCCAATCTACCTCATTCTAACTGGGAAAGAGTTGAGCTCTGTCTAAAGCTGGGGGTATTTTTAGTTGGGAAAAAGCAAAACAAAACAGGGCTGGACTGAGCCACAGATTTGGCCATTTCAGTATAAACTGTGTTTTTATGAAAAGCATACAGCAGAACTTCTGTACAACACAAGTGGGAACATTAAAGAGCCAGTTCAGACAATACAACCAAATGGCCCAGCACAGCGAGGAAGGAGATGACTGCACTGCCCTGACGCTTGTGTTCTGTCTAGAACATAGGCCATCAGTGTGCTCGTCCAGTCGCCTCTCCGCCAAGAGGGAAGGGAAGAGGAATCGGGAGCAAGATGAGAAGCAAACATCTGATAAGGAGTGGGGGTGGGGGGCGGCATGCTCTTTAATCTGCTGTGAAGCTTCCAGGAGTTACACGGCTGTTCTAGCAAATCAACAGTGGCCCAGCCAATGCAAGCAGCAATCTGAAGAGAAGGGGGAAGCCTGTGTTCTGGGTTTACAATTCCCAAACAGACCCTTTTCCCACCATTCTCTCATTCCCAGTGTCTCATTTTACTATAACTCTGTGTGCATTACTGACAGACGGCATGAAATGGAGTTTCAATTCCATCATGTCACTGGATATATTTTGAAAACCTTTTGCGGATTATGTAGATTTGTTAAATAATCTTTTTATTAAAGTACTACTAATCCCAGTTTCATGAACATTTATACCTAGAGAATTATGCCTTGTTCCGTAACAACCTCAAACATTATTATTATTTAACCAAGTTAAATTTTCACAGTTAGTCCTGCATTCCAGTTTAGTGATTTTATAGAATACCATACCAAGTCTTAACCACCTTAGACGTGGTTAGATTTCTGGGAGAAAAGTTTTGGGTACTTAGATCTGCATTACTGTCCTCTTATAATAGTAGAGTTCTTTTTCTCTCCTCCCACCCCCTTCTCCTTCTCTCCAGAGAGAGGACAGAGGGAAAAAATGAGAAAGAATTGCATGTATGTTTAGAGATTACTTAAAATACCACTTTAACCAGTGGAATAGCAACTCAAAGTCAGGTACAACTGGGAAGTGCTAGACTAAGCCGTTAACCAGACATGGAAGAATGGAGACTTCCCAACAGGTGAATAGGCTTTCCCGAAGTTCCTCCAGCCTGTGCCAGCTCTAGGGAACAGAAGGTTGGCTACAAGCAGGCAGCGGCTTCCTAGTGCTCCAGAAACATTCTCACCATATGCTCGACAATCTAGTCCAAGGGAAAATACCCTTGGCTCTGCTTTTTGACTCAAAGGATAGCTTTTCTCTTGCTCTTTGGACAATTCCAAGGCTGTGTGAGTCAAGGAAGGGAGAAGTCCTTTTGAGAAAGGTTCTGGGTATGTGGGGATGTTACATACAAGGCAACTTTCCAGAGTCACGGAGGCTGACGACTGCAGGTACTCACCAGTACACTGGTGCCCGTTGCCAGTGTAACCAGGCAGGCAGGTGCAGCTGAACGTGTCGCCTCCGTGGTAAATGCACCGGGCCTGGTGAGCAGGAGCACAGGAATGACTGCCATCCTCACAGGGGTTGGAAGGGGGGGCGATCACTGAAAAGAGAAGGAGGCAAGGATGTCCAAGAGTTCAGGACTGCGAGTGGGTAAGATTGCTCCTCGCAGTGTGAGCCACACACCAATAGCATCAGGACATCTAGGGGCTGAGATGGCATATAGGTTCTCAGGCTCTATTCCAGAGCCAGTAAGCCAGAATCTGACTTTTAACAAGATTCCTCGATGGCTTGTATGCATATTAAAGTTTAAGAAGTGCTGGCCTGAGTTTGTGGCGAAAACTCTAGACATAAAGATCAGTCATTAAAATACTCCTTGATAAAGTTTATAACTCACCAGAAGAACTGTGCGTGCATGTGTACACACACACACACACACACACACACACACACACACACACAGTTTCTATGATCCCTGCTACTTTTTCATCCCATTGGGTTAAAAAGTGTATTTTCTCAAAAAAAAAAAGTGCATTTTCTCTATCATCATCTGGCTCTACCAACGGGATGAATTTGGAATCCTAGTTCTTTTGGATTCACTTTTAGGTCCAAAGGTTTCTTTTTCTTTTTTTAACCCTTGAAAGAGTACATTTATTACAGGTAGAGTTGTATAACCTGTCCAGTGGGGTGAGCATCTTTGAATTATAAATCCATTTCATTTAAATTTGAGCAATATTTTACTTTTGTCTAGAAGTGGTAGTACTAGAGGTTCATCGTCTTGTTACATGATTGGGCCAAATACCAAGACAAACAGGAATCCCAACTGGGTGAACACCCTCCAATAACTCAACACCAAAAGTATATACTTGGAGGTAAGCAACATCCAAATAAAGGGTTGAACTGAGCCATAGGGTTATTTCAAATGGTTTTTGGAAACCATACAGCAGAGCTTCTGTGCATCAGAGTAGAAACATTAATGAATCAAAAAGCAAGGTTCAGCACCATTTTGGCCAAAATGAGAAATGGCTTAGCACTCACAGATGCACGTGTGCCGGTCATCTGCAAACTCATAACCACTCCGACAGTCACAACTATAGCTGCCCGGCAGGTTGGTGCACACAGAGTTGGGGCCACAGTGATGGAAGCCAGTTGCACATTCATTTATATCTAAGAAGAAATAAGGATAGAAAGGCGCTGTTTAAGTCAAGGGTTCTATAGGTAGAAGGTCTGAAAACACGATGTTTTCTCACTACTATGAAGCTTCCACAGGACAAATGGGTGGTGGACTAAACAGAAGAGCAAAGGTAAGACTTCTAAGCATTGATGTGAATGCATGCTGCAGCTTATAATATTTATCTCCAGCAAGTATAAGTCACAGGGAGAAATATTTGAATATTCCAAGAATTCTTTAAGCATTTAGAACCCCTCAACATTTAAAAGAAAAACACACTAATGATTCTTCTTTTAGAAATGTAAAGAAAGAAATTTCTGTGGCTTGTGGGGATGTAACAGGGGAAAGAAACACAATGTCTGAAACCTGAAGACAACCTGAAAACACGTTTTAGTAAATATAAGAAAATATGTGGGGCGCCTGGGTGGCTTAGTCGGTTAAGCGTCCGACTTTCACTTAGGTCATGATCTCGCAGTTCGTGGGTTCGAGCCCCGCATCGGGCTCTGTGCTGACTGCCAGCTCAGAGCCTGGAGCCTGTTTCAGTCTGTGACTCCCTCTCTCTCTGACCCTCCCCTGCTCACACTGTCTCTCTCTCTCTCTAGAAATAAAAAAATATTAAAAAAAAAAAAAAAAAAGAAAAAGAAAATATGTAATACAGGATTAAAATGACAAGACTTAAGAATTCAAAATATGTAGGAATTACAATAGATGTCTTCTTTTCCCAGTCCCACCCACCCACGTCAAACCTATCTGCTCGAACCTGACATGAATATGCTTTAGTTTTTAAATAACAGCATTTAGGTTAACAGCTGCTAGACTTGTCTTGTTGATCAGTGGAGATGACAAAGCAGACACGCTTGTCTTCTATAAACACAGAGCTGGCGGACCGGACCCCATGAAGGAACATAGCACATACAACTTACCCACACAACTCTGTCCATCTCCCTGGTACCCAGAGGGACACTTGCAGGTGTAGTCTACACCCGTCCCTGGATCACACCGAGCTTTCGTGTCACACGTGTGGCTCCCATCATAGCAAGGATTCACTGGGGTGGGGGCTGAGTCCCCTGCATGAGCAGAGAGGGAATAAATCACATTGGCACCATCTGGTTGTTGTAAAAAGAATGGCACAGAAAGGAGATCAAAGACTCCATGGGACACAAAAATAAATTCAAAATCGATTAAAGACCTAAATGTGAGCTGTGAGACAGGAAACCATCAAAATCCTAGAAGAGAGAACAGGCAACAACCTCTTTGACCTTGGCCACAGCAACTTCTTACTTGACCTGTCTCTGAAGGCAAGGGAAATAAAAGCGAAAATGAACTATTGGGACCTCATCCAGATTAAGAAAACACACAGCAAAGGAAACAATCAACAACACTAAAAGGCAACCAACAGAATGTGAGAAAATATTTGCAAATGAGGTATTGGATAAAGGGTTAGTATCAAAAATCTACAAAGAACTTATCAGACTCAACACCTGTAAAACAAATAATCCAGTGAAGAAATGGGCAGAAGACATGAATAGACACTTTTCCAAAGAAGACATCCAGATGGCTAACAGACACATGAAAAGGCTCAATATTGTTCACTGTCAGGGAAATACAAATCAAAACCACATTGAAATACCAAGTCACGCCAGTCAGAGTGGCTAAAATTAACAACTCAGGAAACAAGGATGTCGGTGAGGATGTCAAGAAAGGGGAACCCTCTTTCACTGTTGTTGGGAATGTAAACTGGTGGAGCTACTCTGGAAAACAGTATGGAGGTTCCTCAAAAAATTAAAAATAGAATTATCCTACGACCCAGCAATAGCACTGCTAGGAATTGATCCAAAGGAGAGAGGAGTACTGATTTGTAGCACATGTACCCAATATTTATAGCAGCACTGTCAACAATAGCCAAATTATGGAAAGAGTCCCAATGTCTGTCAACTGATGAATGTATAAAGTAGATGTGGTATATATATGTAATAGAATACTACTCAGAGATGAAAAAGAATGAAATCTTGCCATTTGCAACAATGTGGATGGAACTGGAGGGTATTGTGCTAAGTGAAATAAATCAGTCAGAAAAAGAGATATCATGTTTTCACCCATATGTGGAATTTGAGAAACTTAACACAAAACCTTAGGGGAAGGGATGGAAAAATAAGTTACAAACAGAAAGGGAGGCAAACCATAAGAGACTCTTAAATACAGAGAACAAACTGAGGGTTGATGAGGGGGGGTAGTTACAGATGTGGGGAAAATGGGTGATGGGCATTAAGAAGGGCACTTATTGGGATGATCACTGGGTGTTGTATGCAAGTGATGAATCAAGGGAATCTACTCCCAAAGCCAAGGCTACACTGCATACACTGTATGTTAGCTAACTTGACAATAATTTAAAGAAAGACTCCATGAGACTGATTGTGTCCTTATCTGTTTGGGAGCCCACCAGGCAACCTTACTAAGTTATTAATACCCAAAGCTGGGCTGGATTGTCCAAGATGCAGTTTTAAATTCCAGAATGGCTTCCATTTGCCTACTCCACAGACAGCTAACCTTTTCTTACTTACAATTGACTTGTGCCCAGGGAATAAAAACATCCAAAGCATGGCATACTTTTAAAGTGTTTTCACCCTATCAGCTCATGTGATTCTCAAGAGAGCTTGGAGGTTGGCTCTCATCCCCATTATTCTTGCAGATCCATGAGCGACACTGGAAAAATTGAAATGATATAGCAGGAACTCATACCCCCAAATTTTGCCCCAAAAGTGGGCAATCTCTCACTAAAATTCACTATTTTAGAAGTCAAAATTTCATTAATGGGAAATCTTGCTTTTATAAGATTTAGAAGACTAAAGAGGAACGATTTTTGCAGTATTTCCTTTTCAGGATTAACCTTGCCAGAGATCCATCCATCCACTGGGTAGTGATAACTGTTAACACCCAAGATCTTTCCTAAAGGGTTTTATTTCTAGACAGAGTACAGTAGTAATGCTCAGTGAGCACTTATTTGCCAGGCACTGTTCTAAACCCTTTACATATAGCGTTAATATCTTCATCTTTACTATAGTATGGAAAAGCCAAGTACTGTGCCAAAGGTCACAGACACAAGGAGCATGGAGTGGGGATAAGAAGCCAGGTGGTCCATGCTTTCTACCACTTTGCTACAGACACCACTGGAGGAACTTTATAAAGTCATCTCATCTAAGCCAAGGACACAGAGATGGTGTTGGAGAGAGCCCCAGACACAATGAATCCATTAACTCTGGGCACTTCCCTTTACCCCTCTGATTCTTCAGGTGTAAAATGGGAATAAAGACAACGCTTAGATCGGGTAAAACTGAAGAAAATAAAGAAAACCCGACATAATGTATGTGGAAGGCAATTCCGTCCCCAGCGGGCAGGCCCGCCCAGTCCTTACTATGTTCCCTTTTCCTCCTCAGTGGCGCCACTGTTCATCCTCAACTTGCTTTCAGCTATGTCTCAGTCCCTAGAATTGATTTGAATCTTTTTTTTTTTAATGTTTTATTTATTTCTAGGAGAGAGAGAGAGACAGCGTGAGCAGGGGAGGGTCAGAGAGAGAGGGAGTCACAGACTGAAACAGGCTCCAGGCTCTGAGCTGGCAGTCAGCACAGAGCCCGACGCGGGGCTCGAACCCACGAACCGCGAGATCAAGACCCGAGCGAAAGTCGGACGCTTAACCGACTAAGCCACCCGGGTGGATCTTAGATCCAAATGATTTCAAGAGCTTTATCCAAACCTCCTGCTGTCCCTATCTAATGGTAGCTATCCCTGCTACCAGCAGAGCTTCATCTAAGTCACAACTGGAGCTTCTGCCTTGGACTTCTGCCGGTGCCCGGTCCCTGTCTTCACAGCGAGCTCAGTGTACCCCAAGTTCTGCCTGGATCTTGACAGCTACCACTGCTCCAGGGACCAGCACCTTGGCATCGGTAGACACGTTGGCAACACCACATACTTGAACTTCCTAGCACCACCTCCTCCGAGATCCGCTCTTAGTTCTCTCTAGCTCACCCATATCTCCCCACCCCCTGTACCTCAGGTGGGTAGGCCTTGCCCAAAATTAACTCCTAGTCTAGATGCAAGGTGACACTTGTGGCTGTCACTTGCCTCAGACTGGACTCCCTTGCAGTCCTTCAGGACATCCAGCTACTGCCCCAGGGCTTGCCCACTGTCCACGCGGACTCTTCCATTTTTCTCTGCCAGGAGCTGGGATGCCTTGGCTGAATCTCTGAAAGGACTCCCTGCTTTCTGGTAAATACCTCCTATCACTTTACAATAAACACAGAAGTGTTTATAAAACACTTTATGGGAACAATATTCTTGTTCCCATATTATGGCTAAATAAAGGAGGGCCATGGGTTTATCCTTGGTTTGCCTCAGTGGTGCTGACTGGTGTATGTTACAGACACTTGCCAAGAAAAAAGGACCAACATATGGCTCCAGTGCTTTTTAAACCCCAATGAACTTAAGTATGTCAGCTTGAGCCTGGCTCTGCAAATCCAGCAAATACCCTGGAGCATCCCTCGTTCTCCCCTCTGGATCTCCTGGTGAACAGGACCCAAGCAGGACGCTGGGCTTACAGGGTAGTACAGGCCGCGTTCCTGAGACAGTCCACAGCATGGCTATGGTTAAGAATAGGGTCATGTCCTCACTGAAAGCTGAGAGCAAGATAATTCCTTCTTATTTCTCCATTTTAGGAGAAGATACTGTATAATATGCCTGGCCTACCCAGCCAAAGGGGGAAGTGATCTCCGAAACGTTTTCGTTTGTAAATACCAATGCTTAACCTTCTTGTGCATTACTTTCCAGCATCAAATTTGCATGGTGGCACATTCTAGCAAAGATTAGTGAGTATGCATACACCTCGAGAGCTCACCACCCTGTTAGGCATGAAAAAAAAAAACAACCCTGCAGTGCAAAAGTTGACTTGCAAACTTGGATGGGATACTCTGGCCTACCTGAAATTGAGGGGGCAAAATGTCCATAATTACATGAAATTGATTTAAAATATCCTACACTGACAGGAGGGGCTATATAATTCACAGAGCTCAGTGCAAAATGAAAACACGGAGCCCCTTGTTCAAAAATGAAGAGTTTCAAGAGAACAACAACAGAGCATTAAACCAAGCCTGTCTGAGCATGGGCCCTGCTCGCTGAAGTTGATTTCCAAAACACGGCTTATAAAAATGTATTTCTAAAACCATTTGGCTATTCACTCTCTATGGTTTGTTAGCTTTCTCCTATTATAGCAAGAACAACACTATCTTCCTTACGACGTATTCTATTTCGCCCTCACCCTCTTAAACAGCTTGACTCTCTGACAGGGGATCTGGAACTAATTTACTCATTCAATCAAGTGGAGAAGAGCAGTTTTCCTTCAAGGAACAGTTCGTTCCGCCTCACTGCGTGGCCCTCTGCCCAGTCTCCTCGACTTGCCAGGAGCCTTGAGGTGGGCATAAGGACAGGAGGCATAACGGGGTCCTGTTTGAGGACCCCACAGGAGACAGCCAACCCACACCTGAAGCTCAGACATTGGGGGGGGGGGTGTTGGGTGCTGCGGCTAAAAAGTGGGCCAGGCCCCAGGCTCTGACCGCTCACTGGGAAGACTGGACAGCAGTGCTTCCAGAGCCCTGGGAAGCCACAAGTGCCCACATCTGATGGGGCAGCTGTGCCGTGTCCCAGACATTCCAACCAGATCGCCATTCCTTCTGGAGAAACGCAACACTTGAGATGATACTGCTAGGTGCTGGGGGGAGGAGGGGAGGGAGAAAAAGGTAAAAAGGATTTATTTTGTCAGTTGTTCATTTGTTATTTTCTCCTCCACCCTCACCACCCCCCCAGTCCCATTTTTCTCCTATTCAGGGAATAGAAACGATAGTATTGCAGTTTTCCACAAGGGTGGATGAACCGGGGTGCAAACACACAGGGTTAAAACACATTCCCTCTTGAAATTCGGCCCAAATTATGAGGCAGTCCTGAGGCCAGTGGAGTCCATGTGCAAAAGCAGTGCCGGGCAAGTTAGGAGGTGGGCTCTAGATCTGGGGCCCGGGATTGGGACCCAGTTGGACACTTTTTAGTTGTGACTGAGCAAGTTACTACACGTCTATACCTCAGCCTCTGTAAAATGGGGGATGATGACCCCTTGTTGGGCAGTGGATTTTATGGGACGGAGTTAATTCATGAAAGTACTTAAAGCAGTGCTCAGCACCAAATAAACTGTCCTTTGCTATTATATTTAACTTGCATGGAAGGGAAAAATCACATCAAGTTCTAAAGACAAATTAGCAACTTGGTACCTGCCAGTTTGCCGGCATTCTTTTTGTTACTCTCATCTGGTGCGTCTCCAGGAAAAATGCACCCAGAGATTTATCTTTTCACTACAGAATTCTAGAATCTGAGCTGGATTCCATAGCCCAGGAGGCTCTTCCACTAATCACTGTTCTTACAGATCAGACACATTCACCCAGCAAAGTGCTGAAGGATGTTGTCCTCAGCTGTTTTTGTTTAAATCTTTTCTTGAGAAATAGGCAATAACCTTTTCCCTTGTGGGATGCACATTTCTCTAAAATCAACTGACATTTCCATTGTATTAATTCAATACCTTGTCATCTTTGGGTTCCCGATGGCTGTACCCCCAAGCAAGTTTCCTAAAACCAAACCACCCACACACCTACACCTACAAACTCAGGATTCTCATTTTTGGTCACTTCCAAATCTGTGAAGAGTCCAGCCCTCTTGCCTTAATATTGTTATCATCTTGCTGAAGTGATGCTCACAGTTCAAGCCTGAGGAGGCTTACCGAGCCCTCCTTTCCATTGCTGAGGCACAGAATCACCTACGGAAGTGACTCTGGCCTCAACAACATCAATACAGAGCCAAACATGGGAGACCCTCTCTTTACTCCTTAGGTGTGGCTCACATTCTAGGAGAAAACACTAGCTATTGGCTCTCAGAACTAAACCTTCCTCTCATCTGACAATTTCCTATCTGTAAGGGTTCCTGGACTTTGCAGGCACATCCTCTGGCTCACCTAAAAATTTTTTTCTTAATCAAGACTTTTTTTTTTTTTTAAACAACAGTTTAAGGTTTTCAGAAAACTTGAGCATAAATGAAAGGTTCCATAGCCCCCTCACGTACAGTTCATTAACTTCTTATATTACTGTGATATATTTTAATGATAAGCCAATACTGATATTATTACCTAAAGTCTATAGTTTATTAGGGCTTACTCTTTGTGTTATGCAGTTCTATAGGTTTGGGCAAATGTATAACCAAAATCTATTCACCAACATAGAGGCATACAGAGTAGTTTCACTGCCCTAAAACCCCTGTGCTCTCCCTAGTCCTCTCCCCCACAACCCTCCACCTGAACTC
Organism: Proteles cristata cristata; assembly: GCA_017311185.1. Taxonomy (NCBI): domain Eukaryota; kingdom Metazoa; phylum Chordata; class Mammalia; order Carnivora; family Hyaenidae; genus Proteles; species Proteles cristata. The sequence continues at coordinate 453,684 of JAESUZ010004393.1, forward strand.
CTGGCAACCACTGATCTTTTTATTCTCTGTAGTTTCACTTTTCCTAGAATGTTACATGCAGTTGACCCTTGAACAATGTGCTGACCCCTGCAGAGCTGCAAATTTGCATATAACTTTTGACTCCCCCAAAGCTAATAGCCTACTGTTAACCAAAAAACCCTTACCAATAAGGCAAGGAAATATGATACATACTTTATATATCATGTAACGTATTATTAACAATAAAGTAAGCTAAAGAAAATGTTAAGAAAATCAGAAGAGAGCACCAAAAACAGTAAGATACCCAGGAATAAACCTAACCAAAGAGGTAAAACATCTACACTCTGAAAACTACAGAACACTTAGGAAAGATAGTGAAGAGGACACAAAGAAATGGAGAAACTTTTCATACTCATGGATTGCCAGAACAAACATTGTTAAAAGGTCTTTACTTCCCAAAGCAATCCACACATTTAATGCAATCCCTATAAAAATACCGCCAGCATTTTTCACAGAGCCAGAACAAACAATCCTAAAATTTGCACGGAATCACAAAAGACCCCAGATAGCCAAGCAGTCCTGAAAAAGCAAAGCAAAGCTAGAGGCATCACAATTCCTGATTTCAAGGTATTTTACAGAGCTGTAGTCATCAAAGGTGGTAGGATTCTGGCACAAAAAGAGACACATATGTCTGTCAATGGAATAGAACAGAAAATCCAGAGATGGACCCAGAACAATATGGTCAACTCATCAGGAAACAAAGCAGGAAAGCATGTTCAATGGAAAAAGACAGTGTCTTCGACAAATGGTGTTGGGGAAACTGGATGGCGACATGCTGAGGAATGAAATTAGACCACTTTCTTTCAGCATACACAAAAATACATTCAAAATGGCTGAAAGGCCTAGATGTGAGACAGGAAACCATCAAAATCCTAGAGGAGAACATAGCCAGCAACCACTTTGACCTCAGCTGGAGCAACTTCTTACAAGACACATCCCTCGAGGAAAGGGAAACAAAAGCAAATATGAACTATGGAATTTCATCAAGATGAAATGCTTCTTCACAGTGAAGGAGACAATCAACAAAACCAAAATGGGAGGAAAATATTCGCAAACGACATATCTGACAAAGGGTTAGTATCCACAATCTATAAAGAACTTACCAAACTCGACACCCAAAAAAACGAATAATCCAGTGAAGAAATGGGAAGACATGAATAGACACTTTTTCCAAGGAAGACATCCAGAGGGCTAACAGACACATGAAAAGATGCTCAACATCACTCATCACCGGGGAAATGATAGTCAAAAAAATGAGATACCACCTCACACCTGTCAGAATGGCTAAAATTAACACATGAAACAACAGGTGTGGGCAAGGATGCAGAGGAAGGGCAACCCTCTTGCATTGTTGGTGTGAATGCAACCTGGTGCAGCCAACTCTATAGAACAGTATGGAGCTTCCTCAAAAAGCTGCAAATAGAACTACCCTATGACCCAGCAATTCCACCACTAAGCATTTACCCAGTAGATACGAAAATACAGATTTGAAGGGCTACATGCACCCCAATGTGGATGGAGCTAGATATTATGCTAAGTGAAATAAGCCAGTCAGAAAAAGACAAATACCATGTGATTTCACTCATCGGTGGAATTTAACAAATAAAACAGAGGAACATATGGGAAGGGAGGGAGGAGAGGGAAACAAACCATAAGAAACTCTTAATGATAGAGAACAAACTGAGGGTTGATAGAGGGAGGTGGGTCGCAGATGGGCTAAAGGGATGACAGAGATTAAGGAGGGCACCTGTGATGAGCACTGGGTGTTGTATATAAGTGATGAATCACTGAATTCTACTCCTGAAGCCAATGTTGCACAAAAAACACTAACTAGAATTTAAATAAAAGTTAAAAAAAAAAAGTCACAAGAGAAAATACATTTACAGTACTGTATTAAAAAAAAAAAGCCACACATAAGGAAACCTGCGGAGTCAAACCTGTGTTGTTCAAGGGTCAACTGTAGTTATCACACAGATGTAGCCTTTTCAGGCTTTCTTTCACTTAGCAATATGTACTTAAGGTTCCTCATGCCCTTTAGTGCCTTAACAAGCCTAGAACATTCTTATCTAAATGTTTACCATGCTTTACAGGTGTGATTAATTCCAATTGAAGTTTGAGAAATACTGCTTTAGTTTTGTTTTTGTTTTTTACCCCACGGCAATTTTTTTTCCGGTGAAGATATAACTCACATAACATATATGAGCGCATCTAAAGAATACAATTAGATAGTTGCTTAACTGTAAACATACTAAAAACCATCACCACAATCAAGTTTAACACATTTTAATACCCACTCCTTAGAGAACCTTGTACTCTTGGCCATCGACTTCATATCTTTCTCTTACGCCCCAGGCCTAGGCAACCACTGATCTACTCTCTTTGCAGATTTGCCTCTTTGGGGAAAGATTTCACATAAACAGAATCAAGCAATATGTGACTAGTTACCTTCATTCAGTGTGTTTTCAAAATTCATTCATATTGTAACATGTATCAGTACTTCATTCCTTTTTATATCTTGATCATATTCCATTGTATGGATTAGGACATTTTAAAAATCTACTCATCAACTGATGGACATCTGGGTTATTTCTACCTTTTGCCTATTCTGAATAATGCTGCTATGAACATTCATGTACAAGTTTTTATAGGGACATACGTTTTCTTTTCTCTTGGTTATATAGCTATGAATATAATTGCTCAAGTGGTGGGGTGGCTGGGTGGCTCAGTCAGTTGATGTCAGACTTCAGCTCAGGTCATGATCCTATGGTCCGTTGGGCTCTGTGCTGAGAGCTCAGAGACTAGAGCCTGCTTCTGATTTTGTGTCTCCTCTCTCTGCCCCACCCCCACTTGTGCTCTGTCTCTGTCTTTCAAAACTGAATAAACATTTAAAAAATTAAAACAAAAAAAAGAATTGTTCAAGTGGTAACTTTGTGTTTAACTTTGAGAAACTATGGGATTATTTTTCACAGTAGGTATTTTTACACTCCCACCAGCAGTGTATGAGGGTTTCAATTTTTCCACATCTTCACCAATACTTGTTATTTTTAACATAGTGATCTACGTGCATGTAAAGTAGTATCATTATGGTTTTGATTGTGTTTGCATTTTCCTGATGACTGATATTGAGCATCTTTTCATGTGCCTACTGGGTAGTTTGTATATCTTCTGAGAAACGTTCTATCCAAATTTTTTACATTATTTTTTTATGGTAAGAGTTCTTCATATTTTCCAGATACAAGTCTCTTATTAAATACATGATTTTCAAATGTTTTATCCCTTTCTGAGGGTTGTATGTTCACTTTGCTGGTATTATCCTCTGAAGCACAAGTTTTTAATTTTGATGACACCCAATTTTTTCTTTATTGCCTATGCTTTCAGTATCATACATAAAGAAATTATTGCTGGAGTTCCTAGGTGGCTCTGTTGGTTGGGTGTCCAACTTCAGCTCAGGTCATGATCTCATAGTTTGTGAGCTCAAGCCCCACATCAAGCTCTGCTGTCAGTGAGGTGCCTGCTTCAGATCCTCTCTCCCCACCCGCCTTGTCCCTCGTGCTTGCTATCTCTCAAAAATAAACATTTTAAAAAAGAAGCTATTGCCAAATTCAAAGTCACAAAAATTTGCCCCTATATTTTTTTCTAAAATAGGACTAACTTACATTAAGGTCTCTGACCCATTTTTGGTTAATTTTTGTATATGGCGTGATAGGGGTCCATAATCATTTTTAGCATGCAGCTATCCAACTGTCCCAGAACCATGTGTTAAAAAAAACTACTCTCTCCCCTCACTGAATTGTTTTGGTAACCTTGTCAAGTATCAATGGACTGTAGCTGTGAGTGTTTATTTCTGGACTTTCATTTCTATTCCATTGATTTTTATATCCATCCTCTGCCAGGACTATATGGTCTTGATTAAAGTGGAATTCCTCCAACTGCTCTTTTTCAATTTTGTTTTGGCTATTCTGGTTTCCATAAATTTCCATGAATTTTCGGATCAATTTCTGTTTCTGCAGAAAGACCAACTGGTTAGCCGATAGGATTGAGTTGAATCTACAGAACAATTTAGGAAGCACTGCTATGCTAATAATCAGTCTTCTGATTCATAAACATGGTATTAGGTCTAATTTTCTATTTATTTAGGTCTTAATTTTTTTTTCAAAAATGCTTTAATATGTTTCAGTATAAAAGTATTTTACTTAAAAAGTTATTCCTAAATATTTCAGGAACAGAATTGTTTTTAAAGTTTCCTTTTCCGTTTGCTCATTGTTACTATACAAAAATGTAAGATCAATATACAAAAATTATATCCTTTGGCTTTGCTGAACTTATTAGTTCTAATAGTTTAATGAATTAGACTTTCTACATATAAGATCGCATCATAGGAGTACAGAGATAATTTTACTTCTTCCTTTCCAGTCTCCATGCCTTTTATTTTCTTGCCTAATTGCCCTGGCTAAGACTTCCGATGCAGTGCTGAGTAGAAGTGGCAGGAACAGCGATCTTTAGAGTGAAAGCATCCAGGCTTTCCTCACTGAGTATAATGTTAACTTGGGTTTCTCTCACATGTGGTTCCTTTTGTTCTTCCAGGCACTGGATTTGTATTATCTTGATTTGGTGAAATCCTTCTTATCCTTTAAGTTCTAGTTAAAGTGTCCCTTCTCAAAGACCTCTTCCCTACACTTACAGACTAGGCTCATAGCATCACGCTCTTATCAGTATTGTAACAAATACTTGTCAGCATGATTCTCCCTCCTAACTTGGCCTCACCTTGTTCACAGATATATCCACAACAGAGACTGGCACAAACATGGTGTGCTACCACCAACCAGCCTCGTGTATTGTACTCTATTCCTTAGTGTGGTAGGAGCACGGTTCTAAAAGTTCCATTCTACCACTCTCTCCACCTCACAGACAAACCCCTGCTTTATTCATCCTTACACCCAGCACCTAACACAGAGCCTGGTACTCAGTAACCCTTAGTAACTTCTGTGAATCATTCTGAGGCTACTCGGAAATTGGAGGCTACTCAAAAAGGAATTATAAAAACGCTAGATGCAATTTTTGCCCAAAACAACAAAAGGAAACATACCTTCAACTGGGCCAATCTGATTGGTCACAGCAAATCTAAGCACCCCTTCCCCTTCAGTGTACAAGGCAAAGACCCGGTCCACATTCAGCTGCTGGGTGGTGGGAATGGCCCGGTGTCTGGGGGCGTGCCTGCATGCCTCGTAGGTGATATTCTGGTAGATGCGGTAGGACAGTGTTTGGTTGGTGGCACCGAAGATGAGCGAGTAGTCTCTGGAACTTGTGGAGGTCACAGCTGCAACAGACATCATTCAGCCAAACTGAGAAGTTTTTTAAATATTAGAGATTTTCACGTGGGGCCAATTTTTCTGTTTTTCATGATTCCTGGAGCATGTTCCCTTGGGAAGTTCCTGAGTTAATATGGAAAAGCCGTTAGGCAATTCCGGGAATCTGAGTAGATGCAAAGCTGAAGTGCTGAGGAGGAGGAGGTACAATCATTGCCATCATTATTAGCAAAGGATCAATTCTGCCACCACGTGCCAGCCACGCCAGGTGCTCTCCAAGCACGGCCTTGTTTATGCCTCATCCCAGCAGGGTGGGTGCGGTGATCGCGTGCAGGGGGCCTTGCAGAGGTTAAGAAGTGGCCTAAAGAAGAGGTTAAGTAGCGAGGCCAGCATGTGGGAGAGTGGGAACTGGGACACAAGGCAGCCCGACTCTGTACCCCAAGGTTTCCTGCTCAAGATTGCACAGAGGGACAGCTCGCAACTTAAGTCTGAAGGGTTCTGGACAAAGGAAGGGGACGTTCTTTCAGTGTGAGTGTGGAGTAGGAAGCCCATGCCAGTTTTCTGGCCATCAGCTGCTCTGTGCACCCACTGGGTTTCCACTGCCCAATCTCCTCTGTCCACCCTCTGTACAGCATCCCAACTCTCACAACACAGAAGCAGCAAAGGCACGGCTCCAAGCAAACTGCTGTGCCACAGGGCGGCAGATGTGATTACGCCAGTAGCTTGCATTCAGGTAGTTTTCTAGAACTCAGCACAATTTACACATAATAACCGTGGAAGGTAGAGAGAAAAGGTGTTCTTTTGCTCATTCTCAAGATGAGAAAATAGGCTCTCAGGTGGCAAGTGACCTTAGCCCTCGTCTACTTTAAGCTACAAATCCATGATGTGAATTCCTATCTTGTGACTCCAAATGTAGCATTAGTTGTACAACACAGTGTAGCATCTCATTTTAAAACGGGCTGAAACAATGTTATGGGACAAGTAAAAATTCCAATAATATTTTTCCATGGCCCAGACAGCACAGGTGGTTAAAATTTGTATATAATTATACAACCCCTACCCACCCCCATAGACAAAGTTGCTATTCATTCATTATTTGAAAGTACTGGGATAGGAATATTGATATTCGTTTGTGTAGGAGCCAACACTTCTCTCACTTATACTACATATTTAATAAGAGTAATAAAATGACATTGACCTCATTTTACATACCACACTTTTCTAAGGACATTCCATGTAATAACTCGTCATCCTCACAACTATCTTACAAGATATGCACTCTGCCCATTTTACAAATGTCAAAATGGTTACACATACCTGACTCCGAGTAGTGGTAAAGCTCTTTGTAGGGAGCTAGGTGGGCTGTGAAATTTGCTGGGATGTAAGGCACCTGGCCTTGAATGTTGGTCTTAATGCTCAGATAGTTCTCTGGGTCAAGTCCCTCGGCGGTTTGAGTGATGTGAACCCTCTCTTCTCCTGGATAGAAAATCACTTCCATTTCATGGGTAAAGGTGGCACCTGGGGAGGAAGAAAGACTTCAGCACAAAGCTAACAGGAGATGTTGCACCTTCCAGTGACAATCACCGCAGTGCGCTTCTTCGTTCCTATTACTGTTGGCGATGGTGCATACGGAGATCATCTGCCATCCAAGACTAAGTACCATCAGCTGCCGATTTCGTCAGTTCCCCAAAGTTTCTATTAAACAGTGTGGTTTCATCCTGCCTCATTTCACACTGCTTCTCCTTGTAACAGCTTGTTTTCCATGAGAAGCTACTAGTAACATCTTGACCTTTCTCTTTCTGAGGTTGCTGGACTTAGCGAAAAACAAACAAGCAAAAAAACGTAGAACACCCAGTTAAATTTGAACTTCAGATAATTAATGAACATACTTTTAGTATAACACATCTCCTACAGTATTTGGGGCATACTTTTACTAAGTTATTCAAATAATTCATTGTTTACCTGAAATTCAAATGTGACGGAGTATATTCCACCTACTTGTGACTCAAAGTTTTATTCAAACCTTGATTGAAAACAAGATCCTACAAATAGCTCTGGAGGTGGGGGAAGAACTTTTCTGTCAGTACTTTACCTGTGATAAAGCCAGCAGGAAACCAACCTCTTCAGGTAGGGAAGGAAAAGCCAAAAAAAGATCCTCTTAGGCCAGCGTTAGCATCTCTGGGAAGCTCAGTTAGGAAAACAGAATCACAGACCCCAGCCCAGGCTCACAGAGCCAGAATCTGCCTTTTCACTAGGGCTGCAGGTGATCTGCTGCAGGCTAGAGTGTGGGAGGCAGTCCCTGGTCTGTACCATTAGAGGTCAGAGTCGTGGGGGTGAGAGAGGAGGAAGTTTACTGGCAAAGTAAACTCCTCACCAGATGCCCTGTAATCTCCATTTGTGCATCTCTATTTGACAGATCTGTGGGTCACAACTCACGTAAACACAACCTAACAAACAAGCTTCAACCAATTCCGGTGAAAGGACATAAAGGGTCCAAATGGAATCATCCCAATTCTCAGGACAACTTGGAGAACATGTGGAAGAAAACAGTCCTGTGAGACCAAACCAGGCCCAGCTACACACCTGTAGAATATTGAAAACAGATCCTCTTTTACGGAATAAAAACCCAAGCATGACGGCTGGTAGCCATCAGCCCCCTTAAAGGCCCCTGCTACTCACCTGTGAGACGGAAGCCATTCTCCCAGCCTGGCTTTTCTAAAGCAAAGAGCCAGCCAAATAAGCCTCCGATTGGTGTGAGTGGGAGAAGGGCTCGGGCCGCGGGCTGTGGGATGTGGCTGATGGCTGTATAGGCTCTGCCGTCATTGCCCACAATGTAAGCATGCAGGTCCACGTCAGTGAAGTGCACGGGCGTGTGGCCCACATGGAGGTGGCCACTCACTTTCCCGTTGACTCGATGCGGCACCCCTAAAAGACAGCAAATTCGGTCAACTCTGACCATGGTCCAGGTTGGGGATGGGTACACAGAAAATAATTCCACTCACAATTCCGGAAACTCGGGTCTTTTATCCATTTTCATGATTCCCTAACCAACCAATTATCCATCTAAGTACAAAACAGACCTGTCTTCAATTTATTTTCTCCCATCCACTCTCCCATCCACCCTGACTCTAATGAGCTGGCAATAAGGAGGAAAGATTTCTGGCTAATCCTCAAATTGGGAAACCAGCCCAAATGCATTCATTTCTCCTTATCAAGCACCTGCACGTTGCCAGTGCTTTGATTCAGGCGGTCGGAGATTCAAGGTCCATAAGCAGAGTCACAGCGGTGGCTGGAAACAGGCAAGCGGCAAAAATATACACAGGGCAGCCCCCAGCCCAGTCAAGCCAGCATCTCCTACCTTCTGGCAGACAGTACTTCCCGTTGCCGTAAAACCTGGACTGGCAGTGGCAGCAAAAGCCAGTGGCGTAGTCCGTGCAGAAGGCGTGCGGGGAGCACCGTCCGTGGTTGCGTTCACAGGTTTCCTTGCTGGCAGCATTATACGTGAAGACTGGAAAGTAAGAACAAACTTGCCTTACAAGGACTGAGTGGTTCCAGCATCGATCCTGCCAGGCTTCCTCGTGGACACCACATCTGCTCCACAAAATCAGCTTAGATAGTAATAAACAAACGGGGTTTTGATGTTTAAGAGACGGCGACAACACTCAACCCAGGGGAGTCGGCTGGCTTTGTGTCTGGCCAGACATACCACGGACTGCTCCCATCTGGTCCCACCGCAAAGCTGGTGGGCTCGGGGGCGAGTGCAGGAGCACCAAACCAACCAGCAAGTACGCGAGAGGCCCGGCGGTACCAAGCTGCCATTTTGCGGGTTTACAATGGTCAAATAGCAGCAATTTTATGTGACCCGACCTGAGAGTAAGGACCTGGAGAGGAAGACTGAAAAGAGAAATAACAAATGTGGTCTTAGGTCCAAGCACTAGGGGATCCTGTACCTAAAGAGAATAGCCTGTAGCTTGTCTCATCTGCCCAGAGAGGGAGGTTTACCTTCTGATAGAGAAGGGCCTTAAAGGACACACACACCCCTACGGAGAATGTACGGAAAAGGAGGGGGAGGGGAAGAGGGGTCCAGCTGTTAAGTGCCCTGTGTCTGGGGCGCCTGGGTGGCTCAGTTGGGCTCTGTGCTGACAGCTCAGAGCCTGGAGCCTGCTTCAGATTCTGTGTCTCCTTCTCTCTCCGCCCCTCCCCTGCTCATGCTGTCTTTCTCTCAGAAATAAATAAAACATTAAATTTTTTTTAAAAAAAATACCCTGTGTCTTTGCAGAGTGTCTGGTGGTGGGTATGGCACAAGCCAGACTGCTTTGCAGTAGGAGAGAGGGGCCACAATTACAGCTCTTCTATGAAACCACAGTGGCCCAGTACGGGTTCCTTCCATCTCCCGCTTATTCTGCCCATAAAAAAAAAAAAAGGGCCATCAGGGGCACCTGTTGGCTCAGTCGGTTAAGCGTCCCACTCTTCGTTTCGGCTCAGATCATGATCTCATGGCTTGTGAGTTCGAGCCACGTGTCGGGCTCTGCGCTGGTAGTGCAGAGACTGTTTGGGATTCTGTCTCTCTCCCTCGAGGTCCCTACCCCCACTCCCCCCTCAAAATAAATAAATAAACATTAAAAAAAAAACCATGGGGGGGCATCTGTACTACCAGGATACAAAGGAATTGAGCAGATGCTATTTCCATAAAGGAAATGGCCGAGAGAGTGGGGTGGGGGTGCGGTGGCGCTAATGGAGAAGAGAGGGCTCTCTTCAGACACCAGGGATGACGTTAAGCCAGAGCGTGGCCACCAGGAGGCAAAGTGGCTGTGCACACCTGGCCTTCACATCCCGGTGGCGGGGGAATGAGGGGGGGGTTGGGTGGAGACTCGGGGAGTGCGGGGACAAGCAGGGACAGCACAGAGCTCTAGCGCTGGGCTCTGCTGCTGCTGCGGGGTGCCAGCTCCAGAGGGAGACAGACGCCCTACACCTCCGGACCTGGGCTCCGGACCTAGGTCTGAGGAGGAAACCGGAGGGTAAGGAAGAAATGGAAAGATTAACATGTACACAGGACTCCAGCGAAGAACAGCAAACAAGGAAACCAAAGGAGAGGAGCTGTACCCCAGGTAAGTAAACACAGCCAGACAGAGACTTGTATCAGCAGGTAAAAAGACAACAAAGTTACCATTTAAGTAGCGCTTCCTCTACCCCACATCCCACTCTATGTACTTTGTTAACGCCTTCAGTATGCACAAGAGCAGGGACTGTTTTTATCTCTGTTCTGCAGATAAACAAGCTGAAGCACAGATTAAAGGGAATTTCCTGAAGTCACTACAGGCAACTGGATTTGAACCCAGGAGGTCTGGCTGCAGCTGCACTCCAGTGGAAGCCAAGTACACGGGCCACGAGAGCTGGCTTAAGGGTCTGATCAGATGCTGGGGGGTGATCAGCACTGGCTTCAGCAAGTAAGATTTGAGGCGCACTTTATAAATCAAGCCTGATGGTAGAAGAGAGCTGAGGGGACCCAGGCAGCGGCCGCGGTGTGTTGTGGGGAAGAGCACAGGTTAAGAGAAGGGAGGAGCAGCGGGAGCATTAACTTCCGGGGCAGCACTTGGCTGCTGCTGACAGATTCTTGAGAAAGCAGCAGGCTGAGGGGCCGGCAGGGCAGGTAATCTGGACGCAAGTGAAACATCTGGGAACATCGTGAGAATGAAGTCAGGGACTCAGGACTTGGTATTAGGCCTTGACGACACAGCTGAGAAATTCTAGTTTGATAAAGTAGAAATTTAGCCATAATCCTGAAGTTTTTTGTTTTTTTTTAAATAGGAAAGGGACACAGAACTCACAACCACTTCCAAACTCCCCCCACCCCAAAAACAATCCAGAATGGGTAGTACAGAGCCTGCTGTGAAGAAAACTGTATCGTTGTCTACCACTGATTTAAGAAGCTGGGACCCAGTTTGAGTAAAAAGTAACTTGTCAGCCTGGGTTCGTCCAGCTCCGAAGGGAACAGCTAAGTGTGAAGAAGGAGTTCCTGGGGGAGCTGGCACACTGGCAAGTTCTCAGCGCAGAGCTGCCATCTGGACTCTCCTCCAGAACAAGGTGGGAGGGACATGGGGTGGGGGGTAGTGGCAGGAGGACCCCAACCTCTAGAACTCGACCTTGGCCGTGGCTCAGGTGGCTCTGTGCAAACCACAGAAATGCTCTCTAAAATCAGGGCGACACCCCTTCTCACACCTCCGCTGCCAGCAATCACATTTTTTCCTGAACATACCTCTGAGGACCAAGGTACAAAAGCGATGGGACACAGCTCTAAAGAGTAGCCATATTCCGGTTAAGTCCAGTAAAAATGAACCCAACCCCTAAACATTGTTCTCCTGGATTAAAGAAATAGTGGGTCTGTATTCCCTGTATTGTATTCCCTGTTTCTCTCGTGAAGACTTGTTCTTGCACCCAACCCCCATTGCAAGAGCGGGTCATCACGCACGGAGAGATGGGATGCAGGAGGAATGCAGATTGGGAGAGTTGAGGTTTATTTAACTAAAAAGCAAGGTGCAGGCACGGCTTTCATAGGAGTAAAACAGCTGCTCAGCACTTACAAAGGCAACAGTACAAAAGTTTAAGCTGACAGGCATACTGACTGCATTTTTGTTTTTCTTTTTTTTTTAAGCTTATTTGAGAGTGAGAGTAGGAGGAGCCAAGACCCTAGCAGATATTAAGAGTCAAATGCTGGGGCGCCTGGGTGGCTTAGTCGAGTAAGCGTCTGACTTTCGCTTAGGTCATGATCTCGCGGTTTGTGGGTTCGAGCCCCGCGTCGGGCTCTGTGCTGACTGCCAGCTCAGAGCCTGGAGCCTGTTTCAGTCTGTGACTCCCTCTCTCTCTGACCCTCCCCTGCTCACGCTGTCTCTCTCTCTCTCCTAGAAATAAATAAAACATTAAAAAAAAAAAAAAGAGTCAAATGCTTAACCCATTGAGCCTCTCGGGCGCCCCCCAGACTGCATTTTTCTCAAATAAGTAATGGGTAGGGTCCCATGAAAGGCCATTATGAGACAAACTATAATTAGAACAGGTTATTGGTTATTAGTAAACTGGCTCAGGCAGATTTGTAAGCAGGTTTTGTTGTAGAATACTGCATTCTCAGGATGGAGCTTATTGAGCTACAAATATAAGCTCAGCCTTCCTGCCCTGTGATAGCTACAAGGGAAAGAAGTGGAGTTCGCTCCTGACAGAGGGAAACACAGGCTCCCCTTAGGATTCCTCAGTGTGCCTGCCTTCACACAGGTGTGCACACAGATATGCACACTTAATACAGTATCGGCTTGTCAGGCAAAACGTAGGTAAATGCCTGTTGCACTTTTCATTTATTAATTCAACAAATAATGTGGGCGAGCACTCACTATGAGCACTGTCTGACTCTGACCTAGGAATTAGGGCGACAACCGGCTAATATGCTGTCCTGCAGCTTACATACTCCTAGGCAGCACTGAACAAACAGGTAACTTATTTAGTACAGAGGTTGTTGTTAAGAGCTGTGCAGAATCTTAAGTCAGGGAAGGTGGAGAGGGCTGGGAGTAGGAGTGGATACTTGGCTCTAGGCCACTCCCCAGGACCTAGGCCACTTCCCAGGGGGTTCCTGCGCCCATTGATGATGGGCACAGGATCAAGGAGGACCTTGGGAGAAGGTGACCTCCGGGCAGAGGTCTGGAGTTAGGGGCACGTGAGAGGAACAGGGGTGGTGAGAGAAGGCTGGGGAGATAATGGCCAGTTGTCACAGGGCCCTATAGGTCACAGGAAGGAGCTGGGCTTTAATCTGAGAGAAGGGGAGCCACAGGCCATCTTGAGCCGAAGAGTGACGAGATTTGACCTACGATACTTCAGGAACGAGCCAATGAGTGAGTGTGTTCCCGGCAGCTGGAAGATCTGGTGGAGAGAATATTTTGGCGATGGGGTCAACAGGGTTTGCTGATGGGTTGGATGGAGTGCAGAAAGGGGGAGAAGGTGAGAGTTAAGAGCGAAGACAGAGAGAAGCCCACGGTGACGTTCACATCTGGGTGAGCTGCCATCGCCTGAGACGGGGAGACTGGAAGAGCAGGTTTGTGAGGGAACCGTAGCAGCAATGGTGGGGAGGCATCAGGGATGCCCTTGCCCACCCCCCCCCGGACAGGACTTATACTCTGGGAGGGCACCATTCAGCCACTCGGGAGAGCTGCATTTCTCCGTGGACCATGGGGAACCACTGCATCACGATCATCTGGGGTGCCTCTTCAACATGCTCATTTCCAGGGCGCACCTTAGGCCTACCAAGTCAGACTCTAGGGGTGCGTCCCAGGCGCCTGCACCCGAGCCACTCCCCAGGGGGTTCCTGTGCCTACTGATGATGACCTTCAGGCCATTTGTAGATTTTCCATTTCTGAGCTTGAGGATGCTCCTTAAAGGGAGTTAATGAATTTCATCTGAGAGTTAGCAGCCACTGAGGGTGGCAGGGATTTCAGGCAATGCCCTCACATTCATTCTTGGCCAGCGGAACAGCAGGACTCCGCGCTTACTGCCGGCTTGGGCCCAAAGCCACCAGCCCAGAGGCTGAATCCCCTCCCTGATGAAGACGCAGAACTGGACCTAGAAATAGGATCCCACATGCAGCTATCAATCCAAGGCAAGAAAAGCCAGACTTCTGGCCAACGTGCCTTCTCAAAGTTCTATGGGAACTGCAGGTACATCCAAAGATGCTGAGCCACTTGAAGGTATAGAATCAATGTCTGAATCCGAGCTGGATGAGTGTGCCATGAGCGTATCCCAAAACAAGTGACGATTTTCTTCTTCAGTGATCATTTATATGCCTCTTTACATCAGAGTTTTGAATGTATTTTCATCTACTTTTTCCTATTCTGGTGAAGAGGTGTTACTTCCATTTTATAGATGAGAAACTGAGGCCCATGGAGGTGATATGATCTTCTGGCTCTAAATCCCATGCCCTTTCCATTACACCAGGGGACCTAGTTTAAAAATGAAGATTCTGGTTCAGAAGGTGGAGGAGGGGTGTGGAAATCGGCATTTTAAACAAGGGCCCCAGGTGAATCAGATGCTAGGGGACTAAAGCCCACACTTGGAGAAATTATTTTTCTTCCATGGTTTCTTCTCTCCTGAATGTATCCACAGGCTGTCTTCCAGACCCTCCTGGGACCCACTCTGCCTGGGTGCACCTGTCACAGGGAGTCAAAATGCTAGAGACAAGTCGGCTGGCTTGTGCCCGGGCACAGCAGGAGGGCAGAGGCCGGCCAGATTTGAATGTGCTCAGTTTACAAAGGTTTGTTAACATGAGGACTTTCCCATCTCATTTCATTTTCCGCTTTAATGCTTTTTCACTCTTCTCATATCCTTCATAGAAAGAAAAATGGGGTGGGGATAAATAAGAGAAGGCACCTTTCAAATTTCCTGAGATTCGTCTTCATTGGGAGTTCTTCACAAAAATGGAAAACTTCTCTAAATAAAAAAGAAAATTGAAAATAAGGGTGCCTGGGTGACTCCATTGGTTAAGCAACAGACTCTTGATTTCAGCTCAGGTCTTGATCTCAGGGTGGAGAGTTCAAGCCTCACTCTAGGCCCCACGCTAGGCTCTATGCTAGGCATGAAGCCTACTTAAAAAAAAAAAAAAAAGAAAAGAAAAGAAAAAGGAAAACTTCTCTGCCCTAGATTTGATCTGCCCTTCAGTCTTCATTCGGCCAGCAATACATATGTACCGAATTTCAGCCTTGGGACCGCCCTCCTTCCCTAAAGGCTCTGGCCCAGCCATTGAGGAACGTGGAAGGCAGACTGGCTCTGGGCAGTACAGGAACACAGAGCAGATGAGGGCTTTCACATGGAGCTGACCTTGGCAGCTGGAGTGGCTTTTTACTTTCAACAGCTTTTACTGCTCAGGAAAAGGACCCACATTTTCACTGCAGGAAAGATCTAAGTTTCCCTGCCTTGTAGAATGATTGACTAGTAAGAAATACCACATCCAACTTTGTAATGAAAAACAGGGGTATAGTGGCCTGGGTCCAACCCTCCCTGAGCCTGGGTGGCTCAGTCAGATGAGCGTCTGACTTTGGCTCAGGTCATGATCTCGCAGCTTGTGAGTTCGAGCCCCGTGTCAGGCTCTGTGCTGACAGCTCAGAGCCTGGAGCCTGTTTTCGATTCTGTGTCTCCCTCTCTCTCTGCCCCTCCTCCACTCATGCTCTGTCGCTCTCTCAAAAATAAACATTAAAAAATTTAAAAAAAAAAAAACAGCGGTATACTTTTCCTTCCAATTTTCAGTTTGTTTTCTTCTGGGGTGTGTGCGTGTGTGTGTGTGCGTGTGTGTGTGTGTGTGTGTAGTGTACAGTGATGCTGGCTGGGTAGATAGTTACTAGGAGTTGGGGGGTGGTATGAGCAGTGGTTTACATCTGCTGTCATGACACCAGCAGGCGCTCCCATGCAGGTGTGTCCACAGGGAAGGGAAGCTTTTGTGTTCACAGACCCTCAGCAACCTGGACGTGTCCCCAGGAGAGACGCCTTCTCATCTGGAAGGGCGGGAGTGCGAGGTAGAGCCGGCTCTAACATTCCTGCAGCCTTTCCCCAAGTCGGAAGGAGGGTTGGACCAGAAGCCACAGGGAAATCCCTGGGCTTTCCCGGCTCGCCTGCTGTCTAAGTGGGAACACCAGGACCCCACGGTGAGCGGGAACAGCTGAGGTTTCATCATGCAGGCTGAGGTTAGATGACGGCGCTCACAGCACCACCCCACCGGGTTCAGGAGTATCTGTGAGCGCTGCAGGCCATCATGCCCGCCACCCACCACACAGCCGGTCCTGGTCCTAGTCAGCTGTAGTCCTTACCTCTCTCCCCCACCCCTTCCACGCTCTCCCTCACCATTTTCACTGTCAGTTCTCTGTCCAGACCATTTCCCCTGTTTCCCTCTCTCAGCTCAGACTCTGACGCCGTGGTCTGGCTCAAGGCCCTCGTCCTTCACAAAGACTTCCCAGACTGCGGGGATGCGTGGGCCCGCCCTCTGCTGTGTCACCTTACAGTGTGTGCCAGTCCTTCCCATGGCCTCCTTGTCTCTTACTCAGACAAGTCACTCAGTATTTCCAGGCTTCAGCTTCTTCCTCCATAAAATGGGAAGAATAGCAGCATCTCCAACCACACAGCGCAGTTCTGAAGGCTGATTGTCACAGCACAAACTAAAGTATTTCCCACTTAGAGTCCCAGGGTGTATGTGATAAATGCCACTTCCACTACTGTCTGGGTCAGAGCAGGGCCCGTGGCAGGTGCTCGGGTAACTTTCTGCTCTGCCAACAAGCTCCTGGAGCTCCCTGGACAAATGAGGCACCTTGGATAGAAGGTGCTTGCATTTCCATTTTATTGCTGGCTCTGTGGTCTATGAAAACAGAACAAAGCAAATAATACACTTAAGGCCAGAACTAGAGTGTGATATGGGGGCCCCTGGGTGAGTCCGTCGGTTAAGGGTCCAACTTAATTTTGCCTCAGGTCACGATCTCAGGGTTCATGAGTTGGAGGCCCGTGTCAGGCTCTGTGCTGATAGTGCGGAGCCTGCTTGGGATCCTTTCTTTCCTCTTTCTGCCCCTCCCTTCTCCTCTCTCAAAATAAATAAATTTTTAAAAATAGAGTGTGGTTGGGACATTCTTGAGTGATGTACACATGTTCTGAAAAGACTCGAAAAAAAATTTTTTTTAAATGTTCTATTTATTTCTGAGAGAGACAGAGAGACAGTGTGAGCAGGTTAGGGTCAGAGAGAGAGGGAGATACAGAATCTAAAGCAGGCTCCAGGCTCTGAGCTAGCTGTCAGCACAGAGCCCAACGTGGGGCTTGAACCCACGAACGATGAGATCATGACCTGAGCCGAAGTCGGATGTTTAACTGACTGAGCCACCCAGGCACCCCTGAAAAAGACTCTAGATTTCTCAACAAGAAGAAAAGTCTATACAAAGAGTCCCTAAGGGAAAAAAAAGTTTGAAAAGAGAGGGAGAGATATTTGGGGGTTCTTTAACTAAATCTTAATATTTTGGTTTGGCAACACGACTTGTAAGTTTAAAGAGGAGATTAAAGTGCTTTGGGCATGGTGCTTGCCATACTCAATTCTAATCCTCACAGCTACTTCACACGGTTTACATTTTCTCCATTTTATAGCTGAGGAAAAAGAAGGTCAGAGTATATGTCTTACTCCAAGCCACAGGGCAGAGCTGAGAATCGAGCACAAGTCACCCAACACCCAAATCCTCCTCCCTCACTCCATTGGGGGAAACAGGCAGGCAGGTAGCTCTCCACTGGCCACTTGTAGGCAATGTTCTGTGTGAGTTGCTGCTGACCCCCTCCAGCAGCTGTCACAGAGGAAGTTCACTTCTGCTGGATGGACCCCTGGGGCGCGAGTGTTTCATTTGGAAAAAAAAAAAAAAAGTATGTAATAACTGCATGGTTCTACAATCCACACAGTCTTCCTAAAGCCTGAAGTGAAAACACAAACTCCCCAAGTTTCCCTCTCTGCACTCTTTTTTTTTTTTTTAATTTTTTTTTAATGTTTTATTTATTTCTAGGAGAGAGAGAGCAGTGAGCAGGGGAGGGTCAGAGAGAGAGGGAGTCACAGACTGAAACAGGCTCCAGGCTCTGAGCTGGCAGTCAGCACAGAGCCCGACGCGGGGCTCGAACCCACGAACCGCGAGATCATGACCTAAGCGAAAGTCGGACGCTTAACCGACTAAGCCACCCAGGCGCCCCTGCACTCAAGTTTTAAAGTCTTCCCTCTGTGCTAATATGCGGTTGCTGATTTTTTTTCTTCACGGTTCAAAAATTCCTAGTTAGGTATTTTTTTAATAACATCTCGGTGTACTAACCAGCTTTTTCATATGCATTTTGCCGTTTCTAGGACGTCAGGAGTAGATGCCCTCCAGCAGCTGCTAAATACCACAGTTCATGCTCCAGGAGGGTTGCGGCTGCCGCCTCTGTTCTCTATATTCCTTAAGCCTCCTCCCCTCACTCCAGCGAGCTCAGCCTTTCACAGCTCAAGGCAGGCTGTGCTGCCCCTTTCTTCTTAACCCTTTAATCGATCACTCCACAGATCTGCTTTTTAATATTCCAACCTCTTCCCAGTGCAGGAAATCAAGTGAAAAGATCATTTTAGGATTGCACCTTTACCTCCAAATTCCCTTTACTAAAAATCTTTGGTAGTTGGCTTTAAATTTTCTTTAGACATGTGTAATTTTCACTGAAAAGGCTCCCAATAAAATTCACATCTTCGATCTGACAGAAAAGTGGCCTTTAGACACAAATTAAGGCACAGTGATTTAACAAGCCCCTTGTCTAACCTCCAGCCACCCCCCTGCCCAACCTCATTCCCACTGCCTTAAATCTCCCATAATTAGTAAAAGCAGCCACCATTTATTAAGGATCAAGCCATGCAGACACTGAGAACTTTGTTATCTCAGATGGTCCCCTCAGCAAACTGAGGAGAAATCAGAAGGTTGAGGGTTTCATGAGTTGCCTCAGGTCACTCAGCAAGTGAGTGTGCAAGCGAGGCAGCGACGATTTGAACCTAAGTCTGACACCAGTGTTCTCCCTCTAATCATTACACAATGCCACTTTCATCACAAAATAGTTTCTATCCTCCTAAAATAAGCACTTTTTCCAGCATGTGCTTCAAGATGGCTACCACAGCAGAAAAACCCAGAAGGCCCTCTGCTAGGTCAACATGTTTTTACTACAAAAGGAAGGGGAAACAGAAAAGGAGGGGTGGGGGGCAGAGGTCCTCAAGAGTGCTTTCACCTCTGGCCTCTCGCCTCCTATTAGAGGTCAGATGAGCAATCCCTGGAACAAGTGGAATGAATTTGTGCTCAGTTTCCCACTCATGTGTTTCCATCCCTGACTAGCAAGAAAGAGCTGATGTGACAAGACTTGAGTTGGAAGAGAAGGCGACATGGCTCCAAGTCTGTATTAATTAACCACTGCCTCCTCTTGGCATTTCTTTGCTGGCCCCCTCACCCTAGTCGGTGAGTCATGACATGCAGACAAGATTCCACGGGGGTGAGTACCACAGCTGCACCTCCATGAACCAGAAATGACAGGGCACAGGTGGTTAGCAGCCTTCTTTCCCCGTGGGTCTCCCCTCCCACACACCAGCAGTGCGTCTCTAACTAAGGGGAGCACAAGCATTGTCCCAGAACAGAGCAAGAACCTAGAATGTGTGTCTGAGGCAGCACAAGCAGCCACTTAACACTAAAGCCTTCACCCCTCCATCACTATAGCGTATACGAAGACTCAGAATGTTTTACCTTTGCTGAACATTTTTTTTAATATTTGTTTATTTTTGAGAGAGAGAGAGAGAGAGAAACAGATCATGAGTGGAGGAGGGACAGAGAGAGAGGGAGACACAGAATCTGAAACAGGTTTCAGGCTCTGAGCTGTCAGCACAGAACCCAACACGGGGCCCGAACTCACATACTCCAAGATCATGACCTGAGCAGAACTCGGACGCTTAACCGACTGACTGAGCCACCCAGGTGCCCCACTTTTGCTGAACTTTCAAACTGAAATACTTCATTACACTTGACAGCATAACCGACACGAACAACCTAGTTCTTCTCCACTTGCTTCATGAGGCCCATTTTAAAAAAAACCAAAAAGCATTATTAATGGTCAAGAGATTCCAACAGACTTTGCCTGCCAAGATTTATTTGGCAGAGGAAAGATACTCCATCTCCTGAAACGCAGGTTTAAAAGTCAGTTCCAACCTTCATTTTGCTGAACATTTCACCAACTCCCTGGAGGGAAAAATCACAACTCTGTGCAAAACCAGCATTTTAAAAATGAAGTCTCCATGCTCAGTTTTCTCATGCACTTACCTTCAGTGTTGGAAGTGATGACGTCTTCCACTCCTAACACTTGCCTCCCTTGACCCAGTGGAACACTGTGAGCTGGCGAGGGATGGTGGAGAACCACCTTTCCCTCGGGGCGGGCTGGAGGAACGTCCACTTCTGACGGTGGTGCCCCTCCAAGCGTGGAGGGGTTGATGCTTTTGTTTTCAGGGTACGGAGGCAGGGTTCCCTGGGAAGGATCCAGTGACTCTCCTTCTATCTCTGATGGAGCCGGGCCTCTGGTCCTTGGCTGTTCAGATGACTCAACGTGGCCATTTAAATCTCGGGTGTCCATCCCCCATGGAGGTCTTGCCTCTTTGGGTTGAGGGTTCAAGGTGGCAGATTCTGTTTCTGGGTAGAATGGCAAATTACTAGTGGCCAGATGCGGTGAAGGGGAGGCCAGATCAGAATTTGGTGGAGACATTCCACCCCCTAAGGGTCTTGACTCAGCTTTCGATTGGAAGGAAACATCAACACTGCTGTGGCCATTCAGTGCTTCCTCTGGTTCACTCGGTGGGTATTCGACACCCCCCTCATTCTCATCATAATAATCCAAATTGTCCTCAGTGTAGTCACTTTCCAGGACTGCAGGGAGGCTGGAGGAATGCTCCGGAGGGGCTGAGGACTGGCCTTTGGCGAGGTCTCCTCCAACTGTTGCTGGCCTGATACTGTCCAGCTGCGGGGTGCTGCTGCTGCCGATATGAAAAGCCCACACTCCAGGGGCCCCCAGGTTGCTTTGTCTAAATAAAAAGGAAACGGTGCATGACCAAAGTGTCCATTCATTCACCCACAACCCTACAAAGGTGAGTAATTTATTTTTTTTTTAATATACTTTATTGTAAAATTGGTTCCATATTAGAGCAATTTATTTTAAAACCTAAGCACTGTTAAGATCAGATTCATAGTTTTCACCAGTGTATAAAACCACGTAAAACCAGGCTTATGTTATAACTAAAAGGATTATACTGGAATTTTGATGTAAACTGCCTTTTACTCAAGATTAGCTTTCAGAGGGGCACCTGGGTGGCTTAGTCGGTTAAGCGTCCGACTTTCGCTTAGGTCATGATCTCGTGGTTCGTGGGTTCGAGCCCCACGTCGGGCTCTGTGCTGACTGCCAGCTCGGAGCCTGGAGCCTGTTTCAGAGTCTGTCTCCCTCTCTTTCTCTGACCCTCCCCCACTCATCCTGTCTCTCTCTCTCTCTCCTAGAAATAAATAAAACATTTAAAAAAAAAAAAAAAAAGATTAGCTTTCAGAATGCTGGACCATCAAATTGGAAACCTTCTCTAAGGGGCCCCTGGGTGGCTCAGTCAGTTTGGCCTCCAACTCTTGATGTCAGCTCAGGGCATGATCTCTCTCAGTTTGGGAGTTTGAGCCCCATATCAGGCTCTGCGCTGACAGTACAGAACCTGCTTGAGATTCTCTCTCTCTCTGCCCCTTCCCCATTCTCTCTCAAAAATAAATATTTTAAAAAAGAAATCTCTAAAATTTATATGTTTTATCTAAAATCTGGCTATCTGAAAACAAATAGAGAATGCAGGAATATTTTATACTTCCTCTACTTTTAACACTTAGGAAAATGTATGCTTATACATCTTTGCCAAACATTTATTTTTTTTTAATGTTTTTTTACTTATTTCTAGGAGAGAGAGAGAGAGACAGCGTGAGCAGGGGAGGGTCAGAGAGAGAGGGAGTCACAGACTGAAACAGGCTCCAGGCTCTGAGCTGGCAGTCAGCACAGAGCCCGACGCGGGGCTTGAACCCACAAACCGCGAGATCCTGACCTAAGCGAAAGTTGGACGCTTAACCGACTAAGCCACCGAGATGCCCCATTTTGCCAAACATTTAAAACAACAATGACTGCTACATACTTTAGAGAGTTAGCGATGTACCAAGTGCTTAATGTTCTTCAGTACAATCTACAAGGTAGGGGCTGTTGTTCTGTCCAATTTTACAGAGGTGAAAATAGTTTAGAGAGGCTAACCAATCTTAAGGTCATACAACTAATAACTGGCAAAACTTGGACATGAATTCACCACTAACACCAAAGCACATACTCTAAATATCTACATTATGTCAGAAAAACCAATATACTGGAGTCAATCAGCATCTGAATGATCACTGGTCTTCAGAATGTTACAGACATTTTACTGTTTAATCCCATGGATTAATCAATAAACTAATTCACATAGAATTGTGAGTCAATGTAAGAAAACTCAAAGAAATATAAATGCCCAAGTGTAAAAAATGTTGAGCAAATGCAGAACAAAGTTAAGGGAAATATAAGAAAGTAGTTTCTGGGGCACCTGGGTGGCTCAGTCCATTAAGCATGTAACTCTCAATTTCATCTCAGGTCGTGATCTCACTCATGGTTAGTGGGATCAAGTCCCACGTCAGGCTCAACACTAACAGTGCAGAGCCTGCTTGGGATTCTCTCTCCCTCTCCTCCTGTCCCTTCCCTGCATGTGCACATGTACTCACTCTCTCAAAATAAATAAATAAACTTAAGGAAAAAAAGAAAATAGTTTAATAAAAATGCCATAGGTTATAGTTATAGGTGAGAGGTGTTCAAAAACATCTGGACCAGAGAGGTCACACGTTTTCTGTACTAGAAAAGAACATGGACCTCATTCAGTTTTCTAAATGTCCCAAGGACCCATTATTTTAGTCAATGATACATTCTAAAGAGAACTACATAAAAGATTTGTAAAAACAAACAAACAAACAAACAAACTAAAACTAAAACAAACAAACAACAACAAAAACTTGAACAAACAAGGGTCTGGCTAGCTTGAATGCACAGGTTTCTGGACTCCTCTGGTGTATGTGTAAAATACCAATCTCAAAGTCCTCCCTCTTATCGAAGAAATTATGAGGGTCAATGAGGCATAAGAGTTAATTAAGAGAATAATAAGTTAATCAAATCGTCATAAGAACAAGAGACTCTTGTTCATTTGGATAGGAACTCATCACGTTCACATGGATTTCCATAGCAATAATAATTCCAGTACAATTCTAATAATGTCTCCTTCCTTCCTTACCTGTCCATCCCTTGCCTCTTTCTCCCTCTTCCCCTCTCCACCTTCCCTCTCCCTCTGTCTATCCTGTGTGGGTGTGTGGGTGTGGTGGTGGTGATTTCTGCTGCTGCTGTGATAGTTACTTTAGGGAAAGAGGAGCAGAGAAAGCAAAACTGTGATCTCTCCTGCAGCATGCTATGTATGCTCGGTACGTTCTAAGATTCAACGCTTGTGTTTTTCTGGCAAGCAAATAAGGAACACTTTAGTAAGAAGAGAAAATCCTGAGATCTGAGGATACGCAGTTTACTATTGCATCAGAGGTGTTGCAGCTATGAAATTTCTTCTTGAAGTTAGAAAAACTATAAAAGCTTCAAAGACTAGGAAAATACAAACTATGGCAAAAACAGCTAAATAAAATGACCTTCTAATGAAATACAAATCACTATCCTGGTTTTTTGTTGTTGTGAGTGATGGGAAAGTAACCCATTTGAGTTTATCCTAAAATCAGATGTCATTTGGAAAGCTCAGAGAGAGAGAAAATTTAATTTTTTTTCTAGAAAGGAAAACAAGGCTACAAAGTGAAATGACAGTGCCTTCCTCCCTGGATTGTTAGGAGGATTAAGTAAGAACACCATATAGAATGCCTAGCATGCAGCCGTGCACACGATTAGTACTTAGCAATTACTGTCTTTAAGGAGACAGAAAAGTATAATTTCGAAAAACACAAATGTGTGCACTCACATTTAAATTTGCAGAAGAGGAGTTATGCCAAATACACTATGCCAAATACACTATGAATTAGATAACTCATCACCTTTAAGCTCACAATTATAAGACAAGTTGAGGAAGACACAGATTCCACTGACTAGGAAAATAACTTCATTCTTTAGAGAGGCATGCTGAAGTATTTAGTATTTAGTATTAACATGATGTTTGTGATTTACTTTATTTTTTTAAATGTTTTATCTATTTCTGAGAGAGAAAGAGAGAGACAGCATGAGTAGGGGAGGGTCAGAGACAGAGGGAGACACAGAATCTGAAACAGGCTCCAGGCTCCAGGCTCTGTCAGCACAAAGCCCTGTCGTGGGGCTTGAACCCACGAGCTATGAGATCATGACCTGAGCCAAAGTCAGACACTTAACCGACTGAGCCACCCAGGCGCCCCTTGTGATTTACTTTAAAATACTTAAGCAAAAAAAAAAAAACAAAAAAAACACATGGCAAAATGTCAACAGCTTCTAAATCTAAGTGATGAGCTTCTGGGTATTCTTTCAGCTATTTTCTCCACTTTTCTGTGTATTTTTGAAAATTTAAATAAGGAAAAATAAAAGAGAAGGTTAAACTGCGGAACATTTCTACAATGGGGAGGTAGAGAAAGCCTTTCTAAGAATAACAAAGGAAAAGAGCGCTAACGTTGATGACACTAAACTTCACGTGAAGTAACTTTAAAGATGAACAACTGGGCAAAAATATTCATAGCATATGAGAAGACTAATACCCTTGCTATGATTTTTCTTATTTATAAGAGCTCTCTGTGCACACCCCAATAAAAAAGGGCATGGGCCGAGAAGTCACAAAGATGGATAATTGGCTATTACACCTATAAAAGGTATAATCAAAGAAATGAGAGTGAGGATCTAATCAAAGAAATCAGAGTGAGGATAAGTACAATTGATACCTATCAGATTCATAAATTTTAACAAGAAAAGAAGCTGTCAATCACAGTTCTATACTATTGGTGAGCATAGGAACTGCATATATATCTGAACGGCAGTTTGTTGATGTACATCAAAGTGTTAAATTCTATCTATCCTTTCTCAGCAATTCTACTCTTAAGAAGCGATCTTTAGAAGAAATGAGAATCTGAGCAATGTGTGTCATGTTGTTTATTGCAATGATTTTTCTAAAAGGAAAAATAATAAATTCATCAGTAACTTATTATCTTAACAGTATCATATAAATATGATGCAATGTTCTGTAGGCTTAAAATGATAAAACAGGTATCTTACTGAATGATACCCATAAGACATTGATAAATGGGAAAATGCTGCATGTATAGCAAAAGAACCATTTTGTTTTTAAAATGTCTTTACATAATCCTTAAGTCCTCGAATGACTGGTAACACTGGTTATAGCTTAAAGCAGTTATAATGGGTAATTTGTGCTTTTATTTCACATTATTCTGCATTGTTTGTACTTTATTTTTTATATTAAGTATGGGTTATACTAAAGAAAAATCCTGGGGTGTCTGGGTGGCTCAGTTGGTTAAGTGTCTAACTTCGGCTCAGGTCATGATCTCGCGGTTCATGGGTTTGAGCCCCGCATCGGGCTCTGTGCTGACAGCCAGCACAGAGCCTGGAGCCTGTTTCAGACTCTGTGTCTCCCTCTTTCTCTGACCCTCCCCTGCTCACACTCTCTCTCTCTCTCTCTCTCTCTCTCAGAAATAAATAAAACATTTAAAAATTGTTTTAAATAAATAAGGAAAAATCCCTCTATCAGTCCCATATCTTTCTGTTCTCAGCAAGCAACTCAGGTTCTTAGGAAGCATCAAAGATACAAATAGGGCTGTGTGTGTATGCAAGTCTGTGTGTGTGTGCATGTGTGTGCACATGTGTAAGTGTGTATGTTCGTTCCAAGGGGTCTTTATCACCATGGTGGGGGAACACAAGTGCTTTTTCCCACAGGCTTTTTGGCCCCCACTGCCTACTGTACCAGGAGTACAGTTAGCACTCATTCCAGTGCTCTGAAGTTCTACCCATTTGTCTGTCTACCTACCAGAGGGCAGGCTGCTAGTGTGCAGGGCCTGTGTCTCAAACATTTTGCATTTCAAGTGCTTTGCCCACTGTGATCTCTTAATAATGTCTGAGGAGTAGAGAATCTGTGGCCTCCAGAGAAGAGGAGGAAGGTGAAACCAGAGGAGAAAAAGTGAACAGCTAAGTGTTCTCATGTCTGAACTAAAAGGCAGCCTGGATGGAGACCTAAAGATGCCCAAGGTTGGTCATAAGACTGGAAAGTGGACCAGAACTCAGCATAACAGAAGTAGTTTGGGACTCCAGACTTGTGCTTGAATTTTGGCTTTGCCACTTAATTACTTTGAGGTTGTAACTTCACTTCCCTAAGCTCATTTATCAAATTGAAAAGACAGTAGAACTTACCTCCTAGGAATCTTTTGAGTTTTAACGAAGACAACTTCTGGAAAGTGTTTTACACAATGTTTGGCAAAACATGTCAGCACTAAGTAACCGTATCTGGTGGCAGGGCTTGCTCTCTGGGAGCTGAGTGGAGCAGATGGCCTGAAAAGTATAAGGTGCACCAGCGCCCAGGAATAACATAACGGGAGGGTACGTAACCAACGTGAGGAAAAGTGTTCTGCCTGGACTCTAGCCCAGAATTTGGGAAAGGAATAAAAGCAAAGACATGTTTTACAAGACCTGCAATTAATAAACATCAACTGGGGCCGACCCAGATACTGTGCTGATGTGTACTGACACATCACAAGGGTGTTTTATTGATGTGTACTGACACACAGCACAAGGGCGTATTATTGCCCTGGAAGGGGAAGCCTCTGATGGGACTCGGGAACGCTCTCAGTTCTGGCGACCTCACAGAAAACCGAGTCTGGTTTCAGTTAATGAAGCCGTACAGAAACCCTGAGACCGTGAAAATGCTACCAGTGTGTTTGATTTTCCCTTTTCCCCAAATTACACTATTCTTGATTGAACTTTTAGCCTGTATCTGTCTAAAAGACTAAATCACAACATCTCCTCCTGTGAAATAATTAACATGGAAAAATCTCAGTCTGGGCAGTTATATTACTGGATATTTTTATGTGGCTCCAAGAGCAATGTTTTCCATAGCAAGCCTCAGTGGCTGTGCAAACACATACACGCTGCTCTGTTTCCAGTATCTGTACCCAATCGGGCAGGAAAAAGAAAAGGCCTTTTATATTCCCCCAGGGTCTAATCGAGTTCCTGGTTTTGACCTGATGCCTCCCGTAGAAGTCATCAAGATATTATTTAATGATCTTATGGCTACTTGAGTTTAGGTAGCTCCAAAGGGTCCCCACATCAGACAGGAAAAGGCTTATGCCCAGTGTTACTTACTGGTAGAGATTCTTCACAGACTGTTCAGTGGTAGTCAGGCTGAAGTAGGGACCCTCTCTCTTCAAGTCATCGATCTCCCCTCGGCAGAAGCCCACCCGGGCAGGAAGCTCGAGCTGGACATTGTAAGACTCTTTGGGGCGGCTTCCAAAGAACTGAAGGCCATTGGAAGGGTAGAGAAAGAGGGCGTAGGTATCGGACTCATCAGAAGCCAAGACTGCTTGGAAAGTGTTCCGCTATGAAAAACAAAAAGTAGGAAATATTCTTAATAAAAGAAACAGAAAAGAAAAACAAAACAGAATGCAGATGAAGGATCATAAAGTACACACGGTTTGCCCCCTTCTTAGGATTCCTCCAAATTGCTATATTCTTCTCAGTTTCCTCTCCAAGTTGTAACTTTGTAAGCTGTATTATCATAATTCTTTATCACTTAGGAAAACACTTGAAATGTCCATAGGTAAGAAACATGGGTTACAAAAATAATGTTTTTAAAGTTTCATATCCCTCTCACGCAAGCCTCTTTAAGAGCTAAGAGCGAGGTTAATACAAAATTAACCTGTAAATTCCTACAGCCGCTGGCCTAGTTCACTGCCCCGGGCACTCATGTGGATCATTCATCTATTCACTTGTTTATTCATTCACCTGTTTATTGAATGACTGTGGTGGGCAGGCATGGTATTAGCCACTGGCTGATCTATAGGCTTCCTTACTGTTCTCACAGGCTTGTTCTCTTTTCTCTTTTCATCTGCCTTTTCACACCAGCACCTGAGTCAGCCTACTCTCACTTCAAAGATCAGGAAACAAGACTTGAGAGATAACAGATCTGCCTGAGGTCTGGGAGCTAGTACGTGACGGCAGGCCCGCCGGCTCCAGAGTCCATGCCCTGCACCACTAGGCCACCCTACCTACTCCTTCGCATGCCATTCAAGGTGGTTTGTAAGTGCCCTAAACTCTCCCCAGGCTTAGATCCCCTGCACCTTCCTCAGACTATGCAATGTTCCCCACCTGTGTCATGTACTTTCGTGCTTCTGTGTTTTTGCTCATGTTCCCCCATGCCTGGAAACCTTCCTAACATTCTAATGCTGTACTTCTGAGGTATTTTGCGATTCCTTATAGATTTATTTCTGTTCTCTGACCATCCATAACACATTTGTGGGTGTTTCTGGTTAGCATTCGCCTCATTTTGCCTAGTTAGCTATTTGTTTGTAAACTCTGCTATTAATTCACTTGCACATTAATTCAGCCAAGTGCCCACTATGTGCCTACAGAGCACTAGACATTATGCTTGGTGCTGAAGAAGCAAAGGAGCAAAGGAAGGGAGGGTTTGCTCAGGAAATTCCCACTATTTCAGAGAGGGAACGGCCATGGCTGGAATTCCGGAGAATTACTGGAGAAGACTGTAGAGGCCAGAGGAGGCTGTGTGAGACCTCAGGGTTGGGCTGGGGAGGAGTCACAGAGGCGGCCTGTGAATGTTATAAACACAGGAGGAGCGGGGCGCCTGGGTGGCTTAGTCGGTTAAGCGTCCGACTTTCGCTTAGGTCATGATCTCTCGGTTCGTGGGTTCGAGCCCTGCGTCGGGCTCTGTGCTGACTGCCAGCTCGGAGCCTGGAGCCTATTTCAGAGTCTGTATCTCCCTCTCTCTCTCTGACCCTCCCCTGCTCACGCTGTCTCTCTCTCTCTCTCCTAGAAATAAATAAAAAAAAAAATTAAATAAATAAATAAATAAGCACAGGAGGAGCCAAGGCAGACCAGAGTGAAAGACTGAATTAGCCCCACACCCAACCCCCAGGTCCTTATAGAATCACTTCTTAAAGTTCAATTTACTCTTGTATTTTCAGCCAGACACTTTTTGCCTTTACCTACATAAGGCTATCTCCACCCAACCCCAGATGCTCTGTTAATGGTACTTCCTTATGTTAAAACGATGTTATATATAGGACTTGGAGAAGGCTTCTCTCACTAAATCCCCCTCCTTTTACAATTTGGTAGGGAACTGGGAAGTATTTATAAATAACACTACTTTCTAAATAATGTGACTCTTATTTACGGGCAAGGAGTATAATTTCTCCATCTTTTTTTTAAATATTTTATTTATTTCTAGGAAAGAGAGAGAGAGACAGCGTGAGCAGGGGAGGGTCAGAGAGAGAGGGAGTCACAGACTGAAACAGGCTCCAGGCTCTGAGCTGGCAGTCAGCACAGAGCCCGATGCGGGGCTCGAACCCACGAACCGCGAGATCATGACCTAAGCGAAATTCGGGCGCTTAACCGACTAAGCCACCCAGGCGCCCCTAATTTCTCCATCTTGCTAGACAGATAAAAGCAGGCACAGAGAAGAACATCACATCTTAGTAAATCAAGGCAAACAAGAGGAAAGTGTCCTGTATTTCATTCTGCCCTGGGCCCTTCCCCATATGGGGACTCGTCTCCTAACGTTTAGTCTTCCTTTCACAAGCTTAAATTCAAAATATAGTTTTGAGGCTTTGCTTATAGGACAAAGCAATTTAGGTGTTAAAACGCTTTTTAAGAAAAAAGTATCATACAACCTTTCTGTTTGTTCTCTAACAGAAAAACTTACCTTACTTTGCTTCCTTTTTTAAAAAGATTTTGTTATTTTATTTTTTCAGTTTATTTATTTATTTTGAGAAAGAGAGACAGAGAGAGAGAGATAGGGGCAGAGACAGAGAGAGAAAATCCCAGTCAGGCTCTGCACTGTTAGCGCAGAGCCTGAGGCAGGGCTCGAACTCATGAACTGTGAGATCATCACCTGAGCCAAAATCAGAGTCGGACGCTTAACCGACTGAGTCACCCAGGTGCCCCTGTAAATATTTTATTTTTTTATTTTTATTTTTTAAATGTTTTATTTCTTTCTGAGAGAGAGAGAGAGATAGTGTGAGCAGGGGAGGGTCAGAGAGAGAGGGAGACAGAATCTGAAACAGGCTCCAGGCTCTGAGCTGGCTGTCAGCACAGAGCCGGAAGCAGGGCTCGAACCCACGAACCGTGAGATCATGACCTGAGCTGAAGTCAGATGCCTAACTGACAGAGCCACCCAGGCACCCCAAGATTTTATTTTTAAGTGATCTCTACACCCAACATAGGGCTCAAACTTATAATCCTGAGATCAAGAGTCACATGCTCTACTGACTGAGCCAGCCAGGCAGCCCTGCTTTCTTTCTTTAAGCTCATACAATTAAAGATGGCAGAGGTGGAGTCGGACGGGGTGGGGGGACGCACTGATGTATTTGTTATTTTTGTAGTTGTGGATTGTTTCATTAGCAAAGCTTGAGTGTTCTGAAAACAAAGGGCAGAGGATGCTTTCTAGAATGTCTCAAATCTAGGAAACCAGAACTTCTGCCGAATGTCAACAAAGTCATCATATCTATACATAATATATCCCACACCATCAATTAATGTTGATTCCATAACTTCTGAGTACCCCATTTGTAAGAATCAACAATGTTCAGCTAGGGAAAGAAAAGTACTGGAGAAAGGAGAAAGGACCCGTTGTAATCATCTCAGCTTTCAAAAAGCTCCTGGCATTGATTACCTACAGCAGATGTGAGAAAGGAAGATTCCTGGTTCTAAGTTTAGAGACATTTTGCAAGATAAGGGGGGGGGTGTCTCTACAGACTGTGAGCGAACTGAAGGGAATGGGGGAAGAAGGGAGGGAGAAAGTAAACAGAGCTGTGAAGGGGAGTGTCTGGCTTTTACTGCAGGGCCTGGGAATTTAGCACTTTATTTTATTCATTCTTTCAATCAGTCAATAAATTCATTCCAATAAAAATTTATTCCATGCCTTTTATATGCCATCCCTAAGCCAAGCGCTGATTAAACAGGTGACAAGCATTTATTTCCTGTACTTGTCTCCACTGAAATAGGCAAATAGGAGGGTTTTAGATAGAATTTATGATCCCAAAGTACAGGCCAAAAGAGGTTGGCTGTTTAAAAACCACCCACACACCAAATGATCACTTTTAAAGCTGTCTCGGCTCCACAAAATTCTACATCTAATTGCTGAAGAGCACACTTCATGAAGTCCTGAAGGGGTCCTCCTCCCAAAGCACCCCTCGACTGGCTTCCAGACCAGGAAGGTCTTCACATCCCTGGAGACAAGAGCCTTTGCAAGAGCCCCACATGTTCTTTCTCTCAAGATATACCCTCAGATGGGCTGCCAAACCCCACAAAAGGGTCACTGGTTCCCAACTTCCTCAGGACCCCATGGAGGAGGGTGAGTCCTCTAAGGGAAGAGAGGCAGCACAGAGAGGATCAGGGCCAGCGGCTGCCTTGCTTCAAGGTTTGTGCCCTTCTGTTATCAGAAAGAGAGACAAGCCAGAGTCATCAACAGAAACCAGGCAGGGTCTGCCTCTCCCTTGCAGGTATGGGACATCACCAATCAGTGTTGATTTGACGCTGGGCAGAGCCACGCTGGTGGATATAAAACATGCCCCTCTGCAAGCTTCTGAGTTTGCAATCCATTTCATGGATTTCAGCCATCTGGCAAAAAATCAGAACTGCGCCAGCCAGCCTTCTCCCAAATTTGCCTATAGCGGCCCACAAAAATTACAGTGAAAGGGGCACCTGGGTGGCTCAGTTGGGGTTAAGCATCTGACTCTTGGTTTCGGCTCAGGTCATGACCTTGTGGTTTGTGAGTTCGAGCCCTGTATAGGGTTCTGCGCTCACGGTGCGGAGCCTGCTTGGAATTCTCTCTCTGTTCCTCTCTCTCTGCCCCTCCCCTGCTCTCTCTCACTCTGTCTCTCTCTCAAAAATAAATAAATAAAAACTTGGGGCACCTGGGTGGCTCAGTTGGTTAAGTGTCTGACTTCAGCTCAGGTCATCATCTCACGGTTCGTGAGTTTGAGCCCCACGTTGGACTCTGTGCTGACAGCTTGGAGCCTGGAGCCTGCTTCTGATTCTGTGTCTCCCTTTCTCTCTGCCCTTCCCCAACTCATACTCTGTCTGTCTGTCTCTCTCTCTCAAAAATAAACATTAAAATAAATAAATAAAAACTTACAAAAAATACAATGAAAGTTAAGAAGTAGGATAACTCCCTGCAAGGGTCACAAAGTTCTCTTTCTTATCTTCCTTAGGGTCACATGTTCTCTACGTGGTGGCATCACTGACTTTTGGTCTCCCGTGTCTGGTGCAAGCACTAACCTCCACTCTTTAAGAGATTTCTCCACCTCCCCGTACCTACACATCACCGTCACATGCAAGATCTCCCCTCGTTCATTTTTATGCCCTAAATCCTGCAGACCCTGCCCCAAATTCAAAGATAAACTCTCTAGTCTCTAATGTGACATCCTCCCTGACTCTTAGTCTTTAGCGAACCTTCAGTATTTCATTAACCAATTTCCATATATGTCTCTGTTTAGTACATCTTCATAACTGTATCTTTGACTCAGGTTAAACTCTTTCAGATAAAATGTCAGACTTCTCCTCTTCTGGGCTTCAGCTCCAGAAATCAACAAGCTACAAGAAAGTCCTGCTTTTACCTCTCATTTTCTCTGTGGATCCACCCCTTCCATCAACAACAATCATCCTGTGACACAAGTCTACACACCGCAGTCTCCAGACTGAGGCCTCCGACTTGCAACGTTCTACTCATCTTGTGCGTCTGTCCCATGCCTCCCTTCACATCCATTCTCCGGGGTCAGGACAAGCCCCGCTCGGAACAATTTCTTCTGCTGCCTTATTCTCAAGATCCATTCTTTCAGTCCTTCAGCTCAACTTAAATTCCAGGTCCACAAAACATCCCCCATATCACACAGATCTCTGTGACCCGGTTCTCCATAACTCCCATCACTCAAACAATGATAAAACAGTACCTCCCACTCCCAAAAAACCACAGCTAAAGTAAACACTGGTTCTCTTCATATCCGTCAACAAGTTCTCTGAAGGTCAATACCGTGACTTCGTTGCCCTATAAGGTACGTAAGACAGTCCAAGGAATCTCAGATTACCTGAACTGATAACACTATTCTTTTTCTTTTTTTTTTTTAGTTGCAATCACACTGTGCCCTTCCTGCAATATCATGTCCATGGAAGGAAAGAGCAACACTGAAATTTTTTTAAATGGTAAAGATGTCATTCCTCTAATATCTTCAAGTTTCCAGCAACTCTGTGACATCAGGTTAGCGTGTCAAGGTTTAAGAAAGTCACACAGAACTCACACAGCACTTCAGGCAAGGCAGATTACTGCTTGCCAAAATCTATCTCCAGAGAGCTATTAAAATAAGAACTCAAATCACAGGGCTCTTTAAAGTATTCAGAAGAAACTTCAATGTGGGTAACTGAAAAAACAGCCTCTCTCCAAGCAGAACCCTTATCTCCTCTCAAAATGAAACAAATTCCGAAGCCAACTGAGCATATGGCGATGTCTGGAGAATGATTTTGACTAGAAAAGTAAAAGAGAGATGGAATCTGCAAATCTTCTTGTCCTTCTCACCCAAAAGAGACCAGACAAAAGTTGCAGTTCAGAAAACCTAGTATTTAAAGAAGCCTTATGCAAAGGGCTTACATCACAATGTCCTTACAAGTTAGAGAAATTAAAAAACTAGAATCTGGTCCTATCAGGCCAACACAAAGTCACACAGATCAGCTGAGTATCCATACCCACTAGGTCTAAAGGAATACAGGGACTACTTAAAAATGCCACATTAGTTAGGGATGTCCAGGGGGTTTAGTCAGGTAAGTGACCAACTCTTGATTTCAGCTCAGGTCATGATCTCACAGTCATGGGATCAAGTGTCATGTCATGCTCTGCACTGATCGTGCAGCCTGCCTGATATTTTCTGTCTCTCTCTCTCTCTGCCCCTCCCCCACTCACTCGCGCGCACGCACGCATGTATCTATGTGTATGTGTGTGTGTGTGTGTGTGTGTGCGTGCATGTACGCGCATGCTCTCTCTCTCTCTCTGTCAAAATAAATAAATAAAATTAAAAAATATGTTTAAAAGTGCCACATTAGTTAATTCTCACAACAATTCTGTAAGGAGGGCATTGCTCCCCCCTTTTACAGGTTAGGAAACTAAGAATGAGGCTTTCATTACTTCCAAAGTCAATGGTTAACCTTTCATAATCTACATCTTCTTTCAAGATGTTTTTATATTGTCATTGTCTTGACAACCACCCAAAAATTTGGTGAGAGAGCAGTATTCTGAGGCTACAGATGAAACTGAAAAAACAATGAACAAATTCACCTTGTCTGTATTGTCATTTTCGGTTTCAAATGAGTGCTGATAAAAATGGAATCATAAAACTCTAGTGTGATTTCACGACCCCAGCACTTCTGTGTCACTGTTCACCTCTCTGATTCATCTCACTCAGCTCAACTTCATCTGTCTTTATTCTATTGAAAAGTAAGAACAGAAGTAAGACAGCAGCTGAATTCTCTTCAGAGCATTGGAATATTAATTTAGAAGTAATATGGCATCAATAGCATTCTTGGGAGCCAATTTCATTGCAAGTTCCTTTTTCCTTCGAATGAAATAGGATTCCAAGCATTCTTTTTGTACTAAGATCACACCAAGCCTTATTTATTGGAAGTCTGTGGGAAAAGCACAATTATTATTGTGTCCACCAACATCACTCAAGCCAAAGAAATGGGTCTTGCATGAAAAATCTGAGTTAAAAGCAACAACAACAACAAAAAAAACCAAAACAAAAATCTGGGGCACCTGGCTGGCTCAGTCAGTAGAGCATTCAACTCTTGATCTCAGGGCCATGAGTTCAAAGCCCCACTGCGTGTAGAGATTCCTTAAAAATAAAAGCAATTAGGGGCGCCTGGGTGGCTTAGTCGGTTAAGCGTCCGACTTTCGCTTAGGTCATGATCTCGCGGTTCGTGGGTTCGAGCCGCGTCGGGCTCTGTGCTGACTGCCAGCTCGGAGCCTGGAGCCTGTTTCAGTCTGTGACTCCCTCTCTCTCTGACCCTCCCCTGTTCACGCTGTCTGTCTCTCTCTCTCCTAGAAATAAATAAAACATTTAAAAATAAATAAATAAATAAATAAAAGCAATTAAAAAACTAAGAATTGAGAAATGTGTACTCTAAGCCTGCCTTTGCCTCATGAGGAGAATTCTGGACAACTGCATTATCTTCTATTTGCCATTATCTGTGAGATGCAAACATAATTCTTGTACTTGTAGGATTGTTGTGGGAAGACAGTATGATAAAATAATTGTTTTAAGAATTAACTAGATAACCTGAATAAACAACATATATAGTAATTGTTTTAGTAATCTTTCTTTTGAGCCCTTACCTTCTCAGTACAAACAAAAAGAACTTGAAGAAAAAAAATTCAATCCCCTGCTTAAATCCTTCAAAACCCTTCCCACTGCCAAAGAACCAAGTCCAAACTCCAAGCAGACATGATCTGTCCCCACCCCATGGCCTTTTCATCCTTGTGCCCAACAACCCTTCCTCTTCAGTAATAATGCACCACATGCAATGCCCAAAACACATCATACTTTACAGCACATGGGTGATATATCACACACTATTTTTTCTGAGACTCACTATGCTCAACTCAGACTCAAAACTACTTCCTCATTAAAACCTTCCCAGATGGAAGGGCGCCTGAATGGCTCAATCGGTTAAGCATCTGACTTCTGCTCAGGTCATGATCTCACATCTTGTTGGGCTCTGTGCTGACAGCATGGAGCCTGCTTCAGATTCTGTTTCCTTCTCTCTCTGTCCCTCCTGGGCTTGTACTCTGTCTCTCTCTCTCAAAAATAAATAAGAACATGTAAAAAAATTAAAACAAAACAAAACATAACAAAAAACACCTAAATGATTGAGTCTTCTAACCAGGAAGGGTCAAAGTTAGTCTTCTTAAGTGAAGATAAGGGGCGCCTAGATGGCTCAGTCGGTTAAGCATCCAACTTTGGCTCAGGTCATGATCTCACGGTTCGTGGGTTCAAGCCCCTCATCAGGCTCTGTGCTGACAGCTCAGAACCTGGAACCGGCTTCAGATTCTGTGTCTCCCTCTCTCTCTGCTCCTGTCCCCCCCACCCCGACCCACTGCTCATGCTCTGTATCTCTCTATAAAAAATAAACATTAAAAAATTTTTAAGTGAAGATGCTATTACACTTAGATTCACATAATCAATGTCCCCACTGAACTATGAGGTCCTTGGGAGTAAAGAGTATTTCCTTTCACTATATCTACACCAGTTCTGAAATATAGTAAGTGTACAAAAACAATTTGTAAGGTGAATAAATCTTAACTACATTTAAATATAAATTACTTATACACATACAAACATCTTCCACATACAAGAAATATGTTTACAAAAGGAGACTGGAAGAGGTTATTAGCAGTGGTAATCTCTGATTAGTGAAACAGCAAATAATATTTGTTTTCTTATTTTCCAAGTCTTTGGTTATAGGTATGTTGTATTTAATTGTAAGTAAGTTTCTTAAACTTACTTACAAAAATGAATGGAAGAGTGAATGAATAAATGAATGCAACATAATGAAGGGGAGCCTTACCTTATTCATCTTTCTCCAACCTTCCACCTAGCCCAATGCCCTGCACTAAGAAAGTGCTCAATGTATTTGTTTGAATTGAATGTATTCTGTTGAACTGAATAATTGAAATGTCAAATCCACATCTGTCAAAAAAAAATCACTCAATGAACAACACTAAGTGTTGCCTGACCAAAAAATAAATGTCAAAAAAATCCTAAATTCAAATATTTTCTTCTGGATCTTCTTAGAATAGCCTTCTGGGAATATTGCTCTTACAGAACACAAAACAAGAATAGCCACCATCTTGAATTACTCAGGGAGTGACAAGCTACTTGATCTTGATCTTTCAGGGAGGAAATGTGCCATCATTCTATAGCTAAGACACACAATGATGAGTTAAAATAGAGATAAATTATAAGACTTTCAGCCCTTCAAGTATGACATTTTAGATTGAGGTCTAATTTCACAGGAGCCCTTACCTATTGTAAGAATGAGGTAGTTCACCATTTGCCAAGCTACCCTGATCCCACCTGATGTCCATTTGGAGTATTTTAATGTTGTTGCTAAGCCTGAAGACCGAGAGCTTGGGTTGGTTTACTTGCTCAGGTAGAGACTGTAAAACAAATGGAGGCCAGTCCCCTGTAAACTAGGGAGCATGTAAACTGATATCTGCAGGGCAATTTGGCAAAAGCTATCAAGAACCTGATGAAAAGTGTATTCTCAGGGTGCTTGGGTGACTCAGTTGGTTGAGCATCAGACCCTTGATTTCACTCATGGTTCCTGGGATGGAGCCCTGTGTGGGACTCTGCACTAACAGCACAGAACCTGCTTAGGATTCTCTCTCTCATTCTCTCTGTCCCTCCCCAGCTTGTGCATACATGCACACCTGCATGCACACAAACATACACACACACACACTCTCTCTCTCTCTCTCAAAGTAAATAAACTTAAAAAAAAATAAATAAAAAGGGGGGGCCTATGTGGCTCTGCTGATTAAGGGTCCAACTCTTGATTTCAGCTCAGGTCATGATTTTACAATTTGTGGGTTCAAGCCTCACGCTGGGCTCTGCGCTGGCAGCATGGAGACTGCCTGGAATTCTCTCTCCCCCTCTCTCTGCCCACACACACCCTCTCTTTCAAAGATAAATACATAAGGGCACCTGGGTGGCTCAGTCGGTTGAACAACTGACTTCGGCTCAGGTCATGATCTCGCAGTCTGTGAGTTCAAGCCCTGTGTTAGGCTCTGTGTTGACAGCTCAGAGCCTGAAGCCTGCTTCAGATTCTGTACCTCCCTATCTCTCTGCCCCTCCCCTGCTCTCACTCTCACTTTCTCAAAAATAAACATTTTAATGGGGCGCCTGGGTGGCTTAGTCGGTTAAGCTTCTGACTTTCGCTTAGGTCATGATCTCACAGTTCGTGGGTTCGAGCCCCGCGTTGGGCTCTGTGCTGACTGCCAGCTCAGAGC
Source organism: Proteles cristata cristata (assembly GCA_017311185.1). Lineage (NCBI taxonomy): Eukaryota > Metazoa > Chordata > Mammalia > Carnivora > Hyaenidae > Proteles > Proteles cristata. Next base: position 491,931 of record JAESUZ010004393.1, read on the forward strand.
CTGGAGCCTGTTTCAGTCTGTGACTCCCTCTCTCTCTCTGACCCTCCCCTGCTCACGCTGTCTCTCTCTATCTCTCCTAGAAATAAATAAAACATTTAAAAAAAATTAAAAAAAATAAACATTTAAAAAAAAAGACAAACTTTAAAATAAATAAATAAGTAAATAAAAGAAAAAAGAAAAAGTGTATTCTCTCTTGCCCATCAATTTCACTTCCTAGACTATCCAGTAAGGACATGTGCAAAAGATTTAGCTAAAAAAAAAAGTGCTTCACCAAATTATGTATAATGATGAAAAATTAGAAATAATCTTAATGACCACTGAACATGGTCATCAATTCACTGCATAGAATATTATTCAGATATTATAAATGATGTTGGAGAAATATATTTCGTTACAATGAAATATTTTGACAATATATTATTTAGTGGAAAAAAATAGTCTACAAAGCAGTATGTGCAGTGTGAACCCATTATTGTTAATAGACGGTAACAGATAAATACAGATATTAATAGGGGGGAATAAAAACCTCCGGAAGATATAAATGAAAATGTTTAACAGTGATTACCTTTGAGTGGTAGGAAAATGAGCAGTTGTTCTTTTTTTAATTGCCTGTATTTGCTGATGTTTTTCCTTCAATGAACATATAATTAGAAATAATTCTTATATACTTAGAGATGACTCTAAAAATAAACAACCAAACAGTGAACCGCCTTGTGTTCGGAGGGCCTTCCGCGTCCGCACTGGGGCCCTCCTGTCCCTTTGCTAGAATTCTGCAGCCACCTCTCAGATCCTCAGAGGATGCCTTCTAAAGAAAACAGCCTTCTTCACTTTCAAGCCACTTCAGCCCAAGTCCCACCCCAAGATATATCAGGTTCAGCACGAGAGGGGACTCCGAGGAAACTCCAAGCCACACCCTGAGTTCCAGCCTGGAGTTCAGACCCATCCTTCCACGGGCCCGGCGGCCCAGCACCCCTGGTCAATTACCTCTTCCGAGGGCGGCGCCCGGCGCGTGGTCTCCTCGTAGGCGCCCACCTGCTTCCAGGTGGCCAAGAAGGCGTGGGTGGGGGTGAAGTGCGCCGCGGTGCGCGGAAAGCCTGAGCGCACATAGCGCGCAGCCAGATCCAGCACCGCCGGGGACGTGTCCTCCCGGTACAGGATCTGGCCCCTGCCATTGCTCGTGTCGATGTCTGCCAGGAAGGGAGCAATGGCCGGAAAGTCTGTGGGGAAATCATCGTCCACGTACTGGGTTTCCCTAGGGAAGTCCTGAGTGGAGATGATACCGTTGGTGCCCACCTGTGAGAGGAGGGGGACAAAGGGTGACGGTCGCGTACGCGGCAGGAGGCCCACGGGCGGCCACCAAAGGTCCAAATGTGCGCGCCCACCCTGCTCCACATGGAGGAGGGAAGAGAACCGGCAAGGGCTTGGAGCTCCGCTTCCGCACCGGCTGGGAGCCCGACTCCTGACTCAGAGCAACTTTAGCCGCTGTCCCACCCGCCACTGCTACCCCACAGCGCGGTGCGAGAGGTCCAGAAGTCCTGAAACTCCTGGTTCCCACATCTCCCTTCCCGCACCCCGCTGGAGTCAACCTCTGGGTCCGAGGAGGGAATACACCAGCCCTGCAGACGCGCACAGCCCTCTCGAGGTCCTTCCTGGAAAGACCCCTGGCCGCCCCAGCATCCCCACCTCCTTTGCTGCCTGGGACGCTTATGTGGCTGCGAATTTGTGGGGCTGAATTCTTGCTCTTCGTCTCGAGGTGGAGAAAAGAAAGTCAGACAGCAGCACCGCTGCAAAGCCAGGTCCCACCCCAGGGGCGCTCGGGGACAGCCGGGCGTGCGGACTATTTCCTCCCCTCGGAAGGCACGGCATCGGTGAGAGCCACACTGCACGGACCCCTGGGAAGAAGCTGCGAGAAAGGTGCGTGTTCCCACACCAAGCGGGGGCTGAACTTACGTAGAGGTAGCTGAACTGAGCTTCGTAGAAGCGCAGGGGACTGGCCAGCTTCACCGCGGCTGAGCTTTCGTCGTCGCCCTCCTGCAGAAGCTGGTCCCCCCACGACTGCCCGTAGGGGAAGAGCTCGTCTGGGTGCAGCGCCGCGGCGCGGGACAGCAGCAGCAGCAGCAGCAGCGGCGGCGACGGCAGCAGCGCCCGCAGCGCCCGCCGCCGGGCCGCCCGGTCCCCCCGCATGCTGGCTCGGCTCCTGGGCTGCCCCGCGGCCGAGCGCGTCCCGACCCTGCCCGCCAGCCCGCGAGCGGCGCGGCGCCAGGCTCCGACCTGCGTCCCCGCGGGCGCCCGGGCGGGCGGGGACTCCTGGCCCTCGCGGCGCGCCGACTGGCCGCGGCCCTCGGCCGGGGACCAATCGCCGGCTCGGGGAAAGTTCGACAGCGGCTGCCACATCTGGTTCTCGTTAAAAGTTTTCTAAGGCAGCGGTCGCGGGAGCGGCGGGGCTGGCGGGGTGGAAGCCTCGGGCCAGGGCTGCCGGGAGTGCTGCTCCGCCCCGCCTCCGCCCCCCGAGAGCTGTCGGCCGCGCTCCCGCCCGCCCCCCCGCAGGGGCTGCTCCGCGGGGCGGGCGAGCCCCTCCCCCGAGGCCAAACGGCCCTCGAAGTCCGACCACGGCGGCGCTGCGGGAGAGGACTTCAGCGCCAAGGGGGAACCCCGCGGCGGCGTGTGCAGCTGCAGGCAGGCAGGGCGGGGGGGGGGGGTCCCCGGCGCCCCTCGCTCCGGGCAATGTCGCAGCCGCAGCTCCTGGGCTCCACCCGGAGACGCCCAGCGGAGAAGCGTGCCTTTGTATGGAAAAGGAACGGGGGTGGGCGAGGCGGGGGGAGGGTTAATTCCTAAATTCCGACCCCGGTCCAAAGGCCACAGACCGGGAAAACTGGGCTGCGCAGCCGACACACACCCCCGTCTGGGTCTAGAGGGGCTGTTTAAAAAGAGAGAGGGAGAGAGGGAGCTGTTTACCTTTCCCGGGGAAAACTGCACCTGGGAAGACCACGAAACACTACTGTGTGTGATCGGCTCCATTTAGGGCATGGACCGAAGCATCCTATTTGAGCACCAAGCGGAAATGGGCGAGGCGCCAGGGTGGGGGTACCCTGGGTCTCTCACCCGGTGGGCGAGGAGGCGGTAACCTGAGCCGCTCCCTGGGGCTGGAAACCGCACAGCCTTGAAACCAGCAGCTAGGTGTGGGGGAACCCCATCCACCACAAATTGCCCCTGTGTGATGCATCGGGAGCCAGCGAGATTTTATTACCACTTTTATTATCAAGAGCTTGAAATTTCCCAGATAGTCTGTTTTCTCTTTGCCCCCCCATCCCCCCACACACCATGGGGTCCTTGGAACAAAGGTATTTAAAAAGAAGGAAAAAAGTTAACCCTTGGAAACGCCTTAAGGGATGTTCAAAGGACAAATTTCTTTTCGTGGGTGTTTATTCCAGTTATACAAATCCTTCTGGGCCGAGGGGGCCAAGCCCTGAAAACCCTGAAGACATCAGACTGTGAGACTCACAGAACCAACACAAAATGGAAATCTGGCCCAAAGCAGTAGGCTTCCTCCGACTGTGAAGAGTTGTAGATTTGTTGTTACTAAGATGTATTTGTGCTTGCACATATACATTCTCATTCCTTCAGGAGATCGGTATTTTCATTGGACTGAGGAGGAACAAAGACATGAGGTGATTGGATTTAGCCAAAGTCACCAAAAGTTACTCTTTGATAGAAAATCCTTCATGGGCTTTCTCTAGGTTTTCCAAATCTCTCAATTCAGCATAATAAAAACAACTAACATTTATTCAGTGTAATATAAGCTATAGGCTAATAGGTAATGAGCTACAAGCTACTAGCTATAGGCCCCCCAAAATTTCCAAAATGGTCCCCAATCCCCATTTCATGGTGTGTATTCTCTTGTATAATCCCATCTCTCTTCACATGAACCCCCCAGAGTGTGGGCTGGCCTAGTGACTTCTCACCTACAGAATGTGGTAACAGTGACAAGAAGTCACTCTGTCTCACTGACTGATGAAGCAAGCTATTAAGGCTGGGAAGGCCCACATGGCAAGGAACTGAGGGCAGCCTCTGGCCAACAGCCAGCCAGGCACTGAATTCTGCCAACAACCACCATGTATGGGGAGCTTGGAAATGGATCCTTCTCTGGTCATGTCTGAGATGACACCTCATCTCCGGCTAACACTTTGACTGCAGCCTTGTGGAAGGAGACCTTGACGCAGAGGACCCTACTCAGCAGGGCCCAGGTTCTGGACCCCTAGAAACTGTGAGAACATAATAAACAAGTGTTGTTTTACACTGTTACGGTTTGGGATAATGGCTTATTCTGCGCTAGAGAAGAGATACGGTAGATACTGTGTAAAGGAAACTGAGGAGTTTAAAAAAAAAAAATCAGCTAGTTACCGAGCTGGTAAGTACCGGAGCTGGGATTTGAACTCAGTTCTGCCTGATTTCTAAACCTCTGCCGAGGCACTAAATCATATTGCCACAAGGTCCTTTCTTTGCCAGGTAGTTGCAGCCTATCTCTCTAACTTCGGCTCTGGCCACACAGCTGCCATTTCAGCTGAGACTTTAATCCACAAATGCAACCTCCTATGTTATGGTTTGGAACATCTTCACATGCTTGTCCCACTACCTATAATGCTTTTCCTAATTAGTCTCTTCTAGCCATCACTTACTCATCCTTCACTTGAACAAAAAAATCCTTCGCTTTTAGGAAGCTTTCCTGGAAAGCGCAGTCTGATTAGAATCTCCATGTGCCCTGTGCCTTTCATTATCATGCTGCCAATTATACCATATTTCCTACAGTCCCTGATTGCCTCATGTCCCCCTCACCGGCCACCACCACACCTTGAGAGCAGGGACTTTGTCTTATCCAGGGCTTGTCGTGATACTCTCCCGGCGGCTCGTTGGCAGACGCTTCGAAACATGTTTGTTGAATGAATGAAAGCAAGCTAGCCGACCTGGCGCTGCGGTCCCTATGGGCTGACTCAAATGAAACATTCTTTCCCCCACACCACGTCCCCTGCTCATCTAACCTGTGTTTCAGGATCGCTTTACCAAACAGCAGCACAGCCCACCTTTCACGGTTTTCCAGTTTGGGTCATTCTTTTATTCATCCATCCTACAACTTCCTGTAAGTTGACCGTGACCAAACACAACTCTGCAAGACGTAATGGAGTATAAGGTGTGACCGCTGACCTTAGGGAGCCCTTGATCTGGTCTGGAAAACAAAGTAGAAATATGAAAAAGCAGCAACACCGCGACGTAGTGTGGATTTAGCCGCAAAGCAGACAAAAGGGCCGTTGCACCAGGAGGGTGTCACTGGTTTTGAATCAGATGCTGAGTACAACGAGTTCAACCCAATAGGGAAGAGGCTGACCTGGGCAGTCCCGGCTTCCTGTCTGCTTAAAGTGGCCACATTCTTCTTGAAATATGAGGCTATAGACAGATGTGCTGGAGCAGACATTCCGTTGAGCTCTTATTCTAATATTATTTTTTAAAAGACTATGGCACCCAAAGAGTGGTTTCTTCCTTAAAATGTCACTCTGTGTCTCGGGGAAAAGAAAAAATCTGTCATAGTGATTTCATTGGTCAAAGTAAATACTGAAGAAATATTTCCCTTGTATCCAGTTCCAGAGTAGAATTTCCATGACCTGCCAGCCCGGCTAAAGAGGCAGAGGCCCCTTCTGGGTTGGTGGTTACAGAGGACTTCTTCTGTAGACGTTTTAGTTCTCTTGGATGACATCTTCATAGTAGCTCTGAGCATGGCTTGAGAGGTGAGATTTTTAAGTGCAGGACTTTTGCAGGAATGGTACCAGATGCCTTGCCGATAGACGGCAGCAAGAGTCTCCACAGTTTTTACGCGTGTGGTTATATGTCTGTTATAAATACCAAGACTTCAAGAATGATGATACTTCCTGTTATTTTAATCAAGAGAATGAAAACACATTTGCTCCACAGTGTGGCAAATAGATGTTGGGATTCAAGAGCAAGTTCTATGTATAGCACTGACTGGTATGTGTATGTGTTTGTGTTGGGGGGGATTGGCAGAAAGTGTTCTGGTGCTTGGTTGCACACACTGATTCTTTGCATAACTTTACTATCCATTAAATTCCAGGGTGGGTATATTAGCATGTGGAAAAAAACAGAGCTGTGCAAATTAGCACATCTCCACGGACTTAGACTTAATTGAAATTGTTAGGCCTAAGAAAAACCATGCACTACTTAGAGATTCTGAGTAGGGCTTGAGATATAGTCGGTGAGATCCCTACATTCTAATGACCTCCAACTTTCACTTGAGGTTTCATTTATATCCCTCCCCAGGTGAGATGACACATCAAAGCCACTTCTAGAATTAGAGCCGCTCCTGTGAATTTCTGAGTTTTCGGTTTTTTGTTAATGGCAGCAATAGCCACTCTTCTTTATTACCATTGCCTATTTCTCATCCTCGTCAGCTCTCACCTGATATCTACCCACCCCTTATTCCCAGCCTCCTCCCTTGCATGAATCCCCCCTAGATGGGAGAAGATGAGTGCTCACTCAGCTTCTCTTGCAGTTGAGAGTCACCATCTGGTACAGTCCTGACCGAATCGCTAGCTGTGGGCAGGAAGTCTGCTGATTTCCAGAAGGGCTTTTACTTGGTGATTAAAGGGAACAGTTTCTCCATGTGTGTTGCCTTGAACATGGATGTGTTGGTTTGAGCTTGGGCAACCCTCTTCTAACCACAAAGTGACAACTATGAGGACAAAAACATGGCAAAGCAAAAAGAGAGAGAGAAGAGTGTCTTAGTGAGTAAGTAACTGCTTACCTCCAGACTTTTTGTTATGTAAGAAAACAACCCCCCATTGGCTTAGCCACTGGTACATGCACCTATCCTGATACCTGGCTAACTCCTTTCCCTACAACTATCTAAAACACAAATCTGGGCACCTGGGTGGCTCAGTCGTCAAGCATCTGACTTCAACTCAGGTCATGATCTCAAGGTTCATGAGTTCAAGTTCTGCATCAGGTGAGCACGAGCCCCACTTGGGGTAAAACACAGCCCCCACTTCACTTAGGGTGAGCCCACTTCTCTCTCTCTTTCTCTGGCCCTCCTGGGATTCTCTCTCTCTCTCTCTCTCTGCCCCACACTCACTTGCAACCTCTGTCTCAAAAACATTAAAATTAAAATAAATAAATAAATAAACCCACAAATTTGGCCATCACATGTTCCTGCCTTGGACCCTTTGGTAGATTCTCTCCCACCTCTACGCTGAATCTTAAGCTGGAAAGGCCCTGTGGCGTGGCCTCTATCTGTCATCTTTTGCCCTTTCCTACCTTTACCTTTAGCAATCCTGAACTATAGTAATTTCCCCTCTGCACAGATAGCTTGATGCCAATGTGCCTCTGTTTATGCTATTCCTTGCCTGGAACACCCTTCCTATCTCCTGATGATCTCTCATTCCCTCCAGGATTTAATTCAGACACCACATACGCAGCCTCACCAAGTTCTGGCAGAGAACCACCCTGCGTGGTTGTAATACCTGGGCACACCTGTGTCTCAGGTCCTCACCAAAAATACTGAAATGGTCTCTTTGTATCTGTCCTTTTAGACTGGTTAAAAGGGCTTCAGGGGTAGTTTTCATTTAATGGCATATTCGTCTTCTTTTTTTTCTTATGCACTCTTAAGGACTCAGCATGTCTATTTCAGATCATTTTTGCCACAAACCTGAGCATAGAAAAAGAGACAGGACTTGACAGTCCCACATGATTACCAGTATGTGAACCATCCCTGAAGGCAGGACCAATCTTCCTCATTCTAAATGTCACAGGTCTATCATAGTACCTGGTACGACCTTCTGGGCTGTTTCATAAACAATTGTTGATTTGTTTCTTTTTTTTAAGTTCTTTTTAATGTTTGTTTGTTTTTTGAGAGAGAGACAGCATGAGCATGAGCAGAGGAGGGGCTGAGAAAGAGAAGGAGACACAGAATCTGAAGCAGGCTGCAGGCTCTGAGCCGTCAGCACAGAGTCTGTGGGGCTGGAACTTGTGAACTGTGAGATCATGACCTGAGCTGAAGTCAGACACTTAACCGACTGAGCCATCCAGACACCCCAACTATTGTTCATTTGAAATGGGAAAAAGTATTGTAAGGAAATCTTCCCCCAAAAGTAAAGAAATAAAAAGAAACCAGGGCACCTGGGTGGCTCAGTTGGTTGAGCACCTGACTTCTCAGGTCGATCTTGAGGCTCATGAGTTTGAGCCTCATATCAGCCTCCAGGATTCTCTCTCTCCCTGGCCCTCTCCCACTTGTGCATGCAAAATAAATAAGTCAACTTTAAAAATAAAGATAAATAGGGATACCTGGATGGCTCAGATGTTGGGTGTCTGACCTTGGCCCAGGTCATGATCTCACAATTCGTGGGTTCAAGCCCCACATCGGGCTCTGTGCTGACAGCTCAGAGCTTGAAGCTGCTTCAGATTCTGCATCTCCCTCTCTCTGTGACCCTCTCCCACTCATGCTGTCTCTCTAATAAACATTTCAAAAATTTTCCTAAAAGGAAATAAAAATAAATCTTCCGTAACTCCCATACTTTTCCATGAATAATCTACTCCCAGATTCTTCACATATTAGTTATAATCTGGATTGCTGTGAAATGAAAGGAATTAAAAGGTGTGGCCATTTATATTGGTAGCCAGAATAGCTTCATTACTGATTATATTTGAAGGTTTTATGGATAATGGTGTTATTTTCCTCCAGACAGAATGGTGTAAGAAGGCCAACACTGTTCTCTCTCCTCTTATAACTGTACTGCAGGCAGAGGCCAAACCTCTGCCTAAGTTAGCACTTAACGTCAGCATCCATCTTCTTGACAAAGACGTCTCTCCCCAACCAGACTCTAAGTTCCTCAAAGGTTCTATTTTTCACTTACTTTAAGACTCCCACTCTATCTGACACAATGTTGAGTAAATAAGGGCAGGTCAACTTCTAATGAGTTGAGTGACTGCCCAAGAGTGACCTCAGCGTGTGCTGTCTCCGTTGTGTTGTGGCTGTGGTTGTGTTTCCAAAGCCTGTTGTCCTTGGCTTCATCTGTGCTTCTTTCCTAGATATCCTGTGCGTCTTACCAAGCTGAGTCACCTCATTTCTGTTGCATGTGACCTGCTGGCCATTGTCCCTTTCTCTAGAAGTTAGTACATAAGTCAGAACAATGCTAATAATGCCAAAAATAAGATTAGCAAGGCTTAATTGAACCTTTATAACATACCAGGTTCATTATTTCATTAATCCATTCAACATACCCAGTTTGAAGACAAAGAAATGGGCTGAGAGGGATTAAGCAACTTGATAAAGAATTCAGCCAACAAGAATCGAAGCCAGAATTCAAACTCAGGTGATCCGACTCCAGGACCCAAGATTTTAACCTCCTAAGACTGTGGACCTGATTCTCTGGTAGACCAGTCACTGTGCTTGGTAATATGGTCAGAGACAGTACCTTTAATTCTGCAAGCCTGATAGAAGTAATCAGTTCTAACATTATCTATTATTTATAAAGTTGGAATTGTGTTATCTTTATTGAAAACCATCTCATGCATGTTTAAGGAATTATAAATACCTAAATTATATACAGAAATATGACCCAATACCCTTAAGGAGTTTGCAATCTAGATTTGGAGATAATAACAGCTATAATTTATTGAACATTTCTTATGCAGTAGACATGATAATATATTATTTGCAGTCCTTACAACAACCCTACACGGTAAGGAAAATGAGATTCTGAGAATGTAATTGACTTGCTCAGGCTATAACAACTAGCAGTAGCTGAGCTAGGATCTGATGGCCCCAACAGTCATATCAGATGTAAATGTGGCTGTGTTTCTTGCATCCGGTGATAAGGAACCTAGTACATAAGTCACCCAGAATGACTGTGAGCACCAAAATGAGCCAGAAATCTTCCAAGCATAAACGTCAGAAATAACAAAAACAACAAATAAATGAAGAAAAGACAGAGATGTGAAGGCTACAAAATCTTCGCAGTACTTGATTCCATTAATATATCGATAGATTCCCCAAGCAGAGGAATGTCCGTGTCAGATGCTACTCATGTTTCTTTATACTGTAATAATACCACCAAGTTTAGCATAAGTAAGAACAAGCTCTCAAATTCTAAATGATGTACAGTGGGCTATGTCCTATGGCTGCCCTCCTTTTTCTTGTTTTATTTTTTACCATGGACATGTAACCTATTAAAGATACTCTGTGAACTGGCTATGGTGCATTTCTACTGCCAATGTAAAGTACATCAGAGTGAAAGGCACTAATTTAACATGTTTCATAGAAAATAAGTTTCTTTATTTGGACCTTATTTTTTAGCCAGCTTATGTTGGCAAGGCCCACTGGGATATAGTCTTATACCAAATCCCATGTTTTATAGCTATCGTTCTTAACAAAAGCTGCACGTGAGAATTACCTTGGGCATTTTTTATCTCTCAAAGACGAATTAAAACAGAACCCCAGGAGTCAGACTCAGGTATCAGTATGTTTTAAGGTTTTCAAGGTGATTCAAAGTATAGCCAAGGTTGAAAAACCACTGTTCTATAGACACCTTATAAATAGGTCATGCTGGCCACTTTGACCTAAGGAAAACCTATTTGTAAGTCACTGAGTGTTTGAATATACTCTTAATATTTTTTCAAGATAAAATGGTCTCTTCTGTAGCTATGGTACATAGCAGTAAGGTTTAAACAAATCCTTTAGGAGTATGAACAGATTCAATATACTTTTTTGTAGGGGGTGTGGGGCAGAGAGAGAAACAATGATCTTACCATCTCTGTGGCCCGCTTCTGTGAGGAAGTAGAATGATCTTTGGCCTGGGAAAGAATAAAAGAGTAAGGCTTCTAAATTTTCCAGTAGCATGTCAACTTTGTTGGTATATATCTGTGGCCTACAGAGCTTTCTTTGATGAGTCACACTGAATACTGCTGTGTTATGTACTAGGCAGAGAATTTGTTCAGGGATTAACTAAAATCTGGCCTTTAGCAAGAGTTTCCAAGATACATCTGATATTTGAAACACAGCCTACCATCCCTATATCCCATCCCTATAGTAAGTAATATTATTATAAATAAATGCACTTGGATTATTTTGTCTTGCTGCCTCCAAAAAATACCTTGGCTGGGTTAAGATGTACTTGTATGCTCTCAAATTTTATAGAAGGTCTTATTGAGAAAAGTGAACTTGACATATATTTCAGTATCTTTCTATTTATAGAAACCATATTTATAGATATTATCTATGTTAATGAACTTTCTCATATAAGGTTTATAAAAAAAATGTCTCCTAAAATTTGGGACCAGGAATGAATGTCTTCCATCCATTCTGTATGTCTCTTGAATTAGGTACTGAGAAACTATCCCATTCTACGTAGATCACCTGGTGCCAGTCACAAAACTCAAGAGTTAAACCCAGAGCTCATTTCACTTAGGAAAGCATTTCAATTAGCTATCAATTCTTTAAGTTCATTGTGCTGAACACTGAATGTGTCACCTTTCACACCAAGTCCACCCCCTGCCTTCTACTGCTGTCAATTGCACCACCATTTCCCCAGACGCTCAAGCTGGAAGGAAACCTCATTCACCTCTGTTTGATTTCCCATTTTTCCTTCTCGCTGACACCCAGTTACTTGCAAATGGAACAGACCATAATTTCACAGAGATTAAGATTCTACCTAATTTATTCACTGATGTATTTCTTGCCCCTGGTGCAATACCTGACACATGGTAAAGGTTCAAAGACTACTTACTGAGTGAATCAGGTTCTATAGACTTACTGCCTTGTCTCCTAGTCTCTTTAGTCTTTATGTCCTTCTGCCTCCCACCCTCCAAATACAGGTTCTTACCATCTTTCCTTATCAGTAAATAACGTCACTCTGTCCTGACCCCAGTTTCCATCTCCCAGTCTATCAGATCAACTGCTGCTAAGTAAGTTTTCTAAAACACCTGAAAATGCCCCTCCTTACTCAAAGGCTCCCCTTGACCTAGCATTCAACATGAGTGTTTGATATTATTCTTACATCTGCTTCCAATAATAACTATGTGGTATAAGAGAAAAGAAGTGGGAGCCGCGGCCAGACCATGGGAGCTGCGAGGGAAGATGCTGATGGGTACTAAGCATGGGGTCAGGATGGGGACAAACAGCTTATGTACATTTCTGTGGGAACAGAAGGAAGTTATGCAGGTGACAGCAGGTTAAAGGGGTGAAATGCCACAGACAGGTATATTTTGTCAGTAATAGATCTTCATGAAGATAACACTGAGTCATCAAAAAAATTGCAAATTAGTTCAACATGTCAGAGAAACAGATGTATTCTTTCAGAAAGATTTCTATCCTTTGGTTTTCATTCATCATCTTACTAGCTCCTAACAACCCTTGCATTTGCAGAGTTTGTGGTTTACAGTGCATGATTTCACATGCACTATCTCTCAGAGTTCATATTAACATCCTGGAGAGATAGACATCAATACCCTCATGGGGACACCAAGGCTCGGAGAGGTTGGGTGACATGGCCAAAGTCACCCAGGTAGGAAGTGACAGTACATGCCTAATGTAATTTATACTGTGGAATTTGTGGGCACATTCTTGATCTCTGTGTTATCTTGAACTAAAACCCTAGGCTTTGGAACCCAAGTCTGGTGGCCCTCCACCACAGCCATCCCTTTCCCCACCACCATCTGCTGCTCCATGTTTTTCTGGAGTATATAATTTCCTCAAGACTATGTAGCAGCAGCAGCAGCAGAAGTGGTGTTAGTAATTGACTTCCAATGTTTCACAATCCAGGCAAGCATGAATTATTTGTATTTAATCCTCAGAGCAGCTCTTTGAGGAGAATTTTACTATCACCTTTTACACTTGATGAACAGAGGCTCAAAGAAAGAAACCTGGCTAGGGGCATCGGGGTGGCTCAGTCCATTAAGCGGCTGACTTAGATCAGGTCATGATTTCATGGTTTGTGAGCTCGGTGAGTTCGAGCCCCATGTTGGGCTCTGTACTGACAGCTCAGAGCCTGAAGCCTGCCTCAGATTCTGTGTCTCCCTCTCTCTGCCCCTCCCCTGCTCATGCTCTGTCTCTCTCTGTCTCAAAATGAATAAACATTAAAAAAATTATAAAATTATAAAAAAAGGAAATATGGTTAAGGATACATGGCTACCAAGTGCTGAGACTAACATTGGAAGCTAGGCAGGCTCACTCAGAAACCTATCTGACATGTACCCTAAGAACTTTAGAAATATCTCCAATCTTTTCAGATTGTCCTCCTTTGATAGTGTCATTTGTCTCCACCTTCTTTACTTTGTATTCTGTATATTGAATGAGTATGACATACTGACACACAGGTGAGTTAATCATTCAGAAAGCATCCTAGGTATTATGTATCCTTGAATTCCGTTACCGATTTGATCTCATTTTTCCCCCTTAGTTCATGGGCTCATGGCCTTTTATAACTGGAAGGGCCCCAGGAAATCCCATCATCTAATCTCCTTGTTTTAGTGTGACAAAACTCTGACTCAGAAAGTTACGGTCACACATCACAGCACCAGTAGGAACAAAATCCAGCCCAGTTCCCAGGCTAGCAATCATTGAGCTGAAACTCCAGCCCTCGCTGTCCAGATGTAAACAGGCATGCCAGATATAAACAGAGATGATGAGAAGAAGCATCCTCTGTCAGGTCAGTTCCAAGCATTGGTGACACTCACTTTTGTGAGATTTCTGGTTGTTACCCTGTCAAAGATAAGGTACATAGGAAGGGCTCAACACACCTATTAACTTGATGATTTGGGTTGAAAAGACCCCCTTTTAGCACATACTTGAAGCAGCTGGTAGCCATAGTAAACAGAATAACAGAATCAAATAGGCAGCAAGCTAGTTTCCCACTGTTATTTTTCTGATGGGGGGGGGCAGAAGGGGGTGTTCTATTAGATGAAGGGAAATAAAATGGTAGACAGACATTTGGGGGAGGGTTCTTCCTTCAGTTTAGATTCTTAGGTGTATGCTGTTATGTGAGGTGGTCACTTCACTAAGAACATCTGGTGCATCATAACCATAATTAGGGTAACACTTTAAAGACTTATTTATATGAGGGGCACCTGAGTCGGTTAAACATACAACTTCAGCTCAGGTCATGGGTCCGTGGGTTCAAGCCCCACATCAGACTCTGTGCTGAGCGCTCAGAGCCTGGAGCCTGCTTTGAATCCTGTGTCTCCCTCTTTCTCTCCGCCTCCCATACTCACGCTCTGTCTCTCAAATATACATAAACATTTAAAATTAAATAAAAATAAAAATAAGTGAAAATAAGAACTTACTTATATGGAACAATCTGTTTCAGTCTCTTCTATTAAACCCAATTTGTCAAGCCTGACTCATTAATAAGCCATGTGCAAAGGGTAGGCTTCCTTTCTAGGCTGAGCTGGAAAATGGAGGTGGCCAAGAACAGCTCAGGCTTCTGGCTATGGGCCAGCAGATTTTGTTGTGTTGTTATTCTCTCCTTTTCCTTCTTTTACCTCTTTTAAAAAATATTAAATTTATTTTATCTTTTTTTTATTACCCCTCCATAAGATGCACAACCTTAAAGGAAAAATATACTTGGAAACAGTGCTTTTATTTGGCCATATACCATGCTAACTGCTAAAGAGATGATTCTCATGCACTGCATTTTACATTTTCAAGCCCAAGCAGAATGCAGTTAGGGTCCACGAAACTGTTAGAGGAGATAGAACCTTGCTTCCTCTGGTCCTTAAGGGCCTTCTTTACTCATGGTCTGAATAAAAGGAAGAAGGAGCATAGGAATTTGAGACAAACATGATCAAACAATTTTTTGCATCTAAGTGATGGGTGGGCAGGTCAACTTTCCAGTGTGAAGGGGATTAAAGCCTTAATGGACAGCATTCACAATCTAAAGAGTCTGCTCCTGAATAACTGAGTATTGACCCACACACACTTCATACAGTTTGCATGTACACTGAGAGTTTGCAACTAGGGCTTTGAACTCCCAATCTCTCCTTAGGTAGCAAGAATATCAGTTAATTTAAAATTGGCAACTACTTTGTCAATTTAAAAGCAGGTTCTCTTGGGGCGCCTGGGTGGCTCAGTCTGTTCAGTGTCAGAGTCCTGATTTCAGCTCAGGTCATGATCCCAGAGTTGTGCAATTGAGCCCCATGTATTCTCTCTCTGCCCCTTCCCTGGCTTGTCCACTGTCTCTTCCCCACCTCTCTCTCTCTCTCTCTCTCTCTCTCTCTTTTTAAAGCAATTTCTCTTAACCCAGAAAATTTACAAGACTAATCAATTCTTGTCAAATTTTAAAAATAAAACATCAATTAGATCTTTTTTCAATGGCATTTTGAAGTATTTTTTAATTTTACCTGCAATAAAATTCACTTTTGGGGTGTATAGTTTATGAGTTTTGCAAACACTTAGAGTTGTAGAACCACCACTGCAATCAAGGTACAGAACAATTCCATCACCCTAACGCACTGTCCAGGGCTTGCACTTTCCTTACCCCACCCCTAACCCCTGGGTAGCAGCTTACAGTTGTGCCTTTTCCAGAATGCCACAGAAGTGGAATCATACAGCTATTTGGCCTGGAGTTCTTTCACTCAACATAATGCATTTGAGATTGATCTATGTTGTTACATGGGTAGTAGCTTGTTTCTTTTTACTGCTTTATAGTAGTTCATTTTATTGGCATACCAGTTTATCCATTTACCAGTTGAAAGACACTAAGCTGTTTTCAGATGTTGATGATTATGAATAAGACAGCTACAAGCACTCCTGTGCAGGTGTTTGCATTATAATAAGTTTTTGTTTCTCTTGTCCAAGGAGTGCAGTTGCTGAGTCATATGTTAAATGTATGTTAAACTTTATAAGAAATTGCCAAACTGGGAGGCGCCTGGGGGGCTCAGTTGGTTGAGCATCTGATTCTTGATTTTGACTGAGGTCATTGTCTCAGGATGGTGAGATTGAGCCCTGTGTCAGGCTCCACATTTAGCATGGAGTTTGCCTAAGATTCTCTGCCCCACCCCGCCCTTCTCCCCTCCTCCACTCCTCATACATGCAGTCCCTATTTCTTAAAAAAAAAAAAAAATAGCCAACCTGTCTCCCACAATGGCCATACCATTTTACATTCCTGCCAGCAATGTATCAATGACCTAGGTTTTTTTTTCTACATGCTCTCCAGCATTTAATTTTGCCACTATTTCTTACTGTAGCCATTATGATAATATATAGTGGTAGTTCATTATGGTTTAATTTATGCTCTTTAATTATTAATGATGGTGAGCTTTTCATAAGCTTACTTATCATCTGTATATACAGATTTTAAAAAATATTCTTTATCTGATTTCAAATATGATACATGCTTGTTATTTAAAAAATTAAAATATTACAGAAGTATGTTGTATTGAATACCAAAGTTTCATTCAATAATTTTACTTTCTAGTTATAGCTACTGTTGACAGCTTAGCATAATTCCTCTATATCATTCCCATGTATGTGCCATACTATGTATATAGTATAGTTTTATACAAGTGCAAAAACAGTGGCATTTTATATATATAGTGTGAAAACTTGCTTTTATCACTAAATAATAATCTTGGAGAGCCTTCGACATCATGGTAATCAATTGTATGCTTTATTCAATCATCGAATATATTCTCTTTTCTAATAAAACAAAAATGTTCTGGGGTTTTTTTATGTGAAAAAATCATGTTTTGACATTTCCATGTGCTTCAAACATAATAGCAATTATATTTCTAGCATGTTTGAGTAAATTTTAAAGTTGTACAAATTTCCTGATGAAATTATACATTGCACATTTCCTAGCTTTGAATGGAGAATTATGTTGCAGCAATAAGGATTGTTTTAGAAAGACGTGACCAGTTGAATTGTGTGGACATATGAGAAACAAAGTCTAGTCAATTTCTTGTTTATGTCTTAAGAAACTTGGTATATGAGTAGCTGCTGTATCATAAAGAACAGCAAGACTACAAAGAAATTTATTACACTGTATTATTGCTCACTGGGGTTTTCCATAATAAACAAACTGGTTCTTTTAATTATTTCATTTCAAGGCAATTTCCTTATGCATCAATCACTCCCATTAACTCATAATATTCTCACGGGGGTTAAATTACTATCAGTATCCTTTCACTGATGATCTCATAGAGAATAGATATGGTGGCAAGGGAATGTAAATGATTTATCTCTTGTGACTTAACCTTAGACTTCTATGCTTGCTTAAATTAAAAGAGATAAAGGGAAAATGCTGGCAATATGGTCATTCTTAAGTAGAAGATTCTTTTGGTCTTTTTAACTAGAGATAGGCATTATTTAATCCTAGAAGACTATACAGAAGTAGGAAAGAAAAAGGAAATATCAGAGACTTTAGTGGTATTTTCTCAATCTCTCTCTCTCTCCTAAGAGTATTTAATCTTTTGGTTTTTTAAGCAAATCTCTTGCAGCTGCTTAGTTCTCTGTTTGTGCCAAGGACCCTTTGTTTATACTAACTACACCCAAAGAATTCTTCTTACACAAGTTGTACTATTTAAGCTCTTTTGCAAGGCTCAGACTTTATCACATCCATGGGGAAACAGAGCTATACTTTTCTTTCTCAACATTCCTTCTGGTCAAAAGAGAATGTAGAGGATTTAATTCCTTAAGCATTAAGCTTAATACTACCTGCAATTTGTGTGTTATCAATGTATGAGAAAACTTTCATAAGCCTGTGGCTAGATACACCTACCATTTCCATGTAAGGTGAATTTAGAGAGGCAGCCCTAAAAAAGGACTAGAACAACAGTGTAGGCCATCTGGATTCAGGGGTTTTCTATCCTAGCCTTAAAATCACCAAGAACAAAAGGTCTAAGAAACAGAATAATACAACTGGACCAAGTTCTCCTGGAGAAGACTAACTCTAGATATTCATCCTTAAATTCGTACCTTTTTAGGTATGAAAAATGAAAAATACTTTTTTTGACATATTTTTGAAAGCTCTTGAAGATTACAAAATAATGTATCATTTTTTATCATCACAACCCAAATTACACAATAATGGATCTATTTCTCAATTTTTAATGTTTTCCCTGAAAGCTCAAAAGCTATGAACAAAAGGAAATTCCTTTTGTTCAGCTGTGTCTGTTCAACACCAAAACTTAATATTATATAAACATTTGGATGATTGACGCCATTCACTTAAATTGTCTCAGTTGATTGGCCTATTCAACCATTTTAGAGATGAGATTGTCAAAACTAGGAAGGGTCAAGGGACACATCCAAGATCATCTATCTATCTATTCACTGGCTAAAGAGAACTCAATCCAGACCCTTCAATTCCTCCACATTCTTTTCACTGTACCACAGCTGCTTTTCCTGAATTATCCAGACTTTTAAAATTAAAAACACAATTAATCATTTTGATATTTACTATTATCCAGATACAAATGACTCATAGTTTTTATTTTTTTGGCATCATAAAGAAAAACTTCATTTATGTCCGATCTTACTTGTCTAATAATACCTCTCTCCCACCTTTATTTATTTTCCAGTTCTTCCTGGAAAATTCGTCATCTACAGGATTCACAGGCTCAAGTCTAGCCTTAGTTTAACTATACTTTACTCACTTGTGAGCTGTGGGAGCTTCACCGAATTACTTAAACTCTCTGAGCCTCTGGTTCCCCATTTTGTGAGATAGGAAGGACGACAGCAGTCTCCTCAAAATGGCTGTAGAGAAAATCAGACAAGAAAATGCATGAGAAGCATTTATGGCAGTGCTTGGCCAAATCAAGGACCCAGTAAAAGTGTCCTAAGAAGGTACCTTACAAGAAAAGTGTGTGGGGATATGAGGAGTAGGAAGACTGTGGACCTTGCCACTAAATGGCGAATGACACAGGTTTGCTCCAGGCTCCAAAATGTATTCGGCGACAACATAATCTACAAGGTAAGATGTGGTGTGCTAGAGGCAGCTGATAGCAATGAGAGTTGATTTTGTGTATTTCTTACCAGCTCTCTGCTAAGTGAGATCACATTGGTGGCTTGAACATTTGGTGGTTGATAGTTTGGTAGCTGGTAGTTGAATATGTCACTACTGGAAGTCGGCAAACACTGTAAAGCAGACATCCCCTCCCACACTAGAGGGCTGGTTATTGAATATTGATCAGCAATGATGAATTACAGATCTACTGACAGAGACCAAGCTTTGACGTCAAATCAATCTAGGTTTGTACCCAAACCTAAACTTTGACACTCACTACTGTACCCAAGTTCCTTGAGCCAGAGTCTGATTCCCAACACTTAAAGTGGAATTTAAACTACCTAAAGACTATGGAGAAGACTAAGTGAGATAAGGTATATGAAACACTTAGAACAGGACCTGGGACCTAACATCAAAATCGTTGTTGATAGTGGTTGTTATTATTGTTGTGAAAAGTCTGGACTATTTTAAAACTTACCCAAATCCTAAACATATTTCACATCTTTTGCATGATACTAAATAAAGATATGAATGTGATTTTAGAGTGAACTTGTCAGTCTAAGTCAGGAAACTCTTTGCTTCGTGGAAAAAATTTCTATTCAAGTTCTTTAATTGTTTCTGCTTCAGAAAATATTTAAACAAATTTGAACATCTAAACAAAGAAAGTTTTAAAGCCAAACATCTAAGTGCTTCGAGTCTCCTCTGAGCATTTTTCAACAATGTTGGGCCCAAAGCCAGAATATGTTACAACCCTTTTGAACCCACCCCACCCTGCCCCAAAGGCAGGCTTCCCCCAGAGAAAAGAATTTGATACAATGCCAATAAGAGAATCTTCCTACTTAGAATATCCTAAAGCTTTCATCCTTTTTGTTTTTCTTATAAAAAAAAAACTAGCTAAAATTTTGGGTGTAACAAACTTCAAAATGTCCAGACGCACAGAGCCCAGAGAAATAAATATTCAAAGTATAAAAATCTTTGGTTCAGAGGCAATGTAGATGAAGGGCCTGGGCCTGAGGTCCCCCACACCGTGCTGTAGAATAATCCAGACAACCACGGGACTGGATTCCTGTCCACTCCCAAGCCTTCCTCCCAGTTCCCACATCTTAAAGGAGTAGCTGGTCACCCTCCCGTTGATGTCCTTTCGGGGAGGCACAATAGCGCAAGGCCATCCAATGGGCATTTGGGTGAAGGGTCATCCATTCATTTTTCCCTCTGTTGCCAGGGCATGCAGGGGTGGGGCAGGAAAAGGAGAGAACAGACATGACTTAAGATTACTGGTGGAGTTCCGGAAGTTACACCCTGTAAACTTGGTGAAGGAAGGATGTGGAAAGGATGGTCCCTCACAGGTCCTCCAGGGTTCTGGGGAAGTACTATCACTTCCTCTTTATCCTCACCATCCACCTCCTCCTTTTGCTGGACAGACTGTTGGGAACATGTAATGTATTTGATATACTCTATAGCGGGGTAAAATCAAGATTTTCTATGGACAGCTGCTGCTTTATTCTGAAACATGAGTTGTACCACCACTGCCCCCATTACCATGGAAGCCGGAAAGACAAACAGGAGCTTAGAATTGCACCTTGTTCCACTGACAGGACTCCAAGGGGTGAAATCCTTTCTCTGAGGTTGCATAGCTTATTAATTGTGTGTCTAGAGCACAGATTTTTTTTTTATAAAATTTTTTTAAAAATATATTTATTTCTAGGAGAGAGAGAGAGACAGCATGAGCAGGGGAGGGTCAGAGAGAGGGAGACACAGACTCTGAAATAGGCTCCAGGCTCTGAGCTGGCAGTCAGCACAGAGCCCGATGCAGGACTCGAACCCACGAACAGCGAGATCAGGACCTAAGCGAAAGTCGGATGCTTAACCAACTAAGCCACCCAGGTGCCCCACAGATTTTTTTTTTAACTTTCCTCCACGTGCAGTTTTTCCAGGCTACACAGTGACCCCAACTTTTCACCACCAAGACCTTAACCTTCAAGTCTCTTTCTCTGAATTGACTTTCAGAATTCTGCTTTTTCAGGCTAACCTTGAACTCATTGTCCCATAGGGCAATACCCCTTTCAGTCCATCTGCTTTGAACACCAACCTGCTTCTGGATTCACTTCTCTCCACACAGAGGCTGGACTTAGGGTCTATCTCATAGCTTTCCTGGCATAATTGGCCTTATCTGGGTCTCTCCAGCCTCCAGCTTTTCCCACTGCAATCTTGATCTCAGGCTGCTAAGTCTGGCTGGGCTCACATGACCTTAGCTAGGTTCTAAGTGCTGCTCAGAACCCTCTTGCTCATCCTTCCATATGCTTACTTCCAAATTCACCATCGAGACTGGGCTAAGTTTTTCTCCCTGCCCAGGTCTCTTCTCCATCCTCCTGCCTGCCTCCATGTCCCTGAAAAGCCTAGAGAACTGAACCATAGCATATTAAGAACAAGTAGATCTATCAAAGACTATGTCATTCAACGCTCTCATTCTACAGAGAAGGAATAATCAAAGATCACAGATGCTCAGAAATTAATGAGTATTTCAAAGCATCTGGCCTATGCCTTACCTTGAGGTAGGCAAAATATTACATCCATGTTTGAGAGGAGGCACTAGAGATCCAAAATCATAATGTCATTTCTTCAAGGTCACATAGTCAGCCAGGCAGATTTTAGAGCAATGCTCTCTTCCTTTTGATTCCCCGCCAGTAAGACACTCTCTAACTAGACATCCTCTTCAGTTTCCATTATCTTTTGTACAACTTAGAATTCATTTACACTGGTGAGCAAACCAGAAAGGTACACCACTTAAAATCAAAATTTCTATGGTAACTTACAGCTTTCTATGACTTTGGTGGGAAATTAATAATTACTTAGAGGCTAGGAGCACTTATTTTTTTTCAGCACTCACAAAGAAATGTCCTACAATTAGATGTGCCACTGGAATAATCACAGGCACCTAGAATATGGATCTGACCTATATCTCTTCTTGGAATTCTCTTAAAAAGGAGGCATTCATATATATTGACATGGAAAACAAGTTGGTCATTTCTTGGGACGTTCTGTTTTGTTTTCATTCCATTTCTAATAAAACATCTCTCCCCGAATTGTTTCCTGAGCATGATTTTTGTTCTGCCATGGTTCTGTCTCAACAACTGTCCTGGTCAGGCTCCTTCATTTCAGTAGGAGGATTATAATCTTACTGTTGACTCTACTGATTGCCAAAGATTTGGATCTGGTTTTAATTAGCAACTCAGAATATCTCGATTCTAAGTTTTGCTAAATATTACAACTTTCAACTCTCTGTGGTCCAAGATGGATCCAAAGTTCAGCTACAAAAATGGAGCTTGACAAAGGCACATAATCCATCATTCTGCTGGAGATTAGAAATTTTGCCCTTGGCTCACACAGACTGTCCAGAAAACACGGCTATACTGCTAGGCCTCCTTTCCTTCCTCAAGACACTAGTCAGCCACAGAGTTAGATTTTGAAATTATATTTTCAACTGAAAAATCTCAAAGAAACAGCCATCTAAATTCTGCATTCTATATAACCCTACTGAGGCAATGGCCCAGAATCTGAGTGGAGTCTTTGTCAAAGAAACATAGTCCAGCAACTAAAAAGTAATTTAAAAAGTATACAGACCCAGGGCGCCTGTGGCTCAGTTGGTTAAGCGTCTGACTTCAGCTCAGGTCATGATCTCACGGTTCATGAGTTCGAGCCCCATGGTGGGCTCTGTGCTGGCAGCTCAGAGCCTGGAACCGACTTCAGGTTCTGTGTCTCCCTCTCTTTCTACCTCTCCCCCACACATGCGCTCGATGTCTCTCGCTCGCACTCTCTCTCTCTCTCAAAAATAAATTAAAACATAAAATTTTTTTAAAAAAATAACACAGACTCTTTTGTTTCTTAAATACAGTAAAGTTAATACATGGTTCATAGCAGTGTTTATTAAAATGTCCTTTATAAGTTGGTTGTCTTTAAAAAAAAAAAAAGCCATCCCTTTTAGCAGCAAAGTGAATTTATTTGGGAATACCAGAGAACTGCAATTTGGAATAAGCAAACTACGGCAAACCACAGGTAAGACCAGATAACAGGGGAGGCTAACTTGCTTTTATGGAAGAAAGAAGGAAGTCAGGAGTGACTGCCCTCACTCCTGCATTTCACTAGCTGAGTGAAGCAGTTCTCACTGGCTGGGGTGTTGCTGGACATGGAGAAGTTCTTCCCCTCCTCCTGCTGGAGTATGAATGGTAGTGCATGAAATCTCCATTTTTAATCAGGTTTTATCTTCACAAGTTCATTATCATTAAAAACAACTTTTTTAAATGTTTCATTTATTTTTGAGAGAGAGATAGAGACAGTGTGAGCTGGGGAGGGTCAGAGAGAGAGGGAGACACAGAATCAGAAGCAGGCTCCAGGCTCTGAGCTAGCTGTCAGCACAGAGCCCGACGTGGGGCTCGAATCCACGAACTGTGAGACCATGACCTGAGCCAGATGCTCAACTGACTGAGCCACCCAGGCGCCCCTCATTATCATTTTTTTAATGTTTATGTATTTTTGAGAGAGAGAGCGAGAGAGCAGTGGAGGGGTAGAGAAGGAAGGAGACAGAGGATCCGAAGCAGGCTCAGCACTGACAGCACAGAGCCTGATATGGGGTTCAAACTCACAAACCGTGACCTGAGACCAAAGTTGCACACTTAACCAACTGAGTCACCCACACTCAGGGTGAACCCCCAGGCTCATTATCTTGATTGTAATGATAATTTCATGACTGTCTACACATAGAAAAACTCATCAAATAGTACACTTTAAATATGTACAGTTTACTATATGTCAATTAAACCTCAATGAAGCTGTAAAAAGTAACAAAGCTACAGAAAAAATACCATCTGTGATCAGCCATCTTACCCTGTAGTTCCCACCAACTCTCTCAACTCCTAAATCTCTAGGAAAATTCCTGACTTGTCCTATCCTGCCTACCCATTGTCCTTCAACATCCTACTCCCTTTCCTATCAGTTCTTCATCATGAAGCCTCAGAAGAACCGATCTATTAAAGGCAGGACACTACTTACACAACAGGAGAAAGGAAGAAAACTAATTAGCTAAAGCCAGACTCTTCCTTTCAAAGAAGTAGAGGCATGAGAAGGAGAGGCTAGGAATACTCATATTTTTTTTGCAGCCCTCACAAAACATTTTGTTCTCTTTGTGTTTGTTTTTTTCATCCTTCATGGCTTTTTCAAGCCAAAACTTCTCCAAAACTCCTTAAAGGGTTTCTCTCCCAATCTTAGTTCACACATATTTTGGCTCCCATCCCTCTTCCTTTCTTCCAATTAGTCATCAACAAAATCCATGGGGAAAAAAAAAGTCTGCAAAGGCAGAATTGTCTTCAAATGGTAGAGGGGGAGAAGAGGCTTAGTTAGCAAAACCAAAATACTCTTTAAGAAGCAAGGAGAGGGAAAGGCTGGCAGCATTCATATATTAATAAATTTGCATCATCTCCAATCCCTACAGGGATTAAACAAGAGACTACATCATCTGTTATATCACTTTGTCTTCTTTCTATGAACACAGGAAAACATTCACATGTATCATGAAAAGCTGTGCTGCCACCAAACAGTAGATTTATCTTCATGGATACTGGAAATTCTCCTCTGTACCTACACAGGTCATTCAGAAGTCTACAGCCACATTTACAATATAACCCTAGTAACATGAAGTGTAGTATCTTTAGCATGCAAACCTATCTGTTAATACCACATCTGATTGATACTTTATGTGTCTCTCTAGTCTATATATACTCTATATAATTTTATAAATGGTTTCAGACCACATTTCATTGTGGAATGAGGTGATGTGTTGAATGAATGAATGAATGAATGAATAAATGAAAACATACCTATCACTCCTTCGATCTCTTCCTTTACAAGGTTACACATGCCTTTCCCTTGCCTTTTACATTTCAGCTTCATTGTACTCTACACCCATTTCTGTCCTGGGTTCCTTTCTTTTCTCTCAGTGACCTGGGATCACAGTTAGACATCATCTTTAGCCTCTTCTGTGCTTTCTCTCTCAGGCAGTCACTAAGACCTGCCAGTCCTCACTTCATTTACTGCTGCACATCATTCCCCCTTTCCATCTCAAGGACAAATTCTTGTTCATTACCTCATTACATCATACCTAGACTATGGCAATATTTTCCTAATGAATCTCCTTGGCTGCAGAACTTCTCCACTCCAAATCATCCTACAGACGCTGGATCATTATTCCTAAATGCAGAAAGACTCTTTTGCCTTTCCTAAATTTAAACTACCAATTCAAACTTTATTTAAAAAATATATATATGTGGAGATTCTTTTAAGTCTAAACTATCTTTGAGGTTTCTAGATGGTCCCTAAGTAACAAAAAAGATTTATCCACTCACCTCATAAAAGATGGTTCCTAGGTAATAAAAAAGGTTTATCCCCTCACCTTATTATTATAGAATAATAAGGTATGTTTCATGCTCTTTATATTTTAAGTAGCTCTATCAGCTATATGAGTGACTGAAATAATTGTATCAATGCCTGCTTTCTGGATCCAGATGCCAAACGAGCCTTTCCTTTCTTAAGCAAGAACTTTATGGACATTCTGACCTATACTAACCCTTTCTCACAATCTGTGCATAAAGGACAAGGTTATATTTTAAGAGTACTATTCCAAACAAGGAGTTTATCATAAACTCATTGCTTATGTTTCTCCTAACACCTCATCTAAGGCTTCTCCACCTTGTTTATCTGCTGGAGGCAACCCAATGATAAGCAGCACTTTAGGCCAGTTGATTATCACCTATTAAATTCTTGTGTTGTCTGCTTCCAACACACTGCTTAAATGCTACTTTGATCTGAACCCAATAACCCTAGCTTCCATTCCTTTTTATTTTTAATTAAAAACATATTGGGGGTGCCTGGGTGGCTTAGTCAGTTAAGCGTCAGACTTCAGCTCAGGTCATGTTCTCGTGGTCCATGGGGTTTGAGCCCTGCGTTGGGCTTTGTGCTGATAGCTCAGAGCCTGGAGCCTGTTTCAGATTCTGTGTCTCCCCCTCTCTCTGCCCATCCCCCCACCTCAAATATAAATAAATATTTAAAAAATTTTAAAGTAGTCTCTATACCCAACATGAAGCTCGAACTCACAATCCCAAGATAAGAGTTGCATGCTCTATAGACTGAGCCAGCCAGGCACCATCCTCTTTGCCTTTCCTTCCCTTCCCTTTTCGAGAGAGAACCCAAGCAGGCTCCACACTCAGCACAGAGCCCAACTCAAAGCTCAACCACATGACCAGGAGATAAGGACAGATTTCAATTTCTTGAAATCAAATTTCAGGAACTCAAAGGACCGAGCAACTCAGGCACATCACACCACTCCCTTTCTAACATAAGAAAATCTCATGACATCACACTTTCTGTTCTGATTTGATGTTCTGCCCTCATGACAATGATATATTTGGTGATTGCTCACATCTTAAGAATAATCAACGTAGGGGCCCTGGGTGTCTCATTCGGTTAAGTGTCCGACTTCGGCTCAGGTCCTGATCTCAAGATTCATGAATTTGAGCCTTGCACTGGGCTCTGTTCCTATGGCATAGAGCCTGGAAACTGCTTCAGATTCTGTGTCTCCCTCTCTCTCTGCCCCTCCTCTGCTCTCTCTCAAAAATAAATAAACATTAAAAAATTTAAAAAGAAAGAATAATCAATGTACACTTTGTGTTGTATGAGCAATAGATTCTAGATATTCTGTTACCAATAGCTCATTCTTCTCAGATAGTTCTAAGATAAGCATGCCACAATTAAGGCAGGTCTAAGCTGAGGTTTTTCATGATTTTGACATATTGTTTTTAAGGAGGGGTTTCTAACCTCTCTGGAAACTCCAATCAAACATTTAAAAAATAAATGTCTACTTATTGGAAACAATGTAATATCTAAAGGAAATCGATTTTAAAGTTAAAATATTTGAGGGAATATTTAAAGAAATATGTCGTTGACATACTGTTCCTGAAACTCTAAGAACATAAAATCAGCTAATGGTTTTTGACAATAAAAACTGCTCCAGTTTTCCATTTTAATGGGATCTGTAAAAATCCCCAAAAATATGCAATGTATAAAACTGTTACATAAAGCCCTGTGAGATTCAGCTTGACTCTTTCCCTGGAAGATTCCACTTGGCCTTGTCAGATGTGATCAGGTAGATATGTGATCATAGGTCCAACATATGTGAGCTGCCATTCCAAAAGGTACATGGTTGAAATTATCACTACATGATATAGATTCAGGAGATCAAATATGTTCAAAGAGACCCCAGTGAAAGTCAGCCGTTAATCTACCCTGGGTTCAAGCCACACATTGAGCATAAAGCTTATTTGAGGAAAAAATGCAATGCAATACATTTTGAAGAGAGCCTGATGCAGGTCTTGAACCCATAAACCATGAGATCATGACCCAAGCTGAAATCAAGAGTCAGATGTTTAACTGACTGTGTCATTCAGGTGCTCCACTTTGAGTCTATTTTTGAATAATGAATAGCCTTCTTGTCTTTAACATACTAAAATGTAATCTGTTTTTTGGTGATGGTAATCTGGCCTTTCCAAGCATTTAAACCCATTCTACCATCTACTCACATTTTATTGAGGTCTTTACAGGATAACTTACCAAGAGTTATCTAATACAGATTTTCTTGGCTTATACAAGGATTCCTGAACTATAATGTAAGATTCATAATTTATGTCTGATGATGGCCCCAAAATAAAATAAGAAAACTCAATCTTGAGTTGCTTAAGAGGCTAGTATAAATTTATTGGTTAAAATAGTCCTAAATAATGAAACTGCCCTAGTCTATTTCCTGGTTGGCCAAGAGGTAGTCCGATAATATTTAATGCATTTTTCTGTAACTGGGTACATACATCAAACAAGACAAAACAACCAATAAAGGGGATAATAGTCACTTGGTTAATTAAAACTTATCAAACCAATCCTTTGAGATTTACTTTTCTAATTAGGCTTAGACTGACTAAAAATTGAATGCAAAACAGGTTCAAATGTATTTTTATATTTGTAATTATCTTCATACATGCTTGCCTTGTTCCACTCTTTATTGTTGACACTGCACCAGAAAGAGACACAGGCCCTTGGGAAAACTGATTTTTTAGGAGTTTGCTTTGACAGAGTTGTGTTCTTGCTTGTTTATTGTCTTTCTCTTCCATTAGAAACATTAAGTTCCATGGGGCACCTGGGTGGCTCAGTCAGTTAAGTGTCCAACTTTGGCTCAAGTCATGATCTCATGGTTTGTGGCCTTGAGCCCCACATCGGGTTCAATGCTAACACCTCAGAGCCTGGCCTGCTTCATATTCTGTGTCTCCCTCTCTCCCTCTCCTTCCCCCACTTATTCTCCCTCTTTCTCTCCCCAAAATAAACATTAAAAAAAAAGAAACATAAGTTTCATGAGAAGAGAGACTTTGTCTTATTCACCACTGTGCCCTCAGTACCTAGGTGTAATAGTGCCTGGCATGTAATGGATGGTCAGTAAGAATAGGTTTCCCTCTCCTGCATGGATGGAGGACAGCACAGAAGTATTCTCAACACTGGGAAGTACAGCCCAGCTGCATCCTCATGGTGACCACATGTGTAGTTTCTCAGTGGCCATGCAGAGTATGACAGTGTTTCACTATCAGCAGAGATACTTCTGGGGGCTGTCAGAACCAGGAGCTCAGGACCTTGGCTTTGTCACCCACTGTAGCTTCAATAACCATGACTGGGTCTTGGACACAAGTGTGCGTCTCTGGGAATCCCAAGATTTATTTGGGGAGAAAGACATTGGAAGACAGTGGACCTTCATTCATCAACTGCCATCAAGATGTGGATATGTATGTTAATGGGATCATAGTTGCGTTTACCAGCTTTGGACACTGGGATTACACTTAAAATTTCCATTTGGAATAAGTATAATCAGTCCCCTTGACTCAGTTATAAATTTCTCAAAGGAATGAGGAGTTTTATTGATTGATGATGGAATGAAAATAACCTCTACAGGTTTAAATCAAGAGAAATAAAGAACACTTAAAAGCAGGTGAAGACCTATCTTATCCCATGCTCTTCTCAGAAGACCTCAGAAGAATAATTTTTTTTTTCAAAGAGAGAGGAAGAGAGCACAGGTGGGGAAAAGGGGCACAGGGAGACAGGCAGAGAATCCCAAGCAGAATCCACGCTCAGGGCTCAGCACAGAGCCCCATGCGAGGTTTGATCTCACAATCAGGAGATGACTTGACCTGAAACCAAGAGTCAGACACTTAACTGACTGAGCCACCCATGAGCCCCAGAAATAATCTTAAAACCTAATGATACAAGAAAATGCAGCAGCAAGGAGGTTGACTGAAGTAATATAATTTAACACCCGATGTGATCTGGTGGTGGTATCTGCTCATTATCGTTCAGAATAGCCAAAAATAAGCTGCCTTTTCCTGCTTCTTATTCAGGCAGTAGCCTAAAAAGAACTTGACAAGAGTAATGGGTCAAACTTGATTTAGCTGCTGACTTCTTGTGTGATCCTAATCGCAATACTTAACTTCTTTCCAACTCTATTTCCTCCTCTGCTAAACAAGGATCATATTTGGCTATGTCTCATAGAGAGTTCTTATAAAAGATTATATAATATAGAAAGGCATTTAGAATGTCAACCATTCTGTATTAAAAGTGTTCTAGGGGTGCTTGGGTGGCTCAGTTGGTTGAGCAGTTGAGCGTCTGACTTTGGCCCAGGTCATGATCTCACGCTTCATGGGTTCAGGCCCTGCATAGGGCTCTGTGCTTACAGCTCAGGGCCTGGAGCTGCTTTGATTCTGTGTCTCCCTCTTTCTGCCTCTCTCGCATTCTTGCTCTGTCTCTCTCTCTCAAAAATAAATAAACATAAAAAAAATTTTTTTAGTGTTCTAGCATCCCTTTGGTAGCTGAATGCATTCTAAGCAGTATTATGTTGTGGGCCACTTGCTATCGCTGAAAAAAAAAAACAGATGGTCCTCTATTTCACAAATTTATACAGATGACAAGGTCATTGTTTTACAAAAATACATTGAAAGCAAAGAATCCTCTGCATAAAGTATTACTAAGAGGGAAGCCGTTATTTCAGCCCAGAAAGATTCAGCTAAAAATATCCACAGGATTTCCAAAACTGGAAAGAAATCAGCATGCTGGGATTATTGAAAGCTACATCAGGCTCAGGCAAAGAGCTTACCTGTTTGCTTTTATTTTGACTCTTGGCTCAGGGCAGACAGTATTATTGCTGCTGATGCCTACAGATGATATTGCTCACTGTTACTGTCAGCTTCCTGCTGATGCAGAAACATCATACAGGAAGCATTTCCACAGAGCTAGTTAAAATGTAATGGATTGGGGTGCCTGTTTGGTTCAGTAAAAAGTGCATGCAATGCTTGATCCCAAGGTCATGAGTTCAAGCCCCATATTGGGTATAGAATTTACATACATACATACATACATACATAAAATGGACTAATCAACAAATGTCAGAAAATTTTTGTAAATAAGATATATGAACAGGACATAAGATATAAAGACTCCAAAAAGTTTCACGTATTTCCTGTTTTTCTTATTATCATGTAGAACAGTTTGGTGTTTGATAAATACAAGTCTAATTAACAAAAAAAAAAAAAACAATTTGGGGCACCTGGGTGGCTCAGGTGGTTAACAGGTTGACTTTGGCTCAGGTCATGATCTCACCATTTGTGGGTTCAATACTCCCCAATGGGCTCTGAGCTGACAGCTCAAAGCCTGGATCCTGCTTAGGACTCTGTCTCTCTCTCTCTCTCTCTGCTCCTCACTTGCTCGTGCTGTCTCTTAAAAAATAAACATAAAAAAAAAGACACAATTTTATTTTCTGGTTACTGAAGCACAGAGAAGTCATGAAGCATGATTTGAGAATCAGAGAAACAGGAGCGTGAGGCAGATGTTAAATAGTAAACACTTGGAAGCCTTTCTATTTTGTCTTAAAAGATTTTGCACAGATGAATATTCTGTTCTCACCTCACATAGTCTAGCA
Source organism: Proteles cristata cristata (assembly GCA_017311185.1). Taxonomy (NCBI): domain Eukaryota; kingdom Metazoa; phylum Chordata; class Mammalia; order Carnivora; family Hyaenidae; genus Proteles; species Proteles cristata. Next base: position 522,978 of record JAESUZ010004393.1, read on the forward strand.
TTTGAACTCGTTCAGATCAACAGACAGCTTCTCTGCCTAGCTGAGTTCTTCATTGCTGCAAGCTGACCAAATATTCCATCCCCTCTTAAGAAAATGAAAAACAACTATGTAGCATTATCCTCTTGACTGCTGTTGAGATAGATATACAATGCAACTATATATCTATATATCAATATGTTAAAACTACACAGCACCTTCATGAGAATGAATGAGCAAAGATATGTCCTACAAGTGGGTGCATATTCTGGTGAGCAAAAGATGCCGTGGTGTGAGAAAAAGGTACTCCTCTCACTGATGCATTCTGCCTGAGCCAGAGCAGTTTGGCACGCTCCCATTTGGCTTTCTTGGCTGCAACCCTTTTTGCAGTGCACAAACTTTACACTATATAGAATAATTCATCAGTACTCAAGAATAATCATTATCACAGCTTGGCTTCCTAGCAATAACATCATCCCACATCTGTCTGTGTTTTAGAATTTACAAAGCTCTTTTAATATTATCCCAATTTCTTCAAGAATCATTAAGGGAGATATTTCTATAACTTAGATAAAGAAACTTAGATAGGTTAAAGTACATGACCGGTAAGTGACAAGACTGGGCATTATAGACCAAGTCATTTATTTTACAATGTCCCCTTGCTCTACAGCATCAAAGCTGCTTCTTCTTTATTCCTGTTTAAACTCATCAGATTATTTGACCATTTTTCATATACCTGTTTCCTCCCCACTTAAAATCATCTTTGTAGAACCCTCAGTCCCTTATCTTTCTAGAGCTTGAAGATCCAAAATCGAGACACCATAATATAGACCAAGTCATGTGTCAATAGCCTTTATGGACTAAGTATGTTGTGAGGGGATCCAAAGCACCAAAAAGTGCAGCCCCAAGCTTGAGTCAAATATTGATCTCAAATCGATAGGCATTCATTCCTATTAAGCCATATCTTGTTTGCTTCTCTTGAGAACACAGCACTTCTATTTAACACTATAATTTGACATCATTCATTAGATTGTTAATGTCATAATCTCAGGCCTTCCTTATTTTGTACCTGTAGTATTTCATTTTAGAACCTAAATGCCCACTTCAACTTAATCATTTATCATATTCATTTTTAATACTTCTTGTGGTATTTGATTAACAACTATCTCCTCCTCCTGTCTGATTTAGCAGCACTACAAATTTAGCTAACAGAAGTTTCAATACTTGATTTCAAGTCATGTGGAACACCTATCTTATATCGTCTACTATGGGTGGGAACCCTCTGAAAGGTGTTCAGTTGGGTAAGGCAATGTCTCTAAATGCATTAGATCAGGAGTCCACAAGCTTTTTCTATAAAATGCCCAAGAGTGAATATTATAGACTTTGCAGGTTATATGGTTTCTGTTGCAATGAACCCACTTTGCCATTATAGCACAAAAGCAGCCATAGATAATACATAAGCAAACAGGCATGGCTGTGTTCCAATACAACTTGATTTATGTACACTAAAATTTGAATTTCATACAATTTTGACATGTCACAAAAGATTATTTTCAAGTTTTTCCTGACCATTCAAACATCTAAAAACCATTCTTAGCTCACAGACTGTACAAAAGCGGGCTATGACTAGGCAAGGTTTGGTAGCCTTGATACAGAGGTCAATACTTGTATATCTGATTGGGGGTTAATATCTGACATACATAAAGAACTCATATAATTCAATAGCAAATAACCCCAAACAATATGATTAAAAAATAGGCAGAGGAACTGAACAGATATTTTTCTAAAGAAGACACACAGATGGCCGACAGATACATGAAAAGGTACTCAACATCACTAATCATCAGGGAAATACAAACCAAAACCACAATGAGATATCACCTAACACCTGTTAGAATGGCCATCACCTAAAAGACAAGGTATGGGGCACCTGGGTGGCTCAGAAGGTTGAGTGTCCAACTTTGGCTCAGGTCATGATCTCATGGCTCATAAGTTAGAGCCCTGTGTCGGGCTCTGTGCTGACAGCTCAGAGCCTGAAGCCTGCTTCAGATTCTGTCTTCCTCTTTCTCTACCCCTCCCCCACTCGTGCATGCGCGCTCTCTCTTTCTCTCTCTCTCAAAAATAAACATTTAAATTTTTTTAAAATAATAATAAAATAAAAGACATGATATAGCAAGTGTTACCAAGAATGTGGAGAAAAGGGAACTCTGTGCACTTTTGGTGGGAATGTAAGTTGGTGCAGCCACTATAGAAAACTGCATGAGGGTTTCTCAAAAAATATTAAAAATAGAACTATCAACTGATCCAGCAATTCCACATCTTATCCAAAGGAAGTAAATCACTATATTGAAGAAATAGCTGCATCCCACTGTTCTTTGCAGTATTATTTACATTAGCCAAGACAGAAACAACCTAAGTGTCCACTCACAAATAAACAGATAAAGAAATGTGGGCACACCTGGGTGGCTCAGTTGGTTAAGCATCCGATTCTTGATTTCGGTTCAGGTCATGATCTCAGGGTTTGTAAGATGAAGCCCACGTCTAGCTCCCTTCTGACTGCACAGAGCCTGCTTGGGGTCCTCTCTCTCTCTCCCTCTCTCTGCCCCTCCCCAACTCAGGCATGTATGCTCTCTCTCTCCCCCACCCTTTTTTTTTTTTTTAATTTTTTTTAATTTTTATTTATTTTTAGGAGAGAGAGAGAGACAGCGTGAGCAGGGGAGGGTCAGAGAGAGAGGGAGTCACAGACTGAAACAGGCTCCAGGCTCTGAGCTGGCAGTCAGCACAGAGCCCGACGCGGGGCTCGAACCCACGAACGCGAGATCATGACCTAAGCGAAAGTCGGACGCTTAACCGACTAAGCCACCCAGGCGCCCCTCTCCCCCACCCTTAAAATAAATAAATAAACTTTTTCTTAAAAAAGAAAATGTGATGTGTACACACACGCGCGTGTGCGCGCACACACACACACACACACAATGGAATATTTGGCCATAAGAAAGAAAGAAATTCTGCCATTTGCTACAACATAGATAGACCTTGAGGGAATTATGTTAAGTAAAATAACTTAAAGGCAAATACTATATGATCTCACTTACATCTAAAATCTAAAAGAATCAAGCTCATAGAAACAGAAAATAGACTGCTGGCTTCCAGAGGTGAGCGTGGGTGGGGTGGATGAAGGTGGCCAAAAGATGTAAACTTCTAGGCATAAGATGAGTAAGTTCTGGGATGTAGAGTACAGCATGGAGACTAAAGTTAACAATACTGTCATATATATGAAAATGGCTAATAGATTAGATTGTAAGAGTGCTTATCACAAGAAAAAATTTAACTATGTGAGGTGATGGATATTACAGTACGTCTGATAAAGAGTTCAAAGTAATGGTCAAAGAAACTAAACTGACTGTGGTGATCATTTCACAGTATATACACATATCAAATCATCATGTTGTAGTCCTAAAACAATGTTACATGTCAATTATATTTCAATAAAAACAGAAAAAAGAAAAATAAGTCTACTCTCTTTCTTAAATATTCTATTAATTTTATACACAGGTATATACTCCAGATGATACATTCTTATGAAAAGCTGTTGAAATATAAGTAAATAAGATATTTTATAAATTTTAGGTGTCCAAGGTAACTGAGTCTATTCTAAACAATATCCTTTGTACATTGATAAATATTACGTATATATAGTCATCAGTTTTGAAGAAGCATTTGTTAACTATTAGTATATATGTGTGTGTGTGTGTATCTCAAAAAGGGTAGGAGGGGCAGAGGCCCTGTTGGGAACCAAACCCCTGGCAAAACTAATCACAAAGAGGAGGGACAGCCCAATAAGGGAGAAGAGCAGACCCATACCAAGGTACACCAGGCAAAGGGGACCTGAGCTGGGAAGATGAGTCCCCATAATATTTGGCTTTGAAAACAAGTGGCGCTTAATTTTGTGAATTTTTACAATCAGTAGGGCTTAACTCTGGGTACTTTAAAAAAATCAGCAGGCTTAGGAGAGTCAGAAGATGATATAAAACTGAGTCCCCAACCTTAAAGAGCCAGCATAACAAACAGCCCCTTGAAACACAGCATAGAAGGAGGAGTTTGAAAAGCATCTGGGGAGTGTGCCTGGGTGGCTCAGTTGGTTGGGTGTCCAACTTCAGCTCAGGTCATGATCTCACCACTTGTGAGTGACATATTAGATCAGATGGACCTACCAGATATAGTCAGAACATTCCATCCAAAAAGAGTGGAATACATTCTTTTCAAGTGCACATGGTACATCTCCAAAATAAATCACATTAGGTCATAAATTAGTCACAATAAATTTTAAAAAGTCTCAATAAATTAAAAAATGTGGAAATCATATCATGTGTCTTTCCAACCATAACAGTATGAAATTAGAAATCAATCCCAAGAAAAAAATCTGGAAAAAACACAAAGCATGTAGACTAAATAATATGCTACTAAAAAACGAGTGGGCAAACCATTAAGTCAAAGAGGAAATTAAAAAACGCATGGACACAAATAAGTGAAAACACAGTGGTCTAAAATCTTTGGGATGCGGGGCACCTGGTAGCTCTGTCAGTTAAGCATCCAACCTCAGCTCGAATCATGATGTCACAGTTTGTTAGTTCGAACTCTGTGTCTGGCTCTGTGCTGACAGCTCAGAGCCTGGAGTCTACATCAAATTCTGTGTCTCCCCCTCCTCTCTCTCTCTTTGCTCCTCCCCCATTCACATTCTGTTTCACTCTTAAAAATAAATAAACATTTAAAAAAGTTAAATCTTTGGGATGAAACAAAGCTGTTCTAAGACACAAGTTTATAACAATACAGTTCTACCTCAATAAACAAAAAAAATCTCAAACAACCTAACCTTACACCTAAAGGAGCTAAAAAAAAAAAAAAAAAAAAAAAAGCAAGCAATTAAGAAAGAACAAACAAAACCCAAAGCAAGTGGAAGGAAGGAAATAATAAAGATTAGAGCAGAAGTAAATGAAATAGAGATTAAAGTAACAATGGAACAAATTAGTGAAACCAGGAACTGTTCTTTGAAAGGATCAACAAAATTGATCAATCTTAGCCAGACTTCTCAAGAAAATAAAAGAGAGGATTCAAATAAATGAAATCAGAAGTGAAGGAAGATAAATAACTGACATCACAGAAATACAAAGGATTATAACAGATTATGAAAAAATATATACCAACAAATTAGACAACCTAGAAAAAAATGATAAATTCCTAGCAACATACAACCTTCAAAACTGAGTCAGGAAGAAGAAGTAGAAAATTTAAACAGACCAACTACTAGCAATGAATTGAATCAATCATTGAAAAATTCCAACAAATAAAAGTTCAGGACCAGATGGCCTCACAGACAAAGTCTACCAAACTTTTATAGAAGACTTAATACCTATTTTTTTCCCAAACAACTCCCAAAAGGAGAAAAAGAGGGAAAGGTTCCAAATTCATTCTAAGAGACCAGCATTATCTTGATACCGAAATCAGATAAAGACACTGCCAAAAAAAAAAAACCTACCAACATCTCTGATGATCATCAATGTAAAAATCCTGAACACAATATTAGCAAGCTGAATCCAATAGTACATTTAAAAAGTCATTCACCACGATCAAGTGGGATTTATTCCAAGGACACAAGGGTGGTTCAATATTGTAAATCAATCAATATGATACATCACATTAACAAGAGAAAGCCTAAAAACCATGATTATCTCAATAGATGCAGAAAAAGCATTTGATAAAGTACAATATCCATTCATGATAAAAACTCTCAACAAAGTAGGTTTAAAGGAAACATACCTCAAAATAATAAAGGCCCTTTGTGAAAAACCCACAGCTAACATCATACTCAAGGGTGAAAAACTGAGAGCTTTTCCTCTTAGGTCAGGTATAAGACAAAGATGTCCATTCTCACCACTTCTAGTCAACATATCACTGGAAGTCCTGACCACAGCAATCAGACAAGAAAAATATCAAGCATTCAGCTTGGTAAGGAAGAAGTAAAACTTACACTATTTGCAGATGACATTATAGGATACATAGAAAATCCTAAAGAATCCACCAAAAAACTACTAAAACTGATAAATCCAGTAAAGTCAAAGGATACAAAATTAATATATAGATATCTGTTGAATTTCTTAAAATTAATAATGAAGTGGCAGAAAGAGAAATTAAGAAAACAATCCCATTTATAACTGCACCAAAGAATAAAATACCTAGGAATAAACTTAGCCAAGGAGGTGAAAGACTAATGCTCTGAAAACTATAAAACACTGATGAAAGAAATTGTAGATGACACAAATGGAAAGATATTCCATGCTCATGGATTGGAAGAATTAATATTCTTAACATGTCAATACTACCCAAAGGAATCTACAGATTCCTATCAAATGCAATCCCTATCAAAACAACAACAGAATTTTTCACAGAACTAAAGCAATTAATCCTAAAGTTTGTATGGAACCACAAAAGACCCCAAATAGCCAAAGCAATCTTGAGAAAGAACAATAAAGCTGGAGGTATCACAATCCCAGATTTCAAGATATAATACAAAGCTGCAATAATCAAATCATTATGGTACTAACACAAAAATAGACTCATAGATTGATAGAACAGAAGAGAGCCCAGGGATAAAATTACACATATATGATCAATTAATCTGTGACAAAGGAGGCAAGAGCATACAATGGGGAAAATATAGTGTCTTCAACAAATGGCGTTGGGAAACTGGAAAGCTACATGCATAAGAATAAAGCTGAACCACTTTCTTACACCATATAAACACACGAAAGTTTAAGGCCTACATGTGAGACCTGAAACCATAAAACTCCTAAAAAGAAAAAAAACATAGGCAATAATTTTTTTTACATCAACTACAGAAACATTTTTCTGGATATGTCTCCTCAGGCAAGGGAATCAAAAGTAAAATTAAACTATTGGTACTACACCAAAATAAAATCACATTTGCACAGTGAAGGAGACAATCAACAAAAAACAAGGCAACCTACTGAATGGGAGAAGATATTTGCAAATACATAGCTGATAAGGGCTTAATATCCAAAATATATGGGAGCACCTGGGTGGCTCAATTGGTTGAGTGACTGATTCTTGATCTCAACCCAGGTTGTGATCTCATGGTTTGTGAGTTCGAGCCTTGTGTTGGGCTCTTTGCTGACAAGGGGAGTCTGCTTAGGATTCTCTCTCCCTCTCTGTCCCTCCCTCACTCATGCTTGTGCTCTCTCCCTCTCTCTCTCAAAAATAATATTAAATAAAGATTTACAAAATATATAAAGAGCTTATACAACTCAACACCAAAAAAAAAAAACCACCCACAAATATTCTGATTAAAAAATATGTAGAGGACCATAATAGACATTTTTCTAAAAAAGATATACAAATGGCCAACAGACACATGGCAAGATGGCCAATATCAGTAATTGTCAGAGGAATGCAAATCAAAACCACAATGAGATATTTCCTTACATCTGCCAGATGGCTAAAATAAAAAGCATAAGAAATAAGTATTGACGAAGATGTGAAGTAAAAGGAAGTCTTGTGTACTGCTGAGAAGGCAAAGTGGTGAAACTGCTATGAAAACAGTATGGAGTTTCCTCAGAAAATTAAAGCAGTATTACCATATGATCCAGTAATTCCACTATTGGATATTTATCTAAAGAAAATGAAAATACTATTTTAAAAAGATACATGCATCCTACTGCAGCATTATTTACAATAGCCAAGATATAAAAGCAAGCCAAGTGTGCATTTGTGGATGAATGGTTAAAGATGTACTGTGTATATACAGAGATATAGATACAAATATAGATTATAGAATATTATTCAGCCACAAAAAGGATACAATCTTGCCATTTGCAACAACATGAATGTATCTAGAGGGTATATAATACTATGTGAAATAAGTCACACTGAGAAAGACAGATATGATTTCACTCACGTGTGGAATTTAAGAAACAAAACAAATAAACAAAGGAAAAAAGAGGAAAAAACAGACTATTAAATACAAAGAACAAAATGGTGGTTTCCAGAGGAAAGGTAGGTGAGAGATAGGGGAAACAGATTAAGAATATACTTACCATGATGAGCACCAAGAAATGCAGAGAACCATTGAGTCATATACTGTATAGCTGAAACTAATATAACATTGTATGTTCATTAAAAATAAGTAAAATAAAAATAAAAACCATTCTTAATTTACACATTGTACAAAAGCAGGCCAGAGTTTGGCAAGGTTTGTTGGCCCTGATATGGAAATCAATGTTTCTATTAACATTTTGTGAGCTAGGGGCACCTGGGTGGCTCAGTCATTAAGCAGCTGACTTAGGCTCCAGTCATGATCTTGCAGTCAGTGAGTTGGAGCCCTGCATCAGGCTCTGTGCTGACAGCCGGGAGCCTGGAGCCTGCTTCAGATTCTTTGTCTTCCTCTCTCTCTGCCCCTCCCTCACTTGCTTTCTGTCTGTCTGTCTCTCTCTCTCTAAAAAATAAACATTAAAGAAATTAAAAACAAAAAAAAACCCATCTTATGAGGTAGGTAGGCACAACTAGAACGTTCATACTCATTATTCTCAGTTTCCCAGGCAGTAATATCACTAGAATCAAGTCCTAAAGACCAGAGACAAAAACTAATAAAAATGCCTTCAATGAAATAAATTTGAAATTATAATCTAGAAACAATTGCTCCCTTCAAGTTTAATTACATATTACAATAACTAAGAATATTCATTTATTCATATGAGGTTTCATATTTTCATATTTCCCTTTTCCCTTCACACTTCAGCTTTATGAAGTATTCACAGCAAAAAAAATTATGAAAGGATTTTTGACTCCACACTAATAATAAACAGCTCCAGGCGGTGAACGCTGGCCACTCCTAATGTTACCCTTGGCTCTGAAGTCTGATTGGCCATGGCGACTTCTTCCTGTCTTGAATGATTTTAATTCAGGTCCCCACAGTCCAGGTCCATGGTACATGATTTCCAGTTTGGTTACATGCTTGTGTAAGTTAAACAAATGATTTGGATTCAAGACAGTAGGTTCTGGACAAATCCTGTCTCAAGAGGAATTTCAAGCTAGCAGGATAAACTAGGAAGAAGGAGAAAGAAATGGAGAAATTACCTGTGGCGAAAAATTTAAAGTGAGGGCTCATTAAGACTTTGGACCTAAGAACACCACACACTAGAAGACAAAAATCCGTATCCTGTGGATTTAGCTATTTGGGTTCTAGCTATAAGGTCTGGATTGCAGACTGTTGTCTAAACCTTCCTGGTTTTCACAGGGCTCACTCTGTGGTCTCAGTCCCTTTGCCTCATTCTGCCCTCAAGTGGCTCTGCTCCTGGCTGCCTCTACCTCAGCTGGGGATTTTTTTTAAAGTTTATTTTTGAGAGAAAGAGACAGCGAGAGACAGAGAGAGAGAAAGAAAGAGCAGGGGAGGGGCAGAGAGAGAGGGAGAGAGAATCCCAAGCAGGCTCTGAACTCCACTCAACACAGGGCTCAAACTCACAAACCGTAAGATCATAACCTGAGCCAAGAGTCGGACACTCAACCAACTGAGCCACCCAGGTGCCCCTCAGAGGGCGATTTCTGGGTTTCTGCCTTTAACACTCACTTCCACCTCCAAGGTCGTGTCTGTCGCATGGCTGTCCCTTTGAATTAGGGAAGACTCTTCCCTTGGTGTTCTGCTCTTTTCAAAGGGCATAGTTGAGTTCTTGGGGACAAGAAGAAGGCAAATCAAAAACAGAAGGTACTATGCTTCTGTGTCAAATCAATAGTGAATATATAGTACAAACATAAATCTATATATTCTATATATTAAAAAAAATATATATATATATATAATGCTGTTAGAGGTGTCAGGAAACATTCTCATATAATATAGGTACAGATAGGTACAGGTGTAAAACAAAACACTGGATGGACCTGTTGGGATACAATTTGATCACATACATCCAGAGCCTTAGAATAGCTTGTATCCTTTAAATGCATAGCTCATTTCTAGGAATATTGCCTAGCAGAAGAAACTTAATATAGGAAAAACCTTTCAGCAGAAAGAAACTCATTGTAACATAATTATGACAGAATGAGGGAAACCCACATACCCAACCACTGGGGAAGACTATTGTTAACTAAGCTGTACATAGTTGATGAGTCGTATTAGTGTGTATAATACAAGAAAAAGTGAAAAAAGGCTACAAAATTCTATGTACAGAGGATTCCCACAATTTTTTAAAAATATTTTTTAATATTTTATTTATTTCTAGGAGAGAGAGAGACAGCGTGAGCAGGGGAGGGTCAGAGAGAGAGGGAGTCACAGACTGAAACAGGCTCCAGGCTCTGAGCTGGCAATCAGCACAGAGCCCGACGCGGGGCTCGAACCCACGAACCGCGAGATCACGACCTAAGCGAAAGTCGGACGCTTAACGGACTAAGCCACAGGCGCCCCAAAATATTTTATTTATTTCTAGGAGAGAGAGAGAGAGAAGGCGTGAGCAGGGGAGGGTCAGAGAGAGAGGGAGACACAGACTCTGAAACAGGCTCCAGGCTCTGAGCTGGCAGTCAGCACAGAGCCCGACGCGGGGCTCGAACCCACGAACCGCAGGATCATGACCCAAGCGAAAGTCGGACGCTTAACCGACTAAGGCACCCAAGCGCCCCAGGATTCCCACTATTAAAAAGGATATTTGCATAGAAAAAAAGAAGAAAATTTTCCAAATAATAGTTAACATCTTCTTCATACTTTTATGTACTTGATATTTACTACTATATATACTCTAGGATAATCAGGGAGAAAACATCTACAGTATTACATGGTGTGTAACACTGTATGTATACCAGAATAATCAGGGGAAAAGGTTAGTGATACATTGCTTACAGAAAAGAGCTGAACATAAAATTGCATATGCAAAATGAATGCAATGATTAAAATAAAACACTCTACAGGGCACCTGGGTGGCTCGGTTAAGTGTTCGACTTCGGCTCAGGTCATGATCTCACGGTTCATGGGTTCAAGCCCCACATCAGGCTCTGTGCTGACAGCTCAGAGCCTGGAGACTGTTGGATCCTGTGTCTCTTTCTCTCTCTGATCCTCCCCTGTTCATTCTGTCTCCCTCTCTCTCTTTCAGAAATAAATAAAACATTAAAAAAATCAAAATAAATAAAACACTCTACATCAAGGAGATCAAACTTAAACACCTATGAAAGCCAAATAAGGTAACATAAACAAATAAAAGAAACTGCATTGTGACAATGGCAAACTGACAAGCATGTGTTCCTTTCGAAGGTGACTCTCTCCTCAGCTCCTGCCATTTGAAAATACAAGTTCAATTTTTCAAGAAAAATTCCAATTCTGGATTTAATGTAAAAATGTCTTCATTTCTGCATGTTAAAGTCTAATTTAAATGATAAATATTTTGCATGAGCCCAATAAAACATGCCAGATTTGGGGGTTTTTTTAGCTGAAAGGCTGCTCATTTGCATCTTCTGCTTGATATCTGAATAAATACACACACGCACACAGAAATAGACCTTAGAGATAACCCAACTAAAATGGAAGCAGTCATCATGGCTGCATGATCGGACTCTGGTGATTCCTACTATTTTCTGTGCTTTCCTATATTCTAAGTTTTCTTTGATATGCACGATGTTCTTATAATGAAAACTTCAAAGCATTATTTTTTGCCATCGTACAGAGTTTATCTTTTTTGAAGATTTCTCAGGATCTGGAGCTTCTTTCTCTCACTCTATCCTGCATGTTATAGCCATTAAATTTAACCTTCAGATTGTTCTTTTTTTTTAAATTTTATTTCAAAATGTTTTAAATGTCTATTTATTTTGAAGGGGAGAGAGAGCGAGAGTGGGAAAGGGGCAGAGACAGAGGGAGACACAGAATCCAAAGCAGACTCCAGGCTTTGAGCAATCAGCACAGAGCTTGACACAGGGCTTGAACTCATGATCCATGAGATCATGACCTGAATGAAGTTGGACACCTAACTGAGCCACCCAGGTGCCCCAGCTTTTAGTTGTTCTTTAAGGGATTTTATAAACAGCAATGACAGATCACACATAGATACAAGACTTACAGACACCGGCATAAAAAACGGCAACCATGTCAGGTGGACAGTAAAACAGGATGTCATTTTGATGTCACTGCCTAGTCCCTCTCTCTCCATACCCTTGCCTTTGTCCCACTGAAACTCACTCAAAAGGGATCACATTCCTCCAGGCTAGTTGACTGTAACAGGTCAGCTGAAGTGGAGGAGAGGAAAGGCTGAAGCTAAGCTTCTGAGACCTTACGATAATGCAGGAAGAGTTGATGACTTGGCAACAGTGAAAGATTTTACAACTTACCCCAGATAATTTTAATAATTCTCCTTTAAAGCTGAGCTACTTCTGCAGACATAAGAAAAAAGGTAACAAAAGGGGCACCTGGGTGGCTTAGTCGGTTAAGCGTCCGACTTTCGCTTAGGTCATGATCTCGCGGTTCGTGGGTTCGAGCCCCGCGTCGGGCTCTGTGCTGACTGCCGGCTCAGAGCCTGGGAGCCTGTTTCAATCTGTGACTCCCTCTCTCTGACCCTCCCCTGCTCACGCTGTCTCTCTCTCTCTCCTAGAAATAAACAAAAAACATTAAAAAAAAAAAAAAAAAGAAAAAAGGTAACAAAAGTCCTACTCGAGACAGAGCTACAGATCTTGGAGAAAAAATATAAAGGAAGTCAGATTTGCCCTTCTACAAGTCAAGTACCTTTAAGGGCCTTTTTAATTTCCTTTATATTTTCCTTGTAAGTCCAAAGGGACCGTTCGAGTTTCCCTTTATGTCCAGGGGTGGCATGCCCTGTGCATGGCAGGAATCAGACTTTCACTCATTCTTTTGCTTCTCTTTGAGAATGTGCCCTGTTTTCAGGTCTGTTCTAAGAGCCCTAGGGGGCTTAGAGATAACAGGAAAGGGTTTGGGAAGGGGGCTTTGGGGGGGGTCTTGAAGCACTGCCGTGGGCAGGGGTAGTGAGGTCAAGTAGTTGGGAGAAGCGTTTGCATACCTTTGAACTTCTGCCAGGACTGCTTGATTTTCCCTTGGCTTTTCCCCCTGAAAGGTTAGATGCTTTGTGTTAGTAATATGCTGGTAAGTGCTTCACAACCAGGTCTCCAAGGGAAAGAGCCTTGATTTATAGCATTTGCTGATTTTTGTGATGTTAGTACCTCCACCACAGCTGACTTCAAGCCATCAATCTGCCATGCCTGAATGCAGAGCCAGAGATGTACACACCGGGCTTCTCCACCACTAGTTTAGCTCCTCTGGTCCAGAATGGTAGAGCCAAAGCATCTGCTGCTTTGCAGCAAGGTTGCTCGGCCCCATCAGGTGTTCTCACTGTGAAATCCAGCGCTATGCTCTGCTGCTGCTTTGATCTCCTTTGGTTGGACAGTCTTACTCGGGGATCTTCTTTAGCTTATCAGATTGACAACATTTTTCTCACCATATTTTATTGTTATAACTCTCTTCATTTTATTGATTTTTCTCTTTACCATTTTTCATTGCAGATGGACAACATTGAATCTGGAATCACCCCTTTGTTTAAAAAGGTGGAGCGCTCATGCCATAGCAGGTAATAGGAGCTCCTCCTGTGCTCTCTTTGGCAGCACATGTACTAAAATACATTCAACAGGGGGCTCTTGGCTGGCTCAGTCCACTGAGCATCTGACTCTTGATTTCAGCTCAGGTCATGGTCTCAGGATCGTGGGATCAAGCCCTGCATTGGGCTCTGTGCTGAACATGGAGCCTGCTAAAGATTCTCTCTCTCTCTCTCTCTCTCTCTCTCTCTCTACCTCTGCCCCTCTCCCCCCTTGCACACACTCTCTCTCTCTTTAAAAAATCATTTTTTCCCCTTAGACTAAAATAGATACAATAGAGAGAAGACCGGTATAGCTCCTGCACAAGGATGACACGCGTGTGCGAAGCGGTCCATACTGTTCCCAGGGACCATCTCTCTAGCTGGTGGTGTGAGATGACTCACATAGATGATTAGGCTGCAGATGGCTTTTTTTCTCTAACTCTGAGTTAACTTTGTCACTGCTGCCTCATGAGTCTGCTCAGTAGTCCTTAAAAGGGCATGGGTAGGACGGGCATGGAGGAGGGCACTTGTGGGGATGAGCACTGGGTGTTATATGGAAACCAACTTGACAATAAACTATTTAAAAAGGGGAAGAATGCCATGGGTAGAATATGCATTGGGTGGAAAGTCAAAGTCTGACTTCACCACTAGCTTCCCGTATACCACTAGCTTACCATGTAAACCTCTCAGGAACTTCATTCTTCCTGAATTGATCCTCCAGCAACAAAAGGTGGCTCATTTCTGGCTGACATGCGCAAAATACAATCAAGTGAAAAATGTTCCCAGTTGGATCTGTCACTTCCTCTCCAACCAGGGCTCTAACCATCATTGCTTCCATCTTGTGTTGACTTGTATTCCATCAGGAAATGGAAATCCCAAGCTTACCAGAAACTGCTTAGTTTTTACAGGAAGGGCGCAGGAGGCAATCTATCTACCTGCACTGCCCAGATCACTGTGGGAGGCTTGCTTGGTGTCCCGTTTCTCTCCACGTGGATGCCCACACCTGCTCTCTTTTTGTGAACAGAACTGCCCCATCACCATCCTTGTCATCTTTGTGTAACACCCCCGACCCCTGAGGATCTAGAAAATGAAACCGAAAATTAGAGAGAGAGGGAAAAAAAGAGGCCCTCTCCGGAAAAAAAGAGGCCCTCTCCTCTCTCTCTCTCCTAGAAATAAATTAAAAACATTAAAAAAAAAGGGGGGGGGCGCCTGGGTGGCTTAGTCGGTTAAGCGTCCGACTTTCGCTTAGGTCTGATCTCGCGGTTCGTGGGTTCGGGCCCCGCGTCGGGCTCTGTGCTGACTGCCAGCTCAGAGTCTGGAGCCTGTTTCAGTCTGTGACTCCCTCTCTCTCTGACCCTCCCTTGCTCACGCTGTCTCTCTCTCTCTCTCTCTCTCCTAGAAATAAATAAAAAACATTAAAAAAAAAAGGAAAAGAAAAAAAGAGGCCCTTTCAATCCACTTAAACAGTTCCGAGGGTCCATATGACAATACAACTGCTTCATTTTCACTATAAAAGTAAAACATATTCTTTGCAGAATGTTAGAAAATATGGTTAGCAAAAGAAGAAAAACTGATAAGCAAAATGAAATAAGCAAAGGCTACTCATAGTTCTAACAACCAGATATAGATAGCCACTGTAAAACACAAATCTTGCTAAATCTATGTAATAGATTTTGTGTTCACAAAATCAGTTTATACTGTACATTCTATTTGGCAACCTTTGCCTTTCTATGTCCATAAACATGTTTTCACTCTAACACTTTTAATGGTAGCAGTTTGAGTATCCCATTATATTTATATACTTTATTTCACCTATCCCCTATAGTTGGGCACTTAGGTTGTTTCTCATATTTTGCATCCTTCTATATGCATTTTTATATATTTGTGTGATTGTTCTTTTATGCAAAATTCCTTTATTTTTTAAATGTTTTATTTTTTTTTTTTTGAAAGAGAGAGAGTGGGCAGGAGAGGGGCAGAGAAAGAGGGAGACAGAGGATCCAAAGCAGGCTCTGTGCTGACAGCAATGAGCCCTATGTAGGGCTCAAAATGATGAACCATGAGATCACACCATGAGCCAAAGTCTTACGCCCAACTGGCTGAGGCACTCACATTCCCCTAGGCTAAATTCCTTAAAGTGCAATCACTTGACCAAAGAGTCCCAGGTGGGAATGCAAACGGGTACAGCTACTCTGGAAAACAGTATGGAGGTTCCTCAAAAAGTTAAAAATAGAACTACCCTTTGACTCAGCAATTGCACTACTAGGTACTTATCCAAGGGATACAGATGTGCTGTTTCAAAGGGACGCATGCACCACAATGTTTATAGCAGCGCTATCGTCAATAGCCAAAGTATGGAAAGAGCCTAAATGTCTATCAACAGATGAATGGATAAAGAAGATGTGGTATATATATACAATGCAGTATTACTCGACAATAAAAAAGAATGATATCTTGCCATTTACAACTACATGGATGGAACTGGAAGGTATTATGCTAGTTGAAATTAGTCAGAAAAAGACAAATATCATATGGCTCCACTCATATGAAGAATTTAAGATACAAAACAGATGAACACAAGGGAAAAGAAGCAAAAAGAATATAAAAACAGGGAGGGGGAACAAATCATAAGAGACTCTTCAATCCAGAGAACAAACTAAGTGTTGCTGGAGGGGCTGTGGGTGGGGGGATGGGCTACATGGGTCAGGGGCTTTAAGGAAGACACTTATTGGGATAAGCACTGGATGTTATACATAGGAGATGAATCACTGGAATCTACTCCTGAAAGTATTATTGCACTCTATGCTAACTAACTTGGATGTGAATTAAAAATAAGTAAATAAAGTTTGGACATAGTTCACTTTGCATTATCATGCTATGCAGAGGAAATATTACTCAACTAAAACAAAGAAATTTTAATAAATTTAAAGACATTAAAACCTAATGAAATTTTCTCAACTTCAGAAAATTTCTGGCAAAATGTATTATATCTGAAATAGTCTGTCTTTTTTATTCTAATCTCCTACCAACTCAAAAATAAAACAATAAATTTAACTGGAAGTAACATTTTTAAAAAGTCCCAGAGGGGTTTTTTTTTTTCCATTTTTGATTGGGTTGTCAAATTGAAGCTATAAATTACAGGGTTGGAGAAGTGTAGTGGGCTGCTTTTGGAAGTTTAACTGAAGTGACAAAATGTTTTACAGAAACAATGAAAAAACTTGTACTTAAAATGATAGCTGCAGGGAGGTGGGGAAAAGGAGGCAGTTCCTCAACCCAGAAATAGATTTCCTTGAAAGATGGAAAAGTGATAAATCAGGAGCCTAGAGGGGCACCTGGGTGGCTCAGGCAGTTGAGCTACTGACCTAAAGTCATGATCTCACCGTTTGTGAGTTCAAGTCCCATGTTTGGGCTCTGTGCTGACAGCTCAGAGCCTGGAGCCTGCCTCAGATTCGGGTCCCCTCTTTCTCAGCCCCTCCCCTGCTCGCACTCCGTCTTTCTCTCTCAAAAAATGAATGAATATTTTTAAATGATTTTTTTTTCTAATTAGGAGCCTAGACAGGTGGTGTACTGGGATCTGCTATCAGGGATCTCGGAAGTTTGACCTCGGGACCAAGCTAGGCAGTCTCCCGAGAGATAAATGATATCGGCTCCTCTGTTCATACTGGGAACGTGCGTCTGCATCAGTCAGCTCCTGCTGCAGCTCCGCTGTGTTTCAGAAAACCCCCAACTCGAGGGCTCAGAACAGTTGATGTTTATTTCTCACTCACGGTGTGCAGGTCAGCCGCTGCAGCTTCTCCTTAGGCTGAGCTTCGGATTCAGAATGCAGGTCTCTAGGAGTATCTTCTGGCAGGACCCACGCTGAAAGACCACTGGCTCCCAGAAAGTGATCTAAAGCGGCTTCTGGTGCTCAGAAGTGTCAGGTGTACTTCTGTCCACATCCCATTGGCCAAAGCAAGTCACATGGCCAAGCCCATGGTGGGAACCCGGGAATGGAGGGGAGGTAGACTCGGCCCCAGAGGGAAGGAGAGCCTAGAGGGAAATATTTGCTGAAGGTACTTAATCAATCACAGCAGCTCTTCAAGGTATTGCATACTTAATGAGGTAATAAGGTATTGCATGAGCTAGTTTTTCCTGAAAGTGTTTACAAGCTGAAAAAGGAAAGGATGGACAATGAGAAGGTGGAAAGCAACAATATGAGCAACTTGCTGTATAATTCCCTAGGAGAAAACCTCTCACAAAAGCTCCTGGTCACCTCTAAGTAGTACTACCAAAAACAGGTGGGTGGGAGGGACCTAGGTAGCTCAGTCCTTAACCTTCAGACTCTTGGCTTTGGCTCAGGTCGGGATCTAGCCATTTGTGAGTTGGAGCCCTGGGTCAGGCTCTGCGCTGGCAGTGCGGAGACTGCTTGGGATTCTCTTTCTCCCTCTCTCTTTGCCCTTCCCCACAAATAAATAAACTTAAAAAAAAAAAAAGTGGGGGAGTTGAAAGTATTGCTTAAGAGCAGGGTGGATCCTTATTTTGAGGGGCCTGCATATTTGATTTAGGGGGGCTTTAAGAAAAGAAATGCAAAATTACAAATCTACACTCAAATTTAAAAGTGTTTATTTAAAATGAGAAAATAAACCACAAAGCACATGTTTTTGAAAAAATTGATAATCAACAAAACATATTCCCCTCCCCTAAAAAAGATATTTTAATTAACTGACATACCTCTATATGTCTTTCTACATATTTGGGCTGCAAAATTTTGGTAACCTCTTTATTTGACAACAATTTTGTTACATCACTTCTACATGGAGAATGGACAGAGGTAGTCATTCCTCTGACATGATAGCTTCTGACTGTATATTTCAAAGTGTTTCTCCTTCGCAACAGTAACTCTTCCAGCACTGGGCACCCTAGGCGGTTCATATTCGGATACTACCACTGGTCTAGAGCTTCATGTTAGCTGAGTTCACACATTGGTCAGGAAACTGGGAATAACCAAAATGTCTACTAGCTGATGAATGGATGAACAAAATGGAATATTATTTAGCCATAAAAATGAATAAAGAACTGACTCATGCTAGAACATGAATGAACCTTGAAAATATTGTGCAAAGTGAAAAAAACCACTTATACATTCACTTACATGAAGTGCCCAGAATAAGCAAATTCAGACACATAAATTAGATTAAGAAGGGATTAAGAGGTCAGTGGGGGAAGGAAGGGATGGAGAGTGACTAATGGGGTTTCTTTGGGAAGGTGGGGTATGAAAAGGTTCTGGAATCAAATAGTTGTAATAGTTGCAGAGCCTTGTGAATACTCCAAAATAACTGGATTATATGCTTTAAAAGATTCAATGTTATGGTCTTTGAGTTATATCTCAGTTAAAAAAAAAAGCATTCCCAAAAGCCAGTCCTACATTCAAACAGCTGGAAATAACTAATGCCCAGAAGTGCCTGCAAACTATGTGAATACATCACACTGAACGAAATTCACTGTATCTTTGCTTTGACATCCCTTTAGTTAGATCCTGAAATACCCTTAGCTGACATGTGATATGAAAGGATGATGATGGAGGGAAGTCTGGGTAGAAGGAGATGCTGATTGTACTTATGCAAATTTTACAAAAGTATATGACTAAGTGAACACATGGTCAGGGCACTGAAAGGGGTCCCTGTGAGAGCCCTGAAGTTCAAGCACCACACTTAAGCCTTTCTTGGCCAGTCCCCCCTCCCCACCGCCACATCCTACTCCCACCCTTGGTAGACCACACTCATTTAAATTTTAGAAAATGGTCCTGTGGTCCTGAATCTTTTTACACAGTTTCTTGAAAGGAAACAAAGCAGATTTCTTAACTAAGTTATCAAATCCTGTTTCTGTTTACATTGTACCAGAATAGACTAAAACACTCCTTCCCCTAAACAAACAAACACATAAGCAAACAAAAACATTTTTTTTTTCTTTATTCAGGACTTTGCAATGTGTTCCCTTCTCCATGAAATAGAGCCTATCCTCTGATTGGAATCTTTCTCAACAGAATCGGCCCCTTCCCAGAGGATCAAAGCCAAAATTTCATTTCACCACCAAGGCCTAACCAGAACTCCAGAGCCTTTGGAATCCTCCCTGTACTGATGACTCAGCCCCTCAGGCTGACCCTCCCCCTCATGGAATCCTCTCTCTCCAGCTGTAGCCCTAATTTTGTCATGCACCTGACTGGCTCCTCCCCAAACTTCTCTCCTGCTCAGCTGGGTTGGATTCAGACCTCCATAAATTCCCCAGCTGCCTGGAATCAAAGTGGTTCTCAGCCCAGAGGAGGCAGCTCGGCCAGATCTAGGGGCTTAACAGTCACTCACTTGGAGAGTATATAATTCCCAAAGTCCAAAAGGCAAATAGGGATATTTTTCTAACATTGAGTGTGTTTCTGACTTTGAGTGGCTCACTTCCCAATAACCAAAAAATACTCTTTTGGATACAAACATCTAACTTCCCATCCAGGTATTAATAAGGAATCAGCTTTAGGAAAATAAATTGTTCCTGTTGTCTAACCAAATTTTCATGCCTCCTTCTCATTTCCACCAAGGTGGGTGAATTAACATAAATCCCAGTGACCGTCAAAGGTTGGGTGGTAAAGCCAGAACTAAGGCTTTCATTTCTTTCTTTTTTTTTTTTTTTTTTTTTTACTTATTTCTAGGAGAGAGAGAGAGACAGCGTGAGCAGGGGAGGGTCAGAGAGAGAGGGAGTCACAGACTGAAATAGGCTCCAGGCTCCGAGCTGGCAGTCAGCACAGAGCCCGACTTGGGGCTCGAACCCACAAACTGTGAGATCATGACCTAAGTGAAAGTCGGCCGCTTAACCGGCTAAGCCACCCAGGCTCCCCTAAGGCTTTCATTTCAAAATGGTGGACCAAGTACAAGTTGCAGTTTCTTCCCAATTCCTAGAAATAATTGTGCTTAAAAACTAGATAAGATGGGGCTCCTGGGTGTCTCAGTCAGTTGAGCGTCTGACTCTCGATTTTGGCTCAGATCATGTTCTCAGAGTGCTTCATGGGTTCGAGCCCCACATACGGCTCTGTACCGACAGTGCAAGCCTGCTTGGGATCCTCTCTCTCTCTCCCTTTTCCACTCCCCCACTTGCACATGCTGTCTCTAAAAACAGATACAAATAAACTTGAAAAAAAAAAACTAGAAAAGACTTTGGTCATAAATAAAGAATAAAAATGGAGGGGCACCTTGCTGGCTTAGTTGGTGGAGCATGCAGCTCTTATTCTCAGGGTTCTAAGTTTGAGCCCCACGTTGGGTGTAGAGATTACTTAAAAATAAAATCTTCTTTAAAAAATAAAAGAATAAAAATTTAGAAGATTGGATTGAATGGGAAATATATAGTCCAGACACATCTGAGACTGCTGAGAAAAGTTGAAACACTAAGTGTTGGAGGCTGTATAAAGTTGTAGCAGAAGGGAGTCCAGGGCAACAGGGTACACAGATGTCACAGCAATAGCAGCCAGGCAGCAATGACGGAGTGTCCAGGTACCATCAGATCAGAGACAGGGCAGCAGGTGGCTGATGACCTTAATGGGGAATGGTGAGCACCAAATCCACCAGACACACCAGTAGGGGCCCTGCCAGCTGACACATCCTGCCCTTCCTCTTCCTGAAAGCAAATCAGAATGCAGGCAAGTCACGACAACTCTTGCTTCTTTCCTGGGATGACCATGCACACAGATGTGACAGAGAATCTAACTGGGAATCTCAACCATATAGCTGATCCCACAACCAAGAAATAGGAAGTATTCAAGAAAACCAACTTTCATAAAGGAGTCAGTGAACGAAAGGAGCAGAAGAATGTGTGTGGTGAAACAGAGTTAGTGGAATGATGGAAATGGCACTTAAAGACTAGGACCCGGTTTCCTCATGCTCAGGCCACCAACCAATCTTTCCCCTTCTTCACATTGCCATCCATTCCTAGACTGGCACTCCCTATACAGTAGGAACATTTTCAAGATGTTTATTTTCCCCAAAACAAGCTATTTTGGGGGGGAAAGTCACATTAGAATGAGGAAGATCCACACAGACAGATAACTACTTCATTTCCTCATTTCCTATTTTGAAGAATGGCCTCCCCATCCACCCTGGAATGTCTGTAATGCCCTCCCCCTCATCCATTCATAGTCAAGGTCAGAAAGAACAAAATCATGCCATTTGCAGCAATGTGGATGGAACCGGAAGGTATTTTGCTAAGTGAAATAAAATAGTCAGAGGACAGATATCATGTATTTTCACGCATATGTGGATCTTGAGAAGCTTAAAGTAGTGTGTGAATGAGAATCATCTGGGTTGGCGATGCACCCAGGGGACCCAAGGGAAAAAAATGAATAGAGAAGAAGGACAGAGAGGAGTCATCATTATAATTCTGCACAACAAGAGCCTGGACCACTATGGTGTTGGTAGAAATGGAAAAGAGGGATGGGCTAGGATGCATTTCAAAGACTGAAAAAACAAAATGTGTTTCTTTTCTAAGTAGAGTGGTTAAGGAGAGAATAAGAGATGAGTATGAGGCTCCACATCTTGGCAGCTTGGAGACTGGAAGTGTCACTCACAAAGTCAAATGGGAAGGAGAATATCTTTGGGAGATTATACATTGTATTTTGGACTTAATAATGGGATATCCAAATATAAATATCAGTCTGTTGGAAATGCAAGATTGGAACTTGGGCAATAGTGATCTAAAAGGTACAGTTAATAGTTGAGGTCAAGAGTCTTTATTAGTTTTATGCACAAAGAATGGAAAGGGCAGCAGGGAGAGGAAGAAAAGGAAGGAAAGAGAGAGCAGGGGAAGTTCAGGAGAGGAAAAGAAAGGAAAGGACAGAAAAAGGAGAGCAGAACTGAGGAGAGGAGAGGGGAGAGGGAAATACGAGCAAGTCAGAGAAGGAAGAGTCATGGCTACGACAGGGAAAAGGTAAAAGCACCAGGATAGTAAAATAATGTCAACAGTTACAGGAGAGCCTTTCTAAAAAGAGAATTTTGGTCATGAGTGGGACTCTGTCAGTAGGGAAAGCCCATTGAATATGCATGATGTCATGTACTGTACATTCACAGCACACACAAGGCCACATTCAATGTGTCGACCTTAAGGGCAGAGCACAAGGCTCATTTTGTTCCCCCCCACTTCCCCCACCTCCCCCCAGCACTTGCCTCTGAAAAGAAGGAGAAGTCTGTACTGGGAGAGTTCTCATTCTTCAGCTGGTCTAGTTGTTAGCTGTATTGTAAAAAAGGCTGGTTTTCAGAAATTGAACATTTCATTTCTGCTTAAAGTCATTGTAGTAAGTAAATGGTGGGTAATAGGAGACAAATGTGCCCCAAGTTTAGTGTCAGGGAAGAAGTGACAAAGTCAGGAATCACCATTGAGAAGAACCAACCTGGCTTAGGAGGAATGAGTTGTGCCCCAACCTGCACTACGATCCAAACAGAATTTACTTATGCAGTTTGGGTACCTCCTTTAGTGACTGTAGGAAAAATAAATCTAACTTACAACCATGGAAGACAAACTGAAGTCTTAGAAATTATATTAATCATGGGAAATTGCATCATGGCATGGACTATAAATTAGGTGACATTACAAATACAAATAGAAGGGAGGTGACATTACAAATACAAATAGAAGGGAGAGAGTGCTAGGGGAAAAAAAGAGTCAGAAAAAATGGAATTCGTGTGTTAGCAGAATCCTATGGAAGAGAAGATGGTTGAGATCTAGAAAACTGATAGCGACAACATAGAGAGAAATGGAGTGAGATAGAGGAGATGGTTAACTTACCAGATTATCTTGTTCATTTAAATTTTCTTTTGGAAATATCCAATTTCCTTTATTCTCCCATGTTCTATGTTAACCAAGATTTATTTTTCCTATTGTTTTTAAAACTGTAGTTAGAGATAACTTCGATTTCAACTATTCACCAAGAACTTATCTTTTCCTTTATTTTTAAAGTTTTTTGAATGTTTACTTCTTTTTGAGACAGAGAAAGAGACAGCATGAGTAGGGAAGGTGCAGAGAGAAAGGGAGACCCAGAATCTGAAGCAGGCTCCAGGTTCTGAATGGTCAGGACAGAGCCCGACAACGGGTTCCAACTCACAAATCATGAGGTCCTGATCTGAGCAGAAGTCGGATGCTTAATTGACTGAGCCACCCAGTCGCCCCTCTTTTCCTTTATTTTTGAAAATCATTACTGATAGGAAATTTTGAGTTCAGAAATAGAAAACAGTATGAACTCGCATAATACCTATTACCAAGTTTCATTAATTTTTTTAACCATCTGGAAATACTTCAATATTTTTTTTTATTTGCTGATCAAAACATTTAAAAATGGCATTTACACCATTATGATAATACAACTTAAGATAATTCCTTTATATATTTGAATACTAAGCCTATATTCAAATTTCCCTGATTATCTTAAAGGTGTGTCTTATAGTGGGTTTGTTGAAAGAAGCATCCAACAAGGTCCCTACATTGGATCTGGTTATTATATCTCCTCAGTATCTTTTATCCTCTAGAAATCCATACCTCTATTTGTTATGTTATTATTTTGTGGAGAAACTAGCTTACCTGACTTCTAGAAGCTCTTATTCAGGATTTGGCTTATTGCATCTTTGTGATCTTAGTTAAATATTCTTTTCTTCCTCTTATTTTCTGTAAACTGACAGCTAAGCCTACTGAGTTGATGAGATTCAGGTTTGGCTTTTTTAAGGTAAAAATCCTTCCTAAGTGGTGGTTGTTTTTCCTACAATAGGACATCATTATCTCGTCCAGTTGTTTCACTTTTTTTTTTTTTATTTTGAGAGAGAGAGAGAGAATGCAAGCAGGGGAGGGGCAGAGAGAGAGAAGGAGAGAGAGAATCCCAGGAAGGTTCTGCTCTGTCAGTGAGGAGCCCCACTTGGGTCCAGTTCCATGAACCACAGATCATGAGGTAAACCGAGATCAAGAACCACATGCTCAACTACCTAGGTGTTGAGTTGTTTTACTTTTAATGATACCAAGTGAATCAGTGGATTCAGATGATACTTCTGTGATGAAGTTCTTCATTGACTTTTAACCTAATTGTTTTAGCAAATACTGATCACCTTTGCCTAGATCATTGGGGTGCAAGATGACGATTTTCCTAATCTGTCATTTTCCTGCATTATTGGTTGGAATTATTCTATAAAGACCTTTTCCTCATCAACAATTTGGTTACCCTGAAATATAGTCCATACAGGAAAGGCAGGATAAATCTTTCACATTTTCCTTTTCAATACTTTTTTGAGTAATGACTTGGTATCCTTGCAAGCTCTAAATATGACCAATGAAACATTTTTGAAAACCATTATAAATTCAGGAAATTTTATGTATTTTATTCTTTTTCATGCTCAAATTGCTCCATCTTTGGTAAATTGGAGACTCAAAGGTAGCTTTTGTGTCCTTTTGATGCAATTCTATTTGTTTCAAAAGGCTTCTTTATTTCTTCTTTGACATAAAATGATGTCCCAGACTCACTTGTTAATTTCCTACCCTAGACTTGGAATCAGCCATTTTCTAGATTTCTGGTTTTCCTTAGAGGGGAATGGTGGAGACCAGATTCAGACCAGAATCTGAATGTGTGCATATTATTACTGAACTATCATTGCTTCTAGGCCTTTTCAAAGGTGAGAGCAATAAAATGTGTATTTTTTATATATTTTAAGAAAAAAGTTCATACCGATATTTTCTTTTTTTTTAATTTTTTAACAGTTTATTTATTTTTGAGACAGAGAGACAGAGCATGAGTGGGGGAGGAACAGAGATATTGGGAGACACAGAGTCTGAAACAGGCTCCAGGCTCTGAGCTGCCAGCACAGAACCTGATGTGGGCTCGAACCCAGAACCACAAGATCATGACCTGAGCCAAAGTCAGACGCTTAACCAACTGAGTCACCCAGGCACCCCCATACTGATATTTTCTAGTCAAATGAAAGATTATAGGACTTATACTTAATTTCTTTGATTTTATACTCTTATTTTAGTAATCTTACTGTTGGTAATACTGACGTTTCAGTATCTCTTATTTTGAATCAATAGCCAGGATTTACCAGATATGTAAGAAAATCTTCATAGTGAAAATAAAAGAATAAAAGAAAACAATGCAGGAAGAAATTATAATCCTCAGCGACTTCAGAGACTATATTCCTTCCATGAAATTATTGCAAAAAAATCTTAACCTATGTTAATTGCATTGTAAACCAAAGCTAATAAGTGATTATTTTAATATCATAGAAACCAAGTTTTTCAGCAAAGGAGAATTAAGATACAAATATAAAATCGAGTAAGTGATGTAAAAATGTTGCCACCATGAATTAAACTTGGAAATATTAATAGGGCTCAATTTTTCTTACTTTCAAAAATAAGTATTTTCTCACTGTTTGCTTTGGAAAATCCACAAAACAATGCCAATTCAGTGGCAAAGAATGTCCCTTATGCCCAGATGGTAGTCTTTAAATAACATTTCCTAATGAAAAGGAAGTAGGAATCCTGGGAAAAATACCACAAGGATTCAATAAGCCAAACCTAGGATGTGGGAAATTCTATAGGAACTTATGACCCAATTTCTCCTACAAATAAATGGAATTTTTAAAAAAAGAGAGAAGAACCAATATGTGTTATGTGTGGATCTTGTTGGATTCTGTGGTATAATAAGAAATATATTTGGTCTTTGTTCATGATTATACGATATTAAGAAATTACTAATTTGGAGGCACCTGAGTGGCTCAGTCAGTTAGATGTCTGACTCCTGGTTTCAGCTCAGGTCAGGATCTCATGGTTTGTGGGATTGAGCCCTGAATCAAGCTCCATGCTGATCACAGAGCCTGCTTAAGATTCTCTCTCTCTCTCTCTCTCTCTCTCTCTGCTCCTCCCCTCATCAAAATAAATAAATAAACTTTAAATAAAATACTAATTTGGGGGCACCTCAGTGCCTCAGACGGTTAAGCATCTGACTCTTGATTTCAGCTCAGGTCATGATCTCAAAGTTCGAGTGAGTTCGAGTCCTGCATCAGGCTCTGTGCTGACAGTGAGGAACCTGCTTGGAGTTCTCTCTCTTCCTCTCTCTCTGCCCCTACCCTTCTTGCCCATGCTCGCTCGCTCTCTCTCTCTCTCTCTCTCTCAAAATAAACAAATAAACTTAAAAAAAATTAAAAACACTAATTTTATTACATATGCTATATGATAGTAGTATTATTATGTTATAAAAAGAGTCCTGGGACCCCTGGGTTTCTCAGTCAGTTGAGCATGACTCTTGATTTTGGCTCTGGTCATTATCCCAGGGTTTCAATCTAATGTTGAGCCTGGAGCCTGCTTAAGATTTTCTCTCTCTCTCTTTCTCTCTCTCCCCCAACCCTGTCCCTCTGCCCTTCTCCTCCAATGCCCTGCTTGTGTGCTTGCTTTCTCTCTCTCTCTCAAAAAAAAAAAAAAAAAAAAAGGAGTCCTTACCTGGGACACCTGGTTGGCTCAGTCAGTAGAACATGGGGCTCTTAATCTTGGGTTTGTGAGTTCAAGCCCCATGTTGTATAGAGCTTATTTAAAAATAAAAGTCCTTATCTGCTAGCAATGCATTCTGAAAGTTTTATAATTAAAATGCGGGGTTTGCTTTAATACTATATACTTTAGATTTAAAAAGAGGAAGAGACATAAATAAAACAAATTTGGTAAAATATTGAAGCTGGGTTCGATATACTATGCTCTCTGTTATTTTGTATGTTTGAAAAGGACATTAATAGAAAAGGTTTAAAAAAAGATATTATTTAGAAACACTAAGGAGTACTGAAATAAATGGAGAGATATAAGGATACTTAAAAAGTAATTAACTACTTTAATTAATTAAGGAAACACAAGAAGCAAGAGCGAATCCAGCCCAAGTCTCATGCCTCAGGATCTAGCAAGGAGCAGGGTCTGACTCAAATGCTTCCAAAGTCCCAGTTCAGGTCCTGAACTCAGCTCCAGATGTCCCTTGACACTTGGGCCTCCCCTGCCTAGAGCAGCAATTTGTGTTCCCAGCCTGCTGGTTGCAGATCCTTTGTGTAGCAGGCTACACGTGCAGCCTCATAATTCACAGAGCCCTTCTGGACACGCGTGAATAGTGGGTCACATTCTCCACATTTTTATGCAGATGACATTGCACAGGGTGAAGATGGGGGCTGGGAAGCTGATTAGGAAATCACCAGAGGCAGCTCAAGAGGAAAAAAAAAAAAAACCTCCCTAAGGGACAGGAAACCAGCATAAACTCACATGCCTTTGAGTTTGTTCCTCTGCACTGGTTGTGAGCCTCAGGCCTGCGCAGTGTCCTTTTCTCTGGCTTCCGTCTCCCCCAAACAGCTGCTATATCCCCTTACTCCCTTTCCTCCCACCCAAAATACAGGAGGAAACTCTCATTCCCTTTAGAGAACTCCTAGTGTTTCCTGCGGCCAGCGATGATTCATTTTTATTTCCCTGAATCTTCTCCATGACAGAACATTGTTTTTCATATCCTTCCCACCCTCCCAGGACAGAACAAAAGGCAACATTTGGTCTTCTGGCTGGAGTCTGTGCTAGATAGTCCCTGACATCCCATACCTGGCTTGGGCTGAGAGTTCCTCCAGCTCCCTTAGATTTCACAGAGATTTCGAGATAAACTCTTTTAACAGTAGGATACATTCGCTTTCCGGTTGAAGCTATGTATTATATGATTCATCTGTTCCCTAATATTTCCAGTCATAGTCATGAAATCTGGCCTCTACCCCTAAATGCAAACCCTTGTGTTTATAAGTAACCTAAGTAACCTACCACATTTTCAGAGTTGAAATTGTGCTTCCTGTCCCATGAGTGTGTAAACCCAGCAAGACAAAATTTTCTCTGTTGCAAATCAACCATGTTTGAAAAGTTGGTGTAGTTTCAATAAGGTTTAAATAAGGCAGGTGTGAATGACAATTTCATCATCACACTTCTACCCCAAACGATGACCCCAAATGGGACGTCAATTGTATTTTATTTCAACTTTGTGATTTCAAATGGAGCCACCTTCATTTTAGCAAAATTGAAGGATTAATAACAAGTGACCCAGGTCATCCACAATTTGGTTTGCAGCAGAGGGCAAATAAGGTTCTCAGAATCACAGAAAGTTCGCGGTAGACAGACATTAGCCAGCTTCTAGCCTCTCTTTTCACAGATGAGGAAACTGAAGTCCAGAGAGAGTTGTATTTTGCTTAAGACAAGTTAAGTTGAAACCAGGTTCAAAACCAAATTTACCACGAAAGACTCAAAATCCATTCTCTCATTCATGTCACCTTCTGAAATGTCCTCCTTACTGCTGTCCACATCCTTGCTGGTCTCTTCTTGTCACGTCACTTCTACCTGTCCTCCATACTGCTACCTGCCACAGCCACCTTCTCTACAGCTTGCCTCTGATCATGTCTCTCCTGGCCCAGAACTATTTCATCGTTCTTGACTGTTCCCGCTGACATTTCAGTGGTATCTCACAATGCAAGTGTGTGCCTTTTTCAGATCACATGGAAAAGTAGCTGATCCTCAAGGAAATTCAGGGCTTACCTGCATCTTTTCCCATGTACTTGTCTCTGCCCAGAAGATTCTCCCTCTTTATCTTTACCAGGCAAGATCCTGTTACCTTTAAAGGCCCAGTTCAGATATGAAACATCAAGAGCCACAGATGGGGCGCCTGGCTGGCTTGATCTGAAGAAAATGCAACTCTTGATCTTGGGGTTGTGAGTTTAAGCCCCACCTTGGGTGCAGAGATTACTAAAAAAATAAAAAAGAAACAACACATACAGAAAAAAAAAAAAAAAAGAACCACAAGCAAATCTGAGAAGCTGTTGAAATACCTCTCCTTTTTCTGACTACTTATCTGGGTGAGGCTGGATTTTTTTCACAGGCTTCAACCGAAACAATAGAGCACAAACAGACTGAATGTAGAAGCACATATATGAGACCCTGATAATCACTAACCACTAACTACTATGTTTTGAATAGACATTCAAGGGACTGGATATCTTCATTTGTTCCTTGTCATTTAATTATACAGATAAACATGGCTTCCCTCTTTGTCTACAAACTCTTTGGAAAACAAAAGATCTTGATCAAGATAATTTTACTTGGCTTCTAGGCTTTGCTAATAGCAGTATGATTCTATCACCTTACATTGTAAATATTTCATAGTTTATAAATGCCATACTGTCCACTTAAATTCCCCAAGGAAAATGAGGTCAGGATGGGATTTACCCTCAGTCATATAGTAAATGGCAGAAGCCTAACTAAAACCCTGGCGTTATGATTTAAGGTTGTTTGCCGCCCCATTACACTGCTTACTCTGGAAAGTAGTTCTCCACAGGCAATTTGTTGGGGGGCGGGGGGAGAAATGAAACGGATCTCCATTTGAGGCTTCTCAAATGAAGACTGAGTGTATCACACATAGACAGGACTAAAGACCGTGGGATTCTTGGGTGTGGTAGGGGTTGGGTCCAAACTACATACCAACAATTCAGATTCTTTATTCAAGTTACATACACCAAATTGTGGGAATAGGGAGAAAATCCTATTTGCTTCATAATCAAAGACCATGTTTCTTCTAGTTGAAACCGTAAGCGGGCACTACGTTTTAATCTCTGTCAAAGCAAGGGATGTAGCCTGATACTGGTCATGGGATACTGGGCTTCCTTTTTATTTTTTATTTTTTAAAGATTTTTAATTCTTGGTGTGCCCATGTGGCTCAGTTGTTAAGCATCCACCTCTTGATTTCAGCTCAGGTCATGATCTCACGGTTCATGAGTTTGGCTCAGGCTCTGTACTGAGAACGCAGAGTCGGCTTGGATTGTCTCTCTCCTCTCTCTGCCTCTCCCCCACTTGTGTGCATGCTGTCTCATGCTTTGCGTCTCTCTCTCTCTCTGTCTCTGTCTCTCTCAAAAGAAATAAATAAACATTTAAAAACATTTTTTTTATTCTTAAATGACCTCTACACCCAACATGGGGCTCAGACTCACAACCCCAAGATCAAGAGTCTCACGCTCTCCCAACTCAGCCACCAGGGCACCTCTGGGCTTCCTTTTAAATTGCTGTGTCTTAACATTAAAAATTTTAAAAAGAGGGGGCACCTGAGTGGCTCAGTCATGTCTGATTTTAGGTCAGGTCATGATCTCACTGTTTGTGAGTTTGAGTCGAGCTCCACGTTGGGCTCAGTGCTGATGGCTCAGAGACTGCAGCCTGCTTCAGATTCTATGTCTTCCTTTCTCTCTGCATCTTTCTCTCTCGCTTTCACAAAAATAAATAAAACATTTTTAAAAATTAAAAAAAAGAAATTGCTGTGTCTTCACTCTATCGATTTGTTATAGCTTTGTTTCAAGTGTAAGCAGACAAAATCAAGGCAGGGTGGGGAGAGCTATGTATATAGTCAGAATGATGATTTCTTCAGAAGCTGAGAGTAGTTTATATCATCTGTCATCAGTGTCTCCTCCATTTAATCTGTTTTCCTCCTTTATATGACTTCTCCTTAAAGACTTGGCAACTTTAACAGTGTTTACATCTGTGTGGTTCCTCTCAGTTTGCAAAGATTTTCATAACATTTGTCCATTGACCCTCAGGGCTTTACCTCTATGAGGAAAGTAGGCTAGGTATTACTGGCCTATGGAGCTTCTGGTAAGCAGAATTGTTTAAAAGTGATTAAAAAGAAAAAAAGATCCCTCTAGCTGCTTGGACAATGAGCTGGCAGGAAGGAGAGGAACAACCCCAGTGCTGCCCTCACAGGTCCAGCACCACATTCCACTTGGAGAAGAGCTCCGTGTTCCTCAGGCCAAGGAACCAGTGTTTCTGATTCCGTCAGTATAGGGCACAGCTTGAGAAGGTGTATTTTTAAATTTTTTTTTCAGGGGCACCTGGGTGGCTTAGTCGGTTAAGCGTCCGACTTTCGCTTAGGTCATGATCTCGCGGTTCGTGGGTTCGAGCCCCGTGTCGGACTCTGTGCTGACTGCCAGCTCAGAGCCTGGAGCCTGTTTCAGTCTGTGACTCCCTCTCTCTCTGGCCCTCCCCTACTCACGATGTCTCTCTCTCTCTCCTAGAAATAAATTTAAAAAAAAAAAAACATTGAAAAAATTTAAAAAAAATAATTTTTTTTCAATGTTTATTTATTTTTGAGAGAGAGAGAGAGACAGTGCATGAGCAAGAGAGGGGCAGAAAGAGAGGGAGATACAGAATCCGAATCAGGCTCCAGGCTCCCAGCTGTCAGCACAGAGCCAACGTGGGGCTCGAACGCACGAACCCGTTAGATCATGACCTGAGCCGAAGTTGAATGCTTAACCAACTGAGCCACCCAGGCGCCCTCAGAGAAGGTGCATTTTAATCAAATTCCCAATAGATATTTCTGGTCGAGGACTACACTTTGAGACTCTCTGCCATACAGTTTGAGAATCTCATACTGTAAAAGTTTGCAGAATTGATCCATAAGCTTATTGTAAGATGAGTGGCATCCGTATCGATGAAGAAATCCACCATTTATGAGTGGCTCTTTTTACAGATGAGGAAGATGAATGGGGATTAAGTGATTTCTCCAAGGTCACATTGATAGAGATTTGGTACAGTCTCACGTAGCAAGGTCTTCTGATTCTTAATCAAGGGTAGTTCCTAAGGCTATTAGTCCTTTGTAATTTTCTTTAAGAGCAGACAGGGTGACTGGTGATTGTTACAAAGTGTTCAATAAATATACGTTTAGTTGAACTTTTAGCTGAGCATGATCTAAGGAAGTAGGAAAGGAAGAAGAACCCTTTCTATTTTTATCTGTGACACATGTGGGAGATAGAAATGTCCTTAGTTATACCTGAGAACATCAAGGGTAGAAACGTATAAAATACTTAATTTCAGCTCTTTAGAATTGCATGTCTAAAAGCTGTTGGGTTCTCAAAGATAGTGGATTCAACACAATTTAATTTAAAAAAATTTTTGAGGGGCACCTGTGTGGCTCAGTCCGTTAAGCATCTGGCTCTTGCTTTTGGCTCAGGTCATGATCTCATGGTTGAGGGATGGAATCCCAAGTTGGGCTCCACACTGGCAGCTCAGAGAACTGCTTGGGATTTTCTCTTCCTCTCTCTCTCTCTCCCTCTCCCTTGCTCTTGTGTGCCTGTGCTCTCTCCCTCCCTCTCTTAAAATCCATAAAAGTAAGCTTAAAAACAAATTTGATGTTCACTGTGAGAAATATCTCTGCTGGGGCTGTAAATGAGATCTGGTCTTTGACTTAAAGGAATATAAAGTCTAGTGGGAAAAAAGCAGAATGTTCATAATTAACTACAGTATTATACCAGATGGAATGTGATATCTACTAAAATAGAGCTTCAAACTATTGAAGCTCATATATTCAAACTATGCAGAGAGATGGAAGAGACGAGAGAGGTTTCACTTAACAGCATTAATGAAGGATTTGTGGAGGATGTGGCTTACTACACCTAACTACCAAATGTTAGTTTCTTAAAGATTAATAACAATATAGAATCTGAAACCATATCAGTGAACTTTTTGTACACTGTTACATTAAAATCCATTGAACTATCTTGCCCTTTGAAATAAACTTTTGACCCAGGCATAATGGAAAATAGTGGTTCATGGAGTTACACAGATCTTCAAGTTTTTGACACATTTAATTATACAATATAAAAAATATCAAATTCATTAATAGCACCACCATCATCAACTTAATTAGAAGAGTCTTCAAATATAGAGACTTGTGAAGCTCACTGTGGCAGATACAAGTTTTCTGGATTTCTAAATTTTCACTTGAAAGCTCCAATTTTATCACAAATACTGGCACAAATGCTCTTAGTTGTTTTTCTTAAAGGAATAAGCTCACTTTCTTTTTTGGGAAAATATCTACCAAATACCAAAGGTTGAAAAACCATAATTTGTTTGGCAGACCTTTTTTATGTTCTTTAAGTAAAAATGGTGTTGCAAAAAAAAAAGGGGGGGACTCTTGTTCGGACTGTATAAGTGTTTTTCTTCAAGAGGGTCCTTCTCAGATATGCAAAAGGCTGCTTTCTGTATACTTCCATGTGGTCATGCTAAATTAAAGGACATGAATTCAAAGGTCATCATTTGATAAAATTAATAATTTTGCTGCTTGATGAAAGCCTTTCTTAAGTAAAATTGGCTCCCCCCACCTCCCTCTTCTTGCAAATGTGTGCCGGTGAAGAATACGTCACCGTATTCTCAAGGTGGGAATCTTGAGAGTCATGCTAAGGTGCCCCTATTTTTAACCATCATTGTCTTTGTGTCATTGGTGCAGATAACAACCCAGGGCAAGAGGCAAATAATGTCTTCACACTGGTGTGAAAATACTGTGACTTCATGGGCTCTCTGAAAGTGTCTCAGTGACCTCCCTCCCGCCCCCCCACCCCACCCAGAATCTGGGAACCACACTTTGAGAATCATTGCTCAACCTTCCTGCCTCAAAGACTGTGCTGTAATTTCCTCTAAAACCTCTCCTGAGAGGGTTAGCCTGAAACAGACCATACATAGAGAGAAAGCTGGAAAAGAACTAGGGAGGTCAGCGCTGGAGGAGCCTTCTGAGGAAAAGTTTTATCTTCTTCTGCCCCCTAATGGTCAAACATCAGTACAACACGGTTGCTCCCAGGATTGTTCTACGTAAGACAAAGAATGCTTTCCTCCTTGATGTAGGGGGTGGCTATATTTTACAGCCGCATTTCCCGCATTGACTTCTAGATCCGAGTGTGTTTGATCCTTTAGTGACTGAAACTCAGGAGCATAAATTGTCGTCATGAGAAAGGACTCTGGTGCCTACCTCACTCTCAGAGCTAACGGTGCCACCCCTTTTCTCTGGTGGTCCCAGGGCTTGGCTAGCTGTGTCTGTGAAAACCTCTGCTACCTTTCCATAGGGGCAAAACTATAATCCTAGAGTTTTTCTCTTGCTTTCCTATGCCTAAAGCAAGTTAAAAAAAAAAAAAAGATTCTCTTTTCCTGTATAGCAATAAAAAGGAGGTCGACCCAGGATTTAAAAAGCTGTCCTCTGGGCCTCAAAAATCCACGCACGGATGTTCTAATACCTGCCCTCTTCACACTTCATGACGAACTGGCAGGTGTGGCTGTGTGAGAGAAACCTGAAGACCAGGGTCACCTGACGTGTCCGTGCATCATTTAGGCCGGTGCCTAAGTGGAGACCTGAAGTGAAGTGAGGCGCGTGCGAGAAGCAGCAGAACCCGGGGCTGAGGCGGCAGGTGAGCCCTTGGGCTTTCCCCTCCCTGCTTCCCTCGCTCTTCCCCTCCTGCCAGGCTACCTGTGCCGAGGTGAGAGCTAAAGCAGCCGGGGCTGAGGCGAGCTGCTGTGCGCAGCCCAGAGGACACGGAGAGGGAGAGGGAGGAAAGGGAAGACATGCCTGCGGCCGGGGTGAGGGTGGAAGGAAGCCATGCGCCTCTGGTCTCCGGGACGCCGTATGTGAGGAACTAGGGGGCGAAGCTGAAGGGTGAGCCGAGGAGCCCGAGCAACAAACTGCAGAGGGAGAGATGGTAACTCAGACCTCCGCGGGGGCTGAGCTGAGAGAGGGGGGATTAAGCAAGAAGTGAGAGGCAACTCAGTCGTTCACCCTCACGCCCCAGTCCTTCGTCCAAGCCTTGAATCCATTTCACAGAAATGTGAATTCTTCACAAAGGCAGGGGAGGGGCTGGGGCAATCCCAAATCCCCCCTGTGTTCTTCAGTGCTCGTCTCCTTCTGGTTCCGGCATATTCTCCCACGGCCTCTCCTGCCCCTAGACCCCCTGAAAGTGCTTGTCATCCCCCCCAACCAGCCGCCTTATCGCCAGTTTTCCAGGCCGGCTTCCACTGCTCTGCCGAGTGCCCCCTTCTGGCGCTTTCTGCGCTCACCCACCACAGGCCATCTGAGCTGTCCTGAGACGGGGCCACTGCCACACACTCCCACTGCACCCCACCCCACGCTTACCCCTAGTTCCACACTCAGGGCTTTAAGCTACACACTCCGGTCGGTCCGTCTCCGCCCAACCGTCAGCTCTGTGAGGCCAGGACTGTGGACATTCCTGTTGCATCCCTGCTCCCAGCGCGGTGGCTGCGCACGGCGGCCCGCAGCGAAGCCTTAGAGCACTCTGGGGTCCGGCTTTGACTGTAAACTCCTAGATCACTTGACTTACACAGACTTCAGAGGAATTCTTCTCACGCTTGAAGACATAGCTCAACATCTCCTCCTCCTTGGCATCTTCCTTCCCTGATGTACCCAAGTCCCACGAATATTCGGTCCTTCCTCTGTGACCATAGCCTGTTATTTTCACTGATGTATTTTCACCATACACCTAACTGGCTTGCAGGAGAGGTGTTTAATTCATTATCTGTCGATCTTCCCCACTGGAGTTGAAGCTACTTGAAGGCAGAGGGCACTCCCAGGCTTATTCCCTCCTAGTTTATCTTGCATAGAAGTCACTGTAAAATATGCATTAATTTCACATTTTTCTCTTGGAAACAAAGACTTGGGTGTGCCTGGGAGGTTGGACCTGAATGATGTAATATAAAGTACCGCTTCTAGTTACAATTCTAAAAAAGATTTGACCTAAACAAGACATTTAAAGTGAATTTTGTTAAATTAATCTGTTTATTCACTGACTGTGATCATAGTGCCAAAGATGCATTCAGATGGAAAACATTTTTACCTCAAGGTGATGAGGAGACTTGGTGTAGTAAAAAACTCAGATTTGCAGTCAAACTTCAGTTTAACTCTCACCTCTGCTCCTTATTCTCTGAACAAATTATTTAACCCAATAATAGTTAACAGATTGGCAGAGAGATCAACCATAGGAATTCTTCTTCTCTTCTTCTTCTTCTTTTATTATTATTATTATTTGTAAGCAGTGAGCAGACAAAACTATCCTGGAAGTCATGAAATATGACATTGGAGTATAGCTAGAACTCAGGGATATATTCAAATAGCATTTGTAACTATATCTGGAGTCCTCTTTCAATTACAAAGATGGAAACTGAATTCAGGTGGGTTAAGCAGAGAAGTCACAAGTCAGGGGCCTCCAGTCTGTGTCCAGCTTCAGGCACGTATGGATCCAGAGGTTCCGATGATCTCCTCGGAGCTCTGTTTTGGTCTCCATGCCTTGGGCAGCCTCTCTCTAGCCCATGGGTAAATGGCCTGTCAACAGTGCAGCTGTTCATCCCACAAACTTAGCAAATCCAGAGGGAAACAGAAACGAGTCCCCGGGGACTGCGATGAAGAGGCACCAAGTCAGAACCCCATGGCATGGGGAAAGGCCGCTTCCCAAACAAAGCTGGGTAGTTTTACCAGAGCAAGAGAGTTTATCTTTTCTCTGCAAACACAAGAGATGCACTCTAAAACCAGTTTGAAGTCATTATGTTTCAGTTGTTCTTTGTTTTCAAGGCATGCCCGGAATGTTCTACATTCTTATCGCCAAAGATCTTGGATATAATCAACTTTCTGATGTCTTTCCTAAGAAATGCATAATACAAATTATGGTAATAATAACATGTTGAACTTACTGCGTGCAAGTGTTACACTAAATGTTTTACATAGATTATCTCCTTCCATCCCCACTTCCCACTGAGGAAGGCACTGTTATCTCCTTGATTCAGAGGAAGACAGAGACACAGAAAAGTCCTTGCCCAGTGGGATGGAATCAGGATTCTAACCCCACCCCCCACCCCAGGGTAGGAGCTTGTGAGCCTTCCCACTACAACACCCACACCTGACAACATGCACATTATACCATCTGTAACATATTGCACGTGTTTCTTTACACGCTGGTCTCTAGCATCCAATACTTACTGAGCAGAGCAGATAGCATGTTAATAACAGTTAATACAGAGATAATGCAAGTGGCGGTGAACTGCTTATCATTTCTCCTCCTGTGACTGTGAAATGGAACTAATATCGTGTATCTTGTTGGGTTGTAGAATTAAATGAAGCAATATTTACAAAGCAGTTGGTGTGGTGCCTGACACACAAGAAGCTCCTGCTGCTGCCGTTGTTAATTATCAAGCTAATCAACTACGTTTGAGTCTGGCCGTCCTGGAGACTGGGGGGTGGGGGGTGGGGCGGGGGGTGTACCGGATAAGACCCGGTGCCTGTGCAAAATGAATCCCTCCTCAGATCCTTGGATGATAAGAAAGACACCGAATACCTGGTCTTTCTATTCTGTTTTCCTGGAGGAGTTTCTCCACAGCCTGGGTGCTTCAGGAGATGACAGATGGATGTTCCTAAATGCCAAACCCGAGGACTGAGGAGTCTGGCTAGTTGAGTAAATGTGCGAGGGGTGTTCTTTGCTCCTGCATCCTTCTAGAGCTGGTCAGTGCAGGAGGCTGTAGGTGAGATTTGAAAGGAAACTCCTATGCCCACGGCCACTCCCATCTCCAATAGCTCCCTCACACTGCTGTCCATTAGCAGTTCATTTCACTAGGCAGGAAGACTGCTAGGCAAGAAGAGTTAGTTACATCTTGGAGAGGCACTGTGAGTGAATATCAGTACAAGGATTCTTAAGTTCATTGTGCTCTGGCCCAACCCCTTCCTAGAATAATATTTTTGTTTTTATTTTTTTAAATATTTTTAAAAAATATTTTTATTTATTTCTAGGAGAGAGAGAGAGACAGCGTGAGCAGGGAAGAGTCAGAGAGAGAGGGAGATACAGACTCTGAAATAGGCTCCAGGCTCTGAGCTGGCAGTCAGCACAGAGCCCGACGCGGGGCTCGAACCCACGACCCGCGAGACCATGACCTAAGCGAAAGTCGGACGCTTAACCGACTAAGCCACCCAGGCGCCCACCTAGAATAATATTTTTAAGTGAATGTTTTAAAACAGAGATTACAAAGGAAACCAATGATACTGAAATATAATTATTTTTAAATGTTTATTTTGAGAGAGAGAGAGCAAGCATGTATATGTGCGCACCTGCACGTGCAAGTGAGGGAGGGACAGAGAGAGAGAATTATCCCAAGCAGGCTCCCCACTGCCAGCACAGAGCCGGAGGAGGGGGCTCTGGCTCCCTCTCATAAACCCTGAGATCATGACTTGAGCCAAAATCAAGAGTCAGTGGCTTTAACAGACCGAGCCATCCAGGCGCCCCTAAAATAATTTTTTTTAATTGTGGTACAATATATATGCTTCTTTATTAACTCAGCTACCATCATGTCAAAGTCATGATGAGAGTTTATGATTTTTTAAGCCCTCTGCAACAAATGTAATGTGCTCTGAAAACATCAGTGTCTCCTACGGTGAAAGTCACAGTACTGCTATTGCTACTGGAGTGCATTGCCTATGCTCATAATGGAGAAACATGCTTCATTTCAGTTTGAGGTTACTGAAAACAAGTAATTTTTTTTGTATTCAAGTTCAAAGACCTTTTGAATGCTTCTTGGCAAGAGTCCAGTGCCCTATGTTAAAAACAAGCAAACAAAAAAGTGCTTGCTCTAAGATCTCAAATTAAGAATTTACTGCAAGAAATTGATGTTAAGAAAATGGGAACTTGGTTAGAAAAGGATGGAAAAAGGGGAAACCCTGACACAGTGGCCTCACACCTTAGAATGCCTAAGAAATCTTATTGATGATGTAGGCTCTGCTTCCACAGATTCTGATTCAGTAGGTCTGGGGGTGCATTCTGAGATTCCTCCCATGGCCTTATAGCTAGTAAATGACTCTGCCATACTTCGAATCCAGGTCTGTGTGCCTCCAAAGACTGGGACTCTATACATTCTGTACCTCAACACACTCCCTGACTACCTGGAGATAGGAGCAGGGTCAGCATACCTCCAAGGAAACCAACATCTGAAATATCGGGAAGTTGTACAAGACACAGTTCATGTCAGAGCCAGGAGTCCCGATTCCTAAGCTCAGTGCTGCACCACCAAGGGGCATATAATGGGAGACTAAAGACCGCTTGGCAATTTTATACCCTACTCTATGGCTCCGTCTCCTTCCACCCCCTCCCCAAAAGTCAAACAGTTGCCCTTTGACCACCAGGCAAGTAGCCCAGCTCTCCCTGGCCACATTTGCCCCACCTAAGGGAAAAATAGACATGAGTCTTCACTCAGACGACTAAAGTTCTGCTTGAACCCATTGCTAGCTCCGGAAAGGGCAGCAAAAGACAGCACACATATCAAACATCTGGAAATCTGGTAACAGAGCCATCTAGTTCCTCCTAGTTTCCATTTGTTGAATTGAAAGCTCAAAGAGCAGCAGAATGTTTTCACAGGGAACATTCCCATGCCTTGCTGGGCACACTTTAAGACACAGTTGGTAAGCTGTGATAGAAACAAAAGCACATTCCTCATGCAATTCCAAGGCTGGAAATTCAGAAGCCACCTGCCAGTGGGGAGTTCAACTCACCTTATTTCATGTCTGGGGCCTTGTAAGAGCTGAGATACTAACACTCAATTCCCCCACACTTCTTCTGCTCTGACCTTGGGCATTCAGTTGCTATCTGTTCCTTACAGGATGTGTATCAGGAGTTGGTAACCTTTCAGAAATGTCATTCCAAGTACTCATTCGTTCATTCATTCATTCATTCCCCTATGGAAATAAAAGGGCAGTTGCCTATCTTCTGCCAAGAGATAGAATGGCCTAAAATTATAACTGGGGTCACCAAAGATTCCCCACTCTCTCCCAGATCCTCTGCAGCTTGTAAGAAGAGAAGGAAGTCTAGAAAATATGCCTCTTAAACCTCTGGGCCTTGAAGGTAGAGATATATTGGTGGCCTGGAGGAAGGAACAGAGAACTGGGCAGGTTTCCCAGCACCCAGGATGAAGAATGCAGCTCTTTTTCTGAGATCTTGGTCCTTTGGTCAAGTCTCACAAGTGGATATTGCTAAAGGATTGCTACTTAATAGGGTGCATCTTCTTCTTGGGATGAGCAATGGGTGTCATATGTAAGCAATGAATCACTACAGTCTACTCCTGTAGTCATTATTACACTATACGTTAACTAAGTTGGGTTTAAATAAAATTAAAATTTTTGTTAAAATTAGAAAAAAACAATTCAGGGCACCTGGGTGGCTCAGTTGGTTGAGTGTCCGACATCGGCTTAGGTCATGATCTCATTGTTTGTGAGTTCAAGCTCTGCATCAGGTTCTGTGCCAACAACTTAGAGCTTGGAGCCTGCATCAGATTCTGTGTCTCCCTCTCTCTCAGCCCCTCCCCCACTTGTGCACACACACACTCTCTCTGTCTCTCAAACATAAATAAAACATTAAAAAAAATTTTTTTAAGTGAATCTTTTGTCCCACCTGTCCTAATGATACCACTAGAGACTTTTGTTTTTAATCCTAAAAGATTTTCTCCAAGCCCCTTCCTTTAAGGGAGAAACTTCCCCAGCCCTTGTATCATGTAAGTTTCAAAATCATATATTGAACTCTTATTGGTAAACACCAAGATTATCTGTTAGCCCTTCTTACATGTCTATTTCTTTTCAATGCCAGACTGGGTTGTTTTTTTTTTTTTTAGTCAAGATATAATTAACATGTAACATTATATTAGTTTCAGGTGTACAACATAATGATCCATTATCTGTATATATTGCCAAATGACCACCTCAGTAAGTGTAGGTAACATCATCACACAAAGTTACAGTTTTGTTTTCTTATAATGAGAACTTTTAAAATGTATGCTCTTAACTTTCAAGTATACAATACATAATCATTAACTATAGTCATCATGCTATACATTACATCTCCAGAATTTATTTATCTTATAACTGGAAGTTTATACCTTTTGACCCCCTTCACCCATTTTGCCTCCCCCACTCCCCCAGACTCCTGCCTCTGGAAACCACCAATCTGTTTTCTGTATCTATGAATTTTGTTTTGTTTTTTAACAATTCCATATAGAAGTGAGATCATACGGTACTTGTCTTTCTCAGTCTGACTTATTTCACTTAGCATAATGCCCTGAAGTTCCACCCATAAGGTCACAAATGGCAAGATTTCCTTCCTTTTTGTGTCTAAATAATATTCTATTATATATACTATATACTATATATATATATATATGCACATGCTCTTTATCCATTAATCTGTCAGTGGACACTTCCAACTGCTTCATGTCTTGAATATTATGAATAATGCTGCAACCACCTTCTTAAAAGAGTAAATTCTTGCGGCCCCCACCTCCTCACAAGCCCCTCGCTTCTTCCATCACAATCTGGCTCTAGTCCCATCACAACAAACTGGATGAACAACTTTTTCCAATCTTCTACAGGCCTTACAAGGCCTCTCATTCTTGCAGCATTTGACACGTTTGGCCCTATTTCTTGAGGGCCTTCTGTTTCCACACTCAGCCCTGTCCTGGTTCAAATCCTGCCTTTGTATGGCTGCTCCATCCTCCCTTCCTGCCTGGGAGAATGTTCTGTTTCAGCCCTGGCTCCTTTACTTCATTGACCTCTGCTTCTCTGAAGCCATAGCTTTGCTGGGGGAGATAGCCCCTCCTTTAGAATCACCTCTTTGCCCAGAAGTTATGTCTGGCCTTGGGGAACTAATGACGGCCTGAACTGGTCAGGAAATGTTGCTCTTGGGACACTCTGCAGACACATTAGTGGGCTCCTGGCAGCGCCACTATCATTTCCACAGCATGGGTCTGCCTGGTAACTCTTAAACCAGGGGCCTTTCAGAGTCCTCTGGACTTGCTGCCCTTCTCACTCAGAACTGGAATTTTGTAGCCCTAGTTAGGTAAGTCTCCTGCCTCCCTGGCTCTCCTCCCACTCATATTTTATGGAGTGGAAAGAATAATGAAATCGAGCCTAGGAATTCTGGGCTTGGCTCTGGACCTACCACCAACTAACTGTCTCCATGGGCCTATGGGCCTCAGTTTCTCTTCAGTGAAGTAAGAAGTGGGCCTCTGTCATCTCGAAGACACTTTTAACATATGGTAAGGAGGCCTCATCACCTTACCCACATTAGGGATGGGAAGATACCAAGGCAGACCTCCTGCAGTCCTTGGCCAAAAGATAATGGAATTTTGAAGGTGAAGGTCTTCAGTAGAGGAGACTGTAATGTTGGAAAATCAACCTATTGGGGGGCATAAAAGCTCTATAAGCACTCAGAAGCAGAGAATCTAAGCTTAACCAAAAGTGCTATGGAATACAGAGAAATGCTTCCCTTTAGCCTGCCAGCAGCGGTGCACTGGGGGAAGCAGTGGGAACAGCTGAGAAAACACAATTACAGTAACTTCTGGAGCCTTCCAATTTTAGTATATGTGCTGCCGAAGCGAGCACTACAGTAACTTCTAAAGTCTGTAAGATAATCATGTAAGAAGGAAACAGCCCACACCCCTGGGGTCTCTGTGGGTAGAATCTGTGTCCGAGAGTTTGATCCTGGGTTATATTAAAGAACAACTATAGTTTCAAAGCTTTCTGCCAGCTTTTTGTATCTTGCATGATAAAGTCATAAAACAAACGATTCCTTGTTTAGCTGAGCCAAAAAATGAATTCTTATATATGCAAAGTCAGGACCAAACTCCATTTGGGATAGAGCTACAGTGCTTCACATGAACTGGGGAGTAGTCCTCAGACTACTGAGTGGAAAGATGGAGGGGGGCATCTGGGTGGCTCAGTAGGTTAAGTGTTTTCGACTTCAGCTCAGGTCATGATCTCACAGTCTGTGAGTTTGAGCGCCACATCAGGCTTTGTGCTGACAGCTCAGAGCCTGGCGCCTGCTTCAGATTTTGTTTCCCTCTCTCTCTGCCCCTCCCATGCTCTCTCTGTCTCTCTCTCTTTTTTTTTTTAATTTTTTTTAATGTTTTATTTATTTCTAGGAGAGAGAGACAGCGTGAGCAGGGGAGGGTCAGAGAGAGAGGGAGACACAGACTCTGAAATAGGATCCAGGCTCTGAGCCGGCAGTCAGCACAGAGCCCGACGCAGGGCTCGAACCCACGAACCGCGAAATCATGACCTAAGTGAAAGTCGGACGCTTAACCGACTAAGCCACCCAGGCGCCCCTCTCTGTCTCTCTCTTTCTCTTTCTCTGTCAAATGAATAAACATTTAAAAATTAAAAAAAAAAATAGGCAGAATCCACTGAGAGAGACTTCTAACGTGAGTGCGAACCGGGGAAGATAAAATCGGGCCGGGATCGGAGACTCCAGGGTGGGAGGCAATCCCCCTCTACCCTCTACGGGGAGTGAGAGGGGAAAAGGAGAGAGTCTGAAGCAGAAAAACCTCCACTCGGAGGGGGGAAACCCTCCGCTCGGTGCATAGAAAGACTGTACTTGCCAATACCTGCACACCAGGTCCCCTCATGCCAACTGGTCCTGGGGGGAGCTGAGCACACAAACTGCTTCTTTGTGCTGCTTCTGGCGGCTGGACTTCAGAGTGGCAGGGCGCCTGCCGCCATTGTAGCTCCTGGGCAGCTGGGGCCCCTGAAAGAGCCACGCGGACACCGGGTGTCCGCATTCCTGGCTGGCTGGAACTCGAGAGGGAAGGCAAAGAACTAAAAACTGGGAAATTAGCCTGTGAGTTCGTGTTTCGAGTGACGAGCCATAGAAGGACCCGGTTTTCCTCACTCCAGCGGGCTCGGGGTAT
This sequence comes from Proteles cristata cristata, assembly GCA_017311185.1. Classification (NCBI taxonomy): domain Eukaryota; kingdom Metazoa; phylum Chordata; class Mammalia; order Carnivora; family Hyaenidae; genus Proteles; species Proteles cristata. The sequence continues at coordinate 567,134 of JAESUZ010004393.1, forward strand.
GCGCACCCAGCAGGCAAGCCCCCGCCCATGCGCGCCAGCCCAACCCAGAGAAGGAAGCAGCGATTCTGACTCCGCCCCCAGAGCTCGGCAGGGGGCCTGGAATTGCCCGGGGGGTTGCCTGGGAAGCTGTGTCTTAGGCAGTTTCAGTGGGGCGCCCGGACGGGGATTTGGAGACTGGGACTGGCCTGGGTTGAAGAGTGCAACCAACTTCGGCTGCACCCCCGGTACGGGGGGTTCACACGCCCAAAAAAGCGAGGAGCAGCGCTTGCTTCAAGAAGGGACTGGAGCACTGTCACTCTCCTCCCCACAACCGCCAAGGCAGAGCTCCTGCCTGAGGCATTGGATCATGCCACGCCCATCCCTGCCTGAGAGGTGCCCTCCTCCCTTTTTTCCCCCCTTTTTTTTCTCTTTCTTTTTTTCTTCTTCTTTCTCTTTTCTCTCTTTTTTCCCCAGAACACTGACCTGACTAACTCTGGTCACCAGCTTGCTTCAACAATCACAACGAGTCCATTCTGTAAATGTAAATTCTACACCTACCGACATTTTCATCTCTTTCTCTCAGGAGTAATTAGACTATATAGTTTCTCTGGATAATTCCAGCACCCTTCTCTCACCTATCCAACCATATTATACCCTTTACCTCTTTGAAAAAAGCTTCTTATCCCTTCTGCCTGTTCATTCTATGTCCAATTTTGCCTCACCCCGCCCTGCCTTCTCTCTCTTTCTCTATGCTTTTCAACCAGCACTGCATACACATGGCTATTTAACTGTAGCTGGGAAATCCAGGTATATGCTTTAAACCATTCTATGTCCATGGGTTTTCTTCTTTTTTTTCTTTTCCCTGTTTTGACCCTTTTATGTATTTTATACTCCATATTATTTGCCCTCCCTCCTCCGTCTTTTCTCCTAACTTTTTCATTTTCCCTCTCGCTTTGCATGTTAGTTGAATTGGCCTGTGCATTTGTGTGCTCCTGCTCCCTGTGGGTTTGTCTGTCTGTTTTCTTTTCCAGGGCTACCTCAAGAAACAAGCTAGAGTACACAAGGTGAAGAGTCCCAAATATCACTACGAATAGGAAAATAAAATAACCAAGGTCCCAACAAGAAAGACCAAGAGATACCATTCAAAAAACACTTTCTGAAAGGATAGGCCCTGGAAAGTCAGAGTCTTCTTGTATATAGCAGCACTCATAGATACAGAGAGCATAACAGGTCTTTAAAACCAACAAGAGCCAGAAAGCTAACTAAAATGACGAAACAGAAGAGCTCTCCTCCAAAGAAACTCCAAGAAGAAATGACAGCTAATGAACTGCTCAAAACAGATAGCATAACTGAACAAGATTTTAGAATAATAATGGTAAAATTAATAGCTGGACTTGAAAAAAACATAGGGGACATCAAAGAAACTATGGCTGAAGACAGAATGGAAAATAAAAATAGGCATGAAGAATTAAAAAATGCGATAAATGAGATACATAATAAATTAGAGGCCTCCAATGCACGGATTGAAGAGGCAGAAAGGAGAATAAGTGATTTAGAAGACACCATTATAGAAAACCAAGAAGCTGACAAAAAAAAGAGACAAACTGATCCAGGAACAGGAAAGAAGAATTCGAGAGCTCAGCGACACAGTCAAACTCAACAATATCCGTATCATAGGAATCCCAGAAGAGGAAGAGAGAGGGAAAGGCGCTAAAGGAGTCCTGGAACAAATTATAGCGGAGAACTTCCCTGACCTGGGGAAGGAAGTCAATGTGGAAATACAAGAGGCTCAGAGGACTCCCCTCAGACATAACTTGAATCAATCTTCTGCACGACGTATCATAGTAAAAATGGCAAAATACAAGGACAGAGAGAGAATTTTGAAAGCAGCTAGGGAGAAAAGGGCCCTCACATACAAAGGGAAACCTATCAGAGTGGTGACAGACCTATCTACTGAAACGTGGCAGGCCAGAAAGGAATGGCAGGAGATCTTCATTGTGATGAACAGTAAAAATATGCAGCCAAGAATCCTCTATCCAGCAAGCCTGTCATTCAAAATAGAAGGAGAGATAAAACCTTTCCAAATAAACAGAAACTGAAAGAATTTGTCACCACTAAGCCAGCCCTACAAGAAATCCTGAGGGGATGCTCTGAAGGAAAGGTAGCAAGGAACAAAGATTCCAGAGACACCACCACAAACATGAACCCTACAAAAGATACAAATACTCTAAACGCACATATTTCAATAATAACACTGAATGTAAATGGGCTGAATGTTCCAATCAAAAGACATAGGGTAGCAGAATGGATTAAAAAACAAAATCCATCTATATGCTGTCTACAAGAAACTCATTTTAGACGGGAAGATACCTTCAGATTAAAAGCAAGGGGATGGAGAAATATATATCATGCTACAGGAAATCAAAAGAAAGCCGGAGTAGCGATACTTATATCAGACAAACTGGACTTTAAATTAAAGATAATAACAAGAGATGAAGAAGGGCACTACATAATAATTACAGGATCCATCCATCAGGAAGAACTAACAATCATAAATGTCTACGCACCGAATATGGAAGCACCTAAATATCTAAAACAATTCATCACAAACAGAAACAAGCTTCTAGATAAGGATGTGCTAATAGCAGGGGACTTTAATACTCTGCTTACACCAATGGATAGGTCAACCAGACAGAAAATCACTAAAGAAATAATGGACTTGAAAGATACATTGGACCAGATGGACCTGACGGATATATTTAGAACTTTACATCCTGAGGCCAGGGAATTTACTTTCTTCTCAAGTGCGCATGGCACATTCTCCAAGATAGATCACATACTGGGACATAAAGCAGCCCTCAATAAATATAAAAGAATAGAGATCATACCATGCACACTGTCAGAACACAATGCTTTGAAACTTGAAATCAATTACAGGAAGAAGTCTGGAAAACCTCCAAAAACATGGAGGTTAAAGAACACCCTTCTAAAGAATGAATGGGCCAATCAGGCAATTCGGGATGAAATTTAAAAATATATGGAAACAAATGAAAATGAAAACACAACAATTCAAAATCTATGGGATGCAGCAAAGGCAGTCCTAAGAGGAAAGTACATTGCTCTCCAGTCCTATTTCAAGAGATTGGAAAAAGCGCAAGTCCAAAATCTAACAGCTCACCTAAAGGAACTAGAGGCAGAGCAACAAGAATGCCCTAAACCCAGTAGAAGAAGAGAAATAGTAAAAATTAGAGCAGAAATAAACAACATAGAGACCAAAAAAACAATTGAATAGATCAATGAAACCAAGAGTTGGTTTTTTGAAAAAGTAAACAAAACTGACAAACCTCTAGCCAGACTTCTCAAAAAGAAAAGAGAGAGCACCCAAATAGACAAAATTATGAATGAAAATGGACTTATTACAACCAACCCCTCAGAAATACAAGCAATTACGAGGGAATACTATGAAAAATTATATGCCAACAAATTGGACAACTTAGAAGAAATGGACAAATTCCTAAACACATACTCACTACCAAAATTCACACGGGAAGAAATAGAAAACCTGAACAGACCCATAGCGAGTGAAGAAATCGAATCAGTAATCAAAAATCTCCCAACAAATAAGAGCCCTGGACCTGATGGCTTCCCGGGGGAATTCTACCAGACATTTAAAACAGAATTAATCCCAATTCTTCTCAAGCTATTCCAAAAAATAGAAATCGAAGGAAAACTCCCGGATTCATTTTATGAAGCCAGCATCACTCTGACTCCCAAGCCAGAGAGAGATCCAGCAAATAAAGAGAACTACAGGCCAATATCCTTGATGAATACGGATGCAAAAATTCTCAACAAGATCCTTGCAAATCGAATTCAGCAGCACATAAAAAGAATCATCCACCAAGATCAAGTGGGATTCATTCCTGGGTTACAGGGCTGGCTCAACATTCGCAAATCAATCAATGTGATACATCATATCAATAAAAGAAAAGATAAAAAACCATATGATCCTGTCAATAGATGCAGAAAAAGCATTTGACAAAATACAGCATCTCTTCTTAATAAAGACTCTCGAGAAAGTTGGGATAGAAGGAACCTACTTAAACATCATCAAAGCCATCTATGAGAAGCCTTTAGCTAACATCATCCTCAACGGGGAAAAACTCAGAGCTTTCCCCCTGAGATCAGGAACACGACAGGGATGCCCACTCTCACCACTGCTGTTTAACATAGTGCTGGAAGTCCTAGCATCAGCCATCAGACACCAAAAGGAAATCAAAGGCATCAGAATTGGCAAAGAGGAAGCCAAACTTTCACTTTTCGCAGATGACATGATACTCTACATAGAAAACCCAACATACTCCACCAGAAGCCTACTAGAACTGATCCAAGAATTCAGCCAAGTTGCAGGGTACAAAATCAACGTCCAGAAATCGGTTGCATTTTTATACACCAACAATGAAGCAACAGAAAGAGAAATCAAGAAACTGATCCCATTCACAATTGCACAAAAAACCATAAAATACCTAGGAATAAACCTAACCAAGGATACAAGAGATCTCTATGATGAAAACTATAGAAAACTTAGGAAGGAAATTGAAGAAGACACAAAGAAATGGAAAAACATCCCATGCTCATGAATAGGAAGAATAAATATAGTTAAAATGGCATTACTACCCAAAGCAATCTACACATTCAATGCAATTCCAATCAAAATTGCACTAGCATACTTCTCAAAACTAGAACAAACTATCCAAAAATTTGTATGGAACCACAAAAGACCCTGAATAGCCAAAGTACTGAAAAATAAATATACTGAAAAAATAAATGTAAATATACTGAAAAATAAATCCAAAACGGGAGGTATCACCATCCCAGACTTTAGCCTCTACTTCAAAGCTGTCATCATCAAGACAGTATGGTATTGGCACAAATACAGACACATAGACCAATGGAACAGAATTGAGAACTCACAACTGGACCCAAAAGTATACAGCCAACTGATCTTTGACAAAGCAGGAAAGAATATCCGATGGAAAAAAGACAGCCTTTTTAACAGATGGTGTTGGGAGAATTGGACAGCAACATGCAGAAGAATGAAACTTGATCATTTTCTCACACCATGCACAAAAATAAACTCAAAATGGACAAAGGACCTGAACGTGAGACAGGAAACTATCAACACCCTAGAGGAGAAAGCAGGAAACAACTTCCTTGACCTCCACCACAGCAACTTCTTACTTGACACATCCCCAAAAGCAAGGGAATCAAGAGCAAAAATAAACTGTTGGGACCTCATCAATATTAAAAGCTTCTGCACAGCCAAGGAAACAACCCAGAAAACTAATAGGCAATAAAACGGAATGGGAAAAGATAGTTGCAAATGACATATCAGATAAAGGGTTAATATCCAGAATCTATAAGGAACTCACCAGACTACACGCCCGAAAAACAAACAACCCAGTAAAGAAATGGGCAGAAGATATGAACAGACACTTCTCCAAAGAGGACATCCAGATGGCCAACAGACACATGAAACGATGCTCAGCATCCCCCCTCATCAGGGAAATACAAATCAAAACCACACTTAGATACCACCTCATGCCAGTGAGAGTGGCTAAAATGAGCACATCAGAGAACTCTAGATGCTGGCGAGGATGTGGAGAAACGGGCATCCTCCTACACTGTTGGTGGGAATGTAAACTGGTACAGCCCCTCTGGAAAACAGTGTGGAGGTTCCTAAGGAGACTAACAATAGAACTCCCCTACGACCCAGCAATAGCACTGCTAGGAATTTACCCAAGGGATACAGAAATGCTGAGGCATAGGAGCACATGTACCCCAATGTTCATAGTAGCACTCTCCACAATAGCTAAAACATGGAAAGAGTCTAAGTGTCCATCAACAGATGAATGGATCAAGAAGATGTGGTTTATCTATACCATGGAATCCTACATGGCAATGAGAAAGAATGACATCTGGCCATGTGTAGCAACATGGATGGACCTTGAGGGTGTTATGCTGAGCGAAATAAGTCAGGCAGAGAAGGACAAATATCATATGTTTGCACGTATAGGAGGATTAGGAGGAACTTGACGGAGGACCAAGGGGGAGAAGAAGGGCGGAAATGGTGGGGGAAAGGGAGAGAGGCAAACCATGAGAGACTCTTGAATGCTGACAAAAACTGAGGACTGATGGATGTGAGGGGGGGGATGGGCATGGAGGAAGATACTTGTGGGGATGAGCACTGAGTGTTACGTGGAAACTAATTTGACAATAAACTATTCGTAAAAAAAAATAATAATAAAATAAAATAAACATCCAATTGCCATAAAAAAATAAAAGAAAAATAAAAAACATAAAAGAAAGGTGGAGGGAGCCATTTAAGTGACATCAAAAGGAGAGTATATAAGAGCAAAGAGAAATTTTCTGGTTCTAGGATGGTAGATCAATTAAAAAATATATATCTATATATTTACAGAGTAATGTCTGATGTTCAATTGTTTCCTTCCTTGAGCTGCAATTAACCTACATCACCTCATTATTTCTGAAAATGTCTATAGGAGGCAGCAATCTGTCAGCAGCTCGAGAGGGGCGCCTGGGTGGCTTAATCGGTTAAGCGTCCGACTTTCGCTTACGTCATGATCTCGCGGTTCCTGGGTTCGAGCCAGAGGTCGGGCTCTGTGCAGACTGCCAGCTCAGAGCCTGGAGCCTATTTCGGAGTCTGTATCTCCCTCTCTCTCTGACCCTCCCCTCCTTACGCTGTCTCTCTCTCTTTCTCTCCTAGAAATAAATAAAAAATATTAAAAAAATATTTTTACAAGAAAGTAAACTGAATTTACAAGAAAGAAACTGAATTCTGAACTGTAGCATGCATAATTAGTAATCTTTTACCCAATCATAATAAAAAGTCAAAAAGCATGTCAAGAAAAGGAGAAATATTTCTAGTAATCAAACACATTGTTTCTGGTAATCAAACTTCAAATCAACAGAATTTTCTTAAGAAGATAATTCTTTTTAAAAAAAATGCTTTTTTATTTTTGAGGACAGAGATAGAACATGAGCAGGGGAGGGGCAGAGAGAGAGGGAGACAAAGAATTTGAAGCAGGTTCCAGGCTCTGAGCTGTCAGCACAGAGCCCTACGCTGTGTGTGAACCCATAAACTGTGAGATCATGACCTGAGACGAAGTCAGACAGTTAACTGACTGAGCCACTCAGGTGCCCCTTAAGAAGATAATTCTTAAGAAACTTCATAATTTTGGGTCTATAGAAGCCTAAACTATAAATGGAACTCATTCACATGATCTCTAGGTACTGACAACATTTTCAATATATGAACATAAGAGATTTTTTTCTGTTGCAACTTGCCTAAGCTATGAATTCTAGGTATAAAGTTCCTTTTGAAAAGTAAGGCCCATCATTTTGGAGAATTTGGGTCCTGCTGGGCTGAAAATGTCACATACAAACGTAGTGTGAAGACTTGAATTTGCTGAAACAGCTCCTTTTATTTCCATCTTAAATAAAGAGGGTGAATGGCGAAGCAGTTCTTGATTCCTTTTTATTCAGGTAGATCAGATGAAGAGTAACCAGAGGGGTGCACTCCTCCAGTTCACCACAGAGATGTCTGTACCCTCAGCGCAATATCCTTACTTTCTAAGGGCTATAAACAGAGCAGCACATGCTGTGCTTCCTGCTGCGATGTCACACCATCATTGACAATTACCTGACACCCGAATTCACTAGTTTTCCATTATATAAATGTTTCTTCAGCAGATTCACTGGGATTTTAGTCATGTGAGACCCAGAACTCTCTTGAGAGTCAAGTAAATTAGAAGTCAAGTTCAACAATCATCAGCGCTCATCCATCAAACAGACACATGGGACGTGTCCAAGCATCTGTTACAAAATGCAGACTTAGCACATTGTAGAATACAGAGCAGAGTATAACTCAAGAATCTGGGGTGGGGGAGTGGGGAGCAGCCTAACGGTACCAAAATTCAACAGTTGCTTGCAGAGAAAGTAGTTAGCATCCTGATGTATGCAAAGGACACCAAACTGATATCCCTCAAGAGGATAAGTATCTTTTATATAACATCTGTTGCAAAGAGCCTTCTGTCCAAGGTAAGTGCTGCAATCAGAGGGCATGCAGTACAAGTTGAGATACAGATGGCAATTCAAATATATACATACATTTTTAACCTTTCAGAGCTAATTGTGTTAATCTATTGCCACATTTGCAGATGAGGATTTAAGGATACAGTTTTTTTTTCTGGTGACAAGCTATCAAATGCCTGTCTATCCCTAGAAAAGAAAAAAGAAGGGAAAAAAAGAAAGGAGAGAAGGAGGAAGGGAGGGAGGAAGAAAGGAGGCAAGGGAGGTAGAGAGGTGGGAAGGGAGGGAGGGAGGAAGGGAGGGAGGGAGAGAGGAAGGAAAGGAGGGAGGGAGGGAGGAAGGGAGGGAGGGAGGAAGGAAGGGAGGGAGGCAAGGGAGGTAGAGAGGTGGGAAGGGAGGGAGGGAGGAAGGGAGGGAGGGAGAGAGGAAGGAAAGGAGGAGGGAGGGAGGGAGGGAGGGAGGGAGAGAGGAAGGAAAGAAGGGAGGGAGGAAGGAAGGAAGGGAGGGAGGAAGGGAGGGAGGGAGGGAGGGGGAGGAGGGAGGGAGGAAGGAAGGAAAGGAGGAAGGAAGGAAGGGAGAGAGGAAGGAAAGGAGGAAGGAAGGAAGGGAGAGAGGAAGGAAAGGAGGAAGGAAGGAAGGGAGAGAGGGAGGGAGGAAGGAAGGAAGGAAGGAAGGAGAAATAAGGGCAGTGGTATTAGGTCTGTTTCTGAAAACATCTCAGCATGCTCTTCAGGAAGTGGTTGCTTCAATGAGATTGCATCATCACCATCAATCAAGTTTTCTTGTGCAGGAATCAAAGAGGAGATAACATTCTTCTTTAGGTAGTTACTTTTACAAAATGAGAAAGACTTGATAACTCACTGATAACATCACAACCAGCAATATCCTACAGTGGGAGAGCTGGGCAAAATGCTACTACTACTATTACTATTATAATTACCACTGCTATTACTACTGCTACTCCTCTTCCTCCTCCTCCTCCTCGTCTGATCTTGCTACTCCACCACCTTAATTACAAGCCAGCAGTCTCTTTAATATTTCAACATAGTGACCCGGGATCCATGTACAGTTGGTAATTCTAACAAATTGTGTTTCTGCACCATAGCGTCAAACTTCTAATATATGACCACTAACATTTTTCGCAATAGAATCAAAACAATAGTTATAATTTGATAAAAATTCAGATTGAGTTTTGTATCCCGGAAATTGAATCAGTAGTGATGATATTTGGTGTTAGCCTTGGCTTTGGGTAAATACTGACTTGAATATTCACCCGTTTGGCATCTGCATGTGCTGCATCTGTATTTTCCCTTTGTTTCTGTGGAATTTTCCTTTTGAAAAATCCTTTGTTGTCATCTTAGTAGGACTTTTGAAAGGAAGCAAAAAGAAATACACATGATTTTTAAGGGTACACTATGCTTTAAGCCTCATTAATTTCCTTGAGAAGGTGATAATGGAGGATACATGCATGTTCCAGAAATTCTTCCATGTGTTTTACATGTAATAACTCTTCTGGTTTCTCAGATGAGGAACTTGCCAACTCACTCAACTAATTAGTGGCAGAGCCAGGACTTAAACAAAACATTTAGGTTCTGAGTTTATGCTTTTAATCTACAGGCTATACTGCCTCCAGACCCGCTTTCCTTATCATATTCTTCTTTTTATCCATAAAATGGAGCAACTATTGAGAATTTTTTTTATTACATCCATTCTTCTGCCTTATTGATGACAAAAGTAACACATGTTCATTCTTAAAAATGTAAAATGTCAGCATGGAAAAATAGAAATGAATGTAGACAATTATTTAGTCTATATTCCAATACTCAGTGGTAGGTTCTGTAAATGAGCATTTTCTTCTGTTTCCGTAACACATATATAATCCATTAGGATGGGGACTCCTGGGTGGCTCAGTTGGTTAAGGTCCAACTTCGGCTCAGGTCATGATCTCACAGTTCGTGGATTCGAGCCCTGCCTCGGGCTCTGTGCTGACAGCTAACTCAGAGCCTGGAGCCTGTTTCGGATTCTATGTCTCCCTCTTTCTGACCTCCCCTGCTCATGCTGTCTCTCTCTCAGAAATAAATAAAACATTTTTAAAAACTGAGTCCATTAGAATGAATGTGCTTCTATAGAGGGAGAGTAACTATTTGGTCACTGCTGTATCTCCTGTGCCCAGTGATGTACACATTTGTCACTCAATAAACATTTCTTTTTCTTTTTTTATTATTTTTTATGTTTACTATTTTGAGAGAGAGTGTGTGAGCAGGAGAGGAGCAAAGCAAGAGGGAGACACAGAATCTGAAGCAGGCTGCAGACTCCAAGCTATCAGCACAGAGCCCAATGCAGGGCTAGAACTCACAAACCATGAGATCAAACCACTGAGCCAAAGTCTGACATTTAACTCACTGAGCCACCCAGGTGCCCCTTACTTTTTAAAAAACACTTCTTTTTATTTTTAAAATTTATTTATTTATTTTGAGAGAGAGAAAGAGAGGGAGAGAGAATTTATTTATTTATTTATTTATTTATTTATTTATTTATTTATTTATTTATTTAGAGAGGGAGTTCACCAGTGCACATGGCTGGGGAGGGGCAGAGAGAAACTCCCAAGGGGGCTCTGAGCTGCGCAGGCCCAGTGCAGGGCTGGATCTCGTGAACCTTGGGATCCTGACCTGAGCCAAAATTAAGAACTAGCTCCTCAACCGACTGAACCACCCCGGCGCCCCACACAAGTGCATTCTTTAATCCCCATTGCCTATTTCACATTTTGCCCAGGCCCCCAGGCTTGTTCCCTTTGATAACCATCAGTTCTCTATAGTTAGGTGTCTATTTCTTGGTTTTCCTCTCTCTTTTTTCTTTCCCTTTGCTCATTTGCTGTGTTTCTTAAATTCCACATCCATGGGAAATAAAATGGTATTTGTCTTTCTCTGACTGACTCATTTCACTTAGCATTAATACCCTCCAGATCCACCATGCTTTTGCAGATAGCAAGATTTTATTTTATTTTTTATGGCTGAATAATTTCTGTGTGTGTGTGTGTGTGTGTGTGTGTGTGTACACATCTTTATCCATTCATCAGTCAGTGGGCCTTACTCTGTCTTTAAGATTGAAAGTTTGGAAATAAATTTGTTTGGTTTATATCTCATGTCCTTCATTTACTAGCTATGGGATCTATGCAAATTAATCTCTTTAGCTTTGGTTTTCTGTAAAATGAAGTTAACAGTAGTACCTTCCATAGTGAGAATTAAATGAGATCATGTAAATAAAACGCTTACTAGTGCTGATGCATAAGAAGAGTGAAACATAAGTTAGCTACCCAATTGTTACTTTGTTACTTATAGAGCTCTGAATATACCTTGCGTATTATCTGGAAACCCCCCACAAATTATATTCTCACCAGCAGTGTCATCAATAGATTTATGTCCAAAGTGCCAAGAAAAATAATCCACCAAGCAGATGACCTACGTATAACAGAACCCACTTCCTATTGTTTGTACCTTATATGTTCATCTTAAAAATGTTAGATTTCCCAAAGTTTCCTTTCTGTTCATTGCCATGGTATTCATTTATTTACAAAAAACTTTTTAATGTTTATTTCTTTTTGAGAGAGAAAGAAACCAAAGCAGGCTCCAGGCTCTGAGCTGTCAGCACAGAGCCCGATGTAGGGTTCAAACTCACTAACTGTAGGATCCAGGACCTGAGCCAAAGTCAGACACTTAACCGACTGAGCCATCCAGGCACCCCACCATGGTATTCATTCTAGAAAGAGGAATGTAAGTAAGTGAGATGGAGAATTGGTAAATGAAACTCTTAAAATTAATTTGATACAAAACCCCTAGTTAATGAGGGGTTGTTTGAAATTATAGATAATCCCATCACTATCTTATGATTTTAAAAAATTGTATTCGCCTTAGTTAAACTAAAAAGAAAAGATAGTTCAACTATTACCCTATGATGGTTTTTCTTCTGTGCATACAAGATACTAGAGGAAGAGAAAGGAGAAATAACTCAGTACTTGAGACTCTGCTTGCTGTTTGAATCACTAATAAAAAAGAGACAGATTTCATTTACATATGCTATTACTTATTTCATTCAGTTTTCACCACATTCTTCTGCAACACCATTTTAAGCTACTACTTAGCAATTCATTGTATGGATAAATAACAATTTATTTTATAAAGCTTCTCTAATCGGACATCTAAACCATTTCTATTTTTTCCCCTAGTAAGCAACGTTGAGCTGAATCTAATTACAGTCCACCTTTGTGCCATTTGATGATTTCCCTGAATTAAGGATGTATATTTTAATCATGGCCACTTAGAACTGAAAGTAATATGACACTATATGTTAACTATACTGGAATGAATTAAAATTAAAAACTTAATTTAAAAAAGAAAGAAAAAATAGAACTATTATAAAATGCAGCACTACCCACCCCCCTACCTTTAGGGCAGGCTTCACACCAAACTGTTAGCTCCACCTTGCTTTGACAGCTTCACCGCTGGCACCTAACAAGGTGGTAACCTTCCGGCCTTGTGGTTTTACTGACAGTCCTAGTAAGTCTCCCACAGTGCTCCCTTGCTGTGCTCACTGATGAACAATGCATGCCTATACCACTCAGAGCCATTTTGATCTCAGTTCAACATACTTCTAATACAGCAGCAAGGGAAGTTGGGGTAACAAGGTGGGTAAACTGTGGGTTCAAAGCCTCAGATTACTAACTGATGCTGACTGAAGCATTTTTTCTAGCTTTCCTGGCACATCTTGTTCTGTCTCTCAGATATGTTCCATTTCCCGACCCTGGACTGACACTGTCCTGTCACTTCTAATTAGGCTGAGCCTCAAGGACCACATTTGACGTACAAAAGTGGAAATATCACCTGGTGCAACCTAACGAGACTGAGCTGTTTCTTTATCCACTGGATAGCATGGCACCACTTGTCATGCTGTGAAGCTGTTCAAAATCTGTATAACCCTTCCTATACTGGGCGAAATTTCCAGCTTTTAAATCCTAGTCTCCCTAAGGTAATGCCAGAAACGCACGTTCCCTGACTTCCTGGGACTAGAATATAGATATGTTGCCCAGTTTCCTCCGGTCAGATGCAAGATTTTTGACTCAGAAGAGAATGTTAGGAAAAGGTATTCTTAAGGAGAGATAGAGCTAGGGATAGGGACTGAGAGGAAGAGGAAACTCCAGGCTGCTTTGAAGTTCTGGTTCTTGACCTGGATCATGGTTATGTGGAAGCTTGTTATGCAATAATTCTTTTATGTTTTGTGCATTCTTTGCTTGCATGTTATTCTTCATTAAAAAAATTTTTTTTTAACTCAATTCTGGCCAAGATGGGGGAGACAAGGAGCTTCCACAGGCAGACAGCAGCCCCGGGATTTGTCCCGCACCTTGGTGAGCAGTGTGAGCTAAAGATAGATCTCCCACCGTGCTCTGTGGAAGCCGTCCTGCAGGGAATGTGGGTGCAGCTCTTAGCCTATAGCCCCCACATCTATTTCTCAGGCTTTCCTAGTGTTCTGTGAGCCATCTTTCAAGTAAAAACTCTTTCTGCTCTAACTAGCTACAGAAGGTTCTTGGTTGGCAATTAAGAGCTCTGGCTATACAAGGGAGTTCAGGTTCTTTTCAGAGGTGATCTTGATGCTGAAAATGCTGTCCTCTGGGCCGCTAGAATGCTGGCCTGGTGGTACCTCCAGAGTCTAGGGATTCCTTTATTCTACAGTCAGAGCATATAGGGCTGAAACTATGCATAGCATAGTTTCCACTGCTTTGAATTAGTAATTTCTGCTATTTTTCTTTGTCCCAGAAGATACAAATACAGACACACACACACACACACACACACACACACACATCACAACCTGGGATACCCAGGAATATGTGAAAATCATGATATACTCATATGTCACAAGGAGGTAAGCTTCATGGGCAGAGATATTTGTCTATTTTGCTCAGGGCTGCACCAGAGCTTTTAGAATGGTGCCTGGCACATATTAGATACCCTATAAATGTTTGAAATTAATGAGCACTTTCCTAAAAGGCATCTGTCTCTTCGTTCACCTACCAAAGACCAAATGCTTATGCAGACTGACATGGTGGTGAAGGCACTGGATGTCGAAGATGTCAAAATGATTAAGGCACAACTCTGTCCATGAGCAATTCAGAAAGAGCTGCTTATTCCAGGAGCACTGGTACCAACCCTCAGAATATATTTTGTCACTCCTATGAACCCACTGGGAGCTTCTCTTTAATGGAGGTGTGGGGCAGTGCAAGTAGGAGGAATTTTTTAAAAATCAATTAGTAATGCCTTCTCTCTGTTAATTTCAGTTTCAGGCTAGACAGGAGGGAGGCAGCAACAATGCAGAATGGTAGATGAGACATTCAGATGCTGTTCACACCTTTTGTCCAGACTAGTGCCCTGAATCAATGGTTGTGAACCAATTGTGACCATAAATAAGGCAATATCAGGGTGGCTATGATCTGATCCGTAGCAGATCCTATCACACTCCTCAGTGGCTTTTATTTACACGTGGAATTCAGCCCTCCATATGATCTGGCCCTTGTATGGCCTTGCCTGCATCTATGACTGCCCTGAGGTTCTCTCCTCCTCTCCAACCCCACTGGTCAATAGCACAAGCTTGTCCCCACCCTCTGTCCTTTATCCTCTCTTCTAGTATGTTCTCTTTCTCCCTTTTCCCTCCTTTCCTTCCTTCTCTCCCTCTATCTGCCATCTCCACTAGATTGTTAGCTCCCTGAAAGCAGGAGCTTGTCAGCGTCACCCATGTGTCCCCAGCATTTGAAACAATACTTCACATATAACAGGCATGCAATTACACATTTGCTTGAGGAATACATTAATCTAGACCTTTAAAGCCAAGCATAACGTCACTCCCAGGGTAAAATATTAGATGCCACATGTTAAGCAATCTTGGCAGAATTTTCATAATTCTGGAGAAACCATGTGTAATGTAAAAGCAAAGCTTCCTGAGAAAAGTGTCTGTCAGAATTATGGTCTCGGATATCACTGGCTGAAGGAATATAAAAACAGGAAGTGGTCTGAGCAGTGAAAATTCAAGTTAACCTATCTGGAGGACCAGAAAGAAAGTAAGCATTTCATTGTCCAGAGCATTCAATTTATTCCTTGTTAATGTAAAAGTTAGAAAAGCTCAATGTCTTCATACACAGCTCTGGGAACAATTATGCAGGTAAACATGTTCTCCTTCCTCAGGGCCAGCTTGTGCATTACTGCACTTAACAGCAACCCTTTGGGGAGGGACTGTTATCCCATATTTTAGGCGAAAAAACTGAGGTTAGTGAAATTAAGCAATTTGCTCAAAGGCGCAGAACCACATCGGTCTTCAGAGCACTTAGAAATTTTTATTAGGCTCAGAAATTGACAGCAACAATAATGTATGTAGGCTAGGAGTCCTTGGAGACTCCAGAAAAAAATTCCTAGCTTACTCGAAGGCTGGACAACAATGACTCTGTTACGGGCTCTGCAGCCCACCAGGTGTAATGGCGGATGGTGGATGAGACACTTAAGATGATAGATGAGAAAAGGCATACACAATAGGAAAAACCTATTTGACTCAAAACATTTTTCAGCAAAACAGTCAGAATATAAAGGTTCTTGGTGCATTTTTGGTTGATTTTACAAGATTAGCTTAATCAGACTGACAGTAGCTGAGAGAATGGGAAAAAGAGTGGGAGATACTCAATCATGTATGACACATTTAATTACTATCTGGCAGAAAAATAGGAGGAGATCTCATAACAGGAGATTTGTAAGACATTATCTGGAGCACATGATACACTTTCCATTTACCAGAATAATGGATTTATTGCGATCCCAACCAAGCTAAAGCTTCAGGTCTCCTTCTTGCACAGTATCTTTCAATTTTGTATACTTTCTATATTTTATCTTAAAGAAAGGCTTCACTGAAACTTAAGTAAATGCCCACTATAGCTGTGGGGGAAGGTTCCCTCTTCTATAGAATGAGTTAGCATTTAAGTTACACTTGCAGTCTTAAAAATGATACCATGTTACAATCACTTTTTTCCTTTGATTAGACATTAATTGTAAGAAATAAAATACAAGATGTGAGGAAAGAAAGAGAATGAGCAAAAGCAAAAGTGAAAGAAAGACAGAAAGAAAGAAAAAGAGAGAGAGAGGGAGGGAGGAAGAAGAGAAGAGAAGAGAAGAGAAGAGAAGAGAAGAGAAGAGAAGAGAAGAGAAGAGAAGAGAAGAGAAGAGAAGAGAAAAGCCACGTAAAGTCTGGTCAGTTTGTGTATGTCCCACATGGGAAAAAGAGCTAAAATTAAATAGTCCTGAGAAAGCTAACAGAAAATTGGCCCTGCTGAGAGGCTGCGCCTTTAAGTCCCAAATCTGCTTAAGTGTCTTTGTTCATGTTTAGGGTTAGGCCAGGTTGGTGGGTTGTTTGGTGTTTATTAATTAAGCATAACACAAAAATGAGATTTTAAATAATTTTTTGTTAGTCATTTAATGTATTTTAGGGGCTATCTTATAAGGTTATCAAAATGGATTTCAGTAGGACAGAAATGACACTGTATTTTCATTTTAGATACAAAAGCAATGGGGGTGCCTGGGTGGCTCAGTTGGTTGAGCACCCAGCTCTTGATTTTGGCTCCGGTCCTGATCTCACGATTTGTGAGATGGAGCCCCTCCTCAGGCTCTGTGCTGACAGCATGGAGCCTTCTTGGGATTCTTTCTCTCCTTCTCTCTGACCCTCTCATGTACTCTCTCGAAATAAATAAATAAACATTTAAAAAAAGAAAAAGCAATAAACTTGAACATGCTGTCACTCTTAGCTCAGACCTCAGGATTTTGTGGTTTGAACTGGCTCTTAGACAAACACCATTCCTTCTTTCTTTGGTGACTTGGCAATAAATAGTAGAGAAAACCTAGAAGAAACATTGTTGTATTATTATAGTTATTCTATCTGAGTCTGTTTTGCATAGAATTTTTTAAACATCAACTGATGATGTTTACACCCAGTTATAAAGACAGTGGATAGGGAGCATTCACGTTCTAACTGGTCTCAAAATGATGTGAACAACATTGGGTGGGGCACACAAAAAGTGGTGAGAGAACATTTACTTTGTCAATCAGATTAATAGAACCAACACAGGAAATGGTTCATCCAGAGGGTCATCACACCCATCAAAATGATGAGCATGAATCACTTTAAGGTTTGTATTTTGAAAGCTTCTGTTGAGGTCCAAGAGTCATCAGAGCTTTATTGCCTGAACGGTAGGACAGGGAACTTTGTAATCCTTCTAGCCAGTCTAAACTGGGGGGTGGGGTGGAGAGAGAAAGAGTTCTCAGAATCTTAGATTCATAGGTTATTTCTGTGGGAGCTTAAAGAGAAAAGAATAGAGCACATACTTGTGCTTCTAGGACTTTCTTCCACTTTTCCATTTCCTGTTAAAACCTGAGTGTGATGTGTGTACATGTGGGTGTGTGTGAATGTGTGTGGGTGATTGTGTGATTACCCCAAATCTTGGTAAGAAGAGCATATTCTCCATCTAATCATGATCTACACACCACTGCTCCCCACCCTTCTCTTCCCTACTCGTCCAACAACCCATCCCATGCTCACCTCAGTGTCTGTGGTTTACTTCTTCTGACCAAAAATGGGCTCTAAAGGGGGAATGAGGAAGAGAGGGAGAGAGATACATAACAAATGCTAGCTACCACCATGACCATAATCACCAACCAACCACTGATACCTGTCATGGCCCACCTCCTATCTTGAAAAGAAAGGCATCCCCCAGAAGTAGAGTTGGAGACTATTATTCCTCCTGATTATAGGTACAAAAACCCTTTAAAAATATTAGCAAACAGAATTTAGCAACATACAAATAACTTACACCAAGACTAAGTGGGTTTCTTCCTGGAATGCAAGCTGGTTCAATATATGTATACCAATCAATAAAATCCACCATATTAAATGATACAGAAAAATCATCTGACAAATCCAAAAATCATTTGTGATTTATGATATTAAGAAAAAACTCTCAGAAAAGTAGGAGTAGAAGAGAACTTCCTCACTTTACAATAAGCATTTACAAAAAACCTATAGCCAACATCATACCTAATGGTGAAAGACTGAGTGAAAGCTTTTTCCCCTAAGATCAGGAACTAAGCAAGGATGCCTACTCTCACCACTCTTGTTCAATGCTGGAATTTCTATTTAGTGCATTAAGAAAAGGAAATGAGATTCATACAGAACAAAGAAGAAATAAATTCTTCTTATTAGCAGACGATATATACAGAAAATCCCAAGAACTGCAACAAAGAAACTAACTAACTAATTAACCTTCTAGAGTTAATGAGTGAATTCAACAAGGTGGTAATATACAAGAAAAGCATATAAAAAATCAATGTATGTGCTTCTTTTCTAGCAATATATACATAGACACCAACATGTATAATCATTTTAAAAAGAAATATTTGGTATAAGTCTAACAAAACATGCGCAATACTTTTTGTGCTAAGAGCTACACAATGCTGATGAAAGAAATCAAGGAAGATCCAAGTAAACAAAGAGACATTCTACAGTTTACAGCCTAGAAGACTCACTCTCTCAAAGATGTCAATTCTTCCAAAACTATATTGAGATTTAATACAATTCCTATCAAAATCTCAGTGACATTTTTTTGTAGATACAGGCAAGATTATTTAAAATTTATATGGAAAAGAAAGCTGCTTTCTAATTAAAATAACTTTGAAAAAAGAAGAATAAAGTGAGAAGAATCAATCTCCCTGACTTTAAGACTTACTATGTTGCTACAGTAATCAAGATTGTGTGGTATTAGAGGTAGGATAAATATATAGATCAACAGAACAGAGCAGAAAACCAAAATAGACTCACATAAATATGCTCAAATGATTTTTGACAAAGATGAAAAAAGCAATCCATTGAAACAAAGATAGACTTTTCAACAAGTGATGCTTGAAGCAATTTCACATCCATAGGCAAAAAACGAACCATGACCTAACTCATACCTTATACAAAAATTAATTCAAAATGGATCATGGAAGCTATAAAACTTTTAGGAAAAAGAAAGGAGAAAATCTACCAGGTTCAGGGTTAGGCAAAGATATCTTAAACTTGACACCAAAAGCTATACCCATAAAAGAAAAAATTGATAAATTGAACTTCATCAATATTAAAACCATTTACTCCATGAAAGCTCTGGTCAGAAGATGAAAAGACAAATCACACAGTGGGGGAAAAATATTTGCAAGCCATGCATCCCATAAAGGATATCTAGAATATATAAAGAATTCTCAAAACCCAACAGTGAGAAAGCGTTGGACAAAAGACATTTTACCAAAGATCTATAGATGGCAAGTGAGTACATGAAAAAAATGCTGAACACCGCTAGCCATAAGAAAAATGCAAATTAAAACCACAGTGAGATACCGGTAAACACGTACCAAAATGGCTAAAACAAAAAAGAGTAAAAATACCAAATGGTAGAGAGAATGTGGAAAAGCCAAATCACTTGCGCATTGCTGCTAGGAACACAAAATGATACAACTACTCGAGGAAACAGTTTGACAGTTTCTTTACAAAAATAAACATGCAACAATCATATCCAACAATTGCACTCCTGGGTATTGGCCCCAGAGAAATGAAGACTTAGTTCACACAAAAATCTGTATATAAATGTTTATATTAGCCTTACTCATAATTGCCAAACAACCCAGCTGCCCTTCAATGGGTGAATTATTAAATAAACTGTGGTACTTCCATGCTGGGAGATATTCTCAGCAATAAAAAGGGATGACTGATTGTTACATGCAACAACCCAAAAGAACCTACCAAGAGTCATGCTGAGTGAAAAATTCAGTCTCAAAAGGCTTTTTTCACATGTACGTAAATATATGATTCCACTTATAATATTTGGAATGACAAAATTAAGAAATGGAGAACAGATTAGTGGCTGTCAGGAGCTGAGGAAGAGGAAGGCAGGGGAGGAAACCGGGGGTGGTTGTAAAAGGGCAATGTGAGCGATTGCT
Organism: Proteles cristata cristata; assembly: GCA_017311185.1. NCBI lineage: Eukaryota > Metazoa > Chordata > Mammalia > Carnivora > Hyaenidae > Proteles > Proteles cristata. The sequence goes on from JAESUZ010004393.1 coordinate 587,272, forward strand.
GCAGTGCTGGAACTCCTCTATATCTTGACTCTATCAGTGTCAATATCCTGGTTGTGATATAATATCATCTTGTAAATGTTACCATTGAGGAAGATGGGTAAAGGGTACAGAAAATCACTCTGGGTTATTTCTTGCAACTGCATGTCAATCTACAAGTAGCCCCAAATTAAAAGTTTTACTTAAAAACTCAATATTGAAATTATCAGTTTAACCACAGATCTCTGTAAAAACTGCCTTATCTCTACTGTATCCTGTTATACATCATGCCTCTTCCCACCCTTCCTCACCCAACCCACACATGAACTACACAGTATCTGTGGTTTACTTTTCTTGAGTAAAATTGGATCCTAAGAAGGTGAGAGTAAGATAAGGTGAGAGTAGGAGAGATAGAGACATGTAAAATATGCTACCATCAGGACCATCCCTGAAAATCAACCATTGGTTTTCCTCATGGCCAAATCTCCCACTTTGGCAGGACTGATGCTCCCAGAGGGAGAGTCAAAAGTTAGGATCCATCCAGTGCTTGAGTTTAGTATCTGGTGACATGTCTTGGGCCTAGCTGACTCCCTGACTACTTCTGATTATTTCTCATTGACCTACTAACTTACTTCCCTTTCCCACTGCCCACACCTGTTTCTTACCTTTGACATTGTTTTGTTTTGTTTTGTTTTTCTACTCAGCAACAATAGTCTCACTATTTGTCTCTTCTTTGGGGGGGAACATATATGCTTTTGAGATGTATTAAGTATTGCATTTCCTTTTTGTCTTAATGACAAAAGGAATGTAGTCTGAGATAAAACAATGACAGTATTGTCTCCTTCATGCCTCAGCTTACTCTCTTTGATTTAGAGCAGGTAGGAAAAGACAAAGGGCTACATACATATTTGGCCCTCCAGCGGTTGCCAGTTCTGGTTATGCATAATGACCCCTAAAAGGGTATGGGGGGGGGGGTTAAATAAACATGACTCCACCTTCACGGATTCAAAACTCCAGGGCTGGGAGCCATCACAGGTGTCTTTATAAAGCTCCAAAGATTATTCTGATAGCCAGGTACTATTGAGAACAATAATTCTACAAAACACATTAAAGCAGTATTCATCTCTAAATCAAAGGAAAAGCAGATACTCTGTAAACTACTCTGAGGTCAACAGGCTCCTGGGGTGGCAAAGCCCTAAGACAAGACATCTGGAATGGAAAAAGCTGAATCAGAAGCTGGGAAGCTGGGCTGACTCCAGGAGGTGTTGATTTTTATCATTCCTTCTTTCAACCAGAACTAAGGCACAAGCCTAGTGCATTACAGGGGAAACATAGGTATCCTGTTTCAATGAGAGCTGACATCATCTTCTTTAAGATAAACATCAGTAAATGTTTAAAGAATGTTGATTTGAAGGGTCCTGTATTCGTTTGCTAAGGCTGCTGTAACAAAGAATCACAAACTGGATGGCTTACATAACAGAACTTTATTGTCTCATAGTTCTAGAGGCCGTATATTTCAAATCAAGGCATTGGCAGGGCTGGTTCCTTCAAGGGCTGTGAGGGAAGGCTTTGTTCCAGACCTTTCTCCCAGGTTCTGCACCTCAGATATTCCTTGACTTGTAGATGACCATCTTATCCCAGCATCTCTTCCCATAACCTTCTCCCTGTGTTTCATTACAATCTCTGTATCTGAATCCCACCCCCCACCCCCACCCCCACTTTTTGGACACCAGTCATATTGGATTAGAGCCCCATCACACTCCAGTATGGCCTCATCTTAATTAATTACATCTGCATTGACCGTATTTCTAAGTAAGGTCACATTCTGAAGTATTGGGTGGGGGTAAGTTTTCAACATACGAATTTTAGGAGGATACCATTCAGCCTATAATAGGGCCCATTGTTTTAGCTACCCCAGGGGTGCTCACATGGGTTGGTGAGGCTTTGGTGTGAGGAGAAAGATAGGAAGAGTCAGGGGGGCTGAGGAGAATGAGAGGTCTGGGAGAGGGATGCGATTGAGAGAATTAATTAACCAGAAAGAAGGAGGGGAGTTGTATGGCCCCTACTCTCTCCCCACTCATCTCCCTGCACATGGTTAGCACTGAACAGAATGGGAATGAAGACATGCTAAGCCACGGAAGAGTCTACAGAAACAATGGGAGAAACAGAAGAGAGACAGGTCGTTCTTACTTCCAACTAGGGAACAACAGTGAAACAGGACAACTGTTGCTAACGTTCCCCTCTAAGGGACAGCAGGAAACGCCCTGAATTTTGTTTTTAACATCATGATATGTGGGTTACTTAATTTTTTTAAAAAGTCAAAGAAGCTTTAAAATACTAATGAAATAATAAAAAAGTAATTTTTTAAAATATTACTTTGCCATGATAAGTTGACTATTTTAAGAAGAAAACCAGTATATGTACTTTAGACTAATTTTTAGGAGTCTTCTTGAAAAGCACATGTTATATAATTTACAGGCATGGCTGGTTTACCCAAGAAAGGGGTGATATTTAATACTAACCCTACTTCACTTTGTATCAAACTAGCACATTTTTCCCCTGAAAACTTGAAACAACTGTCATGTGTTATCTCTTCTAGGCTGATCATACATAAAGATAGACACTATTAATATCAAGCTTTATAGGTCCCCAGGAAGATCAAGCTGCTTGCCTAACTCAGTCCACAACAAAGCTGTAATTCAAACCTGCTGGGTTGTTTCGTGTTGCTTCAATGGAGATTATATTTCTTTGCTGTCTGTTCAGGAGGATGGAGGTCTCTGAGAGATAAATTAAAATTCTAAGCAATTTAGGTCTTAGTTTCCAGGAAGAAATCAAGACATCAGTATACAAGACAGGAATAACATTATATAATGGACTGGATTAAAAATATGGAGTTAGGAGACAACTGGGAAGTAATAAACAAATACATAAAAGATGGCTTATGCTCAACCATTTTCCCTTATTCTCTGGCCACTTTTTGTACTTCTAGGTCCTTTCACTGCTTGGAGTTCACTGAGTTCACTTCAGCCTAATTGACTCATCACCATAACGCTTTTGTGGAAGATACTACAGGTACCAGTGTTGTAGCCCTGAATTTGTGTCTTCTAGCCAGGCACAGCCCAGTTTTACAAAGTATTTTCCTTTTATGAACATGTATTTGATATAGTGTTGTCCTTTATTAAGCTTTCTATTTTTGTAAATCTTATGATGTTCATGTCCTATAAGAAATATTTGATACTTAAAATGACCCAGCTGTCTTTCTTAAAAGAGATTTATAATTATTAATTTTGGACAGTTATTTGTGATTTTTTTATTTGACCTTGGTAATTCCTCCAATTTTTTGATAAATAAATAAACTTTTGAGGATAAAAGTGAGCCCTTTGACATTACAGAAGGATTGTTTACAAGTATCTCTGAAGTACATTGACCCTGTGCTCAGGAGCTCATGTTCAGGGAAATGTTTTTCTTCTGAAGATGCATTGTACACTACTCTGAATGCTTTGAGTTTAGTTAGTCCCAAGAATTCTCTTTTAGTATATCAATTAATTCATATCTGGATTTTGTAACCATGTTACAAAAAATCTCCCCAAATTCTTTTTATTAGGATATTTCTAATTTAAATATGAGATTCATCTTTCTTCAGGCAACCTCTCTATGAAAAAAAAAACATTTTTTTTAGCAGAGAACTTGTGGTTTCAAAGTTGTTAAAATTGGTTCAATATCCTGTTCCAATTTCTGGTTCAAATGTCAGAGTAGAACAAACATTTAATATCATGAGTTATGTCTAGACTAATGAAATCATAGATTGAATGGTTGAGTCAACAAGAAGCAAACTTTGATTTGGTACTATACCTTTTGCTTATTTATAGGGAAAATAATAGTATTTTTAAATATAAATGTCTAGGGCACCTAGGTGGTTCAGTTGGTTAAACGTCTGACTCTTGATTTCAGCTCGGGTCATAATTTCACAGTTCTTGAGTTTGAGCCCTGCATTGGGCTCTATGCTGACAGTGCAGAGCCTGCTTGGGATTCTCTCTCTCTTCCCCTCTCTCTCTGTAACTTCCCCCTGCCCCCCATCCCCTTACCCATGCATTCACTCTGTCTCTCAAAATAAATAAACTTATAAAATAAATAAGTCTAATGTAAAATATAAGACATACAATCAAAAATAATATTTGTACATGTGCATATTTTCATTAAATGTGTTTAGTGTTTTGGCTGAAAGTACTATAAGCTATAATTTTATAAGATATTAAGAAGGCTTTACTTGTCATACTCAGCATGCTTAGATATGAATATCCATACAGGCAAGGGTTCGCTTTCCACTTAAAAACTCTACAGGATATCAAGATGTTCAAGAATTCCAACTTAAACATTGTGAACAAGGAAAAAAAAGGATAGAATCACAGCAAACTCACAAAGATAACATTTACTTGGAGAATGTGTCTCATTCTTATTTAATATTAGTCTCTCCAAAAATATTAAGTAGTGACTTAAGAGAGTTAATATCATGAGCTGCGTGCTGCAGTGTTTGTTGAATCTTTCTAATTTTCTACTTCTTATTTTAGCAATGGCTAATTTAATACCACTGACTTATTTATATTTTATGAGATCTTACTCCAGTTATTCCAAGATCTTTGCTGGTCTCTGATTTTGTTCCAAACGTATACTTTAATGAGCACTTTATCTTAGCTATTAATTTCATTCAGCAACATCTAAGACCAATAAGCTGGCTGAACCATCATTTTTTTTCCTCATTTAAAAGTGGAAAATGAAGTTATGATGTTTTCCCTACCACTGTCCACTTAAAAGTCCTAGAAGCGATGGTCAACCCATTGAAATGAGAACAGTTATCACAAGATAAACCTGAAATATCTTGTCATATCAGAAAGAAAGTCAACGAATGTCAAAGACAAATTGAAAAGCTTTGTACTGATAAAAGATAGGCCATTTGAAGTATCAAAAGTAATGCAAGGTTTAAAATTTATCAGGTTAGACCCCATGAATCCATAATGACATGTTTCTAAAAAAAATCAATGGCTGTCTTGGGAGATAAGTAGAACACAAATTCATTAATATGAAAAATGGTAAGTAAAAGGATAGAAACAAGTATTTATTCTGCCCTTCCTATATAGATGGGATTTCAGCTATTACAGCGAGACGGAATGATAAATTATCATCCATTTATAATCCTTAATGAAATAATGGATCTTTACTGCTGAAGTTATCAGGTGAAAAGCTGATAAATAGCATCATAATGAGTGAATTAGTCTAACAACACCAAAATATACAGATCAATCTTAACATCGTGAAGAGAGAAAGCCAGGCATCATTGCTTCCTGGTGTGACACAATGGGAAGTATACAGCACCCCGTGGGAACCTAAATCATGCATTCAGAATGTGGGCAATTTTACAGGACAAATGACCTGCAGGGGAAACTGGAGTAGATTAAAAGAAATTTGAAGAAACTCATCAACAAAATGCAACACGTGGACCTTGTCTGGCTCCTGATTCAAACAAATCTACTGTAAAAAAGACACTCATAAGACAATTAGAATTTGAATATGGAGTTTAATTAGACAATGTTAAGTATAATAGATACTAAGGAAATTAAGAATATGTTTCAATATGTTTATTTTTAGGGAAAAGAGCATTGTGGTCATATTAAACCAAAGGGAGCCCTTGTCTTTTTTTTTTTTTTAATTTTTTAATGTTTTTATTTATTTATAGGAGAGAGAGAGAGAGAGAGACAGCGTGAGCAGGGGAGGGTCAGAGAGAGAGGAGTCACAGACTGAACAGGCTCCAGGCTCTGAGCTAGCAGTCAGCACAGAGCCCGACGCGGGGCTCGAACTCACGAACCGTGAGATCATGACCTGAGCGAAAGTCGGACGCTTAACCGACTAAGCCACCCGGGCGCCCCAGGGAGCCCTTGTCTTAATCGGGATACATACTGATGTGGTAGAGGAAGAAATAATACAATATCTGAGAATTGCTTAAAATGATCTAGTGGAGTATGAGGAGTGTGAAGTCAGTTGTTGCACAATATGGGGGTTTATTATATGTCTTTCATTCTGTTTTCATATAGTTGAATATTTCCTTAATAAAATGTTTTGAAGACAGACAAAATACCTACGTATTCATTCGTTTTGACAATGACAACAGGAGTGTCCTGTGTGTAAGTTTCGAAAGCAGGTTCTAGGCGTAGCAACAAGATGACTTTCAGCATATTCCCTTCTCTTATGTTGACACATTCACTTTTGGTGGAGGGAGAAGAAAGTTGCTAAGATGATAAAATCAGAGATAAAAAGGTAAGTTGGAAAACATTTCATTAGAGAGAGAATATTTCAACTGGGCTATGAAAGAATGATACTCTCTAAAGAGTCAAATCCTGTTTTATAACAGTTGAAGGGCCATTCCAGGGAGGTTCTCTTTCTTTCATGTATAGTAACATGTATTATCATTGATGTTCAGTCCTACAGATTTTGACAACTGTATAAAACTGTGTATCCACCATGACAGTCAGGATATAGAATAGTTCTACCACTGCAAACAAAATTCCCCCATGCTACCCTTTTGTAGTCAAGTCCTTCCAAAATTTAATCACTGACTAACATTGACCTGTTCATATCACAATAGTTTCACCTTTTCCCTAATGCCATAAAAAGGGAATCATACAGCCTTTTGAGTCTGGCTTCTTCTCACTTAGCACTGAAATTCATTTGTGTTGTTGTAAATAGTAGTAATTCATCTCTTTTTTATTGCTGAGTAATAGTCCATTATCTGGATGTACCACAGTTTGTTTATCTCTTCCCCATTTGATGGGTATTTGGGTTTTTGTTTCTAGTTTGGGGCCATTATGAATAAAGTACTGTTTAGGTTTTTGTGTGAACACAGATTTTCATTACACTCAGGTAAATACCTTAGGAGTAGAACTGGTAGGTTGTATTGTAAGTACATATTTAACTTTATTTTATTTTTTAAAATATTTTTAAATCTTTATTTATTTTTGAAAGACAGAGAGAGCATGAACAGGGGAGGGGCAGAGAGAGAGGGAGACACAGAATCTGAAGCAGGCTCCAGGCTCTGAGCTATTAGCACAGAGCCTGATGCAGGGCCTGAACTCACAAACTGCAAGCTCATGACCTGAGCTGAAGTCGGCTGCTTAACCGACTGAGCCACCCAGGTGCTCCTATATGTGTTTAGCTTTAAAAAAAAAAAAAACCACAACTGTCAAACTATTTTCCAAAGTGGCTGTACTATTTTGCATTCCAAGTATCCATGTATGAGAGTTTCTCTGTCTCCTTGTTACAGCACTTGCCATAGCTGTTGCTTTGTTGTTTATTTTAGCCATTCTGATAGGTGAGTAGTGGTATCTCTTTGTGGTTTTAATTTACATTTCCCTGTTGAGCCAGGCAGATTGTTGATATTATTATCGCTTTTCAAAAGTCAACACCACAGGGCGCCTGGGTGGCTTAGTCGGTTAAGCGTCCGACTTTCGCTTAGGTCATGATCTCGCGGTTCGTGGGTTCGGGCCCCGTGTCGGGCTCTGTGCTGACTGCCAGCTCAGAGCCTGTTTCGGTCTGTGACTCTCTCTCTGACCCTCCCCTGCTCACGCTGTCTCTCTCTCTCTCTCCTAGAAAAAAAAAAAAAAAAGTCAACACCAGCTATTCAAAAATATACACGAGCCTCCAACTCCACTCCATTCCTCATCTGCTCACCTACTTCTTCAAGAACATAGAAGTGGTCAAGTATGAAGTCCTTAACTTTCTTCCCTTATACTTCCAGACTTTAAAAAAAATTCTGGGAGTGCCTGGGTGGCTTAGCCAGTTAGCGTTGGGCGCTTCATTTTCAGCTCAGGTCATGATATCATGGTTTGTGGGTTTGAGCCCTGCATCAGGCTCCATGCTGACACTGCAGAGCCTGCTTGGGATTCTCTCTCTCAAAATTGCAAAACTTAAAAAATTAGTTAAAAACTTTTTTAAATTCTATTCCCAAATCTCCTTTCTCAGAGAGGGTGATATCTCTCCCTGCCAAGACCGGTCTGTCTTCTCATGTGTCTGGGTCCTTCCCAGCTCCCACCTCTAGGAACCTCAGTGCTGACAACAACCCCTTTTCTTCTGTCAGTCTCTGTGCTCTCTAAGGACTCCTTCTCTAAGGCCCACTCCTTCTGGGCTAGGTCTTTTTTTTTTTCTTCCTATCAGTGATTCTCAAATATTTGCATACACCAGAATCACCTGGAGAACTTCTTAAAGCACAGATAACTTGGCCCTATCTCCAGACTTCCTGATTTAGTAGGTCAGGGTGGTGCTGAGAATATGCATCCAAGTGTGCAGGTGATGCTGCTGCTGGTTAGGGACCAGGATAACCTCAGAAATGCCCCACTTTTATATAGGTATTGAGGTGAGAGTTTCAGGGTACCAAGACATGAGTCAAAAGGTTTCCCTACTACTCTTTTTATCTCTACCTAAGACCATGCTAACTGCAGGTCACTGCTAGCAAGATAAGAGTATTTGAGTGGAAAGAAGGATAAACACAGATGACTTTGCCTATAATACAAACTCCAGGAGTGATACCAAGTGGGGAGAACTTATGCCTTCTGTTTCCTCCCATGGCCACATCTGATCATAACTTCATCAGTTCATTTGAGGCCAACTCAATGGGCAGGCTCTCTCTAAAATATCTTAAATTTGGGAAAAAGCAATACATCTCATAGGTATTTCCTAAGCATTCAGTTTTCTCTCTTTAGTGCAATATGTATGATTTGTCTTTTGGGAAAGGTACACACAAATCTGTGTGTGGCTTACTTAAGAAAAACTCAGGGTGCCTGGGTGGCTCAGTTGGTTAAGCATCTGACTTCAGCTCAGGTCATGATCTCACAGTTTGTGGGTTCGAGCCCCACATCGGGCTCTGTGCTGACAGCTAGCTCAGAGCCTGGAGCCTGTTTCAGATTCTGTATCTCCCTCTCTCTGACCCTCCCCTGCTCACGCTGTCTTTCTCTCTCTCTCTCTCAGAAATAAATAAAAAATATTAAAAAAAAAAAGAAAAACTCAATGATCGCTATTTGCTCATCCCATTTATGTTCCAAAAGAAGGGAGAAAATAACTCATTTTATTGAAATTACAAAGGCAGCCTCTGGCCTATAAACGGATAATTAGGCTAGCATCTCCTGAAATAAATCAGAATTTAGAAGGTATTTTTTCTAATATTAATGGGGAAAAGATAATTATCCCATATCTAGATTATCATCTTTACTGACATTTATATTTTGTAGATACCATAGATATGATTGTAGGAAAAAACTATTAGCCATTGCTTCCATAATTCGTTTAGATATGATAAAGCCCTTTCCCCTTGACCCCAGTGGAAAAAAAACAACACTGGCTATATCTTCATAGGACCACCAATTCTGAAGGCACTGGGAGGCTTTTGAGGTTTGGAATTAGGGAAGATTTTGATTGGCTTCGCCCATTTGGGAACTATTAGTGAATCATCTTTCTCATCACTGACATCAGTATATATACACATTTAAAATCCTTATATAGTAAAGGATAAACTAGTGAATCATCTTTCTTATCACTGACATCAGTATATATACACATTTAAAATCCTTATATAGTAAAGGATAAACTCCTAATTGTCACTGCCCAGGGAAAAGCATAATTGAGACTGATTTAATAGAGCTTGAGCTACTGGGAACACACCCAATTGCTCTGAGATTGATCCCATTGGCATAAAAGTCTGGCATGTCTCCTCAAGGCCACTCCACATCATGACCCCTTGACCTTGGTTGTTGTAGGGAAGACCCAGCAACCAAATCTGGTTGAAAACCACGTGGCGGTAGCAAAGTATTAATATGCAAGATCAGTATTTATAGATCAAGATGCTATGGAGTAGGATGAGGAAAAATAGGATTAATTAAGGCATTTGGTATGAATCAAAGCTAAATCAGTAGATCATCTTTGAAGCTGAAGAGAACAAAGAGTTTCCTAGTTAGACCTGTCAGGAACAGGTCAGAATCCCAAAAGGTGGTTATCTGACCTGAAGACCTCCAAACCAATAGAGCACAATAATAAACAACAAATTCTTTCTTTTAAGCTTTTTAAAAAATGTATTTTGTAGACAGAAGAATAACAGACAGCCAGTATCTTGAGCATAGCTAAAGAAAATCATCCCGTTGCACAGATTGGTGCATTAGTAGAATGTTTTTCTATAACCTTTGCCAGAGCCTCGATGCTATTTCCTTCTTAGAGCCTCTTTGCTTCTTAGAGTCTATTCAGAGTCTCTTAGCTTTTTTTCCTGTTCTCCACAAAACTTATTTTAAACCTCAGCACCTACTCTAAAATCCCTGGTCACCCCCCCCACACACACACACCAGTTATTCTCAGTAAATGAACTCAGCTTCCACTGAATGCTGTCAAATGGAACGTACCCCAAGTCGGTGAGCCCCAACAATCAAATTTGCACATCTGTAGAGGTGTTTTCCCTTCCACCAGCTTGGCAGAGGCATTTGCTTCTATAAAGCTAATTTTTCATTTCTGTTTCCATTCCCTCCTGCCTCCTCAGGAGCTTTCCTTTGGACATCAGCACTTTGCTTCTCTGTCTTTAAGATGTCTGTTCTGCTGGTGTTTCCTGTCAGCATTAAATATGTGCTTTGATTTTCTTATCTTAAAAAAATCGACCCACATTTTGCTTTACCACCTTCTCTTTCCCTTTAGAGTCAAGCCTCCTGAAAACTTTATCTATCCCTGTCTTTGCTTCCTCAAGTCCCATTAACTCTTCAATCTGCCACAAACTGGATTATCTGGATCCAGTCCCTCTCTCCCTGCTTCCATCCACTACCATCAAAGCTGCCCTGACAAAAATGCAAGATAATAATGCAAGATATCAATAATACTTGAAGCTGTATGCATGAATGAGGGGAGTTTATGGGAATGCTCTGCTCTTTCTATTCAGTTTTTCTGGAAACCTAAAAGTGCTCTAAAAATTGTTTATTAATTTAAAAAAATGAACAAGGGTTCAGTGACCTTTTGAAGAATACTTAGTGATGTAGCATATGTGTAGTTGTGTGTACTAGGAAGTGTGGGGAGGAAGAAAATAGTTGGAGAAATGCCAAATTTTAGGGAAAATATTAACACACAGGTCGAAGATATTTAACAAACATTAAGAAGGATAATCACAAAGAAAACCGCTCCAAGACATATTGTAATTACACTGTTGGAAAACCAATGATAAGAGAAAATCTTAGAGAAAAAGATACACACAGGGGACTATAATAAGAATCATGGCCAATGTCATCAAAACCAACACAAGTCAGGAGTCAAAAAAAAAAAAAAAGGAGGATATAAGAATAGTATTAAAGAAAATCTACAAGGGAGAAGCATACATATTCCTACCTAGATTCTTCATGCAATTTGGATTACAAACAAATATATTTTTTATTGTTGTAGTAACACTATATGTGTAATTTTGCATCTCACGTTTGTACTTGATACTAAATGATTCCATTTTCACATATCTGTAGAATAGTCCACCTTCTAGCTTCTATTCTTTTATTCTTTCCTCCATTACCTGTGGTTAGGAGCTTATTTCAGTTTGGATTTTTTTTAGTATTAATAGATAGTTTTAATGGATAACACTGAGTTCCCATTTTTTGACTTTACTTATTCTTGAGTGAACTCTTTCTGATCTAAAACTGGTTCTTGTAATATCTCATTTACACCTGAATAATCAAACATCACAGGTTTATTTTGTCAACTTTCCCATCTCTGCATTCTACCCCCAAAATGTGTAATTTCATCCATCCTACAGTGGCCATTTCAAATCTTACCCTCTTTATTTATCTGCACTTCTCTGATCCTCTGTAGGACAAGATATGTAGTGATGTTCAATAAATATGTAGGTGTGTTGAGTTAAAGTTGAATAAGAAGTGTGTTAATTTAAAATAAAATGGAATCTAAGACCAGTCTTTGTAACTCAATACAATCACAATCTCAATACAAATCACTTTACTAACATTAAGTTGTGAAGATTTGGGAAAAGCTTAATGATTTAACCATTTAACTAACTTTAGTTTCCTTTTTCTATATGCAAAAAAGCACTATGTGTTAAAAAAACCAAGTGTAATTCTAAATGATTTCCATTTCCAAATGATAATAAAGCACTGTGGTATAACTTTATCGGCATCAATTTTTCACAGGATACAAAGAATTATGGTATACTTTATAACTGATGGCATCTTGAATGCAATACATAGGTAGTTGAACTCAGATGTGGCGAGAACACAATGAGAGGGTACACTCTGGCTGTCTGGGAAATTAAGAGGAAGACCCAGAGAGGAGGAAAGGAGCAGAGAAATAAGGACTTGAGAGAAATAAAGCTGAGCAAATGCCAAAATTTTGTGTCAGAACTGTTCTGTATGTTCCACAGGGTAACTCTGAATCACATAACCCCTTGCACAATTCCCTTGTGTTCTTTATGTGGTAGTTCTGTCTTCCCAAATAAATCATAAGTTTTGTGAAAACAAAGATGATGTTTTCCTCCCCCAGAGAGCTGGTGGGGCACTTGAGTTGTGAGTGTCCAGTTGCTGTATAGTGATGGTGTTTTTTTCATCAAGGCATATACCTACCAGAAAGACATTTTCACCAAATTATCCTTTCATATTTCTGGTCTTGTGAGTTAATATAAATCACAGTCTCATTAATATATAAAAGACATTGCTGTTTACTTAAGACCACTCTAACTGGACAGCCCAC